>CM075483.1:29227500-29852500 GCA_037950665.1 Hypophthalmichthys nobilis
TTTTGGTGGTCTAAAAAAGGAAACTTGAAAATGAGTTTCAAAGTGCAAGTTTTTGAAAATGATCACATTATTGTCTCTGTAAACTACAAAAACACGAATTTGTGAAAACGGTAATGTCATGTGCATGTGTATTTTGTGTTCAGTCTGTAGCGCATAGTGTGTCTTTACAAAGTGACATCACCACCTGCTGGCCTGACAGCAGAATACAGCGTTTTTAGTCATTTCAGTGTATCCGTGTGAACGGGGATCGTTTTTGACAACATTGTCGTCTGTACATGAAACTTTTAAAAAATGCAAAGGAAAAACGTTTCCGTTTTAGGACATCATTTTCATGTAGACATCAAGCGTATAGCATTATTTCTGGCAGGTCACGTTAGTCAAGCTCGCATCAGCTGACACTCAGCTGATTCACATTGACCTATAGGAATACGAGGCCTATCACCACATTTGTATATATACAGTATGGTCCATTCAGTATTATCGCATTGCTCAGGAGCTAATTACCCTCCTCCGTCCCCAGCTCTTCCTTTGTCCAGTCAGGACTTGACCTTCTGATATTTCTTTTGATCAAACTCATTTCTTCAATTATGTTACATTAATTATTGTCATTAAGAAAATTAATGATATTGCAATACTTGGTTCTGTTCTGTTTACCCTAAGGGGGGTTATCGCTGCTCCCCCTGCTCTTATCCATGCTAGGCTGCATGGATGGGCAGGGAGTTTTTGCCCAGAACAGAACCATACCGCCAATCCAAACTGTATACTAACTGCCAGTCATCTTTGACTTTAGTGAAGTACCTTTAGGCTGCATTTCCACCGCAGGAACTTTTCCCATGAACTAAAGACTTTGGGGTGTGTTTTGACCGCAGGGTCTAAATGTAGTTCAGAGTAAAAACTTCACCCTCAGAAAGTCCCTGCTCATGATGTAGTAATTTTTCAAAGTTCAGAAACTTTCGGGGGTGGGCCCTGGATGCTGAACATGCTGATTGGTTGAATTCACGGAGCACTTTGATTGGTTGACTCCACGCAGCATTTTATTTCAACCACCATTTTTAAAAGTTTATTGCGGTGCGTGAAGTAAGAGTTGTTTGCTATTCGAATCAACAAAAAATACGTCTGATGGACCGATGACTAGGTTCAGGCTTTATTAATCTTATATGCGGAGGACGAAATCCAGCGGGAACTAGAAAGCCGTGTGCAGTCCTACATCACGGACTAATTTGCTCACGGTACTTTATCAAAATTATCGCCGTTCACACGGATCTGCAAAAACGACTAAAACGCTGTATTCTGCTGCCAGGCCAGTAGTTAGCGATATCACTTTGTAAAGAAACACTATGCGCCTAGACTGAATACGTGATACACATGCGCATGATGTCACTGTTTCCACAAATTTGCATTCTTGTAGTTTACACAAAGATGATAACAGTATCAAACTTGCACTTTGAATACCATTTTCAAAACTTTGCATTTTCAGGCCACCAAAACACAGTTTTTGTGTAAATAAATGGCCAAAACACATAAAAAGTTTTCAGTTGAAAAAGGTGTTTTGTAAACAGCCCCAGTATTTTGAGAATTAACTGCATGCCACTTGCTGACTTTAACATGCATGTGACAACCATGTATAATGATGTGTGAAATGTTTATCAGTACATACTATTTAGAAAAAATAGTACTACTAGGCAGTATGTTCGTATTTTATTCGGACCTCAGGGCAGCAGAAGGAAGCGCTGGAGTCATTAGCCGTTAATCTTTGGAGGATCACCTTCAATCCACGTATTTAACTACCTGTCTCCTAATTAATTACAGCTATAAACGGATCATTTGAAGCATTGCAGGCAGCTTTAGGACTATTAGTGAGCCGCAGTGGGGCTAAAGCAGTCCTGTAGAGCTGCCCAGCAGGAGCACGAGCTGAACGGACCAGTTTGAGCCTCGCAATTAGAGTTCATTATCCAGCCCTGCAAATGGAGAGCTCACGCTGAGATGTGCCACTCCACCTTCACGGACACAGTGTGAGCGCGTCACAGCGTGAGAGCTGCGCTTTGCTAAGTCTGTCATTTGAATGTGGATCCAAATTGTGAGAAAAGTGTGATGCTAGCATAAATCTGGTAGCAGTGGCTGTAACATTTAGAGTTGGTATGTCAGCAGTCCCGTAACGGCTGAGAGAATATCTGAGATGCGTTTATGGCTTGTGCATCACTTTTATTCATCAGTGGATGTTTTTAACCATTCTCAAAAATGGTATCCTGTACAGTCAAAGAGAGCAAGGATCACTATTGGGTGGCATGTTACTTGTTCTACAGGTGTAAATCATGTGATTTACTCAGTCATGTGACTTGCAAGAAGAAATTTTAAGCAATTTAGTTTTTCCAGAAATGGATGTGCATAATGAAGCCATCATTGAATATATGTTTAAAAAAGGCAACTACTGTAACATGGGAAACTCAGAGAGGAGGGAGAGATGGATCCAAATGCAATTTAAAGTAATATCAAAATACAATTAACTAAGGAAGTGGAAAACAAAACACAATGAAACTGAACTGAGAACACCAACATACAGCCATAGAAGGACAAGACCCAACCATGAACACAGGAAACACTGGGGTATAAATATACAGGATAACAAAGTGCTAACGAGGAACAGGTGAGCGTAATCAATCACTATGGAGACTAACAAGGTTAACTATGGAAACAAACAAGGCAGCTATGGAAACAAGGCAAACAGGAGATAAACACAGGAAGTGAAACAACAGAACAATAGGGACAGAAAATACATGTCAAAATAAGAGTCACAACTAAAAACAGGGGAAACGAGACAGGGATTGTGTCCGAAATCGCCCCCTATACCCTTAAATAGGGCACTATTTGAGAGGACAGCCATTTGTAGTGGTGTCCAAAACCATAGTGGACGTTATCGAGTGCACTCATTTAATCCCACAATGCACCGCAATAACAAGTGTGCAACCAATGTACAGTCAATGGCTAGAGAATACCCATAATGCACTGTGAGAGTCACACTGCGAATTAATTCCCACGTCTGACCAGAAGATGGCGCCTGCAGCTGAATCATCAATCCATCCATTTTCCTGGTCCAATGTGGCTACAGCGTAATATCATACAGGTATAAATTCCTTTTTGATTGATTAATAAATTGTTTAATTAAGGTTTATACATGCTAGTTTCCATGACAGAGTTCAAGATAAATCTTTTCATTACTACAGGAGCTGCCAGTTTGCTAAGTTTCAAATGATTATTAAACAGCAAGCACAAACTATGCAAAAGCGGCACCTCTTCCGATACACTCAGTGTCTGAATTCACTCAGTCATTTTCATTCACTCCTTCAAGTGAACTATATTAGTGGACTAATGTAGGGAATAGAGAATGAGGGTATAGGGGGATTTTCTGACACAGCCAATTTAAACAGGAGCTAAACACAGGAAGTGAAACAGCAGAACAATAGGAACAGAAAATACACGTCAAAATAAGAGTCCTTAAACACAAAACAGGGGAAATGAGTCAGGAATTATAACAACTTCTACTTAGAAAAGTAATTGTCTCTTCGAGCTTTCAAGCTGAATTTATTTCAATTCATATCAGTTTTTACAGTCTAAGGAAAGACACTTCCTGAAGTTTCAATAGTTTAATTATTTGTAGTATATATTATGTTTTAAAAAGTATTTTATTTTATGTCATTACAGCACAGATTGATTGAAAAGTTTCCACACTACAGTGGAAACCTTTGTCACATCTCATTGTTTAATCTGAAATGTTTGCAAGACTGTCATCTCTCAGCCATGACCTAAAATCTTTTTATAGGCCTCAGAGACCTAATCAAGTCTAAATCTTATCTTGGATCCGAGTAACAGTCACAGTTTTGCAAAGAGCCGCAGTGAATCAAACATCCACTAAGGGCCTTACATACGCCCAACAGCCGACAGCTGAAGTCACAGCCTCCTCTCTCCCAAACTCCCACTGAGCAAATTAGGACATCATTTTCTCCAAAAGGCCACCGACATTTTGTAGAAATCAATAAGGAAGCTATCAGAACAGATGCTATTGATTCAATCTCCTCCTAAACCTCTGGGCTGCAGCTTCTACATCTAGAAGCCAAACATTGCATGTTACTAAATTGGAGCTATAATAGAGTTTTCTTCTTGTTCATTCTGTAGATATACTCTGTACGGATGGATGGATATATTTATACACTTATGCATTCATTTTTGCACTAACTTTTTGCACTTATGCATTTATTTTTCGCACATATTATTTATGCATTTATTTTGCATTCATTTTTTGCACTTTTGCATTTATTGTTTGCATTTATGCATTTATTTTTGCATTTACTTTGCACAAATTTTTGCACTTATGCATTTATTTTTTGCACTTATTTTTTGCTTTTATTTATGCATTTATTTTCACACTTATTTTTTGCATTTATGCATTTATTTTGCATTCATTTTTTGCACTCATGCATTTATTGTTTGTATTTATTTTTTAACTTATTTGTGCATTTATTTTTTGCACTTATTTTTTACTCTTATTTTTTTTTTATCTTATTTATGCATTTATTTTTGCACCTTTTTTTGCACTTGTGCATTTATTTTCACACTTATTTTTTGCATTTATACATTTATTTATGCATTTATATATTTATGCATTTATTTTCTGCACTTATGCATTAATTTAATAAATAACTGCTGATGTATGTATGCATGCATGTATTTTTTAAGCAGTAAATTCATATCAAAATGATCAGATCTCAGTCTGAAGTCTAACATTTCTTAAAACATTTTTCTGGGACAAAATGTTGTCCACATACATTTTTTGTAGCTCTATACTTTTCCTGCATGTCAATTATTGATTCTTTTGTGTCTTTTTAAATTATTATACTTTGGGAGAAACAACAGAGACAAAGCTAGTACTTCAATAATTTATGCAAGATTAATAGTTTCCTCTAAGACCAGCTTTCACACTCTCTGGTCATTGTTTTTCACAGAGGAAGCCCATTTTAAACATGCTCTGATCAAACTCTGATGTTCTAGATAATAATGTATGCCTATTTTTTTACGTTTGTCAGAATAGAGACCCGACACTAAATAAAGCTGACCCAAATAAAGCATACAGTGTGTTCCCATAATGCATCTTTCTCATTGAATATCTCCAAGCACGAATGTCCACTTGAATCCATGCCACATACTTCTCTAGTTACATCATCTGTCCGTTAACTAACAAAACCTTTCATAAAAAAAGTCCTTGCAACAGCCAAACTGTGATAAAAATAATAATGTCTGTATCTCTGATGCTCTAAGATCGTGTTTTCCGTTCTGTGTTAAACTCTACGTTATGAATATGATTCTTTTTCACTCTTTCTCTCCCCAGCTAAGGGGAGATATTCCCATTAAGTTAGGAAATTGTTATTTCTGAATGTTCTTGGAATGTTCAAAATGTACACGTCACAAACATTAAGAGAACATTCCAATTAATCATTATGGGAATGTTACATTTTAATGTTCTCGAACATTCTAAAAAACAGGAAAAAAGTTCCATGAACAATGTATAAATTACATGTGTGTGTTTTGAGAACATTATTAAAGACCAGATAACTTTGAATGAACATTCTATTAACATTACTACTGGAAGAACATTTGTTCATAGCTTTTAGAGAACCTTGCCAGAACGTTAGCCAAAGCTCTCAGAACATTCCCTGTTAGTGCTGCAGTTTTCAGATGTGTTTTTCTCACTGACTTTCCAAGGCAGCTTTCAAAGGAACCGGTCCAACGGCGGCCCAGGATGTCATCGTCAGGACTCTCGCCTCTTCTGCTGTCCGGAGACAGAGTGTCTCATAGTAACAGCCCAACGGCACAGGCATTGTCCTTCAGAGAGCAGTTCTTGAGCGAGCAGCACGTATGCCAGTCTCCTGCTCAGCACTTCTGTAGTTATGTGACACGGATCATGTTTTGACCATGTCAGATTGTGTTTAATGCTTCCCACGGTTATATAAGATGGACAATATCAGACAGGACGCTTTAAAGAAAAACAAGGTCATTCTAAAGTGTACAGTTTAAAGGATTAGTTCACTTCAGAATTCAAATTTCCTGATAATTTATGTCATCCAAGATGTTTATGTCTTTCTTTCTTCAGTTGAAAAGAAATGAAGGTATTTGAGGAAAACATTCCAGGATTTTTCTCCATATAATGGACTTCACTGGGGTTCAACGGGTTGAAGGTCCAAATGTCAGTTTCAGTGCAGCTTCAAAGGGCTCTACACGATCCCAGATGAGGAATGAGGGTCTTATCTAGAGAAACAATCGGTCATTTTCAAAAAAAAAAAAAAAATTATATACTTTTTAACCCTAAATGCTCGTCTTGCACTGCTCTGCGATGTGCCACGCATTACTTAATCTCACGCTCTGAAAGGTCACGCATGACTTAAACGGAAGTACCGATCCAGTGTCTACAAAGCGGATGTGCAAAGACTGTTTTCTATGTGAATATATTGTAAAATGTAATTTATTCCTGTGAACAAAGCTGAATTTTCAGCATCATTACTCCAGTCTTCAGTGTCACATGATCCTTCAGAAATCACTCTAATATGCTGATTTGCTGATCAAGATTTTACTATAAAATTTATATGAATGAACATAAGGAAAATAAGGTAAGCCGCAGTTCCACTGTCCCAGCTAACAAAAATATGTTATAAGAACGTTTTGCTAACGTTGCCATTAAGTTATGAAAACATTATTTCTGAGAAATTTTTTAAAAAATGTTTAGTTCTTGTTGAACCTTAGTGAAATCATTAAGGGAATGTTTTCTCTGTTATGGGAATGTTACTTTTATATGTTTTCTGAACCATCTGAAAAAAGTAGAAAGTAGTAACATTTAAAAAACAGTAGACTAACGTCCAACTAAAATATTTCAGAAAAACATTCTATGAATGATGTATAAATAACGTTTTGTGCTAATGTTTGATAACACTAGATAACTCCGAACGAACGTTCTGTTAATGTTACTAGAAGAACGTTTGTTTATAACTTTGAGAGAACCTTGTCAGAACATTCTGAGACTGTTCCCTGTTTGCTGGGGTGATTGACAGGAAGAATAAATTTCTCTCAAACTTTCATTATCTCACTCAAGTATTATGAACATGTGAAAATCTTTTGCATGCTTGAGTTGTGAAACTGTTTATTATTCATCACACAGCATGTTGACCATCTCCTCTACTGTGAGAGAACCTCCGCCGTCTGACATCATGAAGGACTTTCAGCCCTGTTGTGTAAATCAGGAAAGCTCTCTCCTAATTCACTCCTTCACATGGAATCACACTCACTGCAGTGTCAAAATATGGAGCTCCATTCCGCTGAGAGGATCGGACACGTTTGGACGTCTGTTGACAGGCTGTCAGGTCTCTTTCTTAGACTGCTATTTCACTGCCAAGGGATGTTTGAAAAGCGCAAAAACTGAGGTCAGACAAAATCATTTTACCAGGTCTCACACATGCAGTCACAGTGAAGAAAAATCACAAATGAGATCTCTTTAATATCGTAATTGCTCTCTGCACTGAAAAAAGTTGGCGTGTTACTGTATTTTCTTGTAAAACATTCTCCAATAATCTTTGTTTTATTTATAACTTAAAAAAAATCATCTTTTACAGTGTGAGGAAAAGATTCCAGTAATCTCTCATGTGTCTCATTTCAGAAGAGATCTCAATGATTTGCTCAGATTTGCCAAGTCTGCAGTCAAAAGTCAGAGATCTCAATATCGACACATTTTTAATCAAATGATCTGAGCTGCTCCACATTCATTTTAGTACTTTATGACAAATATTGACTCATTTGTGCCTTTTATTTCTCCAAAGGACTTTCAGGAGAAACATCTGAGACAGCGTTGGTCTTAAACCAGTTGAAGGGTGTTTCATTTGAGCTGGAGGTTGATTGATTTCCACAGCAGAGGACCTGACCCATTGATCTCGGCTGTCTTTGCTGCCATCATCTCTTCTCAAGTTAAGTGACTTTCTCCAAGTCATCAAACACTGAGGCTTCTGTAACAGGACACTTCTCCTCATCCTCCTCATCCTCTCATTCAGTCCATTCTGGCTCGCTCAAGTCAAACCTTCAGGGACTTTGTGTGCGGTTCAGGAAGAAGCCGATCAATTGTGTTAGATCAGATGGAGACGCCATGAGTTTCTCCAAAACATTCCCAAAAGTGATCCTATTCAAAAGTTTGTAATATTTCAGATTTTTAAAATGTTTTTGAAAGAAGTCTCTTATGCTCACCAAGACCTCAGCTAACATTCTCATACACTGATAAAAATGTAAAATATTACAGAAAAAACAAATGTAATTTCTGAATATGTTAGTTCAGGCAAGAATTACAAAAACGTAAATTCTATATTAGTATTCAGTTTAAGCTTGTAAAAATTAAAGCGTAAATATCAATGTTATAAAATTCAGTAAAACCTACTCAACTTTCTGATATTGGTGTTCCCATCATGCACTGTTTTCACTGTTTTCCAGCTCTGTTTTATAATTGCTTTTATTGTTAGGTTTAGTAACTTGCTGTTTTGTGACATCTGGAGTTAATTTTCTACTTAAAATGACATTCAAAAATGATCCAACAAATGTTACTGTTATTGTGTATTGTGTACCAAGTATAGAGATCTCTGTGTTCAGGTGTATGTTGTCTCCAATATCTACTATATTATTTATTTAGATGTTCTAAGTAAAGCAAACACTTTAAAAACATGGCTTAATTCAGCGTTATATTGTTTGCGTAATATGTACTCAACTACTTAAACTTTAACTTGCCAAGTTAAAGGTACTTATTTTCTTTGTTAATTCTACTTAATTTAGTTAAGTATATTTTACTTAATTCCATATGTGATATTTACTTAAAAAATATGCATGCAAAACCTTGCAAAAGAAAAATTAAGTAAATTTTACTTATTGTTTTTTTTTCTTTTCTTTTTTTCAGTGTAATGTTTTGGCAAGGTTCTCTCAAAGTTATGAACAAATGCTCTTCCAGTAACGTTAATAGAACGTTTGCTCAAAGTTGTCTGGTCTTTAATAATGTTCTCAAAAAGTTAGCAGAAACACATTTTTTATGCATCATTCCTGGAGTATTTTTCCTGAAACATTTTAAGTTGGATGTTCATCTAATGTTTTTTAAATGTTACTACTTGTTTCGGAATATTCCGAGAACATTCAAAAGTAACGTTCCTGTAATGTTTGCAAAATGATCAAATGGAATGTTTCCTTAACGTTCTATAACCAAGAAAAAAACATTTTTCAAACATGGATGCTTTGAAAGTTCAGAAAACATTCAGAAATAATGTTATAACATAACATTCTTAAAACATATATTCATTTAATTAAATATACAGTAAAAACTGTAATATTGTGAAATATAACAATTGTAATATATTTTAAATTGTAATTTATTTCTGTGATCAAAGCTGAATTTTCAGCATCATTACTCCAGTCTTCAGTGTCACATGATCCTTCAGAAATCATTCTAATGAAAGTTAAACCGGTTATTTGAACAGGCAAACTCTACTGGAATCTGTGCATGTTTTCACACTTTCACTGCTGTGTGAAACATCTTTTGCAGTGTATCGCCTGTGTGCATTCATTTCCTGAAAGAAATCTACAACATCAGCATATAGAAGTGTCTGATTCTGGCCATTGTGAGGAAAAATGGTGCTTTCAAACAATTAGCATACAATGCACCGATCCTCCCGCAGATAAAACACTGCTCTCTCAAGCAATTCTGTCATTTGGGCTCGCCACAGGCTGTTTTTTCCTTTATCTTCCTCAGGGATACAAGAAAGACCCCGGAGTCCTTGTTTACTGACCAATGCAGTATTCCTTTAAAACATCCTTGGGCATTATAACCATGAGGATTTTTTACAACTAAAAGTTCCTCAAAAAGTGAAAGTTGTGATTTTCCTGCAAAAAAAAACGTTTCAGTGAATTTATGGAAACACAAACACACTAAAAAATACACATTTTGCCTATTTTTTTATTATTATTATTGCCATTACATTAAGCCCATATGCAACTAATTTTTGCATTTTGGCATATATATATATATATATATATATATATATATATATACATACATACATACATACATACATACAAAGAATGCCAATATTACCAACAAGCCTAATAAACTATTGTATATTTTTTGGTAATACCATAATGGCTGTGTGTTGAAGAGTTATATGTCCCCTTAGGGTTTTTTTTTCAGGACCGTTGCTGCATTAAATGTGGGAACTGTCAATGGCCAACAGGGATTTTCTGTCAGAATCTGCAGATGTAAGAAGTTTTAGCTTATTTTGCTAATGCTGACAAGAAAGTCGAGCTAACCCTGAACTAAAAATACACAGCTAACACAGAGATTGATTGCCGCACTCAATATTTTCATTATTAAAACACTGCTCTCCCAAGTATTTTTGCATCATTGTTGCACAATACAAATATGTTCGGAATGGTATTTCCACAAATTGGCATTATCTGGTTTAATCTGTGCATTGTGTCCACATTTTCTGAGTGCATGGAGTCAAGTTTGGCTGCATAATTATACTCTGATGTTTAGCAATTTAAGGCATTTGTCTCTTTTTCTTTCTAAAGAACATTGAAGTAATGTTGGAATGATTGTATTTACAGTGCTTTTTAACCAGTGGGAAACTCAGAGTTCCAACTAAAGTTATATATTTATCAAAAGACTGCACAAATTAATGTGTAGTCTACGCTTTTGTCTTTTCTCTTCTTATACTGTTGCTGATAAAACTTGCAGGAACACAACTTTCATTCAGCCAGTTTATGGGGCACAGGTTTGCATCACTAAACTTGTGGCAGCACAAGAATGATAAAATACATTGATGAAGTGTCAAGGTATTTGATTATTCTGAAGAATAAAACGATTATAGACTTTCATTATAGACTCTTCAGAGCACCAGCACATGAAGAAAATGAAGTTACATTTGCTGTGAATCTTAAAAAGGTACTCCAAAGACATTAGATGTGTTCGACTGTGCATGACATCAAAGTTAACAACTCTCTAAACTGGCCATGCCTGATTCAAAATGAGCCAATTTGAGTAGGCTATCAAAGTTTCTATAATGACGAATATTGGTAGGCTATTATTTATACGTATTTGGGTTATTAATGGCTACAAGGTTATGCTCTAAATCAGCTGTAGAAGAGTAATCATTGCATGTATGACAGAAAGACATAATTCATAATAATGTCACACTTTTACTCAAGTAGAAATTTAACATTTTTTAGTTACTGGAGTATTTCAATAGCGTATCTGTACTTTACCTCAAGTACGGGGTTTGTGTGGATACCCACTGGTAGTGGCTTAGAAATTGCATCACTTTATAACAAGGCACTGACAATTATGGATTACAAGAGGAACACACAATAACACTGATACACTGATCCATTTTTCATTAAAATTACAGTTAGAACTCTAAACTTAACTGAGCCTTGTTGTTAACAGCGGTCGTATCATTATAACTGGGCCCCACGCGTTCACAGGAGGAGATGTTCTCAGTATGTGCCAATAAAACAGCACATTGGCAGGACCCCTTCAGATTCAAGCACTCCCTTGTGGACCATTAAACAAGGCTCCAGGGCGATCCGTGACATGGGCACATTTGCAATGTGACAAAACTGACATAGTTATCGCAGGGAAAATGAGCTCTAGTATAATGATGCAAAGAGTCAAAACATCATGGGGTTAAAGTCGAATAATGTAACAAAGGCCACACAAAAGTATTTGGACACTTAAACCACATTAAAATATATTGAATATCATTGCACTAGATGATAAAACATAAAACCAATGTGACATTTGCAAACAAATGATTGATGATTAATTTAAAAGCATCACTCATAAAAATTCAATAAATCAATCCGACCCATTACCACAGGTGTATAAAATCAAGCACCTAGCCATGCAGTCTGCATTTACAAATGCTTGTGAAAAAATGGGTCATTCTGAAGAGCTCAGTGAATTCATGCGTGGCACTGTGATAGGATGCCACGTTTGCAATTAATCAGTTTGTGAAATTTCATCCTTGCTAGATATTCCACAGTCAACTGTAAGTGGTGTTATTGGAAAGTGGAAGTGTTTAGGAACAGCAGCAACTCAGATACGGAGCGGAAGAAAGTCAAAGAGCGGGGTCACTGAGTGCTGAGGCACATGGTGAGTAAAAGTCACCAACGCTGTGCTGATTCCACAGCTGAAGAGTTCCAAACTTCCACTGGCATTAATATTGGCACAAAAACTATGCGGTGGGAGTCTAAAGGCATGGATTTCCATGGACGAGCAGCTGCATGTGTAACCCCGATCGGGATTTGATCCAGTGTCTCTAGCATGAGAGGCAGTCTTGCTAATAAGGGCGCTAAAGATCCACAGTCTCTAGCCTTAGTCGCTAATGTGCCGCTTGAGATAAGGGGAGTGAGGTTTACCTGCACAGCTCTTACTGGCCTCCGTTACACTCACCCCCCTAAACCTCACTTCCATCCAGATCATGGCACCTTTGTAACCCCTCCGTTCCTGCTTGTCCCGCTCCAAGTGGGACTCGAATCAGCATCTCCGGCATAGGAGGCGGTGCACTAACAAGAATGCTAAAGACCACAGTCTCTAGCCACAGTTGCTTGTTTGCCTCTTGAGATCAGGGGAGTGAGGTTTACCTGCACAGCACTCACTAGCTGGCCTCCGTTACACTAACCCCCCTAAAACTCACTCCCATCTGGCTCACGGCACCAATGTAACTCCTCCGGTCCTACTCGCCCTGCTCTGAGCGGGACTCGAACCGGCGTCTCAGGCATGGGAAGCGGGCGTGCTAACAAGGACCTTAAAGAATGCAGTCTCTAGTATCAGTCGCTAGAGCTTCTTGAGAACAGGAAAGTGAGGTTTACTTGCACTGCTCTCACTAGCTGGCCTCCGTTATACTCACCCCCCTAAATCTCACTGCCATCTGGATCATGGCACCAACGTAACCCCTCCGGTCCTACTCGCCCCGCTCCGACTGGAATTTGAACCGGAGTCTCCAGCATGGGAGTTGGGCACGCTAACAAGGACGCTAAAGACCGCAGTCTCTAGCGTTAGATGCTAGTGTGCCTCTTGAGATCAGGGGAGTGAGGTTTACCTGCACAGCTCTCACTAGCTGGCCTCCGTTACACTCACCCCCCTAAACTAAACTCCCATCCGGGTCACGGCACCAATGTAACTCCTCCAGCCCTACTCGCCCTGCTCCGAGCTGGATTTGAACCAGCATCTCTGGCATAGGAGGCGGGTACGCTAACAAGGATGTTAAAGACCGCAGGCTTTAGCGGCAGTTGCTAGTGCGCCTCTTGAGATCAGGGGAGTGAGGTTTACCTGCACAGCTCCTCACTAGCTGGCCTCCGTTATACTCACCCCCCTAAATCTCACTGCCATCTGGGTCACGGCACCAAAGTAACCCCTCTGGTCCTACTCGCCCTGCTCTGAGTGGGACTCAAATCAGCGTCTCAGGAATCAGAGACAGGTGCGCTAACAAGGACGCTAAAGACCCAGACTCTAGCCTCAGTCACTAGTGCGTCTCTTGAGATCAGGGGAGTGAGGTTTACCTGCACAGCTCTCACTAGCTGGCCTCTGTTTCACATGCAAGCCTCAAACAAAGATAAGCATCGAAAGGAGTGATGTAAAGCATGCCACCACTGGACTCTGGAACAGTGGAAACATGTTCTGAGGAGTGACGAATCACGCTTCTCTATTTGGCAGTCTGATAGATGAGACTTGGTTTGGCAGATGCCAAGAGAATGTAACCTGCCTGACTGCAAAGTTTGTTGGAGGATGGAAAATGGTATGGGGCTGCATGTTTTTCAGGGGTTGGGCTATAGACCCCTTACTTCCAGTGAAGGGAAATCTTAATGCTACAGCATACCCATACATTTTGGACAATGCTATGCTTCTAACTTTGTGGGAACAGTTTGTGGCCATTTTCTATTCCAGCATGACTGTGCCCTAGTGCACAAAGCGGTGTCCAAATACCAGTATCGGTTAAAAATGTCAAGCATCCCTAGTAGCTGTCTATGTAGGCAGTAAACAGCAAGGCAGCTCACCGTTTTGGAACAGAGCCAAGTTTGCAAGTGGACAGGAACACAGTGATTTACATGAAGAGAAAGACCGAGGAAAAGAAAGGAGGAGGATGAACAGACACAAACAGACTGCGGTGGTTATAAATAGATGGAGGATGTGAAAGCGTGTATAAGCAGCTCTTCTGTCCTACTGCAGTGATGCTAATGGAAGTTAATATGGTGCAAAGAGCCAAACTGAGACACAGGAGGACAACGACAGGACAGAACCACCAAGGGAGGGGAAATTACTTGCTCTCAAAAGATACTCTGATCTTCAGCATTTTAAGGGAATTGTCTGTTCTAGAGCAATCATGCTACCTTCAAGTCATGCTGGAAAAATCGTATTTATAAGATTTATGAGATTGCTTGTGAGCACTAAAAAGTTATTGCATGTGAATAACTTGACTGTAAAGTTTACTTTGTACACATTTTGTGTATTTTGAATGAAAACAGAATAGTAATTAAACATTCAAGAAAACATCACTCATTTAGCTTATGAGGCAAGAGGCTTGCATTGCTAAACTACATTTCTGATCATTATCTCATCAATACAGGCTGCATTTGAAATCGCATACTTCCCTACACAGACAATGATAAACATTAATTTTTAAGCAAATATAATGCATCTTTTTACATGATGATAACATATGTCAAGCACATTTTTCACAGGTATACAGGTGTGTAAATGATCCTCATTTGATCAACACACACCTGCACAACAAATGCATTGCATAGCATTGTTTAACCTCCGCAGTTTGGTTACCAAGAGACTTTTTTGACAATCAAACACCTGCAAAGCTGACAGTAGCTTTGCCATGCTGTGTCTTGATGACATCTGTTCAGAAGTAAGGGATATCAAATATCTCACACCTGACTTTGGACTGAATTAAATTGCATCCTTTGCACATTCATTTAATTGCAGCTTACTGTCCTTGTCAGAACGTGAAAAAGAAATATGAATGAATTTGACTGGTTAGCATGGCTACATCATTTTGTGGTTAAAAAGGAAGAATGGGACTAACACGAAGTGATAAGCTGTTGGCCCTCACAGGAATATACAGCACAAACAATCTTTCAGAACTGTGTGATATTACAGCAGTACCTGAAGAGCAAACAATACACACTGTTCTTTCCTTCTTCTTTACACATGGTCGCAGGTTCTAAAAATATCTCCACCCTTTCCACCCTGCTATTTCTAGATCACCGGTCACAACTGGGTCTTGAAACTGACAATCAATTCAGCACTTTCACATTCCCACAAACCCTGCAAATAAGAGAGAGAGGGAGGAAATCACGACGGCCACACTGGGTGAAGATGGAAAAGTGGCTGAACTTGGAAGAAGCGATAGTTTGATGACTCAGCAGACGGGGGTGTCTTGTTATCGAATCAGTACTGAGATTACAGATAGCTGATGTTCCCAAGCATATTAGCAGACGATGGAGGCAAATTATACCGTACAGGAATGAGGCGAAATCCAGAAATCCTGACAGCATAATAAATTAGCCCAAGATTTACTCACCCTCAAGCCATCCTAGATGTAAATGACTTTCTTCTTTCTGATGAACACAATCGGAGATATAATAATAAATATCCTGACGCATCCGAGCTTTATAATGGCATTGAACGGGACCAATGAGTATGAGCTGAAGAAATCCACATCTATCCATCATAAACATATTCCACAGGCTCCGGGGGGTTAATAAAGGCCTTCTGAAGTGAATCGGGAAAAAAAATCCATATTTAACAAGTTATGAAGTAAAATATCTAGCTTCCGCATGAGCCGCCTTCCGTATTCAACCTACGAAGAAAGTATAAAACTCTCGCATTTCAAAAAGCTTACGCTACATCCTACGCCTTCCCTATTTAACATACGGAAAAAAGCTTAACTGATGCAACTGATCCCCTTCACTGCCATTATAAAGCTTGGATGCGTCAGGATATTTATTAATATATCTCTGATTGTGTTCATCAGAAAGAAGAAAGTCATATACACCAAGGATGGCTTGAGGGTGAGTAAAGCTTGGGGTGATTTTCATTTGAAAGTGAACTAATCCTTTAATGCTATTCAAATGGCCAAATAATTCTATTGTAATTAGGGAAAAAGTTATATACATTTTTTTTTTTTTTTTTGACATCTCTTGTTGAAATACTTACTGGTGAAGAACATCAAATGCAAATGTGATGTAAATCTATATATTATGTATGTATGTAAATCTAATATTGGCCACCTAAAATAGAACTGCAGTGAAACGGTGCAATAACAGTCTGTTTGTTTTAGAGCTGCTGTTGTTACGGTAATGCAAACATCCTTCAGCAGAAAGTTGCTGTTTTAGGTTAGGGATGAAGTGTGTGTGATTGCTGCAGACACACTGAAAACAGTCTTCAGCACACTGCAGTATGAGGACAGACGTATACATTTACCACTGTTGTTTTGATGTTATTTTGTCCTGTAATGAGCGTATGAAGAGCTACAGTCTATTACAGACATTCACAGAGCAACTGGACAGCGTTTTCAGTGTTTTGTTTACTATTCTTTCAAAGTTCTCCATATGAAATCTGGTTATGAATTATTTAGAGAAGCCATTTAGTTGGATAAATTAAATTATTTTGTTTCAAGACAGCAATTTTCTTTTCTGGCCAACCAGTGAGTAAGTGATATTGCAAATAAACAAACATTTCTTGTGTGATCTGAGATAACAAAATGTTCTAGGTAATGCACTGTAATGCTCAGCTCTACTGTGCATGAATCTGCTTTATAGGAATTCATATCACTGCCTGGCCAGTAAACAAAACCTCAAAGTAACATCAATGTCCATCAGCTTTTACACTGTCCATTTTGCCTTTTTCCTCTGTAAATGTCCCTAGAAATGTTTTAGGCATCAATTGCGCGTTGGTAATGTGTGGGAACTTTCACAAATATAATCACAGAGCATCAAAACGCTTCAAAAGTGCCCAGAAACAGCACGCTTTTTGTTTTAGTTTCCTATGTAAAGCTCTCCAAGATGACTTTAATGTGCATGACTATGGATTCGCTCCACTCAAGTCCTTTCTAATAAAATGTGATTGAATGTCTTAATGTGCTGTGCTGACATGTGTCCAACTCACTGCTTTTATGCAATTTACCACAATCCGCGCTTTTACGCACTATTGCGCATAACCGTGTGTGTGTGTGCGCGCGCGCGTCAGGACACCTGCTCCTCTGTTTGACAGTGTTGCGCTCGCGCTCTTCGCAACTTCTCCCGCTAGATTCGATTTAGAACGTTAGTAACAATTATCGTTCTAAAGAATTACGTTACACATATAATTAAATAACGATTATAAAAGTATTTTAGAAGCGCTCCACTGCAGCACTATAAAAGAATTTCGGGGGTGATTGTGGGCGGAGCATTGAAACTGAGGGAAATCACATGGGGCAGGAGCAGAAGCATGGTAAACAGAGTAAGGAGGAGGATAAAGTTAAACTGGTGGCGTTTACGCATCATGGAGAGCGCCTTTGCGCACTGATCCGTTTTTGGGAAAAATCACTTAAGTTGATGTCATCTGCGGACTTTTCTGGATTTAATGTGTTTGCTTTAACTGTGAAGACATGGAGTGAAGCGGTTTGCGCACCGTTCAGGAAGGATGCCCGAGAGAAGATGTGCTCTAGCCGGAAGATCATCTGGAGTTTGTTGGTTCTGTCGACGCTGGAGATAGGGCTCGGGGTGTCCAGCATCGTCCTGGGCGCGGTGGGCATCTGCCGGGCTAAAGCGGAGCACAAGACCCAGCAGGGCGACGCTTCACCGGTATGGAGCGGAGTGTGTGTACGTCTCACTTTTTTTTTTAGTCTTATTCAGCTTTAATAAATGAGCTGTTCTATTAAAACTCTCAGAAACTGAATGCTTGTGCAGTATTTTAATTAAAAATGATATAAAAAGGTACCATGGTACTACCATGTTTTGGACATAGTAGTACCATGGAACCAGACCTTAATGTACCTTAATGTATAGTATACAGTATGAACGTACAGTGATGTAACTGATACCAATATTGTACCATGGTAGAGTACAGGAAATCTGAGCTGAAATGCACACTTTCTGATGTCATAACTTAATGATTCATCATAAAGTTGTCTTAGGTTCTTTACTACACAGATAAATGTTTCTGTTGCCCTAAAAATGTCAGATAAGACTCATTGTCTGGTGTTTCTGTGAGGTTGTGATATCTTTCCATCATTAACTTCATTTGTGTCCAGTTCAGTTCTTATAAGCGCTGACTCTACTCTCATCTGAATTCAGTGTAATTGTGTCACATTTCCTCCGGTTTTCTGCATGTTTCATTTGGTTCATTTCTGGTAAGTTGATCAAATATGACTGATCATGTTTTCTCTCTCATAGTTTCTTATCTGTGGACTGTGTGGCATGCTGTGTGCACGGAAAAGGACAGGACTGATTGTGAGTATGCCCTTTAGTATTCTCATGCACACATTCAACTGTACAAGAACACATACTTCACTGTACTAGAGCTCTACTGTACACTACTGTAGAACACACTGTACTGTAAAGTACACATTCTCTTGTCTCCCAGATCATATACTCTACATGCTTTTTCAGAGATCATTGGAGTACATTTTACATGTAAAACACTATTTTAGTCTTTTCATATTTAATTCACTGTTGCACAATTTCACTGTGAAATTTGTTTCAAAGTAAATCCTACAGCATTTATTTTTCCAGCGTATACTAGAACACATACACTTTTTATTCTTCTAGAAGAATCTTCTAGAACTAAAATGGATGAACACTTTTCTCTACTCTGTTTTATTGCACAGTTGATTGAGTTGAAGGCTCTTGATGTTTCATCCAGATCAGTGTTTAGGTTTCTGGGTTCTTTAAAGCACCAGTACATATTGTTGTTCTATAGAATATAAGGTTCTAAATGGAACTTTAAATGGTTTTGGTTTCTAATTGGAGCCATTTTAAGAGTGTAGAACACAAATACAATAAAAGAATAAACTGCAGAATTCTAAAACAAATTTCTATTGTATTAAAGTGCCCCTATTATTCTATTTTAAAGGTTCCTAATTTTGTTTTGAGGTCTCCTATAATAGCTGTACATGCATCCAAAGTATATGAATTATAATAATATATATTTCTCATAATATCATGGAAGCTTGTTTCTGCCACGGAATAAAACAATTTAAAAGGTAATTGTGAGTTTTTATCTAACAATTCTGACTTTTTTTCTCAGAATTGCGAGATATAAACTTGCAGTTGTGAGTTATAAAGTCAGAATTGCAAGATATAGTCAGAATTGAATATTTTTTTCTTGCAATTGCGAGTTTATGTCTCACAATTCTGACTTTTTTCACAAATTTCTGACATTTTTCTCACAATCATGAGTTTATACCTCGCAACTTCTTTCCTCAGAATTAGGAGATATAAAGTCCAATTCTAAGGAAAAAAAGACTGACTTTTTTCTCAGAATTGTGTGTTTATATCTCACATTTCTGACTTTATAACTTGCAACTGCGTATTGTAAAGTCAGAATTGCGAGATATAAACTTGCAGTTCTCAGAAAATAGTCTAAATTGTATCTTGTAGTTTTGACTTTTTTGCTCAGAATTGTAAGGTTACATCTCGCAATTCTGACGTCTTTTCTCAAAATTGTGATATAAACTCACAATTCTGAGGAACAAAAGACTGACTTTTTTCTCAGAATTGCGAGTTTATATCTCACAATTCTGACTTTATAACTTGCAGTTGAGACTTTATATCAAGCAATTCTGAGAAAAAAAGTCCGAATTGTGAGATAAAAAGCCGCAATTACCTTTTTAATTTTTTTGCTCAGTTGCGGAAACAAGCTTCCATGTAATATCCATTGCAGCTCTTTTCTCACAGTGTCTGAAAGGATTTAATAAAGGATTCGGTCTCTCTAAGCCCCTCCTTTCTGAGAGCCTGCTCTGCTCTGATTGGTCAGATGGCCCAGTCTGTTTCGACCACTGGTCGACCACTTACAGTGCACGTCAGAAACAAAACACCCAATACCACTTCTGAATATCAGCTCCGGATCTTCCTCAGCACTTGATACACAGTAATGTGAACAGTAGCAATGATGTCGGTTTTTCCGAATCAATTTCAGAACGAGTCTTCATCCTTTTAAAATTGCAGCAAAGTTGATTTGCTTTCGCAGCACTGAAAACAGCGTCTTCTCAACATATCGACAACACAAACCAAACTCTCCCAGTTCGTCATTAGACTTTCGCCGGCAGCCACTATAGGCTGGCATTATGCAAATGTGTTACAAACCTACATAGATTTGTGCAGAAAGTGAGCCTGGAATTATTGACGACTCGTTTCAGCAGTTCAGAATCAATTCTTTCTTTTAGCAGACAATAACTTTATTTAATGTCACTTTGATCTTTAAAACGTTACAGACCCTTTACATTCACAAACAGCTATATTACATACTACATGAAAGGCAATATCCCAAAAAGCAAAATAGGGGCACTTTAATACATAAACTGTGTCTCACCACACTGTGTTCTTAATTTAGAAATAGTAATGAAATCTAGAATAGAAATAGTTTGTTGTGGACATCAATGTAAACATGTACATGGTCAGGAATGTCCACTCCAGAGACCGGCTCCAGCTCACAGTGTGTGTGTGTGTGTGTGTAAATATCCCAGGATACTTCACTGGAGAGAGGAGATTCAATTAGCCACCTTGGAGTGGAGTGAGCCGCCCCAGCGGAGAGTGTTAATCACAAATCAATACTGAAGTGAAACTTCAGTCTGAGAGGCTTCATGTCTCTCCAATCCTGCTCTCCACTTGTCTCTTTTCATATCGCTACATGTTTACCTTTGATTTCTTGTGTACAAGCTTTCAGCTTCGTCCTCAAACATGCTTTACTGTTTCTCATTTTATCTCCCTCCTCTCCTGCTGATTGATTTTGTTTCATGGGGTCTTTATATGCCCTGCCTGTAATGTTACTGTACGGCTAAAAGGAAACCCTCCCCATCTGCCTGTAATGGTCCCGAGTTCCTGACAGTAACGTCAAGAGCTACTCCAGAACACTTAAGCATTTGGTCTGTAAACCATATAGACTTTTAGTCCCTGTGGACAGTCTCATCTCAGCAGGGTTTAGACAGCGCTGTTCCACGAACATACTGCAGAAAAGTGTGTTTTGGCTGTTTCTCCTCAGTGTGTAATGTGATATGGACTGTGCTATGAATGGAATACTAGCATAATAGTATGCTGATGATGATTATGTTCTGCATACCATTTTTGTTACAGTAAAAGCATGAAAGAGATGGTATGCAGTTTTTGCAGAATCGATAATGCAATAATTTAGGGAAATGATGACAGAATGGCTGTGTTTGAAATTAAATGCTGCTTATTCCCTTTTATAATTTAAAACTGTATATGAAACAGTTTGAAACAAATATGCTACATTTGCTGTCAAATTACCTAAAAACATTGTGTTTAAAACAGTGAAAGTTAGAAATAAATATAGTTATATTGCATCTTAATTTTTAATTTTAATCTAATTTCGAGATTTTAAAATGTCTTATTGCAAGTATCGTGTATCAAATAATGCATCAGAGCTAGTAGATGCCATAACCAACACTGATGGCTATTTACAAATATTTGTGTATTCTTTCAGCTCCATATTGATTGGCTCATGAGCAAAGATTGCAGTATGCAGGTTGCAAACTTCCAGGGTGGCATGAATGAGCAGAGCAACCTTTTATATGAATGGAAATGCCAATAAATCGCCTTTTCTATCAGGCAGTGGCTATTTGCACTAAGTGCAGATAGCAATATATGCCATTTACACTAAGTGAAAATAGCAATATATTCTATTTACATTATATAAAAGTAGCAGTTCTTTGCAACAAGTGCAAACAGTTGTTAGAAGCTATTTATACTTATAGTGGCAGATACTATTTGCTCCTCAGTGTTGTACATTAAGAGGAAGCAACAATAATATACACTCTGTAAAAATAGGGCACAATGTACTGTATTCATTTAATGGAATTTTCCGTATTTGTTTTTTTTTACAGGTGTTTTACCTGTATTTAGAATTTTACACTGCATTCCGTTGTGTTTTAGGATTAACGGAAATGTCCGTAAGATTACTGGATAACTTCCGGGTAATGAGCTGCCAGTACTTTTTCTGTTATTTTACGGATTTATTTTTACAGTGTAGAATAATTATATTTAGGCAGTGGCTATATGCACTGAGTGAAAATAGCATATTTTCTTAGCGATAGATGCTATTTACACTAGGTGAAAATAGTGATAGATTCTATTTACACCATGTAAAAGTATCAGTTCTTTGCAATAACAGTAAATAGTAATTAGGTGCTATCTTCACTTTATATTGGCAGATACTATTTGCACCTCAGTATTTTTGTACATTAACAGGATGCAATAATATCATGGAGTGTAAATGATTATATTTATTAAAATTATTAAATGGATGCTGCCTTATTGGGAGAATAAAAACCCTCCCTACACCTTCCCCTAACCCTACCCAATAAACACTTGTTCGCAGTTTATTTTCACTTTTAGAACATTTTGTTCTGAAACATTGAATTCTGTGCATCTTTTTTAAAATTTGAGTGGCCCAACCAGACATTGGTGGGCGGAGCTAGTGTAAATAGTGTTTGCCAACAGGGGATGCTATTTGCACTATGGGCATTAAAATTATTAAATGGATGCCGCCTTATTGGGACAGCCTTCCCTACACCTCCCCCATCCCTAACCGATAAACACTTTATTATTAAACACTCGTTAAGCTCCTTATTTACATTTTCTTCATTTTTATTGAAAACAAATGCCTTTTCAATCTGATATGTGATGGAAAAAGGGAGAAGAGCAAGTTTGGTAAGAGTTGAACTTGGGTCGATTGCGTCAAAAGCTACTATTATATAGCGCATTAAATAGCGCGTGTCTTTTTAAATCTTGTGTGGCCCAACCGGACATTGGTAGGCGGAGTTAGTGTAAATGACCTTTGCCAAAAGAACAGGCTATTTACACATAGGGCCCTATCATACACCCGGCACAATGTGACGGCAGGCACGACGCAAGTGTTTTTTGCTAGTTTCAGCCCAACACCGTTTTCATTTTCACGTCCAGTGCCCACATTGTTTAAATAGCAAATGCATTTGTGCGCCCATGGGCGTGCTGGTCTGAAAACGAGGTGCGTTCAGGTGCATTGTTGCCGTGCTCCTCAGCACACCTGGCTTTTAAAGGGAATGGGAGATGAGACTCTGATTGGTTTATTGCACATTACGCCCAAAACACACCCATAACTCATTAAGAGACTAGATATAACCCTTTTGGACCATGCGTCTGGCTCGCCAACCATTTTTTCCTTCGTTAAACTAGCAAAAGTGGATTCGGACACGCCCTAAGTGCACCTGTGGCATGCGCTTCAGACCATGCGCTTAGATTGTTAAAATAGGGCCCTTAGTGCAAATAGAGACTTCATTTCTGGCAATAGACATACTTAGTGCACCATAAACATACTGCATGCATACTTCAAAAACAAATAGTTCAAGTTGTATGGCAGTTTAATCATGTTGTCTACCAGCAGTACATTTACATTTTACTCATTTGCAGACCCTTTTATTGTAAGCAGTTTATCTTATCCAGGCTGTTACAGTAGCATTTCTAGCACACTAAAAGGGGGTGTGTTATTCAGGACAACGTGTTAATTTGCGTCTGTGCTGTAGAGTCAGAAGTTTCTTGTGTAATTTGAGGTCATATCTGTCCTGAAGTGTTGAGCTGGCAGTTTTCTGCTGGCAGATAATGTCACTGTCTGAACGTGGTCTGACCGATTACAAAATCACAGAGCAGCACAATCCATTCTCCCAGTACACAATGGTTTCGTCTTCACCCTCCGTTTACAGTATTTCTGCTGTGCTATACGCTTCCTGATTCATTTACTTTGACCTTTATGAGCACTGAAATCACTCTGAACAACACCTTAACAACAACATGTACTTAGACAACTGTACTTTAACTTGTAAACAAAAATAAGTAAATGGAGTGTTAAATTAAATCGATATTTTAATTTCTAACAGTTGAACTTTTAACACATTTGTAATAATGTTTAAAAAATTTAATTATGTATGCTATGCAATATGCATTATTTTAATGATGTATTCATGCAATTTGCATTATTATTTTAATATTGTATGCATGCAATATGTGTTATTCTAATATTGTGAGCATGCAACATGCATTATTATTTTAATATTGTGAGAGTATGCTATATGTGTTTATTATTTTACTATTGTATGCATGCAATATCTGTTAATATTTTAATGATGTATACATGCAATATGTGCTATTATTTTAATATTGTGAACATGCAATGTGTTATTATTGTAATGATGTATGCATGAAATATGCATTTTTATTTTAACATTTTATGTGTGACATATGCGTTATTATTCTAATATTGCGAGCATGCAATATGCATTATTATTTTAATATTGTGAGTATGCTACGTGTTATTAATTTACTATTTTATGCATGCAGTATCCGTTAATATTTTAATGATGTATACATGCAATATGTGTTAATATTTTTATATTCTTAGCTTGATGTATGCATGAATTATGCATTTTTATTGTAATATCGTATGCATGCAATATGCATTATTATGTTAACATTGTGAGCATGCAATGTATGTTATTATTTTAATAATGCATTGATGCAATATGCATTGTTTTAATGATGTATGCATGCAATAGACACAAACAGCTAACGTTATGCATGTTTTTTTTTTCTCTCTCAGATGATCTTATTTTCCTCCTGTTGTATTTGTGGGTTAATTGGTGGAATCCTGAACTTCCAGTTTGTCCGTGCACTGGTCAAGCGTCCAGACACCATGCGCTCTCTTCATTTGGCCGTCATGTCTCTGGCGTGTCTGGGCATCAGCAGCTGCACGCTGTCCACGTGGCTGACCTGCAGACTGGCCAGCAGCGAACAGCAGCGCATGTTTCTGGAGAGAGAACATTCACTACATCACTCGCACGAAATGGCAGAGAAGGTACGACAGGAGCTGGTATGTCTGTGCTGTCTGTGTGTGTCGGTGGATCTCGCACTCTTACAGTCAACGTTCAATTACAAATGCTTTCTAAATACGCGTTTCTGGTCTTATTGCGAATGATTCCAAAGTCATGTAGGACACGTGCTACTTTTTTTATTGTGGATTTGAGTACCTATATGACTTTTTGGAGACTAAAAGTGCCTTGATGTAAACATTGACGGGTAAACATTTGAATTAATAGACATCACCATTGTTGATTAGGTTGATTAATCAAAATACATTTTTATTATTACAGGGTTTTCTGAAATGTAAATCAGGTGAATGAACAAACCCCTCTGTAAAAACTTTCAAAAGATAGGAATAAAATTCAATTTTAAAGAGGACCTATTATGCTTTTTTACATGTTCATCTTTCTTTAGTGTATAATGTTGCATTATACATGTATATATGTAGTGTATAAGTTATCTGAACAAACCCTAACTATTAAACTTCAGAGTGTTTCTCTCCCTGCACCATTAGTTCTACAGGCACACAGGACTTGGAAAAACATACAGTAGCTAAAAAGGAAGCTGTCTGTTTGAGTGCTCATCTCATACCACAACCTCCTCACAAACTCGGCCGTGTGTTTGTCTGTTCGCAGGAGGTTTTGGATAACACCAGCAATGCCATCTCTCAAATCTCTTACAACGGACGGAGCGCTTCTCCATGACGGCTCGCCACCCACACATTCTTGACAGCATAGTTATTCACTCTGATTGGCTGAGTCAGGCTGACAGTTCTTCACTCTGATTGGCTGAGTCGAGCTGACAGTAGAAGCAGAGACGGCATCCACAGGAGACGCAGCGTCAGATAACGGTATTGAGCAGACAGACAGCCAATCAGTGTCCAGTTACCTGATGACCTCAGGAGAGGTCAGTGCTGAAGACCTTGACAACCAGCGTACGGAAAACAGATATCTGAGAACGAAACAAGCATGCAAATTATCTTCTCTCTTTCTCTCTTTCTGTATCTAGATAAAGGGAATGTTGAATCTGAAATTGTAATCCTGATATTGTATGGTACTGTATACTGAATGCTTTTATCCTGACCGTATTAAGTGCACACTGTAAAATGCCTGTAAAGATATTTATTAATTTACAATATTTTTATATAGGGGCTTCATATGAAAATGAAATAAAGACGTCATATGTAATTTGTGGCACAGTGACTGATGATTAAACCATTAACACACACAAAAACATTTTCACTAAGTTGTTTTAATAGAAATCTTTAATATATGTACTGTAGACTAACTATACTGTATTTTCTGTAAGTGCTGTAATACTGTTTATTCGTTTTTCATTGTCATTCAGTTATTATATTTTATATTTAACTCTAATTTTCTATTCTTTTTACTTTTAAATATATACTATTAGTTATTTAAATAATGTAGCTAGTTGTACAAAAACAGAAAAAAAAAAAAAAAAGTCACAAGAGGTTTTTTATTATTTTTATTTATTTATTTTTATGTGTAGTTCTCCTCCTCTCCGCTGGTAGTCGCACATCACTCCGCACATTTCGCCTCCAAACACACGAGCAAACGTACCACGTGTTCCTCTACGTGTGTTCGGCATGGCGAACTGGACTCAAGAGGACGGTGCAGCGGAGCCTGTTAAAAACCCCGCGGATGTGGCAACGATAGCGCAGATATCTAGTGGAAATGTCACGGCCAGACCCGACGGGAATTCTGCGGCGGTTCCGTGTCTCATTCCGTCGTTCGCGGACGCGGTGAAGCTGCTGAACGCGAGTTACTCGTGTCTGGTTCTGGACACGCACCGCAGGCACATCTCGCTGCCGCCCGTCTACCTGCGAAAGAAGCGAAGCGGCATACAGGAGGAACTCAACACTGAACTGCTCAAATACTCGGGCAGGTAAAACGATAGGCTTGAAAGGAAATACCATGGTAAATTGTGATAATGAAGCGGTAGTGCTTCCACTATCATGGTAGAGTCAATAAAACCATGATATTGTCATGATACCTTTAAAATACTCTAGTACTTTTTTCTAAGCGTGTCATTGCTGCTGCTTGATGGAAATCAATTATACTATATTGATAGATTCCATAAAAATAGTAATAACATGGTACTGTTTCTTGTAAAGTTGTCATACTTAAAGTCTAGTACAGATACAGTCAACTTATAAAGACAGAATAGGACCCTTGCACATGTAGTGCACTAGTTTTGACTTTAATGTAGTTTACTGTGTTATTGTGTGGCAATTGATCACTTATTACAATAGCCAGATTACAAATCTATTAAACTTGTATTTATCTTTTCTGCTGCAAAATATAACATTTTGAAGTTTTATTTTGATCATGGCGTTTAGATGCTTAAAGACCCCCATCTGAAGGCAGTTATATTTTTTCATGTGTAAAATATTATTTAAAAAATGTTTCTTTTGCTACATCATTATTCTTTTCTACTCATTGTAGTACTGTACTGTAAGATGTATTATTATGTATTTTAGTCAAATGTTTTGTTTATTTTAATATAATTTTTATTTATTTAGCTTAATAGGGACCTATAATGCCCCTTTTTTGCAAGATGTAATATGAATCTCTGGTGTCCCCAGAATGTGTCTGAAGTTTCAGCTCAAAATACCCCACAGATCATTTATTATAGCTTGTCAAATTTGCCCCTATTTGGGAGTGAGCAAAAGGTGTGTCCCTTTAAATGCTCCCGGCCCCCTTTCCAGAAGAGGGCGGAGCTTTAACAGCTCACACTTCGGTCGCTCAACAACAACAAAGCTGGAGAATCTCACACAGCCAAAATGAGGATTGTCAGTAACGGTGTTCAGCCTTACATTGTTCAAACCGGAGTCGACACTGATGGAGAGACTCAGGAAGAAGTTTTAGAATGAAACTGGACGTTTCTGAACGGTTAGTGGATACATTTATGTAGTTGCTGTGGAGTTGATTCAACTCATCGACTAGCATGTGTCGTCATGTTAATCTTTTTTCGTTGAATTGACCCTCGTTTGTGAAGCAGTCCGGCGTCAAATGACGGCATGTCAACAACACTCTACTACAACAACTCTTCCTCTTCTCTAAAGCAGCCCAACATGGCCTCACTCCCTTTGTTGCGTGTTCTTGGGGGCGGGGTTTATGTAAATTTTTTGGTTTGTGATGTCACCAACCCAGGTAGAAGCTCGTTGTGGTCCTTACCAGCCATTTGTTGTAGTCCTTAAAAGCGATTTTAAAACATGGTAAAAACTCTTGCACCCAGCCGAAACTTCTATATGAAAAACATTTATTAATATAGATTCAGACTAAGCAATTTAACAGGCGTTTGCTCATCTTTGCTCTCTGGTTTTGCAGTTTGAATGGCGTTCCTATGGCGTATGACAACATTAAAATCATAGGACAGCATGGAGATATTTTTGACGATCAGGGATTCATTCACCTCAACATCGAGGCATCGTTTGTGGTCTTCCAACCGAAGAAAGGATCGAAGCTCGTGGTATGATTCACAAGATCTTCATGAGCTGGAGATCATGTTCTGTGCAAGATTGTGAATGCGTTCTTGTATTTGCTTTGCCTAAAGATGTGTTTGATGTCACTTAGGGTGTGATTAATAAAATGGGAATGGGTCACGTGGGCTGTCTGGTCCACGGCTGCTTCAACGCAGCTGTGATGAAGCCCAGTCAGCTGAGCCTAGAGCAGTGGAGAGACTCCGGCCTGAGTGTCGGACAAAGCCTGGAGTTCGAGGTCTTCCAGCTGGACGCAGACACGGCAGGTGTTCTTCTGATCAAAGGACAGCTGATAGAATCCAGGTACGTTGATCTGACCGTCTGATGCATATTGCACACGGGTGATGTAAGGAAACTAACTGAAAATGTTTATTTAATAATCAATTAATTAAAAATCAAATCACATTTATTTCATAATCAAAACTCAAGTTGTATGCAAACATTTAAATTGCACACAGGGCAATTTAGGTTTGAAATATATCAGCTTTTTAATGATAAATGTATGTTTTCTACTCCAATTTGTTGAAATATAAACATTTAACTGGTGACTAATAACTTTTCATGACAGAATTATGATAATAATGAAGACATAACGAATATGTAAAATAGTGCATATATTTATTATCAAAATGTTCCTTTCTGGAGTTATTTATCTGGATATTACTGTTGAGTTTATGGACATTAAATGGCTTTTCTGAGGTAAATGTAACGTGAGATATGATGTATTACACTAAGTTGTATAGTGTTATTTAACACACCTTCTGATGTTCATTTCATGCTGTAACTAGTAGTAAAGTCCCAAGTCAATTCACTCGGCGGCCATCTTTGAAACGACTTTTGAATGGGGAAACATCAAATTCTCTAAAGCCGTTACCAAGTGTGATTAAATTTCACATCTGAAGTCACTAATGAAGTCCGACAAGAACGGTCTCATAAATTGTTTCTAAATGCTCAAATCATGAGCTTCTAACGGCAGCTGCAGTGATGCGATGACTTTACTGATTGGCTCTTTAATTTAGAAGGCGGGGCTTATTCCGCCATGCGCGTTGCACTTTCTCCCGTGCGTAGTTATGAGTGCACCATGTTTGTATACCTAAAGTGTTTGCTAGTACACTCAAAAAAGTAATTCAGGGGAGCTGTTACCACAACTTAAATAAATGCATGGCTGCAAGTTAAAAATTTTAATTTGTTTTAATTAAACCTTTTAAGTTACGAACATTTTTTTTGTAGAGTTCTGTTGACATAATGTTGATCATTTTATCAACTTAATATCATCTGTTATTTAAACTCAAATTTTCTCGTTAATTGGCTTTTAAAAAAAAAATTAGGTTGTAGTAACTTAATGAAATTGTCTTGATAACTTGAGAAATTAGGCAGTGGATTTCTAGTTCCTATCATGCTTTGCATTTGCAATAAATGTTGAAATTAAGTGTTAATGTATTTGTTTTTAGAGAGGTGAAAGACCTGTTAGTGTTTAATGCTGTTATGTTTGACATTTAAAAGAGTTTCTGTAATGTTGAAGTGTTTGTGCTGAAGAATACATGAAGGTAAATCCTACATTGACTCTATAAGCAACGACTGCGCTAATGCCAGTGACAAGTAATACTTACTTGTTCATTAAATATACATGTTAAACAAGTTATGTTCGCATGTGCTATAATAGCTGTTGATTTGAACTGAAATAGATAAGATTAATTGGTTCCAGGGCTACAACTCCGGTAGTTTGGCACAACTTAATTTTTTTGAGTAATCAACTTAAAAATTTGTTTATGCTACAAATTAGGTTCCTCTAAGTCAATGTAGCTTGTTGGTTGAACGTAAATTCACTCAAAGTTGTCATATCTCAAAAAATGTTGATGCAAACTGTTACGTTCATTTTATTTGAGCCAGCACATTATTTTTTAGAGTGCATTAAAGAGCTAGAGATGATTGGCTCACGTGCCGCTTGAACTGTCCCTTTAAACATCACTGTTTCAGTCAATGATTTCAGCCCTCAAAAGCCATTTAGGCCGAAACTGAAAATGTATATTTTTGCTGTTTCAGCCAAAAAATTTCAGTGCATCACTAAATGAAATGTCAGTCAGATGATATTAACCTTCGAGACATTCGAGTAACCATGAGTGACATTTTGACCAGACTTTATGCTAATACATGATTTATGCTTGTTTCATTTACGAACAACAAAATGTTGGTGATTTTCAGAGTGCAAGAGCTTGTGGGCCAAACCGAACAAAGGGAATCCACTGTAGATTCAGCTACAGAACCAGAAGCCACCGAAAACACGACCGACAGTCCAAAACCCAAGAAGAAAAAGAAGAAAGACAAGCGCGAGGAGGAGTCTGCAGCGGACGAGTCTGTGAACGGCAGCAGCCTGCAGCAACCGTCAGAAAACAACGAAACCACTGTGGACACAATGGAGGTGGACTCCAATTCAAACAGACATCACAAAGAGAAAAAGAAGAAGAAAAAAGACAAACGACAGGAGTCGGATGAAATATTGCCCTCTAAACTCCCGGCGAGCGACTCCAGCGGATATGTGAGTGATAAAACCAGCAGAAAGAGAGCGGCGGAGAGAGAAGACAGACTGCAGGACGACTCTGAAATAATGTCTCCTGCTAAAAAGAAGAAAAAGAACAAGTGATTTCTGTCACAGAGCATTTAATGAACTGAAAACTTTGTGTGACTTATTTTTACAGAATATAATAAATGCTTTTTCCTCTGGAGTATTTGCATTTTTATTTTTCTACCTGAAGAGGGCAGCATCACTCTTAGAAAGAAAGATTCAATTGGGGTTCTATATAGAACTTTAGGGGTTTTGACTCCATTTTAAAGAACCCTTTATGCCAAAAAGTTTCTATGTAAGGAGAAATGTCTTAAATGATTGCATAATACATTCATGTTTAAAGGGTTATTTCAATTTTTGTTAGTGATAATATTTACCAGCTACTTGATTCATAAAAATGAATCAAAAATCCATAAGTATCCCTTATTTAGACTGTTCCTTTATTTTATCATGAGCATAAAAATCTATTATAAAACTGGTAACAGCAATATAATGGAAGACATTTATAGTTAAAATGTTTTAGTTTACCATCACTGTTTATTGCTCATAGTATTTTAAACATGTTTAAACAGATTTAACACAAAAGAAACTTATAACTTGTAACATCTCTTAATATTTCTGCCAATTTTATGTGAAGGTTTTTCCTTTTCCAACATTTAATGTTGTAAATATAAAATTCCTGTTTTTACATGCTCAGGTTTTGAACACACTAAGCTGATCCAAACCTCAGGAACTATTTTTTGACCACATAAAATTCCTTACTTTAAAATCTGGTGTCAGAATACGACCACCATTCTGACCCTGTTATTGGTGAGATTATGTGTGTAGGAATTGGAGTTGATTGTTTTTGCTGCACATGAGAATTATGTATCATTTAGCTTTTGTGCAGTTTTAGTTTTGTAAATGACATGATAATTTTGTTTAAAAATATCTGAATTTAAAATTAATTTCACACATAATGACATGAATACACCACTTCTACATGGCTTAAACATTAGACTTCAAATTAATTTTGATATTTTTCAAGGATCCTAAAGCCCAAAATGTGAAAATTTTAATGATCATAATGAATAACAAGTAATTAAAAGCTTGTAAAATGGTTTGGCTGAATCTTTAATTATTAATTCTTAAAATATGTAGTTAAGCAGTTTTGTTTTAAAATTGTATAACTGAAAAATCTTTGTCCATCTAATGAAGTGTAGTATTGTACAACCAACATGCAGGAAGCACAAAGATGCAAAACAAAAATGTTGATTTTTTATTTTTTATTTATTTTTTTTGATTATAGGTACATAAATGTAGATTTGTTGAAGTTGCTCCAAGTTTTGTTGCATTTAAAAATTATTAGAAATTATTTGATATATTGAAAAAAAACTGCAAAAGATTTAAGTGCCTGAAAAAAAGAGTGCCTTAAAATGCTCTAAATTATTTTGCAATGTATACTGAATAACTCCCTTAAGTTTAATTTAAAATATTTTGGTATTTATTATTTGTAAGTTATTTATTTTTCTTTCAATATATTCTGATTGACATTACTGTGGGTGTGTTTAATAGTGATAATGCCTGTTTGAAGAGGTATAATAATGTAATGTGCGTTTAAAAAACAAAAAACAAAACGCTGGAAACAATTTTGTTTGTGACATAATGAAACAGGAGGAATACTCAATACATTATCAGTCCTTCGTCCAATACGTGTTTTGTCTTTCCTGATTCACTATGCTATTATTTTATATTTTAGACCTGTCAGGATGGTTTTTGCAGGAAATTGCATACATACGTCACTCACCCGTGCGTGTCTCACTTTGATCAAAGTCCCTTTTAAGGAAAGTCTGTTCCCTTGGCGGCCATATTTGCAACGCTTCCGGGCAGCTATTTCGGGCATCCAAGACCAAGTCCTATCTATTTGAATGAATTCTGAAATCTCAAAAACTGCTTGGCGAGCTCACAATTAAATAACATATTTCAAATCGGCAACAAATTTCTGACATGAACCGTCCCATAAATGTTGCTCAAATAGTGTTAAAACTTATTTTTCAAGCTAGACCAGCCAATGCGCATGTGCAGTACTAATCGCGAGTCTCGGGTTTCTATGGGAACCGGAGCTTCTAACGCAGCTGCAGTGACGCAATGACTTTACCAATCAGCGATTGGCTCTTTTACGGAAAAGGCGGGACGTATTCCGCCATATTGCTCCTTGCAGTTTCTCCAATTCATAATTAATAGGAGTGAACCAGTGTTGCCAAGTCCGTTGTTTTCCCGCAGAATTGGGCTACTTTTACACTGTTGCCGCGGGTGGTTTTTCATGTCCGTGGGTTGAATCGAATCAAAATAAAGTGATATTTAGCCCCTGGAATGTGAATTTTTACCAGGGGAGCCCCTCCAAAAATGCAAAAGTGTTTTATGTCATGGATCAAAACGTGAAAATATTTAGAGGCTTTGTTAACCACAGACCTTATTTCAGGTGATTTAGCGAAAACCCATTCAAAAAACCCATTGACTTCGGGCGATGGAACCGGAAGTCCTAAAATGCTAACTCGCTTCCGGGTTTTGCCTACAAAAACACGTCATCCCTGAGGTACTCTGTAAAACAAGAATCAACACTGGTTTGGATTTTCGGAAATGGCAAAAACTGAGGGATTTGAAATGTTGTAAAAGCGACACTGAGATGGCGTTTTTATCACTCAATAGGTGAGTAAGCTATTTTATTGACCAGATAAACTGCTGTACTCTCTAACAGAGTTCACTGTAAAACAAAAGCATTATTTTCTATTATGAAAAGTCATATTCATCGCACAGTCACGCAGAGCCGAAGCACAACCGAAACAAGTTTCTTCCACAAAATGCATTCAAGTTTTGTTTTTTAACCACTAGAGGGCCAAAAGTTTCCTAGTGTACCTTTAAAAATATCAGATAATTTAATCTTTTACGAAATGGAAACACTAGTTTATGTTGTCAAATGTCAAAATAACTTCATATTTGTCAAAATATAAATTTAAAAAAGTTTTACTTTTAAAGCTGTATTTGACTTTTTTTTTTTTTTTTACTTACTCCATGAAAAGCTACTAAATCAAAACATTTCCTGAAAATGATGCAAAGGTTTTTCCAAATTACACGAAAACAACATTTTTTAGATGCTTTGATGATTTCTCAGACATTCTTATTTGTCATTGGCCCTTTGGCCAATTCTTATTCTTAGGTATTGCAGAAGAGTCAATGGATGTCTGGTTCAGATGCCTGATTCCCGCTTGAATCCTGTAATGTCTTGGACTGCTCGATGCTGCAATCCCAAACGTGAAGGTGTTTGTGGGAAAGTTCTCCTCCTTTCTGAGTAAGTGTGTGTCATGGGAAAAACGTTTGAGCATCAGTACAGTAAATCAGAGACCTTTGCTGAAGGTTTCTGAGATCTTCAGCCAGAGCGGCCCTTCTTTTATCATGCCAGAGTCCGGCGGCACGTCTGGGTGTGAGGGAAAGATCTGAACCTGGACACGTTTCAGTTTCAAGTCAGCTGGGATTATGTCCAGACTGATACATTTAGCTTTTCTTTTGCCCCTTTTGTTTGACTAGACAAAGTGAGTCTATTTCACGACTTCAGGGGAGTTTGGATCACTCGTCCTGAAGGATCCAGGGAGCTCCGTGGGAGGTGTTGGCTCGGCCAGACTAGCTCATAGTTCGAATTGTTCTCACTTAGTTTTTCCATGGTTGGGAGTGCTGTGATTCGGTGTGGGGGTGAGAACGTGACATTTTGTCGGTTTTATTAGGCCTTCACTTCTGATAAGTGGCCCTCATGCTCATGAGGTGAATTATATCTTTTTGAGGTTATACAGGGTGTAAGATAAACCAAAACTCATTCGGAGTCTAATATTCAGTGTCTCTGAAAGCAAACGAGAACATGCTTCACTCTTTACTCTTGCAAATTATTTTCTTGCAGAGAATATACTCTTGCAGACCTGTTTGTCTGACGACATATCATTATTTTTCGGAAATCCATTTGGTACAGAAATTAAAGGGGACATATAATGTCCCTTTTACAAGATGTAATATCAGTCTCTGGTGTTCCCAGAATGTGTCTGTGAAGTTTCAGCTCAAAATACCCCACAGATAATTTATTATAGCTTGTCAAATTTGCTCCTATTTGGGTGTGAGCAAAAACACGCTGTTTTTGTGTGTGTCTCTTTAAATGCAAATGAGCTGCTGCTCCCGGCCCCCTTTCCAGAAGAGGGCGGAGCTTTAACAGCTCACGCTTCGGTTGCTCAACAACAACAAAACTGGAGAATCTCACGCAGCCAAAATGAGGATTGTCAGTAACGGTGTTCAGCCTTACATTGTTCAAACCGGAGTCGACACTGATGGAGAGACTCAGGAAGAAGTTACAACTTTTAGAATGAAACTGGACGTTTCTGAATGGTTAGTGGATAAATTTATGTAGTTGCTGTGGAGTTGATTCAACTCATCGACTAGCATGTGCTGTCATGTCAACATACACTAAAAAATGTTCTTTATTTGCATTGATGGTTCCATGAAGAACCTTTAACATCCATGGAATCTTTCCATTCCACAAAAGGTTCTTTATAGTTGAAAAAGGTTCTTTAGATTTTTAAAATTAAAAACTGGTTCTTTTAAGAACTAATCACTGAAAGGATCTTCTATGGTTCTTCTATGGCATCACTGTGGAAAACCCCCTTTTGGAACCTGTATTTTTAAGAGTGTACGCTGTGTTTATTTTTACAGCGATTGCATTTGCACCATAAATAAACCCACAGACTCTTTCTGTAGTGCAGCCAAAACGTGCATGATATTCTTCTTTACTTTATATCATCTCCCGTTTTTAATTTCCTGGCAGATATCCTCATTTCCTGCGTCTTAGCTTTGTTAATTAATTGATGCAACAAGCCTGAGCTGTCATAAATCTGTGCGCCCCGTCTGTTCCTGTCACCCGAATGTTTCGTATAGCTGATAATGACCCAGAATAACCCATCCCGTCTGCCAGATCAGACTCACAGCGTTCAGGCTCGGTTCAGGTTCTCCAGGTCATTTTGTACCTGTCGGGAAGGGTTGACTCATCGCAGTGCACTCAGACTAAACTAACCCACTGAATATTCCCTTTAGTATTTAACTAGCCAAATTCCCCATGGATTACACTCATCCCTCTTGTGCCTCCATAGAGACGGCACTGTTTTGGATGGGCTCATGTTTAATGCCACTTGAGTGGGGTTTTTAATTCAAAGACATGCTAACAAAAACAATCACTGAATGGTTACAGAGTTCTTCGGATGCTGTACGTTCGTCTTTGATGTTGGTTTATAGAGGCCGTCCTCAGAGAGCAGACAGGAAGTGAGTTACATTAGAATCGGCTTGATTGTTGATTTGTGGCGCGAGCAGCTGATTGGTTGTTTGTTACGACTGAACCACATTCATTAGAATCCCTCCCGCACCACCCAGACTACTATGAGCATGTTTATCTGGTTTATTTTTGACGTTTTGAGCTGTGTGTGAATGAGTGTAGAGCCTGAGGGATTTCCATTTTCCATTCTCTCTCCTTCTGTTTTACTGTTATACACTCTTTAGATCTATCTATCTATCTATCTATATCTGTTGAGATATTGTAATTGAATGTTGTTATTATTATTTAATTGTAAATTATTAATTTTAAATATTTATTGCACATTTTTATATCATGTTGTTGGCAAAAATCAAGCAATAAGCTACTTGAGGGTGTGCATTAAAGTGATTTTTCCACACTGTGGTTTACCACAGCACCTCTTAAGCATGGTAAAATCTCTAAAATGCATGAACTCACATCATTTATCTGTAGAATTCGAACCTTCAAATGAATCTCCTCAGCGTTTGATGTTCTTCAGTTTTATGGCTGGTGGATCTCAGAGACAGACTGCTGCCAACATGAGTGACAAAAGACAGCTGACTGAGATTTATGTGCATCTGCAGAGATGACAGAGATGAGCTGAGATGGGTGGAGAGATGTTCGTTTGGACCACCGTGTTGTTGGCTTCCCGGATGGGTTCTAGAGGAGCGGCACGCACACCCTGCCGAGGGGATGAACACGCTAATTGGCTCTGACTCTCCCTATGTATCCTGTGTCAAACTTTCCAGGCGGATGGGCTTTGAACCACACACATGAAAGCAGCAGGGATTTATGGGAAATGGTCGTCGGTTCTGACGTGCGGGTCCAGACGAGCTGACACACCCCTCACGGGCCCCCTGGACCCACTGCCGTCTACCTCCCGCGCTAATTAGTGATTTGTAAGCAGTTCTGCTCCGGCTTTCCAAGCTCCCAGCACTGGAAAGTCATAAAAGTAAAAGACAGAAGAAAAAAAAAAACAGTTAAGCGTTCTAACAGCCTGACCGGCTCGCACAACACGGGCCCGTATCTTGGCTAAAATAGTGGGATTGAATCATATCAAAGGGTCACTGACATCCATGAAATCTTTTTACGGCTTTTTCAAAGGCATTTCTGGGAAATTTATTGGCCTGTTGGCACCTCTGTTTTTTTACTTACATACTTTGACACTTAGATTTCTTAGAAGAGTCCAAAATGCTTTGTTTACCAAATATCTCATTTAGGTATTGTTTCAAAACTGCTGTTTGGGTTGAAATGTGTTTTGTAGGAGATATATTAAACATATTAATAATAAGTGGGGTTTGCTCAGGGAAGCATCATTTACACTACCGCTCAAAAGTTTGGAATAATTATGGTTTTTCCAAGGCTACATTTATTTAATCAACAAACAGTAATTTTGTGAAATATTATGATTTTAAAGAACCGTTTTCTATGTGAATATATTGTAAAATGTAATTTATTCCTGTGATCAAAGCTGAATTTTCAGCATCATTACTCCAGTCTTCAGTGTCACATGATCCTTCAGAAATCATTCTAATATGCTGATTTGCTGAAACATTTCTGATTATTAATGATAAAAACAGTTGCTGCTTCATATTTTTGTTGAAACCATCATGAATGATTCCTCACTTGGAGTCTTGTTGAACCATTCACATCACCCTAGGTTAATTTTTTTTCCCCCACTTATTTTATTCAGAAAAGTTCGCTGTCAGCACTTGTAACTGTAGATGTCCATGTAGTTAATGGTGACATTTAGCTTACTGTAAGTCATGGAGATCTTATCTGGTTCCTCACTGGGGCAGTTTGAGTATTTTAACTCTGAAATCATTGTTAAAGGAAGTGTGTGTGTGTTGATGGCAGTTCACAAGAGGGCGTAAATGTGCTGTAGCATCTCAAAGAGAAAAGTGCTCAAACTAGATTTTTGCCCATTTACAAGCAGCTTTAGCACTGGTTAAATCTCCAGAGCACAAGATTATTCTATCATTTCTCTCCTAGTTACCAAGACAAAAACAAAAAAAAGGTTTCTGCCAAAGCTCTTCTCATCTATTTACATTTCTGCAAATTGAAACTGGCATGTGATGTTTTCAAGAAGACTTGGAACATTGAGTCAATTGGACTGTTTTTATTAGACTAACCATTTATTTATTTATTTATTTTCACACTTCTGCATATTGAAACTGGTATTTCAATCTTGCCAAGAAGACTAGAAATATTTTTATTTTATTTTATTATTTTATTTTAGAGAAAAGAGCAGAATGGATTCTTTAAAGTTTCTCCTTGTGTGTCTCAGAGCAGAAAGTCATGCGGTTTTGGAACAACATGAGTGTGAGAAAATAGTGAAAGAGTTTTTGCTGTGCTCATTGCATTTGCTTATCTTTTTTTTATCTCAACGCTGCTGTTATATTTTCAGGTTTACCATGGTTTTGTTTGGTTTCCATGACACACTGCCCAGCTCTTGTCTCCTGGGGTTTCTGCCGCAGTGACACGGTGCAATACCTGCGTCTGCCATCAGCCCACCCCAGTGTGTGTGTCATAGTCTTCTCGCACACGTCCCACTGGTGTGAAAACCACTGTGTGTCATTTCAAAATAATCCTGCATATAACGTTACAGCAATATCATCCTGTGCTGTACCTACCACAGTCACTCTTGAGTGATGACACAAATAAACAGCCCCTCCTGCCGCTGGAGAGAGCCATGACTGGCCTATGTTTTGTTTTAAAGTGGCCTTTTTCCGTATTGCATTTGTTGACATTTCCCTCCTTTTCCAATGTAGTTTTAATGCATGTTTTTCTCCACAAGGGCCCGACCACAGTTTTAGCGGCCTGTCTCGGTCTCCTGTACCTCTGCCAACTCTACTAAATTAATTGGACCTTCTAATCTGCAGGAATTCAATGGTTTTAAAGATGTCTAGACAAAGCTTAATTGAGTCAAAAGCTCCTCGTAGCACTGATGCACAGTGCGGTAGCTAGATTTTTACATATTTATAAAGAAATTGTGACTGGTTTGCCCCTGAAAAACTTTTTGTTATGATGCTAGGATGGTCACCATGATGTTGCTATGAAGTTTCTAAGGTGTTCTAAGTGATTCCAAGAAATCTTGAGCTGGTGCCAAGACTCTATAGTATGGTTGCTATGATGCTAGAGTGGTTGCCAGGGTGTTGCTATGTGGTTGCTAAGGTGTTTTGAGTGATTCCAAGAAATCTTGAGGTGTTTCATTGTTGCCAAGTCTCTATAATATGGTTTCTTTGAAACTCAAGTGGTTGCCAGGGTGTTGCTATGCAGTTGCTAAGGTGTTCTGAGTGATTCCAATCAATATTGAGATGTTCCAGTTGTCTCAGGTGTCTGTGATATGGTAGCTATGATGAAAGGGTGGTTGCCACGGTGTTGCTATGCAGTTTCTATGGTGTTCTGAGTGATTCCAAGAAATCTTGAGGTGTTTCAGTGGTGTCAAGTCTCTATAATATGGTTCCTATGATGCTAAAGTGATTACCGGGGTGTTGCTAAGGTGTTCTGAGTGATTCCAATCAATCTTGGGGTGTTCCAGTTGACCTAGGTGTCTGTGATATGGTAGCTATGATGCAAGGGTGGTTGCCAGGGTGTTGCTATGCAGTTGCTAAGGTGTTCTGAGTGATTCCAAGAAATCGTGAGGTGTTCCAGTGTTGCCAAATCTCTATAATATGGTTTCTATGATACTCAAATGGTTGCCAGAGTGTTGCTATGCAGTTGCTAAGGTGTTCTGAGTGATTCCAATCAATCTTGAAATGTTCCAGTTGTCCCAGGTGCCTGTGATATTTTAACCATGATGCAAGGGTGGTTGCCACGGTGTTGCTATGCAGTTGCTAAGGTGTTTTGGGTGATTCTAAGAAATCTTGAGATGTTCCAGTGTTGGCAAGTCTCTATAATATGGTTGCTATGATACTCAAGTGGTTGCCAGGGCATTGCTATGCAGTTGCTAAGGTGTTCTGAGTGATTCCAAATAATCTTGAGATGTTCCAGTGGTGCCAAGTCTCTATGATATGGTTGCTATGATGCTAAAGTGGTTGCCAGGGTCTTACTATATGGATTTTTGCAACTAACCAACCACTTACCAAATGAACAGTATAAAAGTGATGCTGTAGTAAAATTTATCCTATTTAAATATGCATAGGCAGTACTAGTCTATTAGAGACTGTACAGCATTTCTCCCATTTTTTCCATTCTTGTCCGTGACTGCGGGTGTTTTTCTCTGGAGGTGAACAGAAAGCTCTGGAAGAGTGTAAGATTTATCCGTTCTGCTCGGGAAGGCTGAGGAGAACATAAGAATTCCTCAGCTCTCTGGGGCTCTGGGATCTACGGCACTCCTCTCTTGGAGATATACGCCGGGACGGAGGGTTGTTCAACCTTTCATTCATTAGAGATGATTTACTGTGGCAGTGCAGATCACTTGGGAAGTTTCCTTCTGTGTTACTCGGCCTGTAGGAGCAGCATGCTTGGCTTCATGTGTAGCATATGGTAACATACGACTTGTATGCAAATGTGAGCTTGTAGATTCTTGTTAAGATTTAATCCACAGGAAGAAAATATAATTGGGATTAAATAGAGAGCAAATGGAAACTTGCTTAAGGAAACAGCTTCTCAGATGTTCAGAAAGACACCAGAAGGTCTTTACAATGACTCAAAGTATGCACAGATCTGCCATCTCATTCATTTTATAGCTTTATACTCTTACTGTATGACAATGTCTTTTTGTTTTATTTTTATTTGACCATATAGGAGTTTTTGAAGCAGTATCTGAGAAAAGGTTGATCCTTACATGATGCACACATTTAATTAACATTATTGAGTCTTTTGAGAGTCAAATGACATAAACACAGTGTGTGTATGTGTGTGACAGTTGTTTGGTTGACAGGCTTTGCTAACACACCTCTGTTTTCTTCATTTCTCTTTCAGCCCTGCACCACGGCCCCTAGACGGAGACGTCACACTGAGAAAGAGGCTCCTGGGAGAACCGGCCCCGCGTTGGTGCCCAATAAACCAAACGTTCAGCCTCAGCTAATGATTTAGAGCAGCAGATTATTACCAACACCGACCTTCAGGTTTGAAATAGATCTCAATTTGTTTATTGAAAAGAGAGATTTGAATCTCCTAACCTGAAATATTAAACTTATCCTGCTAAAAAAAAAGAAAAGAAACAAAGGGCTGGTATGTTGGCTGGTTTTAAAAGGGTTTTGGCCACTTTTCAGATGGTCAGGCTAGAAGATCCAAACAAGCAAAACATCCTAGACCGGTTTAAGCTGTCTTTTGTTAATTATTTTATCTTATTTATTTTTCATTTTTATATTTTATTATTATTATTTTAAAATTTCATTTAATAATAGATCAGCAAACCATCTTAGCTTTTATTTTATTTTATTAAGCAAACCATCTTTGGACAGTTTCATCATTAGTATTTTTATTTTATTTTATTTTATTTTATTTTATTTTATTTTATTTTATTTTATTTTATTTTATTTTATTTTATTTTATTTAAAGCAAACCATCTTTGGCCAGTTTCATCTATTTTATTTTATTTTATTTTATTTTATTTTATTTTATTTTATTTTATTTTATTTTATTTTATTTTATTTTATTTTATTTTATTTTATTTTATTTTATTTTATTTTATTTTATTTTATTTTATTTTATTTTATTTTATTTTATTTTATTTTATTTTATTTTATTTTATTTCATTTCATTTCATTTAAAGCAAACCATCTTTGGCCAGTTTTTTTATTTTATTTTATTTATTTATTTATTTTTTTAAAAATAGACCAGCAAACCATCTTTGGCCAGTTTCATCTCTATTATTTTGTTTTGTTTTGTTTTGTTTTGTTTTGTTTTGTTTTGTTTTGTTTTGTTTTATTTTATTTTATTTTATTTTATTTTATTTTATTTTATTTTATTATTTTTTTTTTTTTATTTTATTTTATTTTATTTTATGTTTTGTTTTGTTTTAAATAGACCAGCAAACCATCTGTTTTTTGTTTCGTTTCATTTTATTTTGTTTCGTTTCATTTTGCAAGCCCTGCACTGTTTGTGCTACCAACATAAATGAAGATAGTACTTGATGTATGTTTACGAGACCAGAATATCACAGTATCTTGAGGGTGGACTCCTTTGACTTGGGCCAGCCAGTAAGTAACCACCTAGCAACCAGTGAGAACACCCTATAATACCCTGGCAAAATGCAAAAAACAAAAAACAACACTCTGAATATCTTAGAAACCATATAGCAACCCCAAGGCAACCCTGAAAATAACGTAGTTGTGAAATGAGATTCAAATTGAAGATAAAGATGATGTAATAGTTCCAAAAATTCCACTGCTGACCTCTGCAGGGTCTTGACCTCATGCTGAAACTGTAGTTCCACGTCTCTTCAGCTGGAAGGCGGTTAGTTAGAAAGCCGTGTTCAGTGCCAGTGGTTTGTCATTCGCCCAGCCGGCCTGAGGAACACGTGTTCTAACTGTCAGAATATGTCATCGTTCTGTAATGTTTTTAAAAAGAAACAAAGATGTAATGTTATGATGTATTTCTTGAGAAGTGTGTGCTTTGCTAGTGTGACGATCAGTATGGGGTACATTTTGATCTGCAGTGTGTTCGTAAGTGTTGAATATTTGTGTTTCTCTAGCTGTGGTTGCGTGTGGCATTGCACAGGATTTTCTGGATTCTTGCGGTGCCTTCAGATATTGCAGGTTTTCTTGTTTATACTGCTGCGGTTGTTTTTATATGAATAATTATATCACATGACGAGTGAAACGGGGCACACGGACACAGGCTGTGATTATTTGACGGTTGGCACTCTGGCAGCGAGACACTCCCTGACCTCACAGGACCCATAATGACAGTAGCAGATGCTCAGAGACGGGTCAGAGCCGCAGGTGCAGATGTCTGCCGTCCTGTGTGTGTGTGTGTGTGTGTGGTAATAGCCTCTCCAGACTTTGCCCTGTGCCTCTGTAAAATGAGTCTCTCCACCCTGATTCTCATCTTCGTCTCTCGCCCTGTAACCCCAACACATCCATCTACCGCATTATCACTGCCACACACTCCAGCGATCACATCAGCATGTGTCTGTTAGTGCCGTGATTCAGCCTTTCCAATCTGAATCTTCTCTAGCCACATTAAACATTCACAACACATTTTACATTGAGTCATGTAGGGGAGGATAGATTTTTATCAGAACTGGCATTTACATTTTTAATAAAAGATAGTTTTATTTTTATTAATTTAATTTATTTATTTCTTAAAACTGTTTTTTAAATTAATAAAGCTTTATTTTATTTTATTACCACTTACGGCCACTTTTCAGATGGTCAGGCTGGAAGATCAAGAAAAGCAAAACATCATAGACCGGTTTAAGCTGTTGTTTGCTTTATTTTTTAATGGTTTTATCTTATTTATTTTTAATTTTTAGATTTTATTATTATTATTTTAAAATTTAATAACAGACCAGCAAACCATGTTAGGTCAGCTTATTATTTTATTTTATTTTATTTTATTTTATTTTATTTAATTTAATTTTATTTTATTTTATTTTATTTTATTTTATTTTATTTTATTTTATTTTATTTTATTTTATTTTATTTTATTTTATTTTATTTTATTTTATTTTTTTATTTTATTTTATTTTATTTTATTTTATTTTATTTTATTTTGACCAGCAAACCATCTTTGGCCAGTTTCATCTTTTTTTTTATTTTATTATTTTATTTTATATTTTTTTTATAATTTTATTTTACTATTTTATTTTATTTTAATTTTACATGCACAAATGAATCATGCAAAATAATGCCAGAAAGATTCTAAGCTGCATTTAGAGTACTTTTGTAGGTGCAGCATTTTAATTTTTTTTCCAATAGCTATATTTGAAAAAGCAGCATTAAAATTGGCATACAATGAGATGATCGTCAGTAAGTTGCACACTCACATTCTGGCTTCATTTTAGTATGAAACACCTACTTTTCACAATCTAGTCAATTCTCAGTGTATAAAATCAGGTCCCAAACTACACTTTTTAATAGATGAATATCCTGATTCACTTGAAAAATGTTGCATAATGAACACCTGTCATTAATGCACAATTTCTACACATCCCCATCCCTCACCTGTTTTTGAATTTTATGGCGCTGTCATCTACCAGTAAGAGTATAGTACTCTCATCTCTGTTTAACACATTTAACCATATTTAAAGCCATTCTGCAGAATTACACAAAAAAGGGGTAAAAAGTATATAAAGTCTTATTTAGTCCTGTTCTTTCTTTCATGTTTTGTGGGATTTATTCACTAGTAGAGCTGGAAGTATTCAGTATACCAGCAGAAGTATTCAGCATCGTGCCCAACACTGAAGCTACAGACAGCAACAAATCCGTTTCATTGGTTCAGAGTCCTGAACTGTCTTTCATCTTTTAACGGTTGTCTCTGTCGGCCTCTGAGGTTCCTGTGCCAAACACAGCTGAAGTCTTTCTCCACCGCTCTCAGAGTCGTCAAACGCTCTGGCCTGAACCGTACCTCAGCCCCCCTTAAAATTTACAATGGAAAAACTTTCTAATACCTTTTTTTTGGACCTTTTTCCAAAGCCTGTTTCTGGCGGCATTGAAACGCCCGACATTTTATGTGTTTTCAAAGCAGAAGAAATGAGGGTCACGGGCAGGTTTCGTACACCTGTGTAGGAAGTCGTGGGGAGCCTGGCGTGGCGGTTAAAATCCAGTCGCCCGTCTTTCCATTTTCAGCACAGGAAGTGGACGCTTAGACAAAAGGGACGGTGACCGCGGCAAGAGCTGCACTTCAAACACGACTACAAACAAATAAACGGGCCAGAAACACACCTCAGGTGCCAGACAGAGAGACAGCGTGGCGTTTTTCTGGTTTTCTTTATATGCACTAGTGAAAAAAGTTTTAATGAGAGCATTTGCTTGTATCTTATAAAAACAGGAGAATGTAAGGTGATAAAATTTTTAATGAGGTGACACCCAAACTTCCACCCGGAGAGCCAAAAGGTAAACAAGTCACTCCTATCAGTGCTGTTATGGCAGAGAATGAGTTTTGCCTCTACAAAATAAATGCCTATAAATAGCCAAGCATTTAATACAGCACACAGTTTAATGATGCCCATTTTTAAAGCTTGGAAAATGGCCAGCTGAGTTGATTACTGGAGGTGATGCTGGCTCTTGAGTTTGTCTATAGGCCCGTTTGTCCGTACAGAACTCTGGGCTCAGTCTGCGGTCGGCTGCCGTTTGCTCACACTAGCTTACCTCAAACCACAACATTTTATTTTAATATTTCAATAAGTTGTGGTGGGTGAGTGGGAGAGCCGAGCCGGTTTCCTGGCAGACGTGTGGTGTGGAACTGTGACTCCGTCTGGAAGAGTTTGTGGACGCTTTCTACAGGTATCAACTAAATCAACATGCTTTTGTGTTATTCTGTTGTAGTTGAGCATCATTTTGTTGTGTTGCCTAAAATATATGCTGTTTTACAATTAAACATCAAAAGTTTAGAAGGGGATATATATATATATCCCCTTCTAAACTTTAGCATCATTACTCCAGTCTTCAGCGTCACATGATCCTTCAGAAATCATTCTAATATGATGATTTATTATCAATGTTGAAAACAGTTGTTCTGCTTAATATTATTTTATAACCTGTGATACTTTTTCAGGATTCTTTGATGAATAAAAAGTTAAAAAATATCAGCATTTATTTAAAATAGAAATCTTTTGTAACAATATACACTACTGTTCATAAGTTTGGGGTCAGTAATTTTTTTTCTTTTTTTTTTTGAAAGAAATTAATACTTTTATTCAGCACAGATGTGTTAAATTGATAAAAAGTGATAGTAAAGATTTATATTGTTAGAAAAGATTTATATTTTGAATAAATGCTGTTCTTTTTAACCTTTTATTCATCAATCAATCCTGAAAAAAGTATCACTGGTTCCAAAAAAATATTAAGTAATAACTGAGTATCAAATCATCATATTAGAATGATTTCTGAAGGATCATGTGACACTGAAGACTGGAGTAATGATGCTGAAAATTCAGCTTTGCATCACAGAAATAAATTATATTTTAAAGTATATTAAAATAGAAAACCATAATTTTAAATTGTAATAATATTTCACAATATTATTGTTTTTTCTGTATTTATTATGAAATAAATGCAGCCTTAATGAGCATAAGAGACTTTGTTCAAAAACATTAAAAATAGTAATGTTTCCAAACTTTTGACTGGTAGTGTGTATGTGTGTATATATATATATATATATATATATATATATATATATGTGTATATGTATATATATATGTATGTCTATTGTGGGCGGAGCCTACCTGGTGGCAGAAAATGACAGTAGCAGTCTGTGGAAGCCACTCAAAAGAATAAAAAAAGTAAATTTCGAGTTTATATCTCACAATTCTGAATTTTTTTCTCACAAATCCGAGTTTATATCTCATAATTGTTAGAAGGAAATAAAGCGTTGTGAGATATATTCTTTATTTTGTCTTTTTTCCTCAGAATTGCGAGTTTATATCCCACAATTCTGACTTTTTCCCCCTCAGAATTGTGACATAAACTCAGAATTGCGAGATATAAAGTCCGAACTGGGAGATATAAATTCGCAAATGCAAGAAAAAAGTCAGAATTGTGAAATAAAAATGTTATAGGCTACATTTAAAAGTTATCTATGTAAAATGTTATAAGTTTAAATATTATTTCATGCTGTAACTGCTATGTAAGTATGTCCTCTGCATATGTAGACTTACTGTTTACATTAAATTCATGTTTTAATAGTAGACTAATCATCTCAGGTTTCATCAGTCCAGTCTGTGACTTGCAACATATACAACATAACCCTGGTGAGAACGTCAGAAGGGCGGAGTCATGTTTGAGTGGGCGGAGCTGCTGAGAGCCTTTCTGCTGTAGAGTTTCATGACAGTGTTTTTGGGTATTTGTGTGCATTCAGTCCTCAGGGACGTAGCATTTTGTATTCTTGAGAACCATGTTTGTTTACTGATCTTTGTAAGCGATTATTCTGGGATGTTGCTTTGGGCAGCAGTTTACGTGGCCAGTGAGATCAGTTACTGGTATTTGAGTTTGTAAAACCGATCTCTTGTAGCGTTTCCCATGCCTTGCATGTGAGTGTGTTTTTACCCAGAACCAAAGCTAATTACTCTCTCTCGCTTCCTAACACTCTTTTTCCCAGTGGCACGGCTCCCATGATGCACCCTGCCTTCCTCGCCACAGCCCACGCATTAGAGCGGCCATTGATAAATAGCCCCATGTACGGCCTTCACGATTAATTTCTGCCCGTCAGCAGTGTGAGGGCTGTGGTTTTGGGGGTTTATGTTGGCAGACATGCGGCGTAGGTTGAGTATTCGAAGGGCGCGGCTTCTTTCCAAAAACAACACTTCTTGTCGGCCTCCAGTGCCTGACAAAACTGGCATGAATCCGGCCAACACGGACTCTGATGTGAAGTTAAATAGCTGGGAAAAGTGGAAATACAGCATTGTTGTCTTTCTTAGCTCTTTGCAAAATATCGGTCCCTCGTTTCCCTCGTCATGTTCTGCTGCTCTTTTTCAGCTTTTCACAAAACAAAGACTGGCTCAGCCATCTCTCATTCAGGAGGAACTGGGCTCTCGGCCTCTAAATAAAGTCCCGGAGGTTTTCCAGGGATGATGGAGAGCGCTTTGACGTCTCAGTTCGAGCGACATGCCAAACTCTCAGGGCCTCCAACCAACAGCACGATATCTGGGGAGAAATTCAACAAACTGTGTGTCGATTTGCCAAAAGACTTAAAACGACACATAAAACGAAGAGCGCTTTGATTTGTTATGAACTCCTTGTAAATATCTCAGCTTTGAGCTCCAGGTCCTCCAGAGGCGGTGTTGATTTCTGCACTTGTTTGCATGGGTTTTTTCCCCCTTGCATTATGGTTGAGTTGTGTGTTGGAAGCCAAAGAAGTTTGAGGAGTGTTAATTGGAGAAAAAAAGTTGCACAGGTGCATTTTTGTAAGGCTTTCCCATAAGAGTCTTTAAGATTTAAGTTTCACTAACATTTGTAGTAAATAAACAACTTTTTTCCACCATTTTTAAAAGAAAATGAGTCATGCTTGGCAGTGAGCTTTGCATGGACATTTTTGTAAAAAGGTGCAGCTGGTTGCCTGGGCGCTGCTGTGCGGTTGTTTTCTTGCAAAAAATATTATTTAAATATTATTTAATCAGCATGCACAACTACTTTTGAGTTGCCATTAATGAAGAAATAAGTGTTTTTCTTATCTCAGAGCCCAGCTCCAAGTTGGTCTGTAGATGTAAAGAACTAAGCATCAAAGTTTAAAGGTACAGTCTGTAATATTGACAGCTAGTGGTTGAAATGGGAACTGCAGCCCAAATTCAAAATATTGGAGAGAGTTGTTTGAGAGTTTTTGTTTCCACAGCATGAAGGCAAGATCTTATGGATTTATGAATGAACCGCTCGTTTTAAAATCTTCCCGGCCTACTGATATTTGTTATGACATCCGCTTCAAACAGTACAATCCACTTGACCAGCTAATTACTCTTCGACAGCGATGCCATAGAAATATACAGAGCTATCGCGAAAACAGAAGTTCAAACACAAAATTCTAAAGCCGGGGTGTTGAAATACTATTGGGTAAATCAGCAGTGGGCGGGATCACACAGTCCAAAACAAAAACACACATTTCGGTTGGTTTTCACAGCTTTCTTGTGTGTCTGTGTGTGTGTCTGTGTCTCTTATAAAGGGTCACTGATGGGAAACAGGTGTGAGTGCATGATTGGTTCCTAGGTGGGGGATTGTGGGAAATGGAGTCCATATAATGACAATAGATCACGGATTTATTAATCATGTTTTTATTAATATTTTGCTTTTTTTTTCCCTCCTAGTTTTAGTTTATTTTTTGTAATTTTGTTATGTGCTTTGTTGTTTTTATTTGTTTTTATTTTTATATTACTTTTCAGGTTTAATGTAGGCCTATTTTATTTCAGTTTTAGCTTTATTTTCAAGCTCAATTTTAGTTTTTATTCACTTCTAGTTCATAATTTTAGTGCTTCAGCTTATTTCAGTTTTCAGCTAGTTTTTCATCTAATATTTATATTGTATTTTATTTCAGCTTTGAAAGAAATGTTTTTAATGGTTTTATTTAACGATAATAACCCTGCTGGCTTGTCACCACTGAATTAGATTACATTTATTGTGAGGTATTTTGTTTGTAATATTGGGTATTTCCCACTGTTTTTCCGGCCAGCAGGAAGGGAACCGGAGTGGACATTAGTCAAGCGGGGAATTCTGAGAGGATTTTGGAGTCTTAAGTTTGTTAACTGGTCACAAAAATATATTTACACCCACCAGTTTAGTTTTCAGTGATGTAATATTTCCTGAGCATTAGCAGGGCCGTGTTGGGTTGCGCTCAGAGCTGTGTGCATGCGGCGCGCTCCAAAGGGGGCGAGTAATTGAAAATGCATGTTTTATGAACGACATCTGTTTGGGATTTTTCCTGCAGCTCCTTGCCGATCGGATCCAGAGAGCTGAAGAGGTGCTAAAAGCCCCAAACTGACCTCAGCCTGCCCACCGCCACCACAACAGCAGCGTACTTTAATGCACTTCCATGATATCCAGTGAAAAGGGGAACTATGCAATGTTGTGTTGTTCACAGCTGTAATATTGTAGACTATTTTGTATGCATTTTGTGTATTGTTGATAAAGAATAGCTACAAGTCTTGTCAGAAAACACTACTCATTTAGCCGGTCTATAAGGTATGGAAGCTTCTTTTGGTCACTGAATACAAAAAGTAATTGTGACTTTTTTCTCAGGATTGCGAGATATAAACTCACGATTGCAAGTTATGAAGTCAGAATTGCGATTACCGTTCTGACTTTTTTTCTCGCAATTGCGAGTTTATCGCGCGATTCTAACTTTTCTCACAGTTCTGACTTTATAACTCGCAATCTTGACTTTTTTCTCGCAATTCTGACTTTATAGCTCATAATCGTGAGTTTATATCTCACAATTCTGACTTTTTTTCTTGCCATTTCAGACTTTTTTTCTCCGAATTTGGAAGTTTATGTCTTGCAATTCTATCTTTTTCTCACAATCCTGACTTTATAACTTGCAATCGTGACTTTTTTCTCGCAATTCTGACTTTTTTTCTCTCGTAATTGCAAGTTTATATCTCGCAATTCTGATTTTATAATTCGCAATCATGAGAAAAAAAGTCAGAATTGTGAGATAAAAAGTCACAATTACTTTTATTCAGTGTCGGAAATGAGCTTCCATGATAAGGCGACACTTCACAATTTAAAGCAAGCATAATTACAAAATAAAAATAACGGTTCCAAACGGGGTTTTTCACAGCAATAGAAGAACCATTAGTGATCAGTTCTTAAAAGAACATTTCGAAAATCAAAAGAATCTTTTTTTCTTACTATAAAGAACCTTTTGTGGAATGGAAAGATTCCATGCCAATAAAAAAACCCTTTATTTTTAAGAGTGTAGTGCAAAAAATGAGCTTGCTGTCATTGCAAAAGAAACAGACAGAAATTATTATGAAATTGTCCAGTATATCAAATTTTTTTTTAACTTTGTCCAATCAAAACTTTGTTTACAAACTCTCCTTGTCTTTATCAGCAAGTTTTGAATTTTGAGACTAGAAAGATTTATTGTAATTTTATATTAGTCATTATAAAATGGTTTCAGTGATTAAATGATGGGTCATGATGATCTCCTTCTTTTTAAATGTAGCCAAAACAACAACATTCCCTCTGTGTTTGCTCAAATTCCCGAACTATTCAGAGACTCACGCCATCATCTATCAAGACTTTCAAAGACGCTGATTTCATTCTTGGGAGACAAAAAACCTGCAATTCAGATAAAATAAACACAATAAAGACAGTAATGGAAACAAAAATAGCAGACAGTTTTATCTTCATGACTAACAAAGCAGGTTCTCTGAGAAATCCTGAACTCTATGTCACAGTTGAGTCGTCATCTTGAGCAAATAAATACTGACGCAGAGCTGCACCTTTTACACTGACACTGAAAAAACACAGCAAGTGCTGAACGGGGAATTGGAAGGTTTGATATTTTTGGGGTAGTTAAAGTCTCTCTCTCTCTCTCTCTCTCTCTCTCTCTCTCTCTCTGGTCATCCAGCTGTGCAAACATCCTTCAGTCTTTGTTGGGGAACAGCAGCCAGTAATCCAGGGAAACAGCAGGAAGGTAAGACAGAACTCTGTGATGCAGCCACCCAAACACAGCAAACACTAACAGAAAAGTATATATATATATATATACAGATCAGGCATAACATTATGACCACCTTTCTAATATTGTGTTGGTCCCCCTTTTGCTGCCAAAACAACCCTGACCAGTCGAGGCATGGACTCCACTAGACCCCTGAAGGTGTGCCGTGGTATCTGACACCAAGATGTTAGCAGCAGATCCTTTAAGTCCTGTAAGTTGCGAGGTGGAGCCTCCATGGATCGGACTTGTTTGTTCAGCACATCCACAGATGCTCAATTGGATTGAGATCTGAGGACTTTGGAGGCCAAGTCAACACCTCAGTCTCATTGTTGTGCTCCTCAAACCATTCCCTGAACCAGAGTGATTCATCGGACCAGGCCACCTTCTTCCAGTTCTGATGTTCACGTGTCCTCTGTTGGCTCTTTCGGCAGTGGACAGGGGTCAGCATGGTCACCCTGACTGGTCTGCAGCTATGCAGCTCCATACACAACAAACTGTGATGCACTGTGTATTCTGACACCTTTCTATCAGAACCAGCATTAACTTCTTGAGCAATTTGAGCTACAGTAGCTCATCTGTTGGATCGGACCACACGGGCCAGCCTTCGCTCCCCACGTGCATCATTGAGCCTTGGTTCACCACTGTTCCTTCCTTGGAGCACTTTTGATAGATACTGACCACTGCAGACCGGGAACACCCCACAAGAGCTGCAGTTTTGGAGATGCTCTGACCCAGTCGTCTAGCCATCACAATTTGGTCCTTGTCAAACTCGCTCAAATCCTTACGCTTGCCCATTTTTCCTGCTTCCAACACATCAACTTTGAGGACAAAATGTATATATATATATATATATGTATATACAGGGCTTGACATTAACTTTTTTGCTCACCAGCCACTGTGGCTAGTGGTTTTCCAAAGTTACTGGCCACTCAGCACTTTTACTGGCCACAATTTTGACATTGATACCATGGGGAAAAACTGATATATAGATATTTTTAATATTATTATCTCATCATTTGGCAGCGGGAATATTAGGCTGCTGTCAGTTTAAGACCTGACGCACGGATCCATTATACTGTCACATGTGTCTTCTTTTCTTTCTCAACTGTTTACGTTCTCTTAAAACATAACTGACTGTGTTTATGTGAATACTCGCCGCCATTTTGACATTATTTTGTGTGTATTTGATTGTTTAAGCGCAATAATCAGTGAAAAAGAACTCAATTTAGTACTGAGAGGTGGCTTTATGTGTGCACACTTTAGGTGTGAGCACAAAATCTTTGAGAATGAGTAAAATTATGTGCAATACCACCCTGAAATTCAAGCCCTGTAACACCAACAATATTCATCCGCAGCAAATGAAATGAGTGAGTGAGAGATGAGAGAGCGAGAAAGAGCAGCTGGTATCATGTATCTATTCTGCGGAAAATATTGAAAGTATTCAAAGAGTATTCGGAGCGTTTCAGATATTTCAGTATCAATATTTTCGACAACACTACATTGCACTTAGTTTATTCAGGAGCCTTTTTAAAAGATTACAATTAAGCAATGTATAAAGTGACTGCGTTACACGCCACTTTTGATTTTGCACTGTCGATTCAACTGTCTGTGAGTGAGAATGTAAAAATGTGGAAGTACGATCAAAAGTCAGCAGGATGATGCAAAATGACACTGTTGCTGACAAATAAGCAGGGAAATCTGGGTGCAAGTACGCATTGTTCATTTACATATACTATAGACATTGTAACAATACAAAGCTGGTTGAACATCTGCAAACTTATCCTTAAAGGCTTGAAACATTCTGTGCAAGCACTTCAACAGCTTGTTAGGAGTTTGTTGAAGTCTCAGACTCTTGGCAAACACCTCTAATCATATCAGTGATCTCTGGCTGCTGTGGGTCTTTCAGCAGGTTTCTGTTCTTGCGTTTGGAAAAGATTGGACACGTCTAAACTCCCAAAATCTCACTAAGGCCCAATTTCTGTTGGAAAAAGTGGGTAATAAACAGTGTGGTTTTTCTACAATAGCTTTTTCTAAGCAGGCAGAGGAATCTGGCAGGGTGAAGCCGGTGGGCGGAGCCAGCCTCCAGCGTCAGTGTTTATTGGTCTTTTGTATTGGCAGTGTGAGAGTTTAGTCTGACAGTCATCTCGCTCACACTGTCCTCCTCACCCTCCACACAGCTGGAGAACCTCAGAGAACCTGCTAAACCAACCTTAGATCTATAAGAACTTCCATTTAAAGGTTTGGGGTCAGGAAGATTTCTTAATGTTTTTGAAGTCTCTTCTGCTCACCAAGGCTGCATTTATTTGATCACAGTAAAAATAGTAATATTGTGAAATGTTTTTGCAATTTAAAATAACTGTTTTCTATGTGAATATATAGTAAAATGTAATTTATTTCTGTGATCAAAGCTGAATTTTCAGCATCATTACTCCAGTCTTCAGTGTCACATGATCCTTCAGAAATCATTCTAATATGCTGCTCAAAAAACATTTCTGAAATGTATGTGAAATAGCAATCTTTTGGAACATTATAAAAGTTTTTACTGCAACTTTTGATCAATTTAATGTGTCCTTGCTGAATAAAAGTATTTATTTATTTAAAAAAAAAGTCATATCAACCCCAAACTTTTAAACAGTAGTGTATTTCTAAAGTTCTGGAGAATAAAAAGTTTCATTTGATTCTCCACATCTGACCGTATTGCTATTACTCATAGTTAGGATTAAAGAATTAAATGAACCCCAACACTATAATTATTAAGCAATATCTAAAAATTGTGCTTAGTTTTTTCAGAATAAACTTGCAAAGATGTGATCTGAGAACACCCACAGGTTCACAGTCTCCAGAACGGATCAGGAAATTCCTCAGTGTGTGAGCGCAGAGCCGCGGGCTTCAGACACAGAGGACGGCATCCACTCAGCACTTCACATACTCAGAACAGCACATCTCACATTCTCACTTCACAGAACCAAACTGCCTCGTTGGCTTCATCAAAATGTCAGTGTGGTTGTTTTTTAGGCCAGTATATCTAATAAAGGTGCAGCGTTGGCAACATCAGGCTAAGTGAACCTCAGTAACTGCTCTGAAAATAATAGCTTGAACATCTCGTCCTTCACACACAACTGCTATCCACACCAGATATAATGTCTGTCTTTCAGTGGAGAGTCTATTTGTCTGTGTGTGTGTGTGTGTGTGTGTGTGTGTGTGTGTGTGTGGTTAAGGTAAACACTATGTAATGGGGACAAAATGTCCCCGCAAAGATGCCAATATCCGAAATCCTTGTCCTGGTGGGGTCATTTTTTGGTCCCCCTGAGGAAAACAGAGAATATACAGTTTGTACAGTATAAAAATGATTATGTCTATGGAAACCTGTGTGTGCATGTGTGTGTGTTGTGTTGTGTGTGTGTGTTTGTGCATGTTTGTTGTGTTATGTATTTGTGTGTTCTGTGTGTGTTGAGTGTGTGCACGTGTGTTGTGTTTGCGTGTGTATGCGTGTGTGTTTTGTGTGTGCATTTGTTGTGTTGTGTGTTTGTGCATGTTGTGTGTTTGTGCGTGTTTTTTGTGTTGTGTGTTTGTGCATGTGTGTTTGTGTGTTCTGTGTGTGTTTTTGTGTGTGTGTGTTGAGTGTGTGCACGTGTGTTGTGTTTTTGTGTGTGTTGGTGTGAGTGGTGTGTGTGTGAGTGTGTTGTGTTTGTGTGTGTAGGTGTGTGTGCGTGTGTTGTGTGTGTGAGAGAGAGAGTGTATTGTGTTGTGTTTTGTGTGTGTATGCGTGTGTGTGTTGTGTGTGTGTGCGTGCGTGTGTGTTGTGAGTGTGTGTTGTGTGTGTGCGTGTTGTGTATGTGTTGGTGTGTGTGTGTGTTTTGTGTGTGTGAGTGTGTTGTGTTTGTAAGAGTGTGTTGTGTTTGTAAGAATGTGTGTTGTGTTTTTGTGTGTGTGTGCGTGTGAGTTGTGAATGTGTGCGTGTGTGTGCGCGTGTGTCTGTTTGTGCGTGTGCATGTGCGTGTGTGTGTGAGTTGTGTTTTTGTGCGCGCGCGCGCGCGTGTGTGTGTGTGCACGCGTGTGTCTGTTTGTGTGTGTGTGTGTGTGTGTGTGGTCCTGTCACTGTATTTCTCTGGTTTTATTTGGCTCACACCTCTGAGGATCATTAGCTGTAGTGAAGCACACTGAATCTCTCTCAAGTCCTTTAAAACATCCAGTTTCATGTTTCTTTGCTGTTTTTTTAAGCTGTATCTCTCCAGATCTCAGAACTGGCCGTATATAGCTTATATATCCTTATCCTATATATCCTTATTAAAGCCTTCATGATAAAGATAAATGTTAAGATTAATCTCACCAGTAACATTTGATACTGTGTTAAAAGTTCTAGATGGATGAGTTGATAATCTGAGAAGTGTTTTAAAAAGCATTTAACTTGTTAACAGTAATGCAGCATAAAAGCATCACACTTGCTTTAGAAGTTTAGACTGTAAAATATACTATTTCAGTCTTTCTACTTCAAAATGTCATGTTTAATTCAATGTGTTACTTGCCATTTCTTTGTAATTGTGAAGTTTACTAGCTCTTCCTGAGTGAAGATTATTTTCAGTGTAAAAACATAGTGCACTAGTTTTGTGGACTACTTGAACATTCTTGTAAACTTCTCTTTTTGTGTTTCACAGGTAAAAGAAACAGATTTGGAACAACATGAGGGTGAGTAAATGACAGAACTGTGTATTTTCAGCTGAACTATCTCTTTAAAAAGTTTGGCTTTGAGATGCAGAAGATATAGAGATGAGCGAGAGATCTGGACGCAGACAGAGGGAGGACAGAGGGACACGGGAGGGATGTATGGAGAGATATTTAATTTCAGATTTATGGCTGCGGTGCGGCCCAAATGCAGCATGAACAAAACCCAGAGGAAACACAGCAGTTCAGACGCTTCACACCAAACCTGACAACATCTAGATCCGAAGAAGCACACAGTCTTATTGATCTCAGCTGATAGCTGCTTATTTACTCTTTTGTGCGATAAACTGAGATTATGAATAACCCCCTAATGGTAAGAATTAAACTTTGACATTTCGTTGAGAAGAGGTGTGCTATTACTAAGTGAATGCACTTAAAGGGCACCTATTATGCCCCTTTCACAAGATGTAATATCAGTCTCTGGTGTCCCCAGAATGTGTCTGTGAAGTTTCAGCTCAAAATACCCCACAGATCATTTATTATAGCTTGACAAATTTGCCCCTATTTGGGTGTGAGCAAAAACACGCCGTTTTTAGTGTGTGTCCCTTTAAATGCAAATGAGCTGCTGCTCCCGGCCCCCTTTCCAGAAGAGGGCGGAGCTTTAACAGCTCACGCTTCGGTCGCTCAACAACAACAAAGCTGGAGAATCTCACGCAGCCAAAATGAGGATTGTCAGTAACGGTGTTCAGACTTACATTGTTCAAACCGGAGTCGACACTGATGGAGAGACTCAGGAAGAAGTTACAACTTTTAGAATGAAACTGGACGTTTCTGAATGGTTAGTGGATAAATTTATGTAGTTGCTGTGGCGTTGATTCAACTCATTGACTAGCATGTCGTCATGTTAATCTTTTGTGCAAAATCTAATGTTTTCAACATTAATAATAATAATCATAAATGTTTCTTAAGCAGCAAATCAGCATATTAGAACGATTTCTGAAGGATCATGTGACACTGAAGACTGGAGTAATGATGCTGAAACAGGTTTTTACTGAAGCATATTTACAGTCTTTTAGCATTAAAAAATTTAAAAATGTAGTTATAAAAACAGACATTATATTTAAATCTAGGATGATGTATTTTCTTGTCCCATCTTTTGTTCTGAATGTCTGCCTGTTGTTTTGTCTCGCTGTAGGTTCATGTGTCTCTGTGCTCTTGTGGTTAACTTCACCTCTCAGCTGGTCATTTTCACCACCCTGAAAATTCATCACATCACAATCTTTCTCCCCAGCCACAGTTACGCTCCTTGTTTGTTTAGTATTCTGCTCAGTCAAGTAATAGCTGATTTTTCTTTTCAGTTTATCCGCAGATCTCCGACAACAGAGTGAGAGGAAATTATCCTCGACTGGAGTGCTGGGAGGGCGAGAGGAAATGGATGGAGAGGCCGGTCTTATCTGCGGGACCGCTCCATTCCCAAAACCCCTGGGCTGAAGAACTGGATCTGGCAGGTCCCGGGTTTACTGCGGCCCCTGACCGCCCACTACCTGCAGGGCTCAAATAGCCTCTCTTGTGTTTTTATGATGCATGATTTGGATTGAAAGTTCTTGTGAAACCTTCTTCTGAGAAAACATACTTTTGCCTTCTTCAACAGCAAGTCAGGTGGCAAACGCTCCGTCGCGTAACTCTTTCCTTGCCAAACTCAGTCTTTTATAATATAATTGCATTTTAATATATTTCTAAAAAGTTTACTAGAAGTACTTTGGTAATAACCATTCTTAGTAACGTTTTTAAGAAATATGCTTAACACAAGCATACTTTAAGTGAAGTTTTAGTGTATTTACAGAAAGCATACTTATTTTATTCTTACTCAAAGTATATTTTATGTGTACTTTGTGTAAGAACATTTACATCAGAACTGATCTAATCTCATTTGCTCCTTGTAATACTGTATTTTTTTCACACACAGTATTTGGTCACTCAGGTTTAAATGAAATCTTGCCTCAAAAGTCAGATTTGGGGTTACTTCATATTACTATAGTTGATGGGAGAAAAAAATGGCATGAAATTATGAAGCAAATATTTATGGAAAAAATCATTTATTGAACAAGCATATTTCTTTTTTTTCATTTAAAATGTAATTATAGCTTATAGATTTTAGAAACTGAAAAAAATAAAAAATAAATAGCAGCACATACATAATGTTTTCAGATTTAATTATTAAGGTTTGCCTACAGTGGTTCAGGCTGCAGGGTTGCTGAATGACTAAAGAAACGTTATCAGAAAGATGGTAGAAAACTGTACATTTCTTGTCTATTATCACCCACTGCTACTTATACCAACAACAGAAATAAGTGCAGTTATAATAGCAAAATATGTGGGAGATCGTTGCTATAATGTCACGATATTGTAGATGGTTCTTTAAAGGTTCTTTACACATAGTGACAGTTCTATTTAGAACCCTTTATATGCTGAAATGGTTCTTTGTGTTCAAGTTTAGGGTTCTTTATTCCCGCCTTTTTGTTTTTCAAATCTGTAACTGTCAAAGTCACATCATTACTGATTTTCTGGAGCTCAACCATCAAACTACACACTCACAACAGCTAAATGATTTCTTTCTTAAAATATCTGTAAATTGTAAATTTAAAATTGTAACTGTAAAAAATTGTAAAACTGTAAAATTGTAATTGTAATTTTTTCTTTTTAGTTTAACAGAACATTTAGGAATGACCAGTTCTGTTCAGTTAAGGGTTCTTCTCTCCACTTCTCCACTAAGCAAGTAACAGAGATAATGACTTTATGATCCATATTGTTAGATTTTTTTTAATTATTACTTTATGCATAAACATACTCGGTAACAAACAAACAAACAAACAAGCATTAAAGCTATCCCATGACTTTATATCACTTTTCCTTTTTTACATTGTAAAGGGCTTACATACTGTCAGTTTTTGCTACTTTTGGCCTTCATAAACATAATTATTTTTACAGAAACAAATGGAAGAGACCGACTGTAACTCTAAACTCAATTGTGTATTTCAGATGCTGTCACATGATTTCATAACCTCATCATCTGCAGAGAGAAACCAACATCAATGACACCAAAATGATGGACTTCAGACATCATGATTGTGAAGATATTTCACTGGAACTTGCTCTTTCTAATTTGTTTTACTTCACGTATTTATTAATGTTCAATGTCAATTGTCATTTATTAATGTATTCAGATAATAACTGTTGTTAGAGCACTGTCACACATTTTTACTACAGTTATGCCAATAAAAATTAAAAGTAAATAATTGACAAAACATGCTGTTTTTTAATGTAAACCCTATTAGAGGCTACAAGACAGAACAGGCTCATAAACAAATAATATATAAAAATTTATATTTTGATACTAATATTAATAATATAAATATATTAATATACTAATAATAATGAAAAAAAACTATTATTAAAGAGGTTATTTATGAAACCATTAAGGTCATATATAGCACTTTTAAAGCAGGTTCTTTGTAAAATGAGTTCTATTCGGCACCAAAAGGGGTTTTGCTATTGTTACAAGCTGAAGAACCCTAATTTGGTCCTGTTTAGAACCATTTTTCTTTAGAGTGTAACACTTCAAAGTTAATACTGAATCAAAACTAGTTAGCACATCATTTGTAATTTTGCAAAGAAACAGCAAAGCAAACGTCTTTGTCTATTTTAAAATATCTTTGGATATTTTCAACCTTACAACTTTCATCTCTGCTTTCATATTGGGGTGTAAATTCATTTATTGTAATTGACAGGTGTGATGATCAGTGGAGTTGAGTTTTTACCTCCATCATTTAAACACGGACATAAATATGGATGGAGTTTCCCAGTGAAAGACTGACCAGTGAAAGAGTAGATATGAGAGCTGGACTCCACATCATAAAAGGAGACCAGACCCTCCTCATAATCCACAAACACACCGACCCGCTGCTGCTTCACTCTCAGACACAGAGAGACAGGAGAATCAGCAGCGGCTTTATATTCATTCTCATTCCTCAGAACCACAGTCCAGCATCCATTACTGGGTCTCAGTGTAAACTCTCCCTTCCTGTCAATGGATTCTCTGGCCACTCCTAAAGTCCAGTCAGTCTTTCCCTTCACCTGCACCTCAAAATAAAATCTCCCTGAAGAGAATCCCTCCTTTCCCAGGACATTTGCATATCTATCAAATCTCTCTGGTTTGTTTGGGAGTTTCTGTCTAATGTCTCCACATCTCACTTGTTTTCCATCATCAGACAGGATGAGATATGAATTAGCTGTATCAGGATCCAGAGTCACATCCACTGAGAAAACAGAGAATATGAATCACAACTTAATACAGATATTTTGTGATGATGTTTTTAATATTTAAACAGTTTTTAATCATACTGTAGGTCAGTAATGAAGCTGTGAGTATATGATTTAGGCCCGGTTTCACAGACAGGGTTTAGCCTAAACCAGGATTAGGCTGCAGTTCAATTAGGATATTTAGGTAACTTTTATAAATGTACACTAGAAAAAACATTACTGGTGTGCATCTTGAGACAAAACAATGACACTGACATATTTTAAGATAGTCAGTACAAGTTGCTTTCAGTAAAACAGCTCAAACATGCATTTAGTCTAGGACTATCTTAAGCCTTGTCTGTGAAACCGGGTCTACTGTAGGTCAGTAATGAAGCTGTGAGTATATGAATGTAATCTAGTGTAGTTCAGACACACACTGTACCTTCATACTGCTGCATCCTCTTCAGATCTGTAGAGACACATGACAATAAAACATCATCAGATCTTTGACATGTTTATGTGTGGAATTATAGACAAGATTTAAGATTATATTTAAAGAATTGAGTACATTATCATGTTTTATCTGATCAATGTATGTGTCTCTGCTGATATTTAGAGAATCAAACAGAAACCCCTATTGCTTTGAGTTTGAGCTATTTCTCCTTTTTACAAACAGCTATAACTTTGCAAATGTTTGGTGAAATGTTTTATGCAAGTTATTTTTTTGTCTAATGTTACTAATCTCAGTTTTGGAGTGGATTACTGTTGTGGTTATTTAAATAATTTACATAATTAAAAATAGATAATTAAATTAAAGTCTAGCACTCCAAAGCTGTTTGAGCAACAGGTCTAAAATTCTCCTCTAAAGAATGAATGTGCATCTTAAACATTTAATGTCTATCAGTTTGATTTTCTTCTGCTAAACTGATTTTATCTAAAACATATTCACAAAACTGAAAAGACCAACAGAAAATTACAGAAAATATATGTTTCTTTCTGTAGTTTCTCATCTAAATGTGTTTGCAGATGAAATAAAGTCTCATGGTTGTAGTTTCAGGGATGAAGCTTCTAGTACAATAATTTATACTATATTATAGAACATGAATTTACTGCATGTTTTCTGAAATTAGAGCTGAAAATGAGCTGCTCTCTTCAAGAAGAACTGTGAGCTGATGATAATGAGACAAACACATGATCACAAACTTCTCTTATTTCAGCTTGATCAGACTCATTCTTCATTACTATCAGTGTTGGAGGAAACACATTACAAGTAATGTGAGTTGCGTAATCAGATTACTTTTTCAGGTAACTAATAAAGTAACGCATTACTTTTAAATTTACAACAAAATATCTGAGTTACTTTTTCAAATAAGTACTTTAGGTTCTTATTAATTCACTAACAGCTCTCCTGTCCTCATGTTGAGAGAAATCAGCAGTAAGGTCAGAGGTGTTGTGTGCACTGTGTGAACATGAAGGTTATTGTAGATCTAGAAATGAGAGCATCATTTACTCATCTCACTAGCCCAAAACAGATTCAGTATTCCTTAAAATGAATAAAACTGTGAAATACAAGCTCAGAATATTACACAAACCTGCATTAATTAAATGTTAAATAAGTGAGGTATTTAATCTCACTTTATTAAGCAATGTATTTGCTGCTGACCTTCAATGATCCATTTCAAACATAATAATAAGCAAAATTACTTTAGATAAATTTCAGTCATGACAACTCTTGGAGTGGATTAAATTCAACCAGCATTTATTGGCATATTTAAAGTATATAAAGATGATAAATATATGTATCTGTATAGTGTATTTGATATTGTCATACCAGTTTGTGTGAGTTTCTCCTGTAGAGTGTCCTTCAGTTGAGTCAGAGCTCTCCTCAGAGTCTCCAGACTCTCATCAGTCTTCACACTGATCTCAGACCAGTTCCTGGTGTTTCTAGAGCTGCACAGGGATGAGTAAATCTACAGCAGGAGAGAGGAGAAATCCTTCAGCATGGGGAGTGTTATGGTGTCATATACTGCATTATCATTGATCAGAGAGATGTTGACTGACCTGTAGGAGGTGGAGGTGATCTTCAGTGTGTGAGAGCTGCTCCAGCTCAGTGTTTCTCATCTTTAGCTCAGTGATCTCCTGCTCCAGCTCTTCAATGAGCTCTTCCTCCTGTTTCTCTGCTGCTTTCTGCTGCTCCTCCATCATCTCCAGCAGTTCAGTCTGACATCTCTCAATGGAGCGGATGAGATCAGTGAAGAGCTCAACACGGGCTGCTTTCTCCTTCTCTGTGTTTCTCTGCTCAACCAGGACAATCAACACGTTATTAGTGGTGTTTGATAAGACAAGAATCAGTGTTACAGTCTTTCTTAAAATCTCCTCTTGCTCTCTCTCTCTCCTCCCCATCATGACTGGACACGCCCCTGCTGCTGATTGGCTATAAAGTGTTTCCCCCACCATAGTGGTACTATGTAGAGGAAGTATGAGATAAATAAAGGGAAGAAATGGGGAGGTGTAGGGGTTTTGGAAGAATTGTTGCTGGGACGGCACAATGACTGCTGCTTATATACATTCGTAATGATGATCGACAGGACTGGCTTCAAATAATTACATTATTTAAACTCACTTTTCTGACTTCTGCTGAGTGTTTGACATCTTGAATCTTCTTGATTCTGTCCTGGATCATCTGCTGCACGTCTTTCTGTGTCTTCATCAGTTGAGTCTATAGACACAGAACAACACACAATATATTTTCAAAACTGATTCATTTATATTACAGGTGTCAAACTCAGTTCCTGGAGGGCCACAGCCCTGCAGAGTTTAGTTCCAACCCTAATTAAATGCACCTGATTCAGCTAATCAAGTCCTTCAGGCGTATTTGAAAGCTACAGGTATGTTTGTTGGAGCAGGGCTGTGGGCCTCCAGGAACTGAGTTTGACACCCTTCATTTATATGAAAGAGCATGTGATTCCTCATGATAAGAGCCCTTTAAAATCAGTTTGTCAGTAACTTCTACCTTCTTCTCTTCACTCTCCTCTTCTACAGGAACAGTGTTGTGGTTCTTGTGAAGTCCTTCAGTGCAGGACAGACACACACATGTCTGATCATCTCTACAGAACAGCTCCAGAGGTCTCTCATGTTTCTGACATATATAGTCCTCCAGATTACTCACAGGATTGATCAGTTTGTGTTTCTTTAAACCTGCCACTTTCAAATGAAGCTCCAGGTGAGTTTCACAGTAAGAGCTCTGACACCCCAGACACGACTTCAGGGCTTTCAGCTTTCTTTCCTCACAGACGTCACACAGAACTTCAGGTTTTTTCAGAACTTCAGGTTTTTTCTCAGGACTTTTCTTTTTATAGTGATCTACAACTTCTCGGAGTGTGGTATTAATCTTGAGATCAGGTCTGATCTTGAATGTTTCTTTACAATATGGACAGTTGCAGGTCTGGCTGTTGTCCCAGCACTTATTCAGACAGGTCTTGCAGAAGTTGTGTCCACATGGAGTGCTGACTGGATCAGTGAACACGTCCAGACATATAGAGCACTGAAGCTCCTCAGTCAGTGGACCGCTGGAGGATGACATCGCTGGACAGAGAAATGAAGAAGATAAATCACCTACACTACTAGTTTAAAGTTTGGAGACACTTAGAAAACACTGAATTAAAGTTTCTCATGATCTTAGACATTTTGTTTGAAGGGCTTCTGTGTAAATTATTGAGATGATGATGATGATTTTATTATACGGATGAGTTAAAGCAGATAGAGAAGGAAAAGAATCAACAAGTTTAAAAATAATCCCATGATTCACCTCATGAATTTGGTTGAATGTAAATCAAATCTGTTTTCTCAAATATATGAGATCATCTACAAGCTGATCATTACTGCAAAATGAACCCAGACAAGCTGATCAGTACCCTAATGTGAAGTAGTACTGTACATTTTAAATATCACCATATGAGAATAGTTAAAATCATTCATGCACTAATTCATTCTTTTCTGGGTTATTGACTTACATGGAGGAACATTTTCAATACTCTTTCTCCTGGTTTTTCTTGCTTTTGTTGATGTTGGTGAGGATTCTTCCATTGTTTTTCCCTCTTCAAGTCTTTTCAAGAAATAGATTGTATTTCACAATATTATTATGACCAGTAGACGGATCTAAGTCCATTTGCTCCTTGTAATACTGTATTTGTTTTACACACAGTATTTGGTCACTCAGGTTTAAATGAAATCTTGCCTCAAAAGTCAGATTTGGGGTTACTTCATTTTCTCTCATGACCATTTAATAAATATTCATATTAAAGTGTTAAAATCTCATTGATAGTGGGAGAAACACAATCACTCCTCATACAGTGAATGACTCAAACTCACTGAACAATCTGAACAATGACCTGCTGTTTAGATCAGAAATAAGAAGTACTCATGTACTTAACTACGAATAAATATATATCTCCACAAAATAAACAGAAATATTGTGTGACCAATTGTAGTTTGTATGAATAAGTATAGTTTTAATTAATATAAATGTGATTTTCAGCTGCAGTTTAACAGGTTTGTTCAGTCTGTCTGCAGCTCATTTTACTTCCTGTTTCTTTAGTCTTTATATAATGTGACAAAATGACAGAAACACCAAACTTTGCTTTACAACCAATCAAATGACATACATTTAATACAATTCTGATATCATTTCAGTGCAGTAAACAACTAAAGTAGTTGAGTATTTGACATGCTTAAACCTGATTCAGTTCAACTCATTCCAGTTCAACATAAATCTACTAAACCAGATCACTTCCATTAGAAACCTGTTCAGCTCAATCTCTCTTATATTTCTATCATTACCTGTGAGTATCAGATGTGTCCACAAGACTCTTTGAACGGCTCAATAAATATTGTGTTGTTTAAAGAGGTTGATCGTTTCAGGCGTCCATATTGTTGTTGATCAAGTTACTTTCACTTTCTCTGAATCTCTCTGAACTACAGTGATGTCAGAGCTCCTCCTGTATTTACACATTTACATTTGTCTCTGTATTCAGTGTGTTGGTTCATGTGTGTCTGTTTGTATTGGGACTGATGTTTCCTAAAGATTAATATCAGTGTTTGTATATATAGCCTATACAAGAGGACCAAAGAATTTCTAAATGTCTTTTGTGATCCACAGAAGAAAGTCACTCGAGTTCAGAACGACATGATGAGTAAATGATGACAGAATGCTGCTCTTCCTTTAAAACATCTTCAGTCTTTTCAAACATGACATAATTGAGGTTGAATCTCTGTGTTTGTCAGAATGATTCCTCTGTTGATCTGTTGGGAGAAAATAGTTTGACATACTTGAACTGTTAGTATGTAGAAGCTCAAACTAATGTAATGACCTCAAAGAATTGTTATTTAATTTGTTTCATGTCTTTGTTTATTTTATACGGAGCCCCGGACATGACATGCAGAAAAAATAGTAGGCTAATTCATGCGCACGATTTAATTTTTTTCTTGCATGTCATGTGCGGGCTCTGTAATTGTAGGTAATTTGCACAAATAATATAATGTAAAGGGGAAAATCATAGACTGTAAAGAAAGGAAGGCGTGGAGTTCTGTCTTGGAGCAGGTGATCATGTGTTGGTGAGGAACCTGTCAGAAAGAGGCGGCCCAGGAAAACTGTGAGCGTACTGGGAAAAGCAAACGTATGTGGTGAAAGAAAGAAGAGGAGGATGATCCAGTGTATCATTTCCAATGGATGGACCTGGAAATGAAAGAGTGCTGCAACAGAACCTTCTATTACCTTCTCCATACCTGGTCGATAAGCAGGGACAGATGATGTTCATCTGGAAAGAAAAGGATGTCAGAGGGACAGATCAAAACAGGAAGCACAACCATGACGTATACTCACCATGACATCGCTGACAGTTCCAGTGACGAGGAGTTTGACTTGTGGGTTCAATGCAGAGAACAGGAACAGATCTGGATCCACATGCAGCAGAATTCCACCCTAGAAGAGAGGAGAGAAACAGGAAACCTGAAAAGGAAGAAATCATTGATGAATCTGTAAACCCACTGGATCTGGAGGAGCTCCCAGAGGAGTCTGATGAAGAGGAGCTGGGAGATCTTCAAGAGGAGCAGGAGCTGGAGGAAGGATCCGTAAAGCCAAGCATGAAGAAAGTGACTTGGCATCAGAACCTATGAGGAGAACTTTTTCTTTAATATATAGTAAATTTTATGATCACACTGCAAAGCCTCTTTCTATTAAAACTATCTAGAATCGTGAATTAACAGATTTTGATTCATCAGTTGTCTGGGAGAAGGTGTGATCTAATCTAATCTTAACTTCTAAAAACTTGGCTCATCTTATTCATTTCAGAGTCATCCATAGAGCATACATACTGTGGGGAAAATAATGATTTGATCCCCTGCTGATTTTGTAAGTTTGCCCACTTACAAAGAAACGAGGAGTCTATAATTTTTATGGTAGGTTTATTTGAATGGATAGAGACAGAATATCAAACAAAAAATCTAGAAAAAAAACCCACATTATATAAAAGTTATAAATTGATTTTCATTTGATCAAGTGAAATAAGTATTTGATACCCTATACCAACTAGCAAGAATTCTGCCTGTCCAAAGAATCTGTATCTTCCATTCAAACCTCTCCACCATCAAGGGCAAGACCAAAGAGCTGTCAAAGAACATCAGGGACAAGACTGTAGATCTACAAGGCTGGAATGGGCTACAAGACCATCAGAAAAAGCTTGGTGAGAAGGAGACAACTGTGATTATACAGAAATGGAAGAAATACAAAATAACCATCAGTCGCCCTCGGTCTGGAGTTTGCCAATGAACATCTAAATGATTCAGAGAAGGCTTGGGAGAAAGTGCTGTGGTCAGATGAGACCAAAATTGAGCTTTTGGCATCAACTCAACTCACCATATAACCTTTAATGTGTTTTTCTGGATTTTTTGTTTGATTTTTTGTTTCTATCCATTAAAACAAACCTACCATAAAAATTATAGACTCCTCGTTTCTTTGTAAGTGGGCAAACTAACAAAATCAGCAGGGGATCAAATAATTATTTTCCCCACTGTACCAACAACAGAAATAAGCACAGTTACAATAGCAAAATATGTGGGAGAGTGTTGCTATAGTGTGATGATATTGTATTACAATAGGTACTCTAAAAAAATGGTTCTTTAAAGGTTCTTTACACATAGTGACAGTTCTATTTAGAACCCTTTATATGCTGAAATGGTTCTTTGTGTTCAAGTTTAGGGTTCTTTATTCCCGCCTTTTTGTTTTTCAAATCTGTAACTGTCAAAGTCACATCATTACTGATTTTCTGGAGCTCAACCATCAAACTACACAGACTGTCAACACACTCTCAACAGCTAAATGATTTCTTTCTTAAAATGTCTGTAAATTGTAACTTTAAATTTATTTATTTTTTCTTTTTAGTTAAACAGAACATTTAGGAATGACCAGCTCTGTTCAGTTAAGGGTTCTTCTCTCCACTTCTCCACTAAGCAAGTAACAGAGATAATGACTTTATGATCCATATTGTTAGATTTTTTTAATTATTACTTTATGCATAAACATACTCAGTAACAAACAAACAAACAAACAAGCATTAAAGCTATCCCATGACTATATCACTTTTCCTTTTTTACATTGTAAAGGGCTTACATACTGTCATTTTTGCTACTTTTGGCCTTCATAAACATAATTATTTTTACAGAAACAAATGGAAGAGACCGACTGTAACTCTAAATTCAATTGTGTATTTCAGATGCTGTCACATGATCTCATAACCTCATCATCTGAAGAGAGAAACCGACATCAATGACACCAAAATGATGGACTTCAGACATCATGATTGTGAAGATATTTCACTGGAACTTGCTCTTTCTAATTTGTTTTACTTCCTTATGTATTTAGTCATGTTCAGTGTCAATTGTAATTTATTAATGTATTCAGATAATAACTGTTGTTAGAGCACTGTCACACATTTTTGCTACAATTATGTCAATAAAAAATAAAAGTACATAACATTGACAAAACGTGCTGTTTTTTATGTAAACCCTATTAGAGGCTACAAAACAGAACAGGCTGATAAAAAACCAAAAAGGGTTTTGCTATTGTTACAAGCTGAAGAACCCTAATTTGATCCTGTTTAGAACCATTTTTCTTTAGAGTGTAACACTTCAAAGTTAATACTGAATCAAAACTAGTTAGCACATCATTTGAAATTAAAAAGGGTTTAATGACAATATCTGGTTATGGTTACACTTACAAAATACATGTATGAGATGATGAAAACTTATACCACTAATTGTACCCAGCATATAAGAATGTTACCTGAGAGAGAGGAAGAGAGAGAGACTTTAGAAAGAGAAGAGAGAAAGAGCCAGACCAAAGAAGACCCAGTGAAAAGAAGAGCCAGAGCAACAATCTTCTTTTATCTCTTCCTTGACCATGTGACTGAAATACAAATGTGAGACATTCAAACTGACCAATCAGAAGATTAAAACTTCCCCACTGTTCTAAAGGTGTGACAGTTCATTGACCCCTGATGCACACACATCTTGACCTGTACAGGCCTTGATCACTATCAGCACCTCTTTGACTTTTGGAAATCTAAATGGTCCTTATAGCAAGAGAGAGGGGGGTGAAACAGCAAAGCAAACGTCTTTGTCTATTTAAAATATCTTTGGATATTTTCAACCTTACAACTTTAATCTACTATTTCATATTAGGGGTGTAAATTCATTTATTGTAATTGACAGGTGTGATGATCAGTGGAGTTGAGTTTTTACCGCCATTATTGGTATATGGGCTAAAATATGGATAGAGTTTCCCAGTGAAAGACTGACCAGTGAAAGAGTAGATATGAGAGCTGGACTCCACATCATAAAAGGAGACCAGACCCTCCTCATAATCCACAAACACACCGACCCGCTGCGGCTTCACTCTCAGACACAGAGAGACACGAGGATCATCACAGGCTTTATATTCATTCTCATTCCTCAGCCACACAGTCCAGAATCCATTACTGGGAGTCAGTGTGATCTTTCCCTTCCTGTTAATGGATTCTCTGGCCACTCCTAAATCCCAGTCAGTCTTTCCCTTCACCTGCACCTCAAAATAAAATCTCCCTGAGGAGAATTCCTCCTTTCCCAGGACAGATATACATCTATCAAATCTCTCTGGTTTGACTGGCAGTTTCTGTCTAATGTCTCCACATCTCACTTGTTTTCCATCATCAGACAGGATGAGATATGAATTAGCTGTATCAGGATCCAGAGTCACATCCACTGAGAAAACAGAGAATATGAATCACAACTTAATACAGATATTCTGTGATGATGTTTCTAATATTTAATCAGTTTTTAATCATACTGTAGGTCAGTAATGAAGCTGTGAGTATATGATTTTGGCCTGGTGTCACAGACAGGGTTTAGCCTAAGCCAGGATTAGGCTGTAGTTAAATTAGGATATTTATAAATGTACTTTTATAAATGTACACTAGAAAAAACATTACTGGTGTGCATCTTGAGACAAAACAATGACACTGACATATTTATAAGATAGTCAGAACAAGTTGCTTTCAGTAAAACGGCTCAAACATGCATTTAGTCTGGGACTATCTTAAGCCTTGTCTGTGAAACCGGGTCTACTGTAGGTCAGTAATGAAGCTGTGAGTATATGAATGTAATCTAGTGTAGTTCAGACACACACTGTACCTTCATACTGCTGCATCCTCTTCAGCACTGTAGAGACACATGACACATTTTATTTAAAGAATTGAGTACAATATCATGTTTTATCTGATCAATGTCTCTGCTGATATTTAGAGAATCAATCAGAAATTGCTTTGAGTTTGAGCTCTTAATATTTCTCCTTTTTTACAAACATATATAACTTTGCAAATGTTTGTTGAAATGATTTATGCAAGTTATTTTTGTGTCCAATGTTGTTCATCTCAGTTTTGGAGTGGATTAGTGTTTAGTGTGGTTATTTAAATAAAAAAATCTAAAACATATTCACAAAACTCTGTAGTTCTGTAGTTTCTCATCTAAACGTGTTTGATGAAATAAAGTCTCATGGTTATAGTTACAGAGATGAAGCTTCTAGTAATATAATTTATACGTGAACATGAATTTACTGCATGTTTTCTGAAATTAGAGCTGAAAATGAGCTGCTCTCTTCAAGAAGAACTGTGAGCTGATGATAATGAGACAAACACATGATCACAAACTTCTCTTATTTCAGCTTGACCGACTCATTCTTCATTACTATCAGTGTTGGAGGAAACACATTACAAGTAACATGAGTTACGTAATCAGATTACTTTTTTCAAGTAACTAGTAAAGTAACGTATTACTTTTAAATTTACAAGAAAATATCTTAGTTACTTTTTCAAATAAGTAACACAATTTACTTTGGGTTCTTATTTATTCACTAACAGCTCTCCTGTCCTCATGTTGAGAGAAATCAGCAGTAAGGTCAGAGGTGTTGTGTGCGCTGTGTGAACATGATGATTATTGTAGTTCTAGAAATGTGCATCATTTACTCATCTCACTAGCCCAAAAAAAGATTCAGTATTCATGGCTTGATTTTGGCGTACGAGATCTGCTACACTGCTGCTGCTGAGCAAATACAATCATTTGTTCAGCTTAGTCAAAAATAACAAACAACAGAAAGGCTGCTGCATTAATGTTAGAAGCAGATCTCTACAGGTGGTGCTGGAGAGGAGGAGGGATAACAGAGCTTTCACACTGCACAGCGTGTCGATCGCAGGCTAGTGTACGATATATATGGTTATGTTGATTTGGAAATACTTCTGATTGGCTGGTGCCACGGCATAGAAAGAATCAATTAGCGTTTGGTTAGAGTTTCATGCCCGAACTCTGTTTATCACATTTTTGTTTCATTTTTTTTTGTTGTTGTTTGATGTTTTTATTGTTGAAGTAAGAGTCTTGGATTTTCTTCTCCTGCTGCACAGCTGAAAGGTCAGTTTGAGCTGCGCCCTCTACTGTACAGGTGTGAATTTTCTTCAGCCTGTAGCTTATTTCACTTTTGTTGTGAAAAAACCTTTACATTTGCCAAAAATAGAACTTCTGTTTTTTTGTTTGTTTGTTTGTTTGTTTGTTTGTTTTTATTAACAAAACAAACAAGCAAAAGTAATGCAATTAGTTACTTTTTTAGGGACTAACACAATATTGTAGGGACTGTTTTAGGGCACATTGCTTTCAAAAGTAATTTTCCCCAACACTGCTGATATTTAAAGATGATAAATATATGTATCTGTACAGTGTATTTGATATTACTTACCATTTAGAGTGAGTTTCTCCTGTAAAGTGTCCTGCAGTTGAGTCAGAGCTCTCCTCACAGTCTCCAGACTCTCATCAGTCTTCACACTGATCTCAGACCAGTTCCTGGTGTTTCTAGAGCTGCACAGGGATGAGTAAATCTACAGCAGGAGAGAGGAGAAATCCTTCAGCATGGGGAGTGTTATGGTGTCATATACTGCATTATCATTGATCAGAGAGATGTTGACTGACCTGTAGGAGGTGGAGGTGATCTTCAGTGTGTGAGAGATGCTCCTGCTCAGTGTTTCTCATCTTTAGCTCAGTGATCTCCTGCTCCAGCTCTTCAATGAGCTCTTCCTCCTGTTTCTCTGCTGCTTTCTGCTGCTCCTCCATCATCTCCAGCAGTTCAGTCTGACATCTCTCAATGGAGCGGATGAGATCAGTGAAGAGCTCAACATGGGCTGCTTTCTCCTCCTCTGTGTTTCTCTGCTCAACCAGGACAATCAACACGTTATTAGTGGTGTTTGATAAGACAAGAATCAGTGTTACAGTCTTTCTTCAAATCTCCCTCTTGCTCTCTCTCTCTCCTCCCCCATCATGAGTGGACACGCCCCCTGCTGCTGATTGGCTATAAAGTGTGCTCCCCCCACCATAATGGTACTATGTAGAGGAAGTATGAGAGAAATAAAGGGAAGAAATGGGGAGATGGGGGGGTTTTGGAAGAATTGTTGCTTGGACGGCGCAATGACTGCTGCTTATATACATTCGTAATGATGATTGACAAGACTGGCTTCAAATAATTACATTATTTTAAACTCACTTTTCTGACTTCTGCTGAGTGTTTGATGTCTTGAATCTTCTTGATTCTGTCCTGGATCATCTGCTGCACGTCTTTCTGTGTCTTCATCAGTTGAGTCTATAGACACAGAACAACACACAATATATTTTCATAACTGATTCATGAATATCACAGGTGTCAAACTCAGTTCCTGGAGGGCCACAGCCCTGCAGAGTTTAGTTCCAACCCCAATTAAATGCACCTGATTCAACTAATCAAGTCCTTCAGGCTTATTTGAAAGCTACAGGTATGTTTGTTGGAGTAGGGCTGTGGCCCTCCAGGAACTGAGTTTGACACCCCTGATTTATATGAAAGAGCATGTGATTCCTCATGATAAGAGCCCTTTAAAATCAGTTTGTCAGTAACTTCTACCTTCTTCTCTTCACTCTCCTCTTCTATAGGAACAGTGTTGTGGTTCTTGTGAAGTCCTTCAGTGCAGGACAGACACACACATGTCTGATCATCTCTACAGAACAGCTCCAGAGGTCTCTCATGTTTCTGACATATATAGTCCTCCAGATTCCTCACAGGATTGATCAGTTTGTGTTTCTTTAAACCTGCCACTTTCAAATGAGGCTCCAGGTGAGTTTCACAGTAAGAGCTCTGACACACCAGACACGACTTCAGGGCTTTCAGCTTTCTTTCCTCACAGACGTCACACAGAACTTCAGGTTTTTTCAGAACTTCAGGTTTTTTCTCAGGACTTTTCTTTTTATAGTGATCTACGAGCTCTCGGAGTGTGGTATTAATCTTGAGATCAGGTCTGATCTTGAATGTTTCTTTACAATATGGACAGTTGCAGGTCTGGCTGTTGTCCCAGCACTTATTCAGACAGGTCTTGCAGAAGTTGTGTCCACATGGAGTGGTGACTGGATCAGTGAACACGTCCAGACATATAGAGCACTGAAGCTCCTCAGTCAGTGGACCGCTGGAGGATGACATCGCTGGACAGAGAAATGAAGGAGTTAAATCACCTAGTCTAAAGTTTGGAGACACTTGAAAAACACTGAATTCAAGTTTCTTGTGATCTTAGAGACATTTTGTTTGAAGGGCTTCTGTGTAAATTATTGAGATGATGATGATGATTTTATTACACTGTATCATGATGATTTTATTTAAACAGATAGAGAAGAAAATTAATCAACAAGTTTAAAAATAATCCCATGATTCACCTCATGAATTTGGTTGAATGTAAATCAAATCTGATTTCTCAAATATATGAGATCATCTACAAGCTGGTCATTACTGCAAAATGAACCCAGACGAGCTGATCAGTACCCTAATGTGAAGTAGTACTGTACATTTTAAATATCACCATATGAGAATAGTTAAAATCATTCATGCACTAATTCATTCTTTTCTGGGTTATTGACTTACATGGAGGAAGCTTTTCATTACTCCGTCTCCTGGTTGTTCTTGCTTTTGTTGATGTTGGTGAAGATTCTGCCATTGTTCTTTCACTCTTCAAGCCTTTTCAAGAAATATATTGTATTTCACAATATTATGACCAATAGACTGATCTAAGCCCATTTGCTCCTTGTAATACTGTATTTGTTTTAAACAGTATTTGGTCACTCAGGTTTAAATGAAATCTTGCCTCAAAAGTCAGATTTGGGGTTTCTTCATATTCTCTCATGACCATTTAATAAATATTCATATTAAAGTGTTAAAATCTCATATTGTGGGAAACACAATCGCTCCTCATACAGTGAATGACTCATAAACTCACTGAATAATCTGAACTATGACCTGCTGTTTAGATCAGAAACAACAAGTACAAAGTACTTCATATTCATATATTCATATTCATATTCTTACCTATGAATAAATATATATCTCCACAAAATAAACATAAATATTGTGTGACCAAGTGTAGTTTGTATGACTAAGTATAGTTTTAATGAATATAAATGTGATTTTCAGCTGCAGTTTAACAGGTTTGTGTTCAGTCTGTCTGCAGCTCATTTTACTTCCTGTTTCTTTAGTCTTTATATAATGTGACAAAATGACAGAAACACCAAACTTTACTTTACAACCAATCAAATGACATACATTTAATACAATTCTGATTTCATTTCAGTGCAGTGAACAACTAAAGTAGCTGAGTATTTGACATGCTTAAACCTGATTCAGTTCAACTCATTCCAGTTCAACATAAATCTACTAAACCAGATCACTTCCATTAGAAACCTGTTCAGCTCAATCTCTCTTATATTTCTATCATTACCTGTGAGTATCAGATGTGTCCACAAGACTCTTTGAACGGCTCAATAAATATTGTGTTGTTTAAAGAGGTTGATCGTTTCAGGCGTCCATATTGTTGTTGATCAAGGTTCACTTTCTCTGAATCTCTCTGAACTACAGTGATGTCAGAGCTCCTCCTGTATTTACACATTTACATTTGTCTCTGTATTCAGTGTGTTGGTTCATGTGTGTCTGTTTGTATTGGGCTTTTTCTATCAGATTAATCTCAGTGTTTGTATATATAGCCTATACAAGTGGACCAAAGAAGAAATATTGTATGAATTTCTAAATGTCTTTTGTGATCCACAGAAGAAAGTCACTCGGGTTCAGAACGACATGATGAGTAAATGATGACAGAATGCTGCTCTTCCTTTAAAACATCTTCAGTCTTTTCAAACATGACATAACTGAGGTTGAATCCCTGTGTTTGTCAGAATGATTCCTCTGTTGATCTGTTGGGAGAAAATAGTTTGACATACTTGAACTGTTAGTATGTAGAAGCTCAAACTAATGTAATGACCTCAGAGAATTGTTATTTAATTTGTTTCATGTCTTTGTTTATTGTAGGTAATTTGCTCAAATAATTTAATGTAAAGGGGAAAATCATGACTGTAAAAAAGGAAGGCGTGGAGTTCTGTCTTGGAGCAGGTGATCATGTGTTGGTGAGGAACCTGTCAGAAAGAGGCGGCCCAGGAAAACTGTGAGTGTTCTGGGAAAAGCAAACGTATGTGGTGAAAGAAAGAAGAGGAGGGGATGATCCAGTGTATGTAGTAGAACCATTGGATGGACCTGGAAATGAAAGAGTGCTGCAACAGAACCTTCTATTACCTTCTCCATACCTGGTTGATAAGCGGGGACAACCAATGTTTGTCTGGAAAGAAAAGGATGTCAGAGGGACAGATCAAAACAGGAAGTACAACCATGACGGATACTCACCATGACAGAACAGACAGATCCAGTGACGAGGAGTTTGACTTGTGGGTTCAACGCAGAGAACAGGAGCAGATCTGGATCCACATGCAGCAGAATTCCACCCTAGAAGAGAGGAGAGAAACAGGAAACCTGAAAAGGAAGAAATCGTTGACAAATCTGTAAACCCACCGGATCTGGAGGAGCATCCAGAGGAGTCTGATGAAGAGGAGCTGGGAGATCTTCAAGAGGAGCCGGAGCTGGAGGAAGGATCCGTAAAGCCAAGCATGAAGAAAGTGACTTGGCATCAGAACCTATGAGGAGAACTTTTTTTTTAATATATAGTAAATTTTATGATCACACTGCAAAGCCTCTTTCTATTAAAACCATCTAGAATCGTGAATTAACAGATTTTGATTCATCAGTTGTCTGGGAGAAGGTGTGATCTAATCTAATCTTAACTTCTAAAAACTTGGCTCATCTTATTCATTTCAGAGTCATCCATAGAGAATACATACAGTGGGGAAAATAATGATTTGATCCCCTGCTGATTTTGTAAGTTTGCCCACTTACAAAGAAATGAGGAGTCTATAATTTTTATGGTAGGTTTATTTGAATGGATAGAGAAATATCAGAATATCAAACAAAAAAAATCTAGAAAAAAAACCCACATTATATAAAAGTTATAAATTGATTTTCATTTGATCAAGTGGAATGGCCTGGAATTGGCATCAACTCAACTCACCATATAACCTTTAATGTGTTTTTCTGGATTTTTTGTTTCTATCCATTAAAACAAACCTACCATAAAAATTATAGACTCCTCGTTTCTTTGTAAGTGGGTAAACTAACGAAATCAGCAGGGGATCAAATAATTATTTTCCCCACTGTACCAACAACAGAAATAAGCACAGTTACAATAGCAAAATATGTGGGAGAGTGTTGCTATAGTGTGATGATATTGTATTACAATAGGTACTCTAAAAAAATGGTTCTTTAAAGGTTCTTTACACATAGTGACAGTTCTATTTAGAACCCTTTATATGCTGAAATGGTTCTTTGTGTTCAAGTTTAGGGTTCTTTATTCCCGCCTTTTTGTTTTTCAAATCTGTAACTGTCAAAGTCACATCATTACTGATTTTCTGGAGCTCAACCATCAAACTACACAGACTGTCAACACTCTCAACAGCTAAATGATTTCTTTCTTAAAATGTCTGTAAATTTGAACTTTAAAATTGTAACTGGTTGAAACTTTTTTTTTTTTTTTTTAGTTAAACAGAACATTTAGGAATGACCAGCTCTGTTCAGTTAAGGGTTCTTCTCTCCACTTCTCCACTAAGCAAGTAACAGAGATAATGACTTTATGATCCATATTGTTAGATTTTTTTAATTATTACTTTACGCATAAACATACTCAGTAACAAACAAACAAACAAACAAGCATTAAAGCTATCCCATGACTTTATATCACTTTTCCTTTTTTACATTGTAAAGGGCTTACATACTGTCAGTTTTTGCTACTTTTGGCCTTCATAAACATAATTATTTTTACAGAAACAAATGGAAGAGACCGACTGTAACTCTAAATTCAATTGTGTATTTCAGATGCTGTCACATGATCTCATAACCTCATCATCTGCAGAGAGAAACCAACATCAATGACACCAAAATGATGGACTTCAGACATCATGATTGTGAAGATATTTCACTGGAACTTGCTCTTTCTAATTTGTTTTACTTCCTTATGTATTTAGTCATGTTCAGTGTCAATTGTAATTTATTAATGTATTCAGATAATAACTGTTGTTAGAGCACTGTCACACATTTTTGCTACAATTATGTCAATAAAAAATAAAAGTACATAACATTGACAAAACATGCTGTTTTTATGTAAACCCTATTAGAGGCTACAAAACAGAACAGGCTGATAAAAACCAAAAAGGGTTTTGCTATTGTTACAAGCTGAAGAACCCTAATTTGGTCCTGTTTAGAACCATTTTTCTTTAGAGTGTAACACTTCAAAGTTAATACTGAATCAAAACTAGTTAGCACATCATTTGTAATTAAAAAGGGTTTAATGACAATATCTGTTTATGGTTACACTTACAAAATACATGTATGAGATGATGAAAACTATACCATTAATTGTACCCAGCATATATTTAGAATGTTACCTGAGAGAGAGGAAGAGAGAGAGATTTTAGAAAGAGAAGAGAGAAAGAGCCAGACCAAAGAAGACCCAGTGAAAAGAAGAGCCAGAGCAACAATCTTCTTTTATCTCTTCCTTGACCATGTGACTGAAATACAAATGTGAGACATTCAAACTGACCAATCAGAAGATTAAAACTTCCCCCACTGTTCTAAAGGTGTGACAGTTCATTGACCCCTGATGTACACACATCTTGACCTGTACAGGCCTTGATCACTATCAGCACCTCTTTGACTTTTGGAAATCTAAATGGCCCTTATAGCAAGAGAGAGGGGGGTGAAACAGCAAAGCAAACGTCTTTGTCTTTTTTAAAATATCTTTGGATATTTTCAACCTTACAACTTTCATCTCCTATTTCATATTGGGGTGTAAATTCATTTATTGTAATTGACAGGTGTGATGATCAGTGGAGTTGAGTTTTTACCGCCATTATTGGTATATGGGCTAAAATATGGATAGAGTTTGTCAGTGAAAGACTGACCAGTGAAAGAGTAGATATGAGAGCTGGACTCCACATCATAAAAGGAGACCAGACCCTCCTCATAATCCACAAACACACCGACTCGCTGCGGCTTCACGCTCAGAGACAGAGAGACAGAGGGACCAGCAAAGGCCCAATATTCATTCCCATTCCTCAGAGCCACAGTCCAGAATCCATTACTGGGAGTCAGTGTGATCAATCCCTTCCTGTTAATAGATTCTCTTGCCACTCCTAAATCCCAGTCAGTCTTTCCCTTCACCTGCAACTCAAAATAAAATCTCCCTGAGGAGAATCCCTCCTTTCCCAGGACACATGCACATCTATCGAATCTCTCTGGTTTGTTTGGGAGTTTCTGTCTAATGTCTCCATATCTCACTTGTTTTCCATCATCAGACAGGATGAGATATGGATTAGCTGTATCAGGATCCAGAGTCACATCCACTGAGAAAACAGAGAATATGAATCACAACTTAATACAGACATTTTGTGATGATGTTTCTAATATTTAATCAGTTTTTAATCATACTGTAGGTCAGTAATGAAGCTGTGAGTATATGATTTTGGCCCGGTTTCACAGACAGGGTTTAGCCTAAGCCAGGATTAGGCTGCAGTTCAATTAGGATATTTAGGTAACTTTTATAAATGTACACTAGAAAAAACATTACTGGTGTGCATCTTGAGACAAAACAATGGACTGACATATTTTAAGATATGTCAGTACAAGTTGCTTTCAGTAAAACAGCTCAAACATGCATTTAGTCTAGGACTATCTTAAGCCTTGTCTGTGAAACCGGGTCTAGTGTAGGTCAGTAATGAAGCTGTGAGTATATGAATGTAATCTAGTGTAGTTCAGACACACACTGTACCTTCATACTGCTGCATCCTCTTCAGATCTGTAGAGACACATGACAATAAAACATCATCAGATCTTTGACATGTTTTATATATGGAATAATAGACACGATTTAAGGTTATATTTAGAGAATTGAGTACAATATCATGTTTTATCTGATCAATGTATGTGTCTCTGCTGATATTTAGAGAATCAAACAGAAACCCCTATTGCTTTGAGCTTGAGCTCTTAATATTTCTCCTTTTTACAAACAGATACAACTTTGCAACTGTTTAATGAAATGTTTTATGCAAGTTATTTTGTGTCCAGTGTTATTCATCTCAGTTTTGGAGTGGATTAGTGTTGTGGTTATTTAAATAATTTAGATAACTAAAAACAGATAATTAAATTTAAAGTCCAGCACTCCAAAGCTGTTTGAGCAACAGGTCTGAAATTCTCCTCTGAAGAAGAACGAATGTGCATCTTAAACCCTTGATGTCTATCAGTTTGATTTTCTTCTGCTAAACTGATTTTATCTAAAACATATTCACAAAACTTAGATGAGACAGCTGAAAAGACCAACAGAAAATTACAGAAGATTAATGTTTCTTTCTGTAGTTTTTCATCTAAACGTCTTTTCAGATGTACTAAAGTCTCATGGTTGTAGTTTCAGGGATGAAGCTTCTAGTACAATAATTTATACTATATTATAGAACATGAATTTACTGCATGTTTTCTGAAATTAGAGCTGAAAATGAGCTGCTCTCTTCAAGAAGAACTGTGAGCTGATGATAATGAGACAAACACATGATCACAAACTTCTCTTATTTCAGCTTGACCGAATCATTCTTCATTACTATCAGCGTTGGGGAACACATTACAAGTAACGTGAGTTATATAATCAGATTACTTTTTTAAGAAACTAGTAAAGTAATGCATTACTTTTAAATTTACAACAAAATATCTGAGTTACTTTTTCAAATAAGTAACACTTTGTTTTCTCGTGTATTAACTGACAGCTCTCCTGTCCTCATGTTGAGAGAAATCAACAGTAAGGTGAGGTGTTGTGTGCACTGTGTGAACATGAAGGTTATTGTAGTTCTGGAAATGTGCATCATTTACTCATCTCACTAGCCCAAAAACAGATTCAGTAAATGAATAAAAACAGTGAAATACAAGCTCAGAATATTACACAAACCTGCATTAATTAAATATGTTAAATAAGTGAGGTATTTAATCTCACTTTACTAAGCAATGTATTTGCTGCTGACCTTCGATGATCCATTTCAATCATACTAATAAACAAAATTACTTTAGATAAATTTCAGTCATGACAACTCTTGGGGTGGACTAAATTCAACCAGCATTTATTGGCATATTTAAGTATATAAAGATGATAATTAAATGTATCTGTATAGTATTTGATATGGTCGTACCAGTTAGTGTGAGTTTCTCCTGTAGAGTGTCCTTCAGTTGAGTCAGAGCTCTCCTCAGAGTCTCCAGACTCTCATCAGTCTTCACACTGATCTCAGACCAGTTCCTGGTGTTTCTAGAGCTGCACAGGGATGAGTAAATCTACAGCAGGAGAGAGGAGAAATCCTTCAGCATGGGGAGTGTTATGGTGTCATATACTGCATTATCATTGATCAGAGAGATGTTGACTGACCTGTAGGAGGTGGAGGTGATCTTCAGTGTGTGAGAGCTGCTCCAGCTCAGTGTTTCTCATCTTTAGCTCAGTGATCTCCTGCTCCAGCTCTTCAGTGAGCTCTTCCTCCTGTTTCTCTGCTGCTTTCTGCTGCTCCTCCATCATCTCCAGCAGTTCAGTCTGACATCTCTCAATGGAGCGGATGAGATCAGTGAAGAGCTCGACACGGGCTGCTTTCTCCTTCTCTGTGTTTCTCTGCTCAACCAGGACAATCAACACATTATTAGTGGTGTTTGATAAGACAAGAATTAGTGTTAATATTGCTCATACTTCAGTGTTTTTCAAAATCCCTCAAATGAAGTATTAAACTTCATCATTCTTCATTACGTCAAACTTCATTAAACTTCAAAATGCGCAATTATTCTCTGATCTTTTCTCTTTTGTAATGTCTCTCAGCCATCTCTCTTTCTACAGTCTTTCTTCAAATCTCCCTCTTGCTCACTCTCTCTCCTCAACCATCATTGACTATGAAGTGTTTCCCCCCACCATAATGGTACTATGTAGAGGAAGTATGAGAAAAATAAAGGGAAGAAATGGGGAGACGGGGGGGTTTTGGAAGAATTGTTGCTGGACGGCACAATGACTGCTGCTAATACACATTCATAATGATGATTGACAGGACTGGCTCCTCCAGAATCTATGTTTAGAACTTCATATAATTACATTATTTTAAACTCACTTTTCTGGTTTCTGCTGAGTGTTTAACGTCTTGAATCTTCTTGATTCTGTCCTGGATCATCTGCTGCACGTCTTTCTGTGTCTTCATCAGTTGAGTCTATAGACACAGAACAACACAATATATTTTCATAACTGATTCATTTATATTACAGGTGTCAAACTCAGTTCCTGGAGGGCCACAGCCCTGCAGAGTTTAGTTCCAACCCTAATTAAATCCACCTGATTCAGGTAATCAAGTCCTTCAGGCTTATTTGAAAGCTACAGGTATGTTTGTTGGAGTAGGGCTGTGGCCCTCCAGGAACTGAGTTTGACACCCTTGATTTATATGAAAGAGCATGTGATTCCTCATGATAAGAGTCCTTTAAAATCAGTTTTGTCAGAAACTTCTACCTTCTTCTCTTCACTCTCCTCTTCTACAGGAACAGTGTTGTGGTTCTTGTGAAGTCCTTCAGTGCAGAACAGACACACACATGTCTGATCATCTCTACAGAACAGCTCCAGAGGTCTCTCATGTTTCTGACATATATAGTCCTCCAGATTACTCACAGGATTGATCAGTTTGTGTTTCTTTAAACCTGCCACTTTCAAATGAGGCTCCAGGTGAGTTTCACAGTAAGAGCTCTGACATACCAGACACGACTTCAGGGCTTTCAGCTTTTTTTCCTCACAGAAGTCACACAGAACTTCAGATCTTTTCAGAACTTCAGGTTTTTTCTTTTTATAGTGATCTACGAGCTCTCGGAGTGTGGTATTAATCTTGAGATCAGGTCTGATCTTGAATGTTTCTGTACAATATGGACAGTTGCAGGTCTGGCTGTTGTCCCAGCACTTATTCAGACAGGTCTTGCAGAAGTTGTGTCCACATGGAGTGCTGACTGGATCAGTGAACACGTCCAGACATATAGAGCACTGAAGCTCCTCAGTCTGTGGACCGCTGGAGGATGACATCGCTGGACAGAGAAATGAAGAAGATAAATCACCTACTGCTAGTCTAAAGTTTGAAGACTCTTGAAAAAGGCTGAATTCAAATTGATGAAGATGATGAAGATGATTTTATTACACAGATGAGTTAAAGCAGATAGAGAAGGAAAAGAATCAACAAGTTTAAAAAGAATCCCATGATTCACCTCATGAAGTTGGTTGAATGTAAAGAGCAACTCTGAAGAAATCAAATATGATTTCTCAAATATATAAGAGATCATGTACAAGCTGATCATTACTGCAAAATGAACCCAGACAAGCTGTTCAGTACCCCAATGTGAAGTAGTACTGTACATTTTAAATATCACCATATGAGAATAGTTAAAGTCATTCATGTGTTAATTTATTCTTTTCTGGGTTATAGACTTACTTGGAGCAAAATGGTCAATATTCTTTCTCCTGGTTTTTCTTGCTTTTGTTGATGTTGGTGAAGATTCTGCCATTGTTCTTTCCTTCTTCAAGCCTTTTCAAGAAATATATTGTATTTCACAATATTATCATGACCAATAGACTGATCTAAGTCCATTTGCTCTTAGTAATACTGTATTTGTTTTAAACAGTATTTGGTCACTCAGGTTTAAATGAAATCTTGCCTCAAAAGTCAGATTTGGGGTTACTTCATATTCTCTCATGACCATTTAATAAATATTCATATTAAAGTGTTAAAATCTCATTGATAGTGAGAGAAACACAATCACTCCTCATACAGTGAATGACTCAAACTCACTGAACAATCTGAACTATGACCTGCTGTTTAGATCAGAAACAACAAGCATGAAGTATATACTTACCTACAAATAAATATATCTCCACAGAACAAACTTTTGAAAGGGAACTCAACACTGCGTTTGAAACGCTTTGGGGAATGCCTCCTCGTAACCCGGTGTCTGAAAACAATTATCAAATCACGACAATCCCATTGGCCGGCGACAGCCTATGACGTCATAATGGCATGACCCGGAAGTATATAAGCAGCGCCTAGAGAACCAGTCAGTATCTTTTTGTCTTCAGGGACTGTTTTGTTTGAAAGCAAGCAATATCAAACTGGTATTAAGGTAAGACAAGTTATGTCTGACAAACGTTCAGGAAGTGTGTGCATCCGTGTCCTATAGTGTTGACATTTGATCACACACATAACTTATACGTTGTCTTTTATGAGAACAAAAGAGCATGTACAGGCAGTTCTTGTGGGATCTGTCTGTTTTTATCGTGAGCATGTTTTACTTGTAAAAATGCTCCACTCTCTTCTGGTCTTCTCCTCGAGAGGAGAAGGACCAGCAGCTGCACCTAATGGTTCAGGTCTTACTCTTGCTGAGGCAGAGTAGAGACTGGATCATGGGGTTCTCAGCTGGAGCTTGCTGAAGAGTTGAGAGGGGTGTAAATTCCTCGCGACCTTCGGCAGCTGACGGGAGAGAGCTGTGGGATTATGATGATGTGTTGTCTTTGACATTATTAGATTCAGCAGCAATTGCTCCTCTTGTTCTAAGCCAAAAAACAAGAGAGCAGGAGATGGCTGATGAGGATGAAGATGGTGAGCCTCCTGAATCCTCAAAGCCACCCAGCCCCCGTGTATATACAGCTGTTTGAGATTATGGAACGCACCTCTGGCAGACTGCAGCTGCCGTTGGAGCAGGTTTAGAAAGAAACCGCTCGCGTTTGTTCAACGAACGGTTCCTTTTTGGCCATAATCCTCCAGTCACCGTAAGCTTTCCATTCCTTCTTGATCTTCATACTGAGATCGAGAAGGCATGGAAGAACCTGTATTCAGCTACGCATTCATCGACATCAGTGGGCTAATTTCACTGGTGTTGATGGAGCGAGTATGGGAACGCATCGATGCCTCCTATTGACGAGATGGGTGCAACTATCTCGTGACATAGACAGGCTCCAATGCTAAAACTCCGGTCCTGCCTTTAAGTCATGATAATATGGTAGTCAGGCTTGAGTGGCAGGTTATACGCGGCAGCAGGTCAGGCTGGTGCTGCTTTACACACAATGTCTGTTTGCAAGCATATCAGATGGACCTACTGAATGTGGCTTGGTACGTCTTTTTATATATTATATATATGTTAGACCTCGGTTTCCTGTATAGGATGTGGTTTAAGGGCCCTGAAGTTCCATTAGGTTGGCTGGAACGATAAAATTATTAAGGGTAGTACTTGTTAGTCCCCTTTATGAATGTGTTGGCTTCATTCTTTGCAGAATTCTCTGAAGACACTGAAGCTACCGTTCATATGTATTCAGATGTGGGCTTTAACTAAGCCACACTGTTAGCCACCTTATGGTAAATTAGCTTTCTCCTCTGGTAAATGCTAGAGTTTTGAGATTAGCTTTCACTAACTTCAGATAGATCTATGTTCAGCGTCGACCTTACATGCCGCCTGACGTTGTGTGCTTGGGTTGAGCTCTGCTCCTCTGAGCTTTATTGTAGAAATATAGTATTCTCAGAGTTTGCCTCCTCTCAGTTGAGAGTCGTTGGTAGAGCCTGCTGTTTCGTAGCCCCAGGCAGATCTATGCTTATGTGTTGGCCTTATAGGCCCACAGCTATAGCTGGCCTAGGCTAGAACTAGGGTTTAGGCGGTCTGCTATAAATATTTTACGCCCCTTTTTTATACTACCCCGGTTATGTGAGTGTAGTTTTTCCTAGTTCTGGCCACCTCTTATCAGAGTTGTCAGGCCAAGGCCCATTGTCCCCTTGGTGTAGGTGCAAAATAGATAGCAGCTAGGGTAGCAGACTATTGCTATAAGTCTCCCTGGTGCCGTTGTCTCAGGTGGTGTAGGCCCATTTACACTATGTAAATAGAAACTTTGTTGCTGTGGCCCTACTCCTCCAGAACTATCTAGTGGTACTTTGACTTCAGTCTTTCCCCTGAACCCCTTGAACTATGTTCAAGCTTGAGTGATATGGGTGTAGCTTTTCATGAAAGCTCCTGTTCCCTAGGGTTCAGTACAGATTGTATCTGTTTTTGGTGAGAATTTCTGATGTGAAGTACCAACCCTGTATTTTTCAGGGTTGGATTAATAGTACTCCCTTGTTACTCAAGGTTGTTTGTACTTTATTACTTTAGTTCTGATTCCTGGCCTACACTATGTGAGCTCAGTAAACTCTAATACTGCCACAGGCTAGCACCCGTGTTTTCTGGAGTAGTAGGCCTGACTTTGGCCTCCTTAAGATTATGGTGACGTAGTTTGTACTCCCCTTGCTGAAAGGGTAAAAAGTGTTTTTACTGAGTATATACTGCCTGTTGGAATGTATAAGCTCAGGTTGAGTTTAATAAAGTTAACTTCACTACATAGTTTGGTTTTCATATATGGCTCCCTTAGAGCTTGAACACTGCCACAAGCTGACACTTGTGACTTTTTGAAGTAGCAGGCTCTGTTTGGGCCTCCTTCAGCGCATGATGGCTTAATTGCATTACATTGCTTGATGGAATGTGTTTAGGTAGAGTTTGCTTTCTTGGAGTCTTAGCACTGCCACAGGCTTACGCCCGTGATCTTCTGGAGTAGTAGGCCTGTTATCGCCCTCCCTCAGAGCATGGTGACGTAAAAATGTTGTACTCCCCTTGCTTTAAGGGTAAAAAGGTGTTTTTACTGAGTACATTGCCTGTTGGAATGTGTGGATAAAATTAAGCTCAGGTTGAGTTAAATAGTTAACCTCAGTGGATGGTTTGGTTTTCATACATAGCTCCCTTAGAGTTTAGACACTGCCACTAGCTGACGCCACGTGTCTTTCTGGAGTCACAGGCCCTGTTTGGACCTCCTTCAGAGCATGATGGCGTAAGTTTTTTGAGTACACTGCTTGTTGGAATGTGTTGAGGTAGACTGTTATGTGGGCACTCTACAGTCTTATCTGCTAGTTAAACTTGGTTTCAATCAGAACGAGTTCCCATGTTTTGTGGGCTCTTGCATTATCAGCAATTGAGTTGCTTTTAGGTGTGTGGCCTTCACAGGCCGCCCTGTAAGCGAATCCCCCACATCTGGGTGTTAAGCATGATTAAGCATGTAGTTTTCACATGGCTGGCCTGTGCAAGGCTGCTGTGATATATTTTACATTGTGTAGGATTAGTTCATGTTGCAGGCTCTCTGGGAGCCTCCATGATTTTTGTGCCTACAGTGTGATCTACCTGTTAGGTTGAGCTCAGTACTCCCCTCGTTTAGAGGGTTGTTCTTTATAGTACTTAGCTCCCTAAGTCTGGTCAGTGGTTGAAGGCCTATATAAGGCCTCCCCGTTGAAGTCCAGCCCTTAGGCTGGCTGTACTCCCCTTGTTTGGGTCCCTTTAGAGTGAACAGCCTCCTCAGTGCAAATAAACAAGTGCGGAGTAGATCCTAGGATTGAGCAGAGTTTTACTCCCCTCATTTGTAAGGGTAAAAAGCGCTAAGCTGAGTCCTGCTCTCCAGGATGCCTGTCTCTACGATCTGGTCTGAGTTGGTTACTGCCTCTTTGCAGTTCCTCTTACTGGATATCTTCTCTGAAGAATGTGAATTGAAACTCTGTGATCAGACAGGTTGTTGGCCAAGACTAGGTTACTGTTAGACCAGGTAGGCCTCCCTCAGGGTCTAATATTTCCCTATTAATAATTCCCCTGACAAGTGACTGGCTAGGGTTCTCTCGGGCCCCCTGGCTACATTCCCTTAAAGGTAACCTCTTTTCTTTGGAAAGAATATTGGTTCCACAAGCCTTTGAGCGACCTTGGTAGGCTTATAGCTTGGGCTGTTGGCCATAGGGAATGCTGTCACTGACAGCCTATGTTTGACCCGTAGGGAGTGGTTCTGGCATTTCAGTTGAAACTGCTAGTTCTGACATTTGTCTAGCCATTCTTTGGCATGCACTCCCCTCAAGCGTTGGTATATCGTTCCCCAAAGCATTTCAAACGCAGTGTTGAGTTCTCTTTCGAAAGGGAACGTCTCAGGTTATGTATGTAACAGGGAACGAGACACTGCGTTTCCTAGCCATGCATCGGGGCTGCCTGCTGAACAGTCCCTTCAGACGATAAGGTACTGACTGGTTCTCTAGGCGCTCCTTATATACTTCCGGGTCGCTCCACTATGACATCATAGGCTGTCGCCGGCCAATAGGATTGTCGTGATTTGATAATTGTTTTCAGACACCGGTTCACGAGGAGGCGTTCCCCAAAGTGTTTCAAACGCAATGTTGAGTTCCCTGTTCTCAGGGAAGCATGGTTACATACGTAACCTGAGACGTTTTCAGCTGAAGTTTAGCAGGTTTGTTAAGTCTGTCTGCAACTCATTTTACTTCCTGTTTCTTTAGACTTTATTTAATGTGACAAAATGACAGAAACACCAAACTTTACAACTAATCAAATGACATACTTTTAATACAATTCTGATACCATTTCAGTGCAGTAAACAACTAAAGTAGTTGAGTATTTGACATGCTTAAACCTGATTCAGTTCAACTCATTCCAGTTATAAATCCATAAACCTACTAAACCAGATCACTTCCATTAGAAACCTGTTCAGCTCAATCTCTCATATTTCTATCTCTTACCTGTGAGTATCAGATGTGTAGACTCTTTGAACGGCTCAATAAATATTGTGTTCTTTAAAGAGGTTGATCATTTCAGGTGTTCATATTGTTGTTGATCAAGTTACTTTCACTTTCTCTGAATCTCTCTGAACTACAGTGATGTCAGAGCTCCTCCTGTATTTACACATTTACATTTGTCTCTGTATTCAGTGTGTTGGTTCATGTGTATCTGTTTGTATTGGGCCTGATTTTTCTATCAGATTAATCTCAGTGTTTGTATATATAGCCTATACAAGTGGACCAAAGAAGAAATATTGTATGAATTTCTAAATGTCTTTTGTGATCCACAGAAGAAAGGCACTAGGGTAAATGATGACAGAATGCTGCTCTTCCTTTAAAACATCTTCAGTCTTTTCAAACATGACATAATTGAGGTTGAATCCCTGTGTTTGTCAGAATGATTCCTCTATTGATCTGTTGGGAGAAAATAGTTTGACATACTTGAACTGTTAGTATGTAGAAGCTCAAACTAATGTAATGACCTCAAAGAATTGTTATTTAATTTGTTTAATGTCTTTGTTTATTGTAGGTAATTTGCACAAATAATATAATGTAAAGGGGAAAATCATAGACTGTAAAAAGGAAGGTGTGGAGTTCTGTCTTGGAGCAGGTGATCATGTGTTGGTGAGGAACCTGTCAGAAAGAGGCAGCCCAGGAAAACTGTGAGTGTACTGGGAAAAGCAAACGTATGTGGTGAAAGAAAGAAGAGGAGGGGATGATCCAGTGTATGTAGTAGAACCATTGGATGGACCTGGAAATGAAAGAGTGCTGCAACAGAACCTTCTATTACCTTCTCCATACCTGGTCGATAAGCGGGGACAACCGATGTTCATCTGGAAAGAAAAGGATGTCAGAGGGACAGATCAAAACAGGAAGTACAACCATGACGAATACTCACCATGACATCACCAACAGTTCCAGTGACGAGGAGTTTGACTTGTGGGTTCAACACAGAGAACAGGAACAGATCTGGATCCACATGCAGCAGAATTCCACCCTAGAAGAGAGGAGAGAAACAGGAAACCTGAAAAGGAAGAAATCGTTGACGAATCTGTAAACCCACCGGATCTGGAGGACCACCCAGAGGAGTCTGATGAAGAGGTGCTGGGAGATCTTCAAGGGGAGCGGGAGCTGGTGGAAGGATCCGTAAAGCCAAGCATTAAGAAGGTGACTTGGCATCAGAACCTATGAGGAGATCTTTTTCTTTAATATATAGTAAACTTAATGATCACACTGCAAAGCCTCTTTCTATTAAAAATATCTGGAATCGTGAATTAACAGATTTTGATTCATCAGTTGTCGGGGAGAGGGTGTGATCTAATCTAATCTTAACTTCTAAAAACTTGGCTCATCTTATTCATTTCAGAGTCATCCATAGAGCATACATACAGTGGGGAAAATAATTATTTGGTCCCCTGCTGATTTTGTAAGTTTGCCCACTTACAAAGAAACGAGGAGTCTATAATTTTTATGGTAGGTTTATTTGAATGGATAGAGACAGAATATCAAACAAAAAATCTAGAATATTAATATACTACTAATAATCAAAATAAACCTATTATTAAAGAGGTTATTTATAAAACCATTAAGATCATATATAGCACTTTTAAAGCAGGTTCTTTGTAAAATGAGTTCTATTCGGCACCAGAAAGGGTTTTGCTATTGTTACAAGCTGAAGAACCCTAATTTGGTCCTGTTTAGAACCATTTTTCTTTAGAGTGTAGCACTTCAAAGTTAATACTGAATCAAAACTAGTTAGCACATCATTTGAAATCAAAAAGGGTTTAATGACAATATCTGGTTATGGTTACACTTACAAAATACATGTATGAGATGATGAAAACTTATACCACTAATTGTACCCAGCATAAAAGAATGTTACCTGAGAGAGAGGAAGAGAGAGAGATTTTAGAAAGAGAAGAGAGAGCCAGAGCAAAGAAGACCCAGTGAAAAGAAGAGCCAGAGCAACAATCTTCTTTTATCTCTTCCTTGACCATGTGACTGAAATACAAATGTGAGACATTCAAACTGACCAATCAGAAGATTAAAACTTCCCCCACTGTTCTAAAGGTGTGACAGTTCATTGACCCCTGATGTACACACATCTTGACCTGTACAGGCCTTGATCACTATCAGCACCTCTTTGACTTTTGGAAATCTAAATGGCCCTTATAGCAAGAGAGAGGGGGGTGAAACAGCAAAGCAAACGTCTTTGTCTATTTAAAATATCTTTGGATATTTTCAACCTTACAACTTTCATCTCTTGTTTCATATTGGGGTGTAAATTCATTTATTGTAATTGACAGGTGTGATGATCAGTGGAGTTGAGTTTTACCTCCATTATTGGAATATGGGCTAAAATATGGATAGAGTTTCCCAGTGAAAGACTGACCAGTGAAAGAGTAGATATGAGAGCTGGACTCCACATCATAAAAGGAGACCAGACCCTCCTCATAATCCACAAACACACCGACTCGCTGCGGCTTCACGCTCAGAGACAGAGAGACAGAGGGACCAGCACCGGCTTTATATTCATTCCCATTCCTCAGAGCCACAGTCCAGAATCCATCACTGGGTCTCAGTGTGATCTTTCCCTTCCTGTCAATGGATTCACTGACCACTCCTAAATCCCAGTCAGTCTTTCCCTTCACCTGCACCTCAAAATAAAATCTCCCTGAGGAGAATCCCTCCTTTCCCAGGACAATTATATATCTATCAAATCTCTCTGGTTTGTCTGGCAGTTTCTGCTCAATGTCTCCACATGTCACTTGTTTTCCATCATCAGACAGGATGAGTTTAGGATTAGCTGTATTAGGATCCAGAGTCACATCCACTGAGAAAACAGAGAATATGAGTCACAACTTAATACAGACATGTATTAATGTGATGATGTTTCTAATATTTAATCAGTTTTTAATCATACTGTAGGTCAGTAATGAAGCTGTGAGTATATGATTTTGGCCTGGTTTCACAGACAGGGTTTAGCCTAAACCAGGATTAGGCCGCAGTTCAATTTGGATATTTAGGTAACTTTTATAAACATACACTAGAAAAACATTACTGGTGTGCATCTTGAGACAAAACAATGGACTGACATATTTTAAGATAGTCAGTACAAGTTGTTTCAGTTAAATCTGCTCAAACATGCATTTAGTCTAGGACTATCTTAAGCCTTGTCTGTGAAACCGGGTCTAGTGTAGGTCAGTAATGAAGCTGTGAGTATATGAATGTAATCTAGTGTAGTTCAGACACACACTGTACCTTCATACTGCTGCATCCTCTTCAGATCTGTAGAGACTAATGACAAATAAACATCATCAGATCTTTTACATTTTTTATATATGGAATTATAGACAAGATTTAAGGTTATATTTAAAGAATTGAGTACAATATCATGTTTTATCTGATCAATGTATGTGTCTCTGCTGATATTTAGAGAATCAAACAGAAACCCCTATTGCTTTGAGTTTGAGCTCTTAATATTTCTCCTTTTTACAAACAGATACAACTTTGCAAATGTTTAATGAAATGTTTTATGCAAGTTATTTTGTGTCCAGTGTTATTCATCTCAGTTTTGGAGTGGATTAGTGTTGTGGTTATTTAAATAATTTAGATAATTAAAAACAGATAATTAAATTTAAAGTCCAGCACTCCAAAGCTGTTTGAGCAACAGGTCTGAAATTCTCCTCTGAAGAAGAACGAATGTGCATCTTAAACCCTTGATGTCTATCAGTTTGATTTTCTTCTGCTAAACTGATTTTAATCTAAAACATATTCACAAATCTTAGATGGGATAAATGAAAAGACCAACAGAAAATGACAGAAAATTAATGTTTCTTTCTGTAGTTTCTCATCTAAACGTGTTTTCAGATGTACTAAAGTCTCATGGTTGTAGTTTCAGGGATGAAGCTTCTAGTACAATAATTTATACTACATTATAGAACATGAATTTACTGCATGTTTTCTGAAATTAGAGCTGAAAATGAGCTGCTCTCTTCAAGAAGAACTGTGAGCTGATGATAATGAGACAAACACATGATCGCAAACTTCTCTTATTTCAGCTTGACCGACTCATTCTTCATTACTATCAGTGTTGGAGGAAACATATTAAAAGTAATGTGAGTTAAGTAATCAGATTACTTTTTTCAAGTAACTAGTAAAGTAACACATTACTTTTAAATTTACAACAAAATATCTGAGTCACTTTTTCAAATAAGTACTTTGGGTTCTTAACTATTAACTGACAGCTCTCCTGTCCTCATGTTGAGAGAAATCAGCAGTAAGGTCAGAGGTGTTGTGTGCGCTGTGTGAACATGATGATTATTGTAGTTCTAGAAATGAGAGCATCATTTACTCATCTCACTAGCCCAAAAACAGATTCAGTATTCCTCAAAATGAATAAAAACAGTGAAATACAAACTCAGAATATTACACAAACCTGCATTAACTAAATGTTAAATAAGTGAAGTATTTAATCTCACTTTATTAGGCAATGTATTTGCTGCTGACCTTCGATGATCCATTTCAATCATACTAATAAACAAAATTACTTTAGATAAATTTCAGTCATGACAACTCTTGAAGTGGATTAAATTCAACCAGCATTTATTGGGCATGAAGTATACATGGCTTGATTTTGGCGTACGAGATCTGCTACACTGCTGCTGCTGAGCAAATACAATCATTTGTTCAGTTTAGTCAAAAATAACAAACAACGGAAAGGCTGCTGCATTAATGGTAGAAGCAGATCTCTACAGGTGGTGCTGGGGAGGAGGAGGGATAACAGAGCTTTCACACTGCACAGCGTGTCAATCGCAGAGTAGGGTACGATATATATAGTTGCATGGATTTGGAAATACTTCTGATTGGCTGGTGCCATGGCATAGAAAGAACCAATCAGCGTTCGGTTAGAGTTTCATGTCTGAACTCTGTATATCACATTTTTGTTTCATTTTTTGTTGTTGTTGTTTTTATTGTTGAAGTAAAAGTCTTGAATTTTCTCTCCTGCTGCACAGCTGAAAGGTCAGTTTGAGCTGCGCCCTCTACTGTACAGGTGTGAATTTGCTTCAGCCTGAGGCTTATTTCACCTTTGTTGTGAAAAAGCCTTTACATTTGCCACAAATAGAACTTCTGTTCTTTTTTTTTTATTAACAAAACAACAACCAAGAAAATGATATGCAAAAGTAACGTAACACATTATTTTCCAAAAAAATTAACTAAGTAATGCAATTAGTTACTTTTTTAGGGACTAACACAATATTGAGGGACTATTTTTAGGGCACATTGCTTTCAAAATTAACTTTCCCCAACACTAAAGATGATAAATATATGTATCTGTATATTGTATTTGATATTGACGTACCAGTTAGTGTGAGTTTCTCCAGCAGAGTGTCCTTCAGTTGAGTCAGAGCTCTCCTCAGAGTCTCCAGACTCTCATCAGTCTTCACACTGATCTCAGACCAGTTCCTGGTGTTTCTAGAGCTGCACAGGAATGAGTAAATCTACAGCAGGAGAGAGGAGAAATCCTTCAGCATGCGGAGTGTTATGGTGTCATATACTGCATTATCATTGATCAGAGAGATGTTGACTGACCTGTAGGAGGTGGAGGTGATCTTCAGTGTGTGAGAGCTGCTCCAGCTCAGTGTCTCTCATCTTTAGCTCAGTGATCTCCTGCTCCAGCTCTTCAATGAGCTCTTCCTCCTGTTTCTCTGCTGCTTTCTGCTGCTCCTCCATCATCTCCAGCAGTTCAGTCTGACATCTCTCAATGGAGCGGATGAGATCAGTGAAGAGCTCGACACGGGCTGCTTTCTCCTTCTCTGTGTTTCTCTGCTCAACCAGGACAATCAACACATTATTAGTGGTGTTTGATAAGACAAGAATCAGTGTTAATATTGCTCATACTTCAGTGTTTTTCAAAATCCCTCAGCTGAAGTATTAAACTTCATCATTCTTCATTACTTCATAAACTTCATTAAACTTCAAAATGTGCACTTCTTCTATGACCTTTTCTCTTTTGTAATGTCTCTCAGTCATCTCTCTTTCTACAGTATTTCTTCAAATCTCCCTCTTGCTCACTCTCTCTCCTCAACCATCATGTGTAGACACGCCCCCTACTGCTGATTGGCTATAAAGTGTGCTCCCTCCCACCATAATGGTACTATGAGAGAAATAAAGGGAAGAAATGGGGAGACGGAGGGATGCTGGAAGAATTGTTGCTAGGACGGCGCAATGACTGCTGCTTATATACATTCGTAATGATGATTGACAGGACTGGCTCTTCCAGAATCTATGTTTAGAACTTCATATAATTGTATAAATAATTCATATAATTCATTATTTTAAACTCACTTTTCTGGTTTCTGCTGAGTGTTTGACATCTTGAATCTTCCTGATTCTGTCCTGGATCATCTGCTGCACGTCTTTCTGTGTCTTCATCAGTTGAGTCTATAGACACAGAACAACACAATATATTTTCATAACTGATTCATTTATATTACAGGTGTCAAACTCAGTTCCTGGAGGGCCACAGCCCTGCAGAGTTTAGTTCCAACCCTAATTAAATCCACCTGATTCAGCTAATCAAGTCCTTCAGTCTTATTTGAAAGCTACAGGTATGTTTGTTGGAGTAGGGCTGTGGCCCTCCAGGAACTGAGTTTGACACCCTTGATTTATATGAAAGAGCATGTGATTCCTCATGATAAGAGTCCTTTAAAATCAGTTTTGTCAGAGACTTCTACCTTCTTCTCTTCACTTTCCTCTTCTACAGGAACAGTGTTGTGGTTCTTGTGGTCTGTTACAGTGCAGATCGGACACACACATGTCTGATCATCTCTACAGAACAGCTCCAGAGGTCTCTCATGTTTCTGACATATATAGTCCTCCAGATTCCTCACAGGATTGATCAGTTTGTGTTTCTTTAAACCTGCCACTTTCAAATGAGGCTCCAGGTGAGTTTCACAGTAAGAGCTCTGACACCCCAGACACGACTTCAGGGCTTTCAGCTTTTTTTCCTCACAGAAGTCACACAGAACTTCAGTTTTTTTCAGAACTTCAGGTTTTTTCAGAACTTCAGGTTTTTTCAGAACTTCAAGTTTTTTCAGAACTTCAGGTTTTTTCTTTTTATAGTGATCTACGAGCTCTCTGAGTGTGGTATTAATCTTGAGATCAGGTCTGATCTTGAATGTTTCTTTACAATATGGACAGTTGCAGGTCTGGCTGTTGTCCCAGCACTTATTCAGACAGGTCTTGCAGAAGTTGTGTCCACATGGAGTGCTGACTGGATCAGTGAACACGTCCAGACATATAGAGCACTGAAGCTCCTCAGTCTGTGGACCGCTGGAGGATGACATCGCTGGACAGAGAAATGAAGAAGATAAATCACCAACACTAGTAGTCTAAAGTTTGGAGACACTTGAAAAAAAAAAAACTAAATTCAAGTTTCTTGTGATCTTAGAGACATTTTGTTTGAAAGACTTCTGTGTAAATTGTTGAAATGATGATGATGATTTTATTATATGGATGAGTTAAAGCAGAGAAGGAAAAGAATCAACAAGTTTAAAAAGAATCCCATGATTCACCTCATGAATTTGGTTGAATGTAAAGAGGAACTTTGAAGAAATCAAGTATGATTTCTCAAATATATGAGATCATTTACAAGCTGATCATTACTGCAAAATGAACCCAGACGAGCTGATCAGTATCCTAATGTGAAGTAGTACTGTACATTTTAAATATCACCATATGAGAATAGTTAAAGTCATTCATGCACTAATTAATTTTTTCTGGGTTATTGACTTACATGGAGGAACATTTTCAGTACTCCGTCTCCTGGTTTTTCTTGCTTTTGTTGATGTTGGTGAAGATTCTGCCATTGTTCATTCACTCTTCAAGACTTTTCAGGAAATTAAAAAAACATATTGTATTATACGATGTTATTATGACCAATAGACTGATCTAAGTCCATTTGCTCCTTCTAATACTGTATCTGTTTTAAACAGTATTTGGTCACTCAGGTTTAAATGAAATCTTGCCTCAAAAGTCAGATTTTGGGTTACTTCATATTCTCTCATGACCATTTATAAAACATTTATATTAAATAGTTAAAATCTTGTTGACTGAGAGGGAAACACAATCACTCCTCATACAGTGAATGACTCTGAACTATGACCTGCTGTTTAGATCAGAAACAACAAGTAGGTCATACTACAATAAATATATATCTCCTCGAAATAAACATAAATATTGTGTGACCAATTGTAGTTTGTATGACAAAGTATAGTTTTAATCTTTTTTAATATAAAAGTGATTTTCAGCTGCAGTTTAACAGGTTTTTCAAGTCTGTCTGCAGCTCATTTTACTTCCTGTTTCTTTAGTCTTTATATAATGTGACAAAATGACAGAAACACCAAACTTTGCTTTACAACCAATCAAATGACATACATTTAATACAATTCTGATACCATTTCAGTGCAGTAAACAACTAAAGTAGTTGAGTATTTGACATGCTTAAACCTGATTCAGTTCAACTTACTCCAGTTCAACATAAATCTACTAAACCAGATCACTTCCATTAGAAACCTGTTCAGCTCAATCTCTGTTATATTTCTATCATTACCTGTGAGTATCAGATGTGTCCACAAGACTCTTTGAACGGCTCAATAAATATTCTGTTGTTTAAAGAGGTTGATCGTTTCAGGCGTCCATACTGTTGTTGATCAAGTTACTTTTACTTTCTCTGAATCTCTCTGAACTACAGTGATGTCAGAGCTCCTCCTGTATTTACACATTTACATTTGTCTCTGTATTCAGTGTGTTGGTTCATGTGTGTCTGTTTGTATTGGGCCTGATGTTTCCTAAAGATTAATATCAGTGTTTGTATATATAGCCTATACAAGAGGACCAAAGAATTTCTAAATGTCTTTTGTGATCCACAGAAGAAAGTCACTCGGGTTCAGAACGACATGATGAGTAAATGATGACAGAATGCTGCTCTTCCTTTAAAACATCTTCAGTCTTTTCAAACATGACATAATTGAGGTCTGTGTTTGTCAGAATGATTCCTCTGTTGATCTGTTGGGAGAAAATAGTTTGACATACTTGAACTGTTAGTATGTAGAAGCTCAAACTAATGTAATGACCTCAAAGAATCGTTATTTAATTAGTTTCATGTCTTTGTTTATTGTATACGGAGCCCCTGACATGACATGCAGAAAAAAAATAGTAGGCTAAATCGTGCGCACGATTTACTATTTCGTTCCCTCGATTTATAAATCATGCGCACGATTTAGTTTTTTTTCTTGCATGTCATGTGCGGGGCTCCGTAATTGTAGGTAATTTGCTCAAATAATATAATGTAAAGGGGAAAATCATAGACTGTAAAAAAGGAAGGCGTGGAGTTCTGTCTTGGAGCAGGTGATCATGTGTTGGTGAGGAACCTGTCAGAAAGAGGCGGCCCAGGAAAACTGTGAGCGTACTGGGAAAAGCAAACGTATGTGGTGAAAGAAAGGAGAGGAGGGGATGATCCAGTGTATGTAGTAGAACCATTGGATGGACCTGGAAATAAAAGAGTGCTGCAACAGAATCTTCTATTACCTTGTCCATACCTGGTCAATAAGCGGGGACAACCGATGTTTGTCTGGAAAGAAAAGGATGTCAGAGGGAAAGGTCAAAACAGGAAGCACAACCATGACGGATACTCACCATGACAGAACTGACAGTTCCAGTGACGAGGAGTTTGACTTGTGGGTTCAACACAGAGAACAGGAACAGATCTGGATCCACATGCAGCAGAATTCCACCCTAGAAGAGAGGAGAGAAACAGGAAACCTGAAAAGGAAGAAATCATTGACAAATCTGTAAACCCACCGGATCTGGAGGGGCATCCAGAGGAGTCTGATGAAGAGGAGCTGGGAGATCTTCAAGGGGAGCAGGAGCTGGAGGAAGGATCCGTAAAGCCAAGCATGAAGAAGCTGACTTGGCATCAGAACCTATGAGGAGAACTTTTTCTTAAACATATAGTAAACTTAATGATCACACTGCAAAGCCTCTTTCTATTGAAACTCTCTGGAACCATGAATTAACAGATTTTTATTCATCAGTTGACTGGGAGAAGGTGTGGTCTAATCTAATCTTAACTTGGCTCATCGTCTTATTCATTTCAAAGTCATCAATAGAACATACATATCTCCTTACAAGAGGTTTAAAATGAAACTGCAATCAACCTATAACTGCCATATCTGTATCGCTGTATCATCCACATGTTTTGGGAATGTCCAATTGTTGTCAAGCTATGGACTCATGTGAATTCTGTTTTGTCCTTTTTACTACAAATTGATTACATATCTAATCCAGGTTTATGTCTTCTCAATGACGATTCTAACTCCTCTATAAGTTCATTAAAGAAGATAATGTTGTTTGCTGGTTTTACTGCTGCAACGAAGACAATAATACAGAACTGGTTTACTCCGCACATGTGTGCAAAAACATTTTGGATTCATAGCCTCCTTAAAATAGTGACTTGTGAATGTACAACATCACGCATTAACAAGGCTAAACCTAGTACCATTGATGCCTGACAAAGTTTTTCTTCCAACATTTTGCACTATATAAAGGAATGACCATATAAAGTATTTTCTTTTCTTTTCTTTTTTCCCCCTTTTTATTTCAGATTATAAAATTAAATTTATTATTTATGATTATAAAATTGATAATATGTCTGTTGCTCCCCCTTCCCTGTATGGATGTTATTTTGTTAATCTAAAGACAATAAAAAGTTGATCACAAAAAAAATGAAGCATCCCAAAAATGAATCAGCCATTCTGAATGAATTGTCTGATTGAATGATTCAATGACTCATGCGTTAAAAGAATGAACGAATCGTGGCTGTCTTTATGAGTGAGTTGTTTAATCATTCATAAGGACAATTTGAAACATTACTGTGTTGAATGGCTCTACTGTGACATCAAGAAAACAAGAACTTATACAGATACTTTTTTTGCCCCAAATCTTGAATTTTAGGGGCATTTTATTATCTTGGTGGCATTCTTGCTCCAAGCCCCTGTTAATTTCCGCCCCTGGTGTGTGTGCGGCAGGGGGCAGGGCTCTTTTTCGCGGAGGCCCGTTTCAAGTGAAAAGAGTGAAGCAAAGCAAAGGCTGCTACTGGTCGTATGGACTATACTTTTATGGTACTTTTTAGGCATTTTTGTAGCTTGACAGTGTCCGTTCCCATTCTAAACATTCTATTTGTGTTTGTTTTGGGGTGAACTATTGCTTGAAATGGATTTATGGTGATCTCTGTGCAGGTGTTTGTTTCAGTGCAGCGGAGGGGGGTTCACTTTACAGCTCCAGACATTTTTAAAAATCATCTGTGCTGTAAACGGTCTCCTGCACTTTCGCCTACTGTTCACTGAGATTACACATGGAAACATTATCTGCTCTGCACGGATGCTGTCATTGTCTCCTTACTGTATTTCTCCTCGTTTTATTTCTTATTCAAGATCAATATTTACCCAGCAGCCCCTGAGGCTCAGGATTACCTCATATTCTCCAGGTCCAGCTGTGCTTTCTCAGCGTCTCCATAGCAACCTCAGGAATGTGCACATCATGTTTATCCTACTGCCAGGAAAACAGAGAGAGAGAGAGAGAGAGAGATTTAGGAAAGGTTTCTCTCAGGTTCTTCACTTGAGTCACAGATACCTGTCTTACGCTGATTCTTTGTGTTAAAATTAAAACCTTTTCATGTCATGTGACTTGTAATGATTGGCAGTCACAGTTAGATAGTTTGGGGTCAGTAAGCTTTTTTAATGTTTTTTAAAGAAGTCTCTTCTGTTCACTAAGGCTGCATTTATTTGATCAAAAATGCAGTATAAACTGTAATATTTTGACATATTACAGTTTAAAATAAATGTTTTCTATGTGAATATATTTTAAAATGTAATTTGTGCTTACGTGACGTCACATCATTTTAAATCATTCATTACATCAGTAATTCTGACATGACTTGTACGCATCATAATGTTCTACAGTTAGTTTTGCTTCAAACGGTGTTCCAATGATTCCAAAAGAATTCCAAATATTGCAACCAAGCTTGATGCAGTGCAAAAATAAGCAAACCTGCTGGAAACTGGGAAAATCGGAAAAAAAACACAGAGAGGTCCCTCAAGTGGGCTTCATTGAATTTGTAAAATAGATTTTGTCCAGTAAAAATTAAACAAGCTGCTGGTATTTTGTGTCTGAATTTCAGTTACTCAATATTAGCTTCTTCTTGAACTGTTGTATAAAAGCAATCTCTCACAATCTCATGCACTGAATATGATACTCAGTACAACAACACTGCTTTAAAAAAGCATTTTCTTTAAAAGTAATGACTGCCTCAGATTCTCTTTTCTCAAATGAAATGAAAGCTGGATGGACATTTGGACATAAATAGATTTTATCTTTTCTGGCATTGTGAAGTCATGCCAACATCTTCCCTTTAATGATGATGAAGTGTTTTGGTTTCCGTCTGTATTTAGCAGATCAGCATGAGTGTTTCTTACAAACTGAAAGACCACATAAATCAGCACCCGCTGACTGTGTTCTGGGACACACTGCAAGAAAACCCACCAGCCGCCCACACACATCTATCTGCTCCTCTACCTCAGCATTTAATATCACACTCATCGCCTGGCTAAAGAATAAAAGCTTCTTAACCGATCCACCTCCATGTGTAAATGTTGCTACTTCATCAGAAACTCCTTTTTTTTTGTGGACGGACAGACAGACAGACAGATAGATAGACAGATAGATAGATAGATAGATAGATAGACAGACGTTGGATGGATAGACAGACAGACAGACAGATAGATAGACAGAGACGTTGGATGGATAGATAGAAAGATAGACAGACAGACAGCTAGATAGATAGATAGATAGATAGACAGACAGATAGATAGATAGACGTTGGATGATAGACAGACAGACAGACAGATAGATAGATAGATAGATAGATAGATAGATAGATAGATAGACGTTGGATGGACAGATAGACAGACAGACAGACAGATAGATAGATAGATAGATAGATAGACGTTGGATGGATAGATAGACAGATAGACAGACAGACAGATAAATAGATAGATAGATAGATAGATAGACGTTGGATGGATAGACAGACAGACAGACAGATAGATAGATAGATAGATGTTGGATGGATAGATAGATAGATAGATAGACAGACAGACAGACAGACAGATAGATAGATAGATAGATAGACGTTGGATGGATAGATAGACAGACAGATAGATAGATAGATAGACGTTGGATGGACAGACAGACAGACAGACAGATAGATAGATAGATAGATAGACATGTCATGTTCTTGAATTAGATAACACTTGGATTTAGTTTCTCTTAAAAGTGACCAATGAAAACTTTGTCTTTTCCATGGCAACCGTCAACTATTTGCACTAATTTGCAAAAGAAAAGCTGTGGAAGTGTAGTGTGCTCTTGGGGAATGTTATATTTGGTCTTTCTCAGTAATAGAAGTCTCATTATTTAGCCTTTCAGTGCACCAGGAAACCGAACAAACAGACCGAGTGACCCTTTGTCAAGCACCTCTTCCCCTCTCAGGATCATTGCGGCCCTCGAGCATCAAATGGCACAGCTCAGCACGGAGAGGGCATGCGGACGTCCCTCGAGTGGCCTTCATTGAATTTGTAGAATAGATTTTGTCCACAACTGGAGACATTAAAAGAGGACACACTCTGGGTGGAATTAAGAGACATATTAAAACAGCAGGACTGGGATCATGGACTGTTGCCAAAAAGGATCTAACTTCACGGACCTGACCGGATTTTGAAATTGCATTTGGTGATCCACGCGACCCACCTTTTCTACAACAAAACTGCCCATCTTTTCAAAAGCAGGAGACTTTAATCTGTGGTTTAAATGCATGAAGTCTGATCATGTGCTGTTTAATCATAGTGCATTTTCTAATTTAGGCTCCTATTTTTGTTTTAAACTATGGATAAGCAAAGGTCATTTCTGAGTCCTGCAGTGTTTGATTTGGTCAGTGATGTGGACTTCATGGAGATGGTGCCAAACAAATCCGTTTTGGCGCCAAAGGAGACCCACGGCACCGATTGCAATGGACGGTACCAGGACTTGACTTCCATCCACGCGCTCGACATCTCAACAGCTCGATCAAATGACTTTTACGCGCTGTCATCATCGCCCACCGCGTCTCCGGTGCTGACCGTGAGCGCCAGTAACGGGAAAGCCAAACGCAAACGGGTGATCAACACCGTGCAGCGCCAGGCCGCGAACATCCGCGAGCGCAAACGGATGTTCAGCCTCAACGAGGCGTTTGACCGGCTGCGCAGGAAGGTTCCCACGTTCGCCTACGAGAAGAGACTGTCACGGATAGAGACTCTGCGCCTGGCCATCGTCTACATCGCCTTCATGACGGACATACTCGAGAACAACTGAACTTATATTCAATATTTCAAATGCATTGTTTAGATGAGCGTTTATTAAGGTACACAAAGTTTATTATGAAAAAAAAAATCGATTATAATTATTATGTTGTTGCTGGCCTACCTTTATGACAAATACTCTGTAATGACTGCTGGAGTATATTAAAAATTGGACAGCTAAATCGTCTCTATCTATCTATCTATCTATCTGTCTATCATCTCATTCAGGAATAAATGTATTTGGCTTATTGGGAAGGATTTACAGCTGAAAGGGGCTTAGTCCAAAACTTCTGTATGGAATGATTCATTGTGATCTTGTTTGACTGTTATAATCCTTTTGGATATTGTGTAATATTTATTCAGTTAAGAACTATACTGGAAAAATGTTTTGCTACTGGACAGTTATCCAGTAAATCTCATCTGTAGGAGTTTGACTTCCAGAAATACTCCAAAAGAAACTGTTCATGTCTAAAAGTGGCATTTTGACATACTGGAAACAAATGTTATTATAGCCTATATTAAAAAAAAAAAAAATCACATTAGGATCCTTTAGGATTGGGTTCCAAATAATGATACATTTTCAACAGGAATTCTATATAAATTGCTGCATTTTGGGGGTATTTCTTGATGTGGCATTTGGGTGTTTTTGAGGTTTTCCAGTGTCTTTCGGGTATTTGGATTTGTTTCAAGACTGTTGACAGGGTTCAGTGGACAACTATTACAGATCAACTGAGAACAGGTGCGCCGCCTGGACCTTCGGTTCCCAAGATGACCATATGTGGACACTTTTTGAATAGAATATTCAAGTCATTTCAAACATTTATGTATAGCGCGCATTGTACACCGTACAATATAAACACCACATGTCTGTCATCTATGCGTTTTGGTGAATCTTCAAGTCAAATCACAGATGTGAGATGCTTATTTACGCACGATGAGACGCATGGATAAGTTTCGTCAGTGCGCCACCTTGCGGAATCTTTAAACCTTGGACTTAACGCTTAAAAGGGAGCGTCTCCACGGTCTTGTGACGTCCAGAAGCCTTTTAGTGGTTTAAATTTGAATGAATAATGCTGCTATGTTATATGACATTTACAGAAACTTAAGTAAGACTTCTGTTGGTCTGTGCAGATAATGCAGACGCTGGATCTATGCGAAAGCAAAAGGCCAGTTTGGGGAGTGTGTTTGTGTTGGACTGAAGAGGCCACACAGTTTGCGCGTCGTCTGCGCTTGGCGACCCGCTGCGTATGAAAACGGTGCAGAAGGAAACCTGACTCTGCAATAACACTAACACAGACATGCATTTCAGAACATGTTCAAATAAACAATGAGGTCTACTTAGCCAACCCAGATTGGCTCTTTTCTTTTACAGTGACTTGATGTGGATTTCAACCCACTGGCATCCACTGATTAATCGCATCCAAAATAAAAGTTTGTTTACATAATATATGTGTGTGTAGCCTACTGTGTATATTTATTATGGATATATAAATACACATACATGTATAAGAAATATTTACAAGTATATATATATATAACATTTATATTAGATATAAATATAAATATTTTATACATAAATAGAATATATTTTTGTTAAATATATACATGCATGTGTGTGTATTTATATATACATAACAAATATACACAGTACACACACATGTATTATGTAAACAAACTTTGATCTAGGATGCGAGTAATCGCGATTAATCGTTTGACAGCACTAATTATTTTAATACATTAAATACAATAAGAATGTAGTGCGTCGCTACTGACCAAAGAAAATCCTTCATTTGAAACTTTTACGCATGCACGCTGCATTTTGAGAGCATATGTGGTCCAACATTGCCAGTCACAAATCATAAAGTCTCTCCACTCATTCCAGAAACCATATTGAAATCTGTCCAGTTGAAAAGCCCTTTTAATGATTACATATTAATCACTGTAATTGATCTGGCAAAATAGCCAAAGATTCAGTACTGAATGTTTCAGTATTTTATGTTAGATCATAATTATTATTTTGACATAATGACATTGTTAGTGTTTTATGTTTTTTTCGTATATAAGAAATGCATTCAATGCCAAAAATTCTATTCTATTCTATTCTATGCTATTCTATTCTGCAACATCTACAGAAGGCTAAATATGTTCAGCAGCTCATTTATCATAATTAATCATCAGCCTATGATAAATTTGTCAACACATGTTTTAGTATTTTCGTTGGATCATACTAATAATAGCCTACGTTCACTATTTTGACAGCATGATGGATGTTATAATTTTAATATGGTTGGAGTAGTATGACAGCACCTCTGAAAATCCCCAAAATAGATTCTATTCTATTTCATATTTGAATTACATAAACATCAACATCAATGTATGAGTGAATATGTCATGAATGTGTATGTTGTGTTTAGTTTAAATGAAGCGCTGTGATTGGCCCATCATGATGGCTTCTTGTGTAACGGAAACCTTTTGGATCTCGGCTCTCTCCCGCCTCTCCTCTCTTACGTCACGCCGCTTCTTGTCCAATCATAGGCCGCCCCAAAAAGTTTGCGTCTTCCAGACTATAAGAGCCTCCAAACTTCCCTTCAAGTTTGAGAAACACCTCTGTGACGCACGAGGAGCCACCCTGAGAAAGGGACGCGAGCCTTTAACCCCATCCCGCTGGAGACAGGGAATCTACGAACATACTATCAGAGCTTTTCCTCTCATTTCAAAGGTGATGTTTGAGGAAGAGGCGATGCACGAGGAGTCCAGCTCCCCGGAGTCTCCAGTGGACAGTCTGGGGAACAGCGAGGAGGAGCTCGACAGGCGACAGCAGAAGCGCTGCAGCAGGAAAAGACGCCCGAGCAGGAAGAACGGCGAGGATTCCGACAGCCCCACGCCCGGGAAGAGAAGCAAAAAGTGCAGCAACAGCAGCGGAGGCAGCCCGCAGTCTCTGGAGGACCTGCAGACGCAGCGCGTCATGGCGAACGTGCGCGAGCGTCAGAGGACTCAGTCTCTGAACGAGGCGTTCGCGTCCCTGCGCAAAATCATCCCCACGTTACCCTCGGACAAACTCAGCAAGATACAGACTCTCAAACTGGCCGCCCGGTACATTGATTTCCTGTGTCAGGTTCTGCAGAGCGACGAGCTGGACTCCAAAATGTCCAGCTGCAGTTATGTGGCGCACGAGAGACTCAGTTACGCGTTTTCTGTGTGGAGAATGGAGGGCGCGTGGTCCATGTCAACATCACACTAAAGCATGGATGCGCGCTTTTGACGCAGCATGGTATGCGATGCAAAACTTTACGCATTTCAAAAGTCATTTGAAAATGAAGGGTTCCTTGAAGGTTTTAGTAAGATATTAATAGTCTACCAGACAAAACAATTTGGACACACTTAAATTATCTTAAAAACTTATTGGCGTTTATGTTTAAATATTTCACATTCGTTTTCTAGACAAATATAGGGTATATATAATATATCAGGTTGACAGGGACACTTTTTGCCATTGAGATAACTGGGAAAAAGTGTCCCAGTCAACCTGAATTCACCCTATATTTGTCTAGAAAACGAACCACCCTGAATTCATCTAACTTATTATATATATTTAGTTTGAGTGGATAGTGAAGAAATCATCACCAAATTTTCATGGCGTTTAAAAGCATCCCAGGATGCACCTCGTGAAGTTGGTTGATTAATGTTTTGAGCATGTTTTGGCCACATACTTCCATCTGTGTTATTTAATGTTCGTTTTGTTATATTTCTGTGGTGTAGAAATTAGTGATAGGCCTAATAAAGAAAGAGTAAATGTGTCCAAACTTTTGGCTGATAAACTACCTTTCATGCTTAAAAGGTTCTCTCTTGCATTTTTAAAACATGGTTCTTTGAGGAACATAAACAAAACGGCTGTTCAGCACTAAAAATAGTTCATAATTTGGTGCTAAATATTTTTTTTTAAAGTTCGTGCAACTAAAGCTGGGGGGATTTTGCAAACGTCATTTATTCTGGGATTGTCTATATAAATACTATTAAGTTAAGAGGTCAGTTAAGTAATTAAATGCATGTTATTATTAGATAAATGTTGCATCGTGTTGTACTATATTCTCATGGATTTTTTATAACACACTTTCATCTTTGTTTTTTCAGATTTTCGGCCATAAGCATCGAGTCAGAGCAGCTGAACTCACTGGAAATACCGACACAAAACAATGGCGAAAATAAGGATTTTAAAGGAAAAATTCCGGAGCATCATGACGTCGTTACAAGCACTTACAGTTGTGAACTACGACGTGGGACCAGGAATTACACTCAGATCTGGGCTGTTGTGACGGTGAATGTGGAAAACATGTGCTTCTGTCGACCAACAGAGACTCGCTGCAGTTCTGACAGCAGAAGAGAGCGTGTCGTCATATTTATTTCTGAAGGAAAAACAGAACGAATGAAGGAAATCGGCTCAACACTTTCTTTGACTTGTCCTAGAAAAGACATTTATTTATTTATTAATGATTGTCACAATGCAGAGAGATGTGGTGTCTACATGCATTTTCTATTTTAAATACGATGTAAATATGTGTATATTTTCTGCAATAAAACATGTTTTGAAACGTACATATTTTAGCATGTTGTTACTGCAGTCATGCAATACGAAGGGATTTCAATAATAGATTAAAAAAGACGGAAAGTATTTTGTAACAGCAATAATCATTCGATAAGCCTGATTTGCCGTTGTTATAAATTTCGTTAAAAAAAAAAAAATCGTTCTAGAAGAACATACTTTCTCATCAACATAAAGCTCAGTTTTGTTTTTCTGAAGTATTAAGATGCTGTAGGACATCTGCAAGGAAAGTATTTTAAACTATTTAACTTAAATTAAGAAGATTTATCCTAACCCGGAGATAATGCTACTTATCTTTATTATTGTTATTATGCCTATTAATAAATATTTTTCGAGTTGTTTTCGCCCAAAATCTGTCATTTTATTTAGTAATAATGATTTTAAACATTTGGACGAAATAAATGCAAAAACTGTTCTAATAATAGGGGTTACACACAAATTATGTTTGCATGTTGTTTTCTACTATAACAAATAACACGTCAGAAAAAAAAAAAAAAAACATAGTAAAGAATAAATATTCCTGCAGTAATTAAGACATTTGTGTCATTTTGCGCGGGCATTTTAACCCAAAAGGACAGCATATGACAGCAGGTCTGGGAAAGCGTTTAGGATGTTGTGAAGAATCATCTGAAGGTGTGTAATGGGCTCCAAACATGTATGGAATTCCCAGATGTCTATAAAACGAAGGGTCGGGAAGGTCACGGAAAGGTGCAGCGGGTCAAACACGAGCATTTTACAGCCGAGTGTCTTTTATCAATTCAGAGAGAAATATTACGAATTGATAAATCAGCAAACAATTAAAATGTAGGAATAATCAAGAATAATAAATATGATTAAAAAAAACATTTAAAGGCGGGAAATAAAAAAGGTTTTAATATAACCTAATTATTGTAGGCCTAAAGTATAAATTATCAATTAAATATCGACGTGATCACCTCAGAAAGCCACAAGAATTTTTTTTTTTCGTATAGAATTTTAAGATTTCTTGTCTTTTGAGGCCCGCACGCGGTTTAGGCGGGAATCTGGCGTTTGTTTCTGCTGTTGGTTTCCAGTCAGAAACACGTTAAAATGACGCTTCAATCCAAGGGTTTGGGGACTTGTAGTGGGAGAGCGAGTAAAAGAGAGAGCCCAGGCACCTGAATCAAACTTATTTTTACCAGATGTTGTTAATATTTTTCTTACCGTCACGTGAATAGAACAGATGTTGAGTTGCCTCAGACCCGCCTTCACATGCACGCATTCAGTCTGACACAAATATCCTTTGAGTTTCTTTAAAAGAAGTTAGACTCGATGGGATAATGATGGAATGATAAACCTAATGTTTGTGGAGAGGTCTTGCGCGCGTGCGCGCGCGTTTTAAACTTCAAACTTTAACCGACAAAAGGACATGGAAAAGTCAATGATTTTTTTCTCTCTCTCTTGCTTTGGACTTCTGTTGGAGTTGTGCAGGGATTTCATCACGCGCTGAGGATATACTGCAGAATGCTTCTGGTAATTAATTCTCTAAAACTTCGATTCTCGTTTGCATCTGGACGGTTTGAACTCGGTGTGTCTCAAGATATCGAGCTGAACTGGATATGCTGCAGTTTTGCTCTTTTTTGGCATAACAGGAGTGTGTTTCATGTGTTAATTCAGCGTTTTTTCGAATAAAAATAAAGGAAATATGAATTATGAACTCGGATAGAATGTTCCTGTTTTATTGTGTGCTCAGAAAGAATAGAAAACCAATAAAAACATTCACTGTAAAATCAAGCATGCAATATGACTGCAGTTTATTTACATGAGCGCTCGGGCCTTCTGCATGATCGTTTGAAATGGTCACTGATGTGTAAAAGCATGAGCAAAACAGGCTTGTCCAGTTAAACGATTTGACGAATGTTGATGTAAAAGCATCTGACCTGTAGGGCAGTAAAGATTCACCGAGCTGAATCGATTCACCATCATCAAATGAGCATGTCCGTGTTGTGTTAAACTTGAGAAACTCTCACCTCTGTGGACTTGACTGCATGAAATTCCTGATCCACGTGAATTATACAGCAGTGCACGCGCACACTCACGCACAGCAGCTCTTTCGTGTGTTATCAGTCTCTGCGTTTTTGACCTGATGGGTTTAACATCATGATTTAAAACTCAAAGGCCTTTGAAGACATTAATGCACTGCTCATCTGCTCTCACCAGTTCAAAGCAGAGAAACCTGCAAAACTGAAATGTGAAGAAGAATGGCAGATTGTTAGATCACATCTTAGCATTTGCGTAAATTGTAAGAGCTTGAGCTGTACAGCCATTTGTGTCTGTTTTTAGATGTACTTTATTGTACTTATGTATTTATATATATATATATGTTTTGGTTATATATAAAAATAAATAGCACTAATACACATTAAACAGTACTAAGTAATATTCAGTGTCAGAAAAATCAGTGAAAAAGAAAACAGTGAAACGAAATTCTTTTGTTTATTTTGTAATACTTTGATGTTTTTGGGAAAGTGTGGACAGGTTGATAAAGGTTTAGGGTCACTTTAACAGGTGTTTCACATTGACATGGGCATTTCAAACATTTCTTCAAACCAATACCAAAGTCAGTTTGTCCAATTAATATGTAATAAATCTTAAAAAATGTAACAATTAAAATACCTGCATGCTAAGATTGTTTTTGATATTCATAATACTAATTGAGAAAAAATAAGATTTGCTGAATTTGATAAAAAAACAAAAACAAAAACAAAAAAACAGGTGTTTTTGTAGGAAAGAGCAAAACACACTGTCAGGTGCAGAGAGTTCATGGTGACGTATTTAATGTGAATAAAATATAGCTAAACATCCAGAGTAAAGGCCGGTTCACATCAAGAACGATAACTATTAACTAGTATAAGGATAACTAGCGATATCCTTCTGTTTATTCTGCGCTGCTGTTTTGTCGTCTGCCGCTTTAAATGCTCGAGCTCGTTAAAGAAAGATGGATTCTGACTGGCTGTCAATGTTTTTATTCCTCATCACCTGAAAAAAAAAAATCGTTCTGAAAGTGATTCGTTTCTCTGTGCCGTTATCGATAGTGTGGAGTGTAAACTGAACTATTCTTTTAGGCTATATTTAGAACACTTTTTAGAACTATATAATTATCGTTAAGGCCCGTTTACGCCAGAAAAGATATCGTCCACACCAATATACAAAATCGATTGGCTGTCAATATTTTTATGGTTCGCCAGCTGAAAAAAAAAAAAAAATCGTTCTGCCGTTATCGTTATAGTGTGGTGTTTTGATTTTTAATGGTTTCTCTGTGCCATTATCATTAGGCTATAGTTGTGGTGTGTGAACTATTCTTTTAAATTTAGAAAGATTTTTAGAACTATATTATTATTGTTAAGGCCCGTTCACGCCCAGAAACGATAACTATAAATTTATTAGCGTCCACACCAATGTACAATATTGTTCTGTTTATTTTAAGCGCACTGCAATTTTGTCGTCTGCCGCTTTAAATGCTCGAGCTCTTTAAAGCTCTTTGGATTCTGATTGGCTGTCAATGCTTTCATTCCTCATCAGCTGAAAAAAAAAAATCGTTCTGAAAGTGATTCCAACGATATTGTTTCTCTGCCGTTATCTTTATAATGTGGTGTGTGAACTATTCTTTTATATTAAGAACGATGTTTAGAACTATATCGTTAAGGCCCGTTCACATACAGAACGATAACTATAAAGATATTAGCGTCCACACCAACTTACAATATCATTCTGTTTATTTTAAGCACGCTGCAGTTTTTTCCTCTGTCACTTTAAATGCTCGAGCTTTTTAAAGCAGACTGGACTCTGATTGGCTGTCAATGTTTTTATCGTTCATCAGCTGAAAAAAAAAAAAAAAAAATCGTTCTGCCGTTATCGTTATAGTGTGGTGTTTTGATTTTTATATTAAGACCGACTTTAAGAACTATATATTTATCGTTATCGCAATAGTTATTGCCCTTTACCCTTTTATATTTCAGAAGACATGCTTGCTATTAAAGTATCAGGTTGCTACTTTATAATCTTATGAACAAAATTTCTACATAATAATATTCAATGTCTCTGAGATCCCAAACATAAGCACAATAAAATCAGATTCATCAGATCTAAATTTAAAACACAATATTGATTATCAGCAAAATGCATGAAGAACCTTTTGATTCTGCAGTGAGGTCAAGGGTCAGCTGTAGATGTTTGGTGATATGATGTGGCTTTTGTTGAGGTGAGACTGTCCACGACATGCTGCTTTAATTTCGTGTCTTTTCTGCTCAATGGAAACTTCCAGCACACAATGAAGCCTCAAACTGCACAGCTCAACAAAGCGTGTCCGTCCTGGAAGACTAGATTAATATATGATTTCATTTGAGCGAAGGCCTTTTCATCTCTGATTTACTGGGTTCTGGGCTGTAAGCGGAACCACATGGATTTGACTCTTTCATGCCATCGCTCCAATCCTAGGAGATTCCAATCATATTTAAATTATTATGAGCAGCTAGATCTTGTGTGCCTATTATAATTGTGTCCAGAGATTCATCGCATTACATTTCGCTCATATTCGAGGCAAAAGCGAGAGCTGCATATAATTCACCCCTATCATATCAGGTTGTGCTTGGAATGGCATACTATCATACTCATATTGTATTGCAAAATGCAGCATATGTACTTCGCACAGCATGATAATTCTCTGTATGCATGAAGGACCTTGATGAACTACAACATCTGCATGCTGCCGTTTCCCTTAAGAGATTAATAAAACTCCTGTCCAGTATTCAGAGTTCTGCAGTGATAATGTGGGTTTAGGATGCTAAAAACTCACATTACCACATTTTTCTTTCTGACGTTTAACGGCGCTCTGATTGTCGGTTGTTTTGCTGCAAACATACCTCAATAAGAAGCCTTAAAAATGCACAAACATAACCAAGACATTTTATTGGTGTTAAAAGTCGTCCCACACAATAACAGGAATGCAAGATATTTTCAGAAATCAAGCAGCCTTGAGCAATTTGTGAAAGTGCTAGCTGCACAAGGTTTTGTGGGTAGGCATATTTGATTCACTTTTCTCATATCGATCTCTTAGTGTGGTGTAATCGATTTCAGAGAAACCTGCCACTAAACGTCACGTAAAAAACGAAACGAAGAGTAGTTTGCCAAAATAAGCTGCAAATTGAACCCGACTTTATGTTGCATGTTGTGGCTACACGAGTGTTTACGTATTTGGTAACTCAAAAGGTTGTAGGTTTAAACCCCAAAAAGAGATTTTACTCCAGTGCGTGTGGTAAAAAGTCCTGAATATATCTGATAATTAAAGAATCTTTCTTATAAAGCCCCACAAAATACAAAGGTGCCTCACATCCCAGGCATTACGCCAATACCAGATTTTAAGTGGCTGGTCACGGCCTGCCTGGCCACAACCGGTTTGTCCTGGTCCTCTGGTTTGCAGCCTCTGTGGTGCATGTGTTTTTGGCTGCATAGTGGGGTTATTGTGTACATGTACCACCCAGGCAGCTGTAATGGCATCTATGTGCCACCCTACATGTGGCACACAATAGACCGCCAGCTCACATCTACCTGCCCATCAGTGTGGTTTCTATGAAAATAAACAGACAATCAGAATGCAGTTCAGTGTACACAAACACATCACAACCTTTCATGCAAAATAAAAGACCTTTTGTCTGATATTTGTTTATGTTTACTAGTTGCCCCCTAAAATAGGTTTCAGCCTGCCTGAAGGGGGTAAACAATTTGAACTCAACCTTAAATCAACCTGCAGCTGTCTAAAAGATTTCAGTGACAGAGAGATTTAATAGAGGATGTTTCTATGGCACTTTGGGAAATTAAAATAGAATAATGGAATAATGAATAAAAAATGCTGGGTTAAAAATAACCCAAGTTGGGTTAAATATGGACAAACCCAGCAGTTGGGTTAAATGTTTGACCAACCTGCTAGGTAGTTTTATTTAACTCAACTATTGTTTAAAAATTACTATATTGCTCAATTATGAACCCAAAATAGTTTGAAATTAACATGTATTAATACATTTAATAAATTAACATTTATTATGTTTAATAAATAAGAATTAAATAATAAACATTTATTACCTTTTAATTATTACTGTTGTCTCTAGTAATTATGTGTCTGATTTTTAATTTCCAACCTATTTTGGGTTCATTTTAAGCCAGCCATATAGTCTTTTTTACACAATAGTTGAGTTAAATAAAACTACCCAGCAGGTTAGTTTAAATATTTAACCCAACTGCTGGGTCAAAACAACTTAATGGTTTGTCCATATTTAACCCAACTTGGGATGTTTTTAACCCAGCATTTTGTAGAATAAAATAACTGAATAATTAAATAATCAACTGATTTGTCTTGATAACTAAATTTCTATGTGCCCTAGATAGGCAATGTTTTCAAACGTTTTGCATAATTTGACAAAATAACAGCTTGAGAAAATGGAAATGCTGCACATTAAAAAAGTATTTTCTTCACACATGACATCTCATATTTCATCTCAAGTAATTTAATCACTCAGTAAATATTGCAACTGTTTTTAAAAATACCTTTGCATATGACTGCCTCTAAATCAATCTAAGTATTTTACGCCATTGCGCCATAAGCCCCGCCCACTAGCATTCAGTCACTTAACGGCTGACATCTGTGTACACCAGACTCGAGCGTCGCGTCAAAAGCAAATAGAATCTATTATAATCTCTGACGCTGTGCAGTGTGTACACAGGATACACGTCCAGTTTCTGACATACTCCACACACTTGAGTCTGCGGTCTGACACCAGGACAAATGCATCTCTACAGACTTCAGAAGGACTCCAGCGTGAGGAACATGTGGATGCTTTATTTATAATGGCGTCTCGGATCGCGCCGGAGGAATATATGTTTGTTTGGAGCGTTTGACTGCAGACTGTTTTGTAATCGAGGCAGTGTAATGGAGAGTTCGTAAAGAAACTTTTGTTGAAAGCTGAAGCAACTGTATTGGATTTGACAGCAGCTACATGGCAAACCGTAAGTAAACAATTAATGCATAAATGCTTTTTATATGGATAATGTTTTCAAACCACTCTGTGCAATAGAAGTGGGCGTTGATATATTTTCCTATGCAATGGCATTATCCAATCATGACAGTGGCCTTTACTGTCAAGGCTTAAAGGGAACTCTGGATATTAAGACTCGTATGGCTTAATATAACGTTAATGATGTCTCTTACTGAAATATGTAATAGAAAACGCATGAAATATTTAGGTTATATGAAAAATCCACATCATTTTATATATTTTGGACAATGGGGGGCGCCATTTTATCCCCCCCCCATATCCATTATTTTCTTGCCCTTCGACTGAAAATTACAACTAAAAGCTGCACAGTGTAGCATCGTATCAGTATTTTATTTTCCGAGTTGCGTTGGTAGCGCCAGTAGCTCACCGAGTGCAACCATTTGACGTCATCAACGCAGAATGCGCTGCGCACCTAAAATGCCCCCATTGCCCAAAATATGTATAAAACGATGTAGATTTTTAAATAACGTAAATCTTTCATGAGTTTTCTACTATTTAAGTAAGAGATATAATTTACGTTATATTAAACCATACAAGACTTAATACCCAGGTTTCCCTTTAAAAGAGCCGCCCCTTAAAAACAGATCATTTCCGACAGAGGGTCAGAATGAGGGTTGAATATAATTTGTTTTATTGTTAACATTAACATTATAAGTAAACCTCAATGAAAATATTAAAATAATAATAAAAAAATCCATTTCATGACCCCAGATCTTCATACTTTTAAAAATCTAATAATTCATATTTTCATGATGGACTTTCTTAGATTGAAAGTTGTGGAAAATCTGGGTAAAACAATCAAATATCTTTACTTAAAGACATTTGAAAAGTAGCACAAATAAATTAAGATCTGGTGAACAGTTTCCAAGATGGTTTTTTAACATGGCACTAGCAATGCCAAGGTCATGGGTTCAAATCCCGTTCCACTTTTGTACCTTTTTTCTCTTTTTTACCTTAACTGTATTAATGCAATGTATTGTAAGTCAGCATTGTAAGTGTTTAGATAAAAGCATCTGCTAAATGCATAAGTAATGTTTAATATGACTTTCATATAACAAAAAAAAAAAAAGCTGAAATCTGATCGTTTTAATAAAAATCAACCACTGGGGCAAAAAAAGTGCCTGTAGTTGAACTAACACCCCCATATCATGACCGAAATGAAGAATGATGTTCTGGAGGAACAAGAGAATATAAAGGACTGAGTCACTTACTGACCTGTTTCACTAAGATGTATGAAGCCAACTCCCCTCTGACTTCCTCTGTTTCTCCTCTGGATGAGATCCCTGCTTGGAACAGAAAGTTATGAGCATGCATTCGCCCTGCTTTATTCCCCTGAATAACTGGAATGCACACAAGGTCAAATCTATCCACTGGAAACTTTTAAAAGTGAAATATTTTAATTAGACTGGTCCCTGAAACTGGCCCTCGGCATGTCCGCTTAAGTGTTTTTACGCCACTCGCCAGGAAAATCTGATGGGCTGGATCAAACACACACTTTTTGTTCTTGGTTGACAAACACAGAGCATTGTTCTCAAGGTCCACGGTTTGGTTTTGTGTTCACAGATTCAGCCCCTATTAGCATAATTGTGGTATGATCTGGATGATTTACATGTCAAGCAAGTGTTAAAGACGGACTTGTGCAGCGTGGGACATTAGCGATTGATCCAAAGCTATAAGAGAAGTGTGAGTTTGTTGGAGCAGTGGCCTAGCGGTTAAGAAGCCCACGCGTTTCAGCGCACCGTCCTCACATGGGTGATTCGAGTTTGAATGTGGCTGTTCACATTTCTCATTCCCAATTTCCCATCTCTTTTCTACTATCTTATGAATAAAAAGTGACAAAAATAAAACTTCCTTGCTGAAAAGACCAGCTTAAACCAACCTAAGTGGGTTTGCTGGTTTAAGTTAAATTAAAATCTACATAAAATGTAATTAAATTGAGGAAAACTTTTCTAAGCAAATAATTAAGTATTTTCTCGCATACAACAAAAAAATAGAGGAATTCTATTTTAATTTAGTAGAGTAATAAATTAATTAATAAAAACCCAAAAAAGTAATTAAATTAAAAATAAATTATTAAATAAATAAAAATATTGAGACAAACCAAATGGATAAAGTTAGATTAAAAACCAAAAAATGTAATTAAATTAAAAATAAATTATTAAATAAATAAATATATTAAAACTAACCAAATGGATAAAGTTAGATTAAAAAAAAAATTAAATTAAAAATAAATTATTAAATAAATAAAAATATTAAGACTAACCAAGTTAGATAAAGATCAAATCTAAAAAAAAAATAAAAGTCAAATCTACTCCGAGTTGGTCTAGATCTGGATCAACCAAAATTATTATTGTAGTCCCAATGCCAATGGATAAAGTAAACAATTTACAAATTTAAACTGAATGCACACAATGAAATTAAGTTGTGACAAAAAGCTGATGTTCAGTAAGCTAAGTGCCCAGAAAAACCTTCGAAAACCATCAAACTAGACCAGACTGACCAGTTGAAACCAGACTGGTGGCCAGGAACAGTAAACCAACAAAAAGTCTTCAAAGTCTGTGTCGTCGTCACATGGTCACCGTAATTTTGCCAAGTAAGTCATGTTCCTGGATCAACATATTTTCTTGATCCTGGAACAACATTCTTGTCCGAAAATTGAGTCCTACCCCTACCCCTAAAGCTAAACCTACCCATAACTTGTCTCTAAAATCAGAGAGAAATGATAGGTGAATAACATAAATAGATGACATAAACTGTAAACTTGTCTCTCAAAGCTGATTGATTGATTAGAATCTTGTTCCAGGATCAACAAAGATGCTGAGCTTGGTGAAATCACGTTCACTGTCATGACATCACAACATTAATACTAATGCAAGTTTCAATCGCCCCATGGCAACATAACATAAGCTAAAAGAATATCTGTGGTACTTTCTACATCAACGAATAATTGAAGATAGCCTGAAGATGTGCATTGCGACCTGAAGCAAATTCATTCTTAATCAGCTCTTCAACTCGTTGGAAATGCTGTATCAAATGCACTTTAGTGTATCACACAACCACATTCTGACAAACTAAAGCAGCATGCCCTGCTCTGCGCGGCTCAGGGGAGGTTAACGTTTCAGAGAGGTTTTTTTCTTAAAGCTCTGCTTAATGCATCTTTGTCAGGTTTTCCTGGAGGGGATCTGTGGGGGGTAAATGCAGACCACCATCCCCCTGGGGGGTAATTAGCCTTCAGTGACACCTCCAAACATTCTACTGCCCCCCTCCAGGGCAAAGCTTCAAGGCTTCATTAAGCCTCGTTGACTGGTGTCACCCTGACAGAAATGCTAAACAGATACACAAGTGTATAGTTCATCATGACTGCATGATGCTTGCTTCTTTTCAACGTGTCAGCCGGGTTGCTTGGGGTACGTGCATTATGTCAAAACTTGGGGAAAAAAAGTGTGTTTTGCATTCTGCCAATTGAAACTACAGGGCATTTTCCATGATTTAAGCTGTTTGTATGATGCTCAGAGTTTCTGCTAATGTACAGTGTTGAATCAGAGATTTCTCCATTTAATCCCTTAGAAGGGAGCTGCTTATGTAGACAGTAAGGTAGCTCACTGCTGAGTCATGGCTGCGGTGTTTTAACTGTTTAACTCTCTGTAAGAGTGATTCAAACAGTTTCACATCCTGTGAGCACTTTAGAGGAAACAAGAAAATTGCTCTGTTTTTAAAAATCGTAAAGAAAAATCTTTCCGAATGAGTGAGCTTGACGTTTTGTTTTTTAATCCTTTACAAGAAAATGTTGTGTACACATGCATGTCATCGCTAAAGTATGGCAACGTGATTCACAAAATTTCAAAACCATCAATGGAGTTGCATGTAATCCACCCACCAGCAACTATTAAACTCCACATGCTGCATTCAAAGAGGAAAATTATTGAGTTAGATGTTCATTTTCATTTTAATGCAGGTTCTCTCATTGTGGCCAGCACTGCCATGGTTGGTTTCAAAAGCATTCCTGGGAAGTGAGTGTTCAACTTTTATTAACCCTCATTCATGATCCAGATTCATTTGCAAATTGTGTAACTCTGGTCGGATTTGGTTTGTATTTCTGCTCAGTTGCTCTTCTCAAATGAGAAGTTGACAGTAGTTCATTGAGAACACCACATTAGCAATGTCTGATTCGTAAACAAATAATTCTTTGGACTCAGATCTTTTCAATGAATCAAACGAACCAGAAATTTCTCAAAATTACCTTAAGCCTAAGTAGTTTGTAGCGGTCAGTGCTCTTTACCAGTTGCGTAGGTTTATAAAGCTTTTGGGAAATGCAGTCCTGAACAAATTTTTCACAAATCAGATTGAATCTGCTCTATCATTCTTCTGTAGAACACAAAGGAAGATATTTTGAAGAATTTTGGGATCTAAATCACATTGGACTTTTTTATTGTATAGAGTAAAAACACAAACATATTTCAAAATATTTTTTTGCGTTCCACAGAAGAAAGAAAGTTATACCAGTTTGAACAACATAAGGGTGAGTAAATGATGACAGAATTTCCATTTTTGGGTAAACTTTATAAAATGGCAAGTGTGCTTATCTCCATCACGTCTGGGCATATGCCCTTGCAGGTGTAATGCTCTTTTATGTAATGATATAATTTATATATCCATATTTTAAATTTGATTTCATTAGGTCTGTTTACATGCATTCATTTTTGTCAATCTGAATGAATCCAATCTGATTTCAAGTTCTGAAATTTCTGTTTATATGAACCATAAACTTTGCTGCATTCAGACTAGGGGTGTGACGAGATCTCGCAATATTAAAACATGACAATATTTCTCATCGAGGTGAAAAGCTGTTTCAAGATACCATTATGACGGAGTTGAGTTTGTGGCAAATCGTTAAAATATCGATTCAAACACCCACACAATCTCATTTCTAAATGACGATTCACTTGTGTATGAAGCTTATTTCCACCATAAAAAACAAAAATATCACACAATTCAGTCTTTTTTACTCAGAATTCAGAATTTTCTCAGAGTTTATATCTCACAACTCTGACTTTTTAACTCGCAATTGTGAGTTTAAATACTCACAGATATAAGATATAAACTCACAATTGTGAGAAAAAAAGTCTGAGATAAAAAGTCGCAATTATCTTTTAAATTGTTTTATTCCATGGTGGAAACAAGCTTCCATACCTGTTCATTTGACAAAATCTCACCAGAACAGTCAAATCTGTGTTCGCACTGCCGCTGACCCAGAGAGAGCATTTGTCATGTACAGTATATGTATAAAACAAACAGTCTTTTCAACCACACAGTTTAGTTATTTCCGTGTTACAAATATTCAAATTATCACAGAAGTATTGGGATAGAAGTTTATAGTTCGGATATAAACACTGATGTCTATGGAAGCGACCAAAATAGAGCAAATCACCTTTTAAAAGTAACTTGGTGCTTCAAATAACTATTATATTGATTATGTCTATAAGTGACTGTTTTTAAAAATGTATTTGTCATTGAATCATTCATTCAAGTGATTTGCTCAAAAACGCTGATTCATCCAGTAATGAAACGAGAAGTCTTTATGAGTGTCATTGAATCATTCATTCAAGAGATTCGTTCAAAAATGTTGATTCATCCAGTAATGAAACAAGTTAAGTATTTGAGTGAGTCATTGAATCATTCATTCAAGAGATTCGTTCAAAAATGCTGATTCATCCATTAATAAAACAAGTGAAGTCTTTGAGTCATTGAATCATTCATTCAAATCATTTAAAAAAATGTTTTTTTAATTCAGATTAATTAAACTTTTTGAACAGATGGCAGCAATTAACATTTTGTAGTAACTTACGTTATTTTGTTCAGTTGTTTGTTTAGAATTTTGGGAGAATCATGATCTCTGTTTAAAAAAAAAAAATCATGATTCTCAATTTATCCAGAATCGTGCAGCTCTAGTAGTTAGTGAAACTGTTTTCAAGAACAAATATGAACCTAAGCTAATTTTTTTTTACTTTTTAAAAATATAGCATGAGAACATTTTGGAAAAATTGTAATTTAATAATTTCTAATTTTGTTCCTTCTACGATCTAAAACCAAAACTCCCAAAGTTTACGTCGGAGGTTTCTAGAGGTCAGGAGCAGGTATCTCCTGCTGCTTTGCATGCACCATTACTCCACAGAGAAAGAGAAAAGTAAAGACAGAAAACCTGAAACAGATGGTCCATCGCCCCATGCAGTCTGAACCAACAACAACCGCCGCTCCGGCACTTCATCACCCCTGCATTTTCTGCCCCCCTGCAGGGGTAAAAGACCCTCTCGCACCCTCAAACCCTCCGCGGGGGCCCATCTCAACTATACGGAAGTGTGAAGCTCAAGTTAAAAGTTGTGGACAGATAAGAGGTTTTAAAAGCCCAAACTGGGTTTTTATGTCTCAGTGGGGCATTGTAAATCCTTCCTCATTAGGTCTGTGTTCCTCCCTCTTCCCAGGGATCTGTTTGCGTGTTAAATTAGTTTTTAGTAGTGTTTGCTAAGTCAAGCATCACTATTAGTATTGCTCATGCTTAGGGTTAAGATTTCAAACCCCCTAATTCTAAGAATTAAACTTTGTGCCATTTGTGCTACAGACATGAATGATACCTCTTTTGACTAAAAAACCACCTAGCAACCACCCAGCTCGCCATAGAAACGTGTAAACAACCATGGCAACCCCTTGGCAACCTCCCAGAATACTCTAGCATGCTGATGTTGCTTGGGGATCTGTAAGATTTGTAAACCTTCTTCATTAAAACCTGTAATTATGTCCTGTTTTGGCATATTTAAGCCAAAGTCCAAACCATAATTAATGAAAGAAAATAAAAATCCCTTTATTTTTCCCCTTTCCTTTCTTTAGTGTTCTGCCAACACTGCCTTATGAATTCCTTTATGAACAGTAAAGTGCAGATGAGGGAAAACCCAAACTTTCAGTTGCATTAACAGTTTTTGAATGCCTCCATCATTTGTTAGAACTAAAATACTCGCTGTATCAAAATATTTTTATGCATCAATATTCATATAATACGAAGACGGTAAACATTATTTTTCTTTTGCATTGTCCTCTGTGTATTCAGATTCATGAACTGAACGTATGAACATTAATTACTTTAATCATTCAAAAAAAGACATTTACTCACAAAACAGAAGCTCAAACAGAATCACTAAAGTTGTGTTTAAATGCAAAATGGAAATGCAAAATGTATTTATATAGCACTTTTCACAATAAACATACTTTTTAAAGGAGCTTTATAGAAATTCATGATGTTAAAGGGTTAGTTCACCCAAAAATAAAAATGATCCCATGATTTACTCACCCTCAAGCCATCCTAGTTGTATAAGACTATCTTCTATCAGTCAAACACAATCTGAGTTATATTTAAAAAATATCCTGGCTTTTCCAAGCTTTATAATGGTAGTGAATGGGGGGCGAGATTTTGAAGGTTTGGTATTTTTAAATATATATCCGATTGTGTTCATCAGAAAGAAGATAGGCCTTATAGACCTAGAATGGCTTGAGGGTGAGTAAATCATGGGATAATTTTCAGGTGAACTATCCCTTTAATGTTTATAATATTTTAATATCTTCATGCCTTATAGTTGCATTTAACAGATTAAAGTTTGACGATAATGTACTTTACATTTTGTGGCAATACAAGCAATCAAACAGCTGAGATTTGGGCCATATATGTAGTTTATATTTTGTGACGAGCAGTTGAGATATATCGCCCTACGTGATAAAGGAAAAAAAAACTTTTCTGCTGTCTTCCATTGGCCGGTCAAACAGATAGTCCCGCCCCCATCTCACACCATTGGCTGAGCCACAGTTGCTGTGTTGGGCTGCTCAAAAATGTTTTGAAAGCACCACAATGTTTCAACCTACGAATGGCTTCCTTTTATCTCTCCATATTAAACCGAGATGGGAAGTATTTTAACTTGGAAAAACATAACACACATCATCTATCATTAATCATTATATTCCGTGAGATTCCCATCCCTGCTTGAAAGTTTCAGAGTCATTTTTTCTGCACCTCCTTTTGGCGACCTTTTAACCTTCCCTCAGCATTAAAAAAAGAATATGGATCGAATGCATAATGATTCTCTTCCTGTGCCGTAAACTCCACGACAGCAAAAGGGCGATAATTAGAGTCTCCATGGCAAAGGGCCCAGCAGGCTGAAGTTTGGTTTCAAAATTCGCTTAAGCCCGAAGTTTCAGAAACTTCAAACAGACGTACATGAACATGAGAGGGAGAAAGAAAGAGAGACACAGAAAGAGAGAAGAATAAATGGATTTGAATGAAAAGAGAGAGAGAAACCGAACAGGAGAGAGATTTGGACTGCTGGGTCTGGATTTCATTAGAGCCAATTACCTTATCTGTTTCATCTCTGGAGCGACCTGCGGGCGTGCTGGTCCGGACACACGCTAATACACAGACGTACACACACACATGCATGTAACTATACACGCCGAGCACATTCACACACACACGCAAACGCTGCATGAGCACATACCTGAAGCACCAGTACCTGCAGAACCCCCCCGCTCCTCAAAGAAAGAGAAAAACCAACCACAAACTTCAGTGCAACTCAAAAGTGCCATGTTAGATTATGTGTCAGATTGAAATAAGAAGAAATAAAGTGCTTTTCTCTCTCAGTGGCATTTCTGAGAATGAGCTGGAGTTTATTTACGTAATGTTCTTCAGTGAAGGTGTGTTGATCTTTCCACTCGCAGCATCTGAAGTGTCATTCAAGGCTATACAAACACAACAAACCTCATTTGAAGAAATGTGTCCAAAAAATATGACCATGTTTTACTTTTTAAAATGTTGTTAAACTTCTGTGCAGCACCCAAAACACTCAGAATGCCACTTTTAATTATTTGTAGTATTGAAATATTAAGTTTTGCATTTCTTTGAAGAAAATGTGAGTGGTACTTGCCCATGCAAAACATTGATTCTCTAAGCTAGCGATTCAATATTTGCTGATATCTCAAAGCATGCCACAATACAATTACAATTAGATTAGATTCAGGGGCATGTTTTCCATTACTTTAGTTCATCAAAATATTTTAACCAATATCAACTTCATTTTTTTTAAGTTATATGTGATTCAACTAGACAAGATTTTAAAAAATGAGTTGAAATAACTTGTGCAGCCAATTTGATTATACTTGATTATATACAACAAAATGAGGCACTCTAGGTATGGAAGCTTGTTTCCGCCATGAAATAAAAAAAATCACTTTTTTATCTCACAATTCTGACTTTTTTTTCTTAGAATTGCGCGATATAAAGTCTGAATTGGGAGTTATAAAGTCAGATTTGTGAGTTATGAAGTCAGAATTGTGAGTTATAAAGTCAGAATTGTGAGTTATAAAGTCAGAATTGTGAGTTATAAAGTCAGAATTGCGAGATATAAAGTCAGAATTGTGAGTTATAAAGTCAGAATTGTGAGTTATAAAGTCAGAATTGCGAGTTATAAAGTCAGAATTGCGAGTTATAAAGTCAGAATTGCGAGTTATAAAGTCAGAATTGCGAGTTATAAAGTCAGAATTGCGAGATATAAAGTCAGAATTGCGAGATATAAAGTCAGAATTGCGAGTCAGAAGTCAGAATTGCGGAAATGTCTTCTTTTGTGTTCAGCAGAAGAAAGAAATTCATACAAGTTTGGAACAACTCGAGGGTGAGTAAATGATGACAGAATTTTCATTTTTGGGTGATCTATCCCTTTAAAGCACTTCTTTGTTAAATTCATACTTTCCCTGCCCCAAATATCTGTCCATCACACTGATTCAGCTGAATGACGCATAATGAACCGACCAGTGAAGAAGACAGAACAAAATAAACAACAACGAAAGAGTCGGCTCTCTAACCTCCACAGACGTCCACTCATGTGGAAGGTAATTCTGTGTAATGAATCGTGACACAATCAAACTGAACTGACCCAGAGAAAGACGTGTTTAATTGGCTCTCCATTCAGGCAGCAGAGAGGAAACTGCTAAGATAAACACAGCGCAAGCGATAACGTCAGATGCCATGACAGGTCGTGCAACACACGCGATGCTATACTGTTAACTGCTTCTCTCCACAGCTACACAACTTTTTTTAATTCAAAGAGCAGAACACTGCACGAAATACAGTGATTACTGCCCGAAGAAACAAACACTGCCCAACCCCAAACCTCTGAGGAGATTTACTGCCACGTTTGATTAATGGGTTTGAATATAAGAGGAAAACAAACCTTATGCTATGTGAACAAAGTCCTGTTGCACTGGAGACAGATGGATGGGGAGAAAAACAACAACTTAAACCAGTTAAGACCAAACCAAACCAAACCTGGACCAAACTAGTGTAAGATTGCAAAGGCATGTCTTATAGCAAAAGCTAAACAAAACAGCTTAAAATCAGCCTAAGCTAAGTTGCCTGGTTTAAGATATTTCTTCATCTTAAATGCCTGAAAGTGTCTGTTATCCTTGAAATGAGCTTAAGATTACTGCAGGGAGGATGTAATTTTATAGGCCAACCTGGAAGATCTTCACTCTGATTCCCTCAACAAAAAGCCAGTAGGATTTTGGATTATGGAAGAAAGCAAGAAAATGTAATTATTCTTACACATTTTGTTTATCATGAAATCTTAAAGGGTTTTTACTCACTCTCAAGCCATCCTAGGTGTATATGACTTTCTTCATTCAGTCAAACAGAGTCAGAGTTATATTAAAAAATATCATGTTTCTTCCAAGCTTTATAATGGGAGTGATTGGTAACCGATTATTTTGAAGCCCAAAAAAGCACATCCATCCATCATAAAAGTAATCCATACAGCTCCAGGGGGTTTTAAAGGCCTTCTGGAGCAAAGCGAAGTGTTTTTGTAAGAAAAATATCCATATTTATAACTTTATAAACTAGAATCACTTCACTTCAGGAGGCCTTTATTAACCCCCTGGAGCCATGTGGATTAATTTTATGATGGATGGATGTGCTTTTTTGGGCTTCAAAATCTCGGTTACCATTCACTCCCATTATAAAGCTTGGAAGAGCCAGGATATTTTTTAATATAACTCCGATTGTGTTTGGCTGAAAGAATAAGGTCATACACCTAGGATGGCTTGAGGGTGAGTAAATTACGGGAGAGTTATCATTTTTGGGTGAACTATCCCCTTAAATACAGAAGTAAAAGCTAAAGTTATACTACAAATGCATGACTGTCTTCAAATGTCTCTATTTCAAATCTACAGTTGGAAAGCTTGAGTTAGAAGAGTTTGCTGGAGTGTAGAGTTGTCAAAAGTACTGACTTCGGTACCAGTCGGTACTGAAATTTAAAAAATGTGACGTTCTGAAAGCGGGAGCATTTGAAAACAGTCATCTATAAATTACAGCAACACCTCTTCCTTTGCCTTTCTGACGAGGATTGTGTCGATAATCCCCCCTATCTGCCCAATGCTTTCCTGTCTGCTCTCTACTGTCCTCTCCAAATAAAGGCACAAAAAGCCCATAAATATAACTTTAAAAAAAAAATGTCAGTACCGATTGGTACCGAAGTCGGTACTTTTGACAACTACTAGAGTGTGAGTATAAACACAACGAGGCTGTGAAAGTGATTACTCAGTTAGATCAGTTTACTTGTTCAATGTAATTATGTTTAATGTCCCCAACAACCTCTGTAGTCACATTTAGACATTTGTTAGCAAACGCCTTTTACAAGACAAGTAAAAGCTGTACTTGTGATTTTTGTACAGCTTTTACTTGTCTTGTAAAAGGCGTTTTTCATGAAATCTTAAAGGGTTAGTTCATATCTTGAGCTTGTGTTCAACACAGTCCTTATTTTTAGGCATTTAACCAAAAACCCATTGACTTCAGGACGATGGAACTGGAAGTTCAAAAGTCTAAGTTGTTTCAGGTTCTAGGACTCAATCCTGCAGTAACCTATGAGATCATTTTATCTGCAGCAATTGATTAACCTGGTGAAAAAAGCCAGCTATTTCAATTAGCTTTTATTTAATTTCAAGTAACAAAATATGTATTTGTTATAGTTAACTCTAATAACCATGCAGAACATAAAATATCTTCAACCTTGTACCACAATTCATCTTATTTATGTGTTACTTCCTGAAGAGAGAGAAAGAGAGAGCTGTGACTAAAAGTTTTTTACCACCACCATCACTACAAATGACTATGAGTTCTGATCGCTTCCATGTGTGGTGAGTCCAGCTCTCTGTCCGATGTCATATCCTGTTCCAGCCTGGATGTGCTGCAAGGGTCTGCCGTGTCACTCCCTGAGAGGGGGAGTGTGGGTAATGATGGCAGTAGACCCTGCAGGTGTGCAGAGCTCCTTCCAGACACACATACCAGTGTCAGAATGTAACTTTTTTTTTATTATTTTTTTTTATAAAAAGTCAATGTTTGCCCCCCTGGATCTGATTTTCAGGGGCATTTCTTTCTAACTATATATAATGAATTTAATCAGTGCATTAAATGAAACTTGAGTGCATTACATATACATTTAAATGAACAGCTTATATTTTATACAAAAATAAATTATCACATTTTTACTGCCATATTTTGAATTTCACCCTCAGTGGCATTTTTGCCTTGAGAACCATTCATTTTTGACACTGATACACATTTACTTGGCTAGCATGGGTATATTTAGTGGGATATATGAAACAGAAGATAGTCTTTTTTTTCCCTATTGTGACCTTTATATATGAGTGAAACGGCTGTGAAACGAGTTAAATGTAGGACAGGGCTTGATTTTGTCCATGGGAATTGATTGGATGGTTGCGGTTTGCTATTGGTGGATCTCATGTGAGTGACAGGTTGCCCCGCCCTCGCACCAGTAAACACAGAGAAGAGAAGAGGTGTCACTTTTTTTAATGTGCACATATAAATCATAATAAATATGTCAATACTCCATAAAAAACAAGAATTTTCATGGTGACTTCAAATGTGCATAACTTTAAGTCTATTCCTACAGAGATGAATGAAGAGTTGGCTCCAAAATCATCTTTAGAATATAATTTTAAATTCATATGTATATTGTAAACAATGTGTAAACATGTATGTTTGTGCATATGTATGTATATGTAAAAACTTTTTACATTTTACATATTGAGTTTATATAAAATATTGTTTACAAATTCATATAAATGGACAATATTTGTTTGGTGATTGGTGGATATTATACCATCTGATTTTAACTCTCCTATTGGTTGATTGCAAGTTCAAATCTTGTCTTTGTGTATTTAAGAGTTTTCTCCATTTTCAGTCTTTTAGACTTGATGAAATCCAGTGCACTGGAATGCTTTTCTAGTGTTGTATTTTGATTTGAATTTCTCCACTCCATAAGTGCTGCTGGTTTTGCTTTTGCGCGCACAACTTTAAGCGTGACACTTGCATATACAGTAAACGCTATAGACTAACAGTCACAAAACTCCAGCTTTGAAAGGGTCAGTTTTGATTTCATGTTGATTTAGTGTTACCTCAGAATTACTCAATTTTTTCACATTTCATTAACTAATCCAGACATGCGATCTGTTGACTTTGCATGAACCCAACGTGATGCTGTCAGTTAAAGGTTGAGTTATTTGTGTGTGTGTGTGTGTGTTGAGAGTCGAAGTAGAGGGTCACTACTGGTTCACTCCAAAACCACAGCTTCATCCACCTGAGCAAACAGGAAAGAGGTGTGGGTGCATGTGAGGGCAGAAACGCGGCTGTCGCAGAGAGACGGATGAGGACAGAGGGGTTATGACAGACAGATGGAGGGTGAAGAGAAAGGACTATTACAGGAAGTCAAGGATGAAGAAGCTAGTCAATCTAAGGATGTTTTCATGGAACACCAAAACGGCTCAGTGGCTGATGCTTTTACTTCATTTTTGGATGATTCCTTAAAGCCCTGGTGATCTGCAGGTGTTATTTCATGTTTGAAGGACACTAAATACATTAGATAGAACAAGAATATGGTCGGATGTTTCTTAAGTCACTATGAAATCAATTCTTGCTTTTATGGAATACTGCAGTATTTATTATAAATTATTTATCCATGCACATCATCATTAATTATTTTTAAATTTTGTGCCCTCATAATTTTGAATCAATAACTTCCCCTCCTTCTTGCAGCATCTATTCTCTGATGACGAGGGCGGGGCAACCTGTCACTCACATGAGATCCACCAATAGCAAACCACAACCATCCAATCAATTCCCCATGAACAAAATCAAGCCCCGCCCTACATTTGTTCTTATTCGAGAAGCTGTTTCACACAGATAGACCATCAGAGAGCAGTTAGCAGTGGTAACAAGTGGAGGAAAATGGGCAAGATCCACAGAATAAGAGAAAAAATGTCTTCTTGTGCCTTTGGATGTAAAAATTGGGATGCAAAAAAAAGATGGTTTTCATTTTTATATAATACCGTAGTCACCATTTGAAGCTAAACACAGACATTAAACGGACAGGCTGGACTGATGAAGCCTCAGATGATTACCCTACTATTAAAGCATGAATTTGATGTAAACAATATTCATAATATTCACATATGCAGTTCATAGGGGGCATAGTGTATTAGCCCATGTTACAGCTTGAAATATTATTTAAACCTATAATATTTTACATATTTAAACCTATAGCATTTTTATCTCACAATAACTTTTTTCTCACAATTGTGAGTTTTTGTCTCCCAGTTCTGACTTCATAATTCACAATTTCAAGTTTATATCACAATTCTGAGAAAAAAGTCAGAAATGCGGGATGTAAATTCACAATTCTGAAGAAGGAAGGCAGAATATCGAGTTTATGTCTCACTATTTTTATTTTTTTTTATATAAGAATTGTGAGCATGCAATAAATTCATGTAATAAAATGTGTGCAATTTAATATTTTGAGTTACCTAAATCAATACATTTTAGCTATTTTAACAGTTATTAGTTACTAACACTTTTTATTGCAATACCATTGTAATGTTAAGTACATTAAATGTGAAATGTAATTTGTTCAACGAGAGAAAATCAACTTTTTTAGGGCAACGAGTTTCCATAATTTTTTTAGGTTCAATCAACTTGTAAGGGGCTTACAGAAGTTCAGAAGTGTAACAGAAACAGCTCTGCAAATGCATTTCTGACACTGAGTATGTCAAAATTGTGGTGAAAATGGACGTTAAACCTGACTGAATTCACATATATATATACACATTTAATCATTTATCAGACACTTTTATTCAAAACAACCAACAAATGTGAAATATCACAAGCAAAAGGTCATAAAAATCAATTATATTCAGCATACTGCAATGCCAAGTTAAGTAGTACAGTACAGTAGACGTACAAATGTGAAAAATGATTTTTCTAAGTTGTAAATAAAGATGATTCAAGTACATTTTACAAGAGAAATTTAAAATTTCACGTTATTTCAATGTGTTACGGTTTTGTTAATATTGCACACATGAATATATTTCTGAAATTTCTGACTGAATTTTTTTTTTTTTCAGTGTACAAATATAGAGAACAAAAAAAGACATTTATACATTATCCATTATATTACATTTGGATGTTCTGGACTTTACATAAATTAGATTATAGGGGAATTAACATGACTAAATTATAGAGAGGTTTTTAATAGTTTAGAATCCAAAGAAAAAAATCTTTGTCTTCTTAATCTTCATCAAAATGTAAACTGTAAGAAAACACCAAGCCCTCTTCTTTTTCAACCTGTCATAAAGATATTTTTTCATCATTCAATTATTTCCTGATGGATATGAAGACCCACTGACATAAATCCTTGCTCGATGTCCTATTTCCATCAAAAATATCACATTACGAAAGTAAAGTGGGTTTTGAACACCATTTCATGCTTTCCAGCATTCAGATCCAGGACAGACATTTAGAGTTGGCAAAAAGACCGAAGAGGGCGAGAGAAAATGAGCAGGACCGAGCAGCAGACGACATGTTGTGAATTTCTGCAGATTTCTGAGGCATCTGAGATCCGCAGCTCCTCCGTCAGTCAAAGCACAACACACACAGCGGGAGTCCTTTGAGTCCGGCCGGCCGCTGACAGTACGTCAAGACACACACATCTCTCCTTTCATGCTTTTCCTGCACAGAAAACAAAACCTTTGGCTAACTACAGAAGCACATTTATTTCACACACCAGAGAGACTCTTGGTATTAAACACAGGCTTCATACGAAACAAAAAAAGCAGAAACTGACTCACCAAACGACAGATTTCACATCCTTAGTACAAGCCATCTGATAAATACAAAGTTCACCGACTGTACTTCAACGTATTGATACATTGATGGTGTGATATGGAAATGTGCTGTATGGTATATTAATAATAGTAGATAGATATAGTATACAGTAAATTGATTTGGTTTCACAGACAAGGCTTAAAGGATTAGTTCACTTCAGAATTCAAATTTCCTGATAATTTCCTCACCCCCATGTCATCCAAGATGTTCATGTCTTTCTTTCTTCAGTCGAAAAGAAATTAAGGATTTCAGGATTTTTCTCCACATAGTAGACTTTACTGGGGTTCAACGGGTTGAAGGTCCAAATGTCAGTTTCAGTGCAGCTTCAAAGAGCTCTACACGATCCCAGATGAGGAATAAGAGTCTTATCTAGAAAAATGATTGGCCATTTTCTAAAAAAAAATAAAAATTATATACTTTTTAACCACAAATGCTCGTCTTGCACTGCTCTGCGATGCATCACACATTACGTGATCATGTTGGGATGGTCACCGGCATCACAGAGCAGTGCAAGATGAGCATTTGTGGTTAAAAAGTATATCATTTTTATTTTTTTTAAGATAATGGCCAATCGTTTTGACTCTTATTCCTCGTCTGGGATCGTGTAGAGCCCTTCGAAGCTGCACTGAAACTGCAATTTGGACCTTCAACCCGTTGAACCCCAGAAAGAAAGAACGACATAAACATCTTGGATGACATGGGGGTGAGTAAATTATCAGGAAATTTGTATTCTGAAGTGAACTAATTCTTTAAGCTAGTCCCAGACTAAAATGCATGCTTGAGCTGTTTTAACTTAAAGGAACCTGCACTGAAATATCTTAAAAAATGCGTCATTGTTTTGTCTCAAGATTCACACCAGTAATGTTTTTTTCTAAGCAACATTTATGAAAGCTGCTTAAATGTCTTAATTGAACTAAGGCTTAATCCTGGCTTAATCTAAGCCCTGTCTGTGAAACCAGGCCTTAGAGATGATAAATCTGGAATACGGACACGTGACCCGAAAACTTATATTTTATTGGTCAAAAACTATTTTTGTCAAACAGAGAAGGGAAAATGATGCAAAGGACAATTTTTTCTTTATCAATGGATCAATTGGACAATATGAATGCATTTTTTTTTTCATAAGTTTGCAGCATGCTCTTTCATAACATTATAAAGCCTTTACTGTCACATTTGATCAATTTAATGCATCCTTGATGAATCTTACAGATCCCAATACTTTTGTATATTCTCTTGTGAATCAGCCTTTATATAGTGTGTTTAAACTGTTCACATGTTCAACTGTGTGATGCACCTCAAGGCAGAGAGATTTCCTGTACAAACCCACAACAGCGATTGTATTGTGTTGAATTGTGGAATCGAATTGGATTTGTGAATTTTCCCCTATAAATAAATACATCCAGAAATGTTTGCGGTGAAGTCCACCTTATTGTTGCCCTTTTCTTTGCTGTGTTGCTCTAGAGGAGTTTTTCCGTCCTCTGGTTCCTGGACCTCCAAATCCACATGAAACAAACCCAAATCCTGCTGGATTAGAAACAAAATGCCAATAGAAATAACCAAGACAGAAAGCACACAGTCTCACTGTAATACCACCCTCATCCTCCTCACCCTAAACAACACCAGCCGCCACCAAACCCCCAGCCCAAATCTGACTCACAACCTTACTGGAAAACAATATTTATTCATCATCTCAAAGTTCCTTTTGAAAAAAAAAAGGAAGAAAAACAGTCGTCTTTGTTTCTTTTCGACTAAAAGTTTCATTGGCTTGAGTTTTGACACAGATGGCCGTCACGGTTTAAGGCTTGAAACAATCCAGACAGAACTGGATCAATAGTTGTCTCTCCGTTTAATATGTCAAACACGAAAGTACACAGTTGATGCTCATCAAGTCATGCCCGATATGATAAAAGACCATGTTTGCATGCATGGATTGAGTCAACAAAAACTAAAGATTACGCTGTAAAATGTAAAAACACAAGGTGCTTTGAAAATTAAGCCTGATGAAAGCTGTATTCATGTTTGATTTGAAATTCTACACCCTCAAAACGGATCTTGCATATCAGTGTTTTTTCAAGCATGTAAGCGGCCTTAGTCATGCATAGAGGTTGTGCGTGCTGAGAAGTCACGTGGTTTCATTTTTGGAGCGATTTGTCTTGTGGAATTATTTCGTAATTTCTTTCACAGCTGGAGTTGCCCAGGTTCAAATTGCTGTTTTTTCAAATGAAAGCTTAATTAACCAGTTTATCATGCCAGGTTATGCTATCACGAAGTCTGTCTCCACCGACCTGAATCTCTCCGCCTGTCTCCACGTCTATCTGTCGCTCTCTCTTCATACCACTTCATTCATCTCCAGACCGCTCTGTCTGCACCATCCAGATAAGCCAGCTCAATATTTGAGAAAACTGTAAATTGCGCTTGCTGAAAGGCATGAATATTCCAAAGCATCTGTAAGATTTGCTCTGGCTGACATTTACAAGGGTCATATTTATCTGCAGCCCCAAAAGACAGTTTTAAGAATAGGGAGGCTCAATCCAGCAGCACATGAAATGAAATATTAACTCCTCAAAAATGGAAGATCAGTCAAATGAAGCAATTTGATAAAAGGCTATTTGACCAGAACACAAATTTTCACCTCAACAAGATGTTAAAAAAACATCACTTTATGAAGTGTGCAACCATGTTTTACAGCTCAAGATGTTAAACATCTGTGCAGATGCCAATTTAGGTCTTCGCCATTCAGAAGTGAATTGAGAAGACATAAAAGCAAGTAAAAAATTTTAAAATTGCAATTTGAATTTGAATGTAAGAACACTTCTTTTGTGCCAATTCAATTAAAATTCACACACATGAATATCATATATTAGGGGTGTAACGGTACATGTATTCGTCCCAAACCGTCACAGTCAGACAACGAATACAGTCAGTCACAGGCAATCCACACTCCAATCCAGAAGGGGGTGTGTGTGGTAATGCAACGCTTTTTGCTATCCACCACAACAGGAAAAGGAGCAGAAGAAGAAGAGACGATCTATGTATGCATTGCACCAACATAACACAAGAGATCAGATGGCATGCAAGAGCTTGCTAGTAGCCTATATTCTGCGTTTTGATTCATTTTTGTGACGCGCTCCACAAGCTTCACGGAAAGGAAATCGGGACGGCAGAAAGCGGCATCTTTTTTTTAAATTATTTTACAAAAGCAGTGGTCAGTATCTATCAAAAGTGGTCCAAGGAAGGAACAGTGGTGAACCGGCGACAGGGTCATGGGCGGCCGAGGCTCATTGATGCACGTGGGGAGCGAAGGCTGGCCCGTGTGGTCCGATCCAACAGACGAGCTACTGTAGCTCAAGTTGCTCAAGAAGTTAATGCTGGTTCTGATAGAAAGGTGTCAGAATACACAGTGCATCACAGTTTGTTGCGTATGGGGCTGCATAGCTGCAGACCAGTCAGGGTGCCCATGCTGACCCCTGTCCACCGCCGAAAGAGCCAACAGTGGGCACATGAGCATCAGAACTGGACCACTGAGCAATGGAAGAAGGTGGCCTGGTCTGATGAATCACGTTTTCTTTTACATCACGTGGATGGCCGGATGCGTGTGCGTCGCTTACCTGGGGAACACATGGCACCAGGATGCACTATGGGAAGAAGGCAAGCCGGTGGTGATGCTTTGGGCAATGTTCTGCTGGGAAACCTTGGGTCCTGCCATCCATGTGGATGTTACTTTGTACCACCTACCTAAGCATTGTTGCAGACCATGTACACCCTTTCATGGAAACGGTATTCCCTGGTGGCTGTGGCTTCTTTCAGCAGGATAATCAGCCCTGCCACAAAGCAAAAATGGTTCAGGAATGGTTTGAGGAGTTTGAGGTGTTGACTTGGCCTCCAAATTCCCCAGATCTCAATCCAGTCGAGCATCTGTGGGATGTGCTGAACAAACAGGCTCCACCTGGCAACTAACAGGACTTAAAGGATCTGCTGCTAACATCTTGGTGTCAGATACCACAGCACACCTTCAGGGGTCTAGTGGAGTCCATGCCTTGACGGGTCAGGGCTGTTTTGGAAACAAAATGGGGACCAACACAATATTGGGAAGGTGGTCATAATGTTATGCTTGAGATATATATATATATATGGCTTATTGTACTTCAAAAATCACATGCCGCCTTCTAGAATTCAACTCTGCAACCCTTCTGTAATTCAGTGCCAATCAAGCTGTGATGAGCTTTGCATATAGTCCAGTCTCTCTAACTTTACCATGGTCAAGCTCGCTTTGAACATCTGCATTTGTGATGAACTTGGAAAAGCCACAGATTGAGGTTTCCATGCAGTTGCAGTTCAAGGGGCAGATTCCCAAAAAACTTCATCTGACACTTAAAAAAAAAAAAAGCTTTCCGCTATAATCAAATGCTAGACTGCAATAGCAACCGTCCTGAGCGCCTGATCAAAACACAAAGCGACGGTCTGAGAAAGGGCTTTCAGTTCGCTTTCCTCTCACACACACAGAGGGGATTTGTTCTGCGGCGCTTGATTTGTGGTCACGTTTGAAAGCAGATCTGCTCTGTTTGACCCACGTTAGCAGGAGGGAAATCAATGCACTGATTAGGAGGGCAGATCGAATTTCTGATTAAAACCACAGCATGTAAAAAAAAAAAACAGACACTGATTTCTCATCTCAGTGGGACACCGGGGCAGGAGGATTCCCAGAATTCCTTTAAATGAGGCGTCAGTGACATCACAGCCTGATAACGGCACTGATTTGAGTCTTCAAGTTCATGGATGTGACCGTTCCTTAAAAAAGACTGAATGAAAAGTGAGATGAATTAGATGTTGTAGCAGTGACAGGATAGATTATCTTGAATGTGAGAGTCTTTGACTCTCAAGCAGAAACAAATTAGATGGAGATGTGGCCTATAGCAGATAGCATTAGGACAGCATGATTTGGCCAAAAAATAAATTATATTGTCATTATTTTGTTAATATTGCAACTTTGATTTGAATTGTGATCTACTGCAACATCTAATACTGCTGCTACATAGAAATAATCAAATTTAACATGGTGTGTGAAACCTCTAGAAACCTCTTTTGACTTGGGCCAGTAAGAAAGCACTTAGAATACCCTAGCAACTAACCACATAGCAACAAGCTTAAAAACAAACACTAACAACACCTTAGGAATCACATAGCAATACCCTAGCATTGTGGCAGTCACCTTTTTTTTTTTTTTTTTTTTTTTTTTTTGCATTGGCCAGTGAGAAACCACCTAGTAACCACTTAGAATACCCTAGCAACTACTCATAATACCCTAGCAACCACATAGCAACAAGCTAAAAAAACACCCAAAATACCTTAGGAATAATATAGCAACACCCTAGCAATGTGGCAGTCACTTATTTATTTATTTATTTATTTATTTTTATTTCTCTATTTTTTGCATTGGCCAGTAAGAAACCACCTAGCAACCACTTAGAATACCCTAGCAACCAAACAGGAACAAGCCTAAAAACACAGACAACACCTTAGGAATCACATAGCAACACCCTAGCACTGTGGCAGTCATCTTTTTTTGCACTGGCTAGTAAGAAACCACCTAGCAACCACTTAAAATACCCTAGCAACTATTCAGGATACCATAGCAACCACATAGCAACAAGCTACAAAACACTGACAACACCTTAGGAAACACACAGCAATACTCTAACATTGTTGCAGTCATCTTTTTTTTTTTTTTTTTTTTTTTTTTTTGCATTGGCCAGTTAGAAACCACTTAGAATACCCTAGCAACTATTCAGAATACCCTAGCAACCACACAGTAACAAGCTTAAAAACACTGACAACACCTTAGGAATCACATAGCAATACCCTAACATTGTGGCAGTCTCCTTTTTTGCATTGGCTAGTAAGAAACCACCTAGCAACCACTTAGAATACCCTAGCAACTACTCAGAGTACCCTAGCAACCACATAGCAACACATAAGTATATAAGCTATAAGTGTATATATATATATATATATGTATATACACACACACACACTAATAATAGTGATGCTCACTTTTGCACACACACATCTAAAAATGTTTAATGGCCGTCATCTTGATCACAGTGACAAATTGACAACTAACAGAGATACGTAAATATTACATAAGCTGGATCTGCTTCCAATAAAGAGGGACGCAATCTAAAAACCATCTTGAAGAATGAGAGCGAGACGGACTGAGAGCGAGCCAATGAAACGCTACCTTGCCGTGGGCTATTTGTGTTAGTAAGTAAGTTAAGTATAACCTCTTTAGCCTCGGCATACCAGAAAAAACTCATTTTTTGATGTGGCTCTTCAATGAAGAAAAACAAACATGGATGTATTACAGAGGGCAGAGCAGCGTTGATTCCAAGAGATATGTGCATAATTAGATTCATTCCATTTTTTCAGGCTTTATTAAATTATAGGGAGTTTCAACAATATTTTTGTAAACTGAATTCCTCCCCTCTTGGGTTTTTTGAACATAAGAAATGAGAGACTGTATGGTACAGGACGTGTTTCATTTTTAAAGGAAAGAACACAAGCGTGAGAAATATATGCACTGGAAATGTATTAAAACAGAAACTACTAGTTAATACTAGTTTAAGAGAGCCAATTAACATATGAACCCAGAATATGTTGGACATTTACATTTATTAATATGTTTAATAAATGAACATTTTTTAAAAAGCTTAATAAATATTAATAATTAAATAATACACTCTAAAAATGCTGAGTTAAAAATAACCCAAGTTGGGTTGAAAATGGACAAACCCAGAGATTGGGTTGTTTTAACCCAGCATTTGGGTTAAATGTTTGCCCAACCTGCTGGGTAGTTTTAACTGAACTATTGATTAAAAATTACTTTATCGCTTGCTTAAAACATACCCAAAATATGTTGGAAATTTACATTTATTAATATGTTTAATTAAAATAATTAAACAATAAGCATTTATTAAATAGCTTATTGATAAATATTCACCTTTTGATTATTACTGTTGCCTCTAGTAATTATGTGTCTGATTTTCATTTTAAGCCAGACATAAAGTCCTTTTAACAATAGTTGAGTTAAATAAAACTACCCAGCAGGTTGGGCAAACATTTAACCCAACCACTGGGTTAAAACAACTCAATCGCAATTTAACCCAACTTGAGTTGTTTTTAACCCAGCATTTTTTAGAGTGTAGCCTACTTATCTTCAAACGCTCCACTTTTCACCACCATAGTGAAACAACATAAGAGAAACTTCTCAAAATCCCAACAATACTGGGCACTAAACACTATAAATGTTCCCTTTTCTCAAAAAAAAAAAAAAAAAAGCTTAAAAAAACACTTTTATTTCAACATTTACTCTCCCCATCAAGTCCCATGCAAAGCACACTGGGAACTTCAAATCCCTGGCCAAGTTATGCCAACAAAAATGATTCATGCTTTAAGTAAACCTCCAGTTTTCAAATCTAAGTGGATTGCATGCAATAAAAATGAGCAAGAAATGTGTTGCAATAGCTATAATTTTAATTCACGAAATTGAACAAGCAAGTGAATCATTACCACACACACTTAGCATATTCAACACACTTTGGATTCACTAATCGTGCATACTATTTAAGACAGAACTACAATGATGAGACACAATCGTGCCATTGGCTGAGAGACTGAGGATGTGTTTTTGATGGAGTGGGGGAGGTGGAAGTGACCTAAACCTTCAGCAGAGCTGAATGGATGAAGATCTCTTTGGACTGGAGTCTGCCTCCTATCCACAAAACGTCTCTCCATCACCCTGCAGATAAAACTTTAGTCTTTTGAACTCCAGGAGTGAGTCCCCCCTCCTCCAGGGTCTTATCTCCCATAACTTGAGAGGGAGTGCTGATCCCTCAGAGGGGTTGAGATAACAGCGTGGACCGTAAGAGCAATCAGCCTGACAAACTCATAAACCAGCTCCACTAAAGGCTCATTCATCTTTCTCTACATGAGCCATGAGTGTGCATGCTTGTTTCCCTGTTGCTTGACTGAATTCCATGTTGCAGGACATTCAAAACTTAAAAGCAATCATTTTATTTCTGTCATCATTTACTCATCCTCCTGTCGCTCCATACCTGTATGCTGATATTTTATTCCGTGGAGGAAAATTCTTGAAGATCTTCACACAGCTCTTGCCAGTGTTGCCATTCCAAAACATGTCAAAGCAAGGCTGTTAAGCTTAAAAATGACAAAATAGAATGCAACACAACTTGTATATAGTGCTGTAGTGATGACGTATTTTTGTAAGTTCACATCACCCTGGTTTCCTCGACCAAAACCCAATAAAATTTTTTCATAGGCTTTTAAATTATTGCAGAAAATAAGCTCTGTGACCAACAAACGTTTTTGATACTTATACATTTTGTTCATCATGATAATCTTCACAAATGAACACAAACTTTATGAATTTCAAAGCCTAAATACAGTCTCTAGATCTTCAATGCTAAACGTAGGCTAGTATAAATGAACTACACCGCACAACTTGCTAAGTTGTCTATAGAGCCACAGTACATCCAAATGACCACAATGAGGTTCATTCTTGTGTTAAGCAGCGCGTTTGAGCTTCTGCAAGAACCAATGAGGTTCATTCATGTTATGCAGCGTGTTTGAGCTTCCGCAAGAACCAATGAGGTTCATTCTCGTGTTACGCAGCACGTTTGAGCTTCCGCAAGAACCAATGAGGTTCATTCTTGTTACGCAGCACGTTTGAGCTTCCGCAAGAACCAATGAGGTTCATTCTTGTTACGCAGCACGTTTGAGCTTCCGCAAGAACCAATGAGGTTCATTCTTGTTACGCAGCACGTTTGATCTTCAGCAAGAACCAATGAGGTTCATTCTTGTTACACAGCGCGTTTGAGCTTCCGCAAGAACCAATGAGGTTCATGCTTGTTACGCAGTGCGTTTGAGCTTCCGCAAGAACCAATGAGGTTCATTCTTGTTACGCAGCGCGTTTGAGCTTCCACAAGAACCAATGAGGTTCATTCTTGTTACGCAGCGCGTTTGAGCTTCCGCAAGAACCAATGAGGTTCATTCTCGTGTTACGCAGCGCGTTTGAGCTTCCGCAAGAACCAATGAGGTTCATTCTTGTTACGCAGCGCGTTTGAGCTTCCGCAAGAACCAATGAGGTTCATTCTCGTGTTACGCAGCGCGTTTGAGCTTCCGCAAGAACCAATGAGGTTCATTCTTGTTACGCAGCGCGTTTGAGCTTCCACAAGAACCAATGAGGTTCATTCTCGTGTTACGCAGCGCGTTTGAGCTTCCGCAAGAACCAATGAGGTTCATTCTTGTTACGCAGCGCGTTTGAGCTTCCACAAGAACCAATGAGATTCATTCTCGTGTTACGCAGCGCGTTTGAGCTTCCACAAGAACCAATGAGGTTCATTCTGGTGTTACGCAGCGCGTTTGAGCTTCCGCAAGAACCAATGAGGTTCATTCTTGTGTTACGCAGCGTGTTTGAGCTTCCGCAAGAACCAATGAGGTTCATTCTTGTTACGCAGCGCGTTTGAGCTTCCGCAAGAACCAATGAGGTTCATTCTCGTGTTACGCAGCGCGTTTGAGCTTCTGCAAGAACCAATGAAGTTCAATGCCCCTTCAACCTGGAATGCTTTGCAGAAACAGTTGAAGCTTGGCACTTTTATCCCACTTAATGATTTTAAATTATATGTCACAGAAACCTTCAGCTATAAGTGTGATTGTATATAGGTTGCTGTTCTGTTTTGTTTTCTGCCTGTCCTGGTTATTATGGTTATTGTGTTATATTTTGTTTGTTGTTGTATTTAACTTTTGTCCTTGTTAGGTGTTGTAGTATGGTTTATGGGGTGCTGATACATTTCTTAAGTGCTGCCTTTCTTGGCCAGGGATCATTTGAAAAAGAGACTATAGTCTCAATATTATTTTCCCCTGGTTAAATAAAGGAATAATAATATATATAATTCTTATTATGCAGCACGTTTGAGCTTCGGCAAGAGCCAAACGTGAGGTTCCAATGAGGTACGTTCAATGAGGTTCATTCTTGTGTTATGCAGTACGTTTTGTACATCAAGCAAGTATGGCTGAGCTTCTGTTTATGTTTGCTGATCAATGTGAATGTGAATATGTGAATAAAAGCCTAAATTCAGTCTTTTCATCATATAAAGCGATCGCCTCTCTTCAGAAAATTTGGACTTAACCGCTCAACTAGTTTTAAGATCTCTTTATGAACTTTTTGAAGTGTCAGTGTGGTAGTTGTGTAGACTTTCAACGGAGGGACAGAAAGCTCTCATGCAGATTTCATTAATAAGAAGTTCATTTGTGTTTGGAAGATGAATGAAAGTCTACAGATTTGGAGCGACATGAGGGTGAGTAAATGAAGACAGAATTTTCATTTTTGGGTGAACTAACCCTTTAAAATGCTGGTGTCATTTGCACCTGCTCCCGCTCAAAACCAAAAGAAAAACTATCCTGCGTTTACTTTCACTGATTCCCACCTTCAGTACGAGACTTTTGACAGCTGTATCTGAGAGTAGCGATCATAAGTTTTTTCCTTATTCATTTATAAACAGCGGAATGTTTTGATTCCTCGCCTTTAGCGGTTGCAGCTATGTTATTGTAGCCTTTAAAATTCACAGTGATAAAAACTCATGCTGACTTTTTAAAGAATGAACCTGTTAGACTTCATTACAAGTATTTTCAGTTCTGTCAGTCATTGCAAAAAAAGAAACGGGGAGCAAAAGTTTGTGGTGGTCTGCCCCAAGCGCACAGCTTATTGCGTCATTTATCCTGTAAAACTCAATTTTCTCCATCAGTGTTGAAGCCATAACTGTTGCCTAACCGAACAAAGCCATGTATTATAGTAGTCGGGTCGCTCCCAGCCGATTTGGACTGCATGAACAATCGGACGGCACCAGGAAAACAGACAAAGCTGAGAAACATACACTGCCATGAAGAGCTTCAGTGGGCCTGTGTTTGAGTCCAGGGTGGTCTGTTTTATACTCTCACGCATCGAGTCTTTCCCTTTATCCCGCTGCCAGTGCTGTCCCACACCGCCCATGCAGTAATAATGTACGGAAAGAATAACAGCCACGATACATTACCGCTTCATACCTGAACGCCTGCGCACACAGGAACGCTGGAAGAAGAACAATAAACCAGATTCCACACACTGTCCCACATGTACACGACTCCGTCATCTTTCAGAAGTCTTTCCTAATACTTTGTGAAATATTTCTGCCAACAGGTGGACGGCATGAAATTCCCACCTTTTCATTTTTCTCCATTAAAAGGTGCAACTGGTTCTGCTTACATTGGACATGAAGTGAGGAACCAACAGAAGTACCTTAAATTAACAGCTCACCCCAAAATAATAAAAAATATATAGCTGCAAGCAACAATTATTGGAGTTCAAGCGCTTTAAGGCCTTTAAGTGCAATTGTAAGATATTATACAGCAATCCTGTAAACACCTAAATCAGAGATGAAAAAGACCATTTTCTGCAATTTCAGGTCATTTACCTTAGAAATATTGTGTTTTTGAAACCTTTTTAATGGTTATAGAGCCACCTATGGTCTGATCTCCAAAAAAGTTTGCATGTTTGTTTAGAATAATATGTCGCATGTGCTCACCTAATTTCGTGAAGTTCTTGTATAGGAATTATAGGCTTTTGTGTACACTTGGCCAAGCCCGTTTTAGCTATCCAAATGCTAAAGTTCAATTTTTTGATAATTATTGACCTACTGAGTCCAGAGGATTGTACTGCAGTCATTTTATTGAGGTTTAGTAAATAACCTAGGACTAGTTTGCAAAAGTAGGTTTTTTAAAAATTCTCAAATATTTAACAAACAATTTGATTGACAGCAGTGGTTCTTGAGGCAAAGTTGTTCAGAATGAGGAGATCTAACATATGATATGAATATCATGGGTATGTGCAAATCATAGTGTAATATACAATTATTTAGGCACCTGAAAAACATGATGGCGCCCCTGGTGGCCAACTTCTTTCCAATTTCTCGCAGGCCTCTAGAGCCATGAGTCAAACAGGCCCAGCAAGTTTCGTTACGATTGGCCTCCGTTAACCTTGTCTGATAAGTGCTCAAATTTCATTGGCTGACGGCCGCTGTGTTTTTCAAGATACACGAATGTCCTCAATCACGGCAACTTGGACAAAGACACTGCATGCCAGTTTTCAAGTCAATCGGACTGACTGTTGTGTAGCTATTGCCGTTTTCGTGTTTTTTTTATTTTATAGCGCCACCAAGTGGCCAGCTGCCGCGTCCTTTTTCATGTGACTACAGACTGAGCCCATGTGTACCGAGTTTGGTGAAATTATCTCTTTTGTTCAAGAGTTATAGCCGTTTTAGTAAAAGTGGCCACTCCCACTTCAAGCGTTTTGGCGTCACGCTGCAGACGTGAATCGAAATTTCGACTTTTTTTCGATAACCATTGACAATCAGACCCCAGAGAATCTTTCTGCACTGGTTTGGTTCCGATCGGGCAAAAAAGCTAGGTCTAGTTTGCAAAAGAATGAGATATAAAACACTTGAGTAACTGTTTAGGAGTAATGAGCGATTTCTTACTTTTGGTCGCTGTAGCGCCACCGTCTCGCCAATTGGGGTGAGTCTTGGTGACTTTATAGACAGGGTGGGTACCACCATCCCTCGAAGTTTCAACCCTCAAAGAGTGGGTACTACCATCCCTCAAAGTTACGACTTGCGGTTTGGTCTGCCCGATCATTTCTGGGGCAGAATGGTCATCTTTGAAAATCCTAACAATTACAATAGGGTTTCAGTGCTATGTGCTTGAACCCCTAAAAAGCTTCATGCCATTGCAGATCTATATGCAGTTTTTTTCCTAAGCAACACAATATACAGTAGTCAACATTTGAAGTGGATCAAAAAAGTTCATCAAAGTTGTCCTAAGAAGAAGGTTTTAGGACAACTTTGATGAAAAAAACATCATAAAAGTAGTTTGTACATACTGAGTTTTTAATTTGTTCTACAAACTGTTGTAGGAAAAGAAATGCAATGCATTACTACTTTTTGTCCTTAATTGTAGCATGACTAAAAAAATGTTGTTAAAGTCACAATGAAATTGAAGTAGCAACAGATATTTTTATCCGTATTGTGATCTGAGTGTAACGGATTAGAAAAAAAAAAAAATTAGGGCCGGGACTCCATTCTACTAATCATCTGTTGATTGGATGTTGACATGTGGGTGTGGCTCAAAAGTGGAGGGGCGGGGTTTAAGAGGACTAAATGATTGGAGAAGTCCTGCACACATCACCAGATAGAATTTACCCAGTTATGACATTCAGATTAAATATTACAGATGATTAAAAAAAAAAAAATTAAACGTATGCACAGATGCATTGATTATATGCATTTAGAAAGTAGCACATTTCATTTCAACTTTAAGCCTACTGATTTCTCCTATGCACAACTATAGACGCATTTATTTTTGAATTTATAAGTTGAATCTTAGTTGAATTATTGAAAGTTGAATTATTTTTTCCCTACTGACAGAACAAACCTGCAACCCACCAGTTAAGAACCACAGTTCTAGACTTTTTTCTTCTTCTTTTTTTGTTCTAAAAGAGCTTGAAATATTTTCAAACATTTAGTGAATCAACGGTGGGGTTCATCAGTCTTAAATATATTTCCCTGTGGCCCGTGATGCAGGGTTTGTTTCTTGCATTATGAATCTTTAGGGGCGCATACTTCTCGACATGGGCTTTTGGATGACGTCATTTGAGTGATTCAGCCCTATTTCAAATCGTAAAAACAAACTGTTTTATGCATTTTACACTATTTTATAGCAGTATAATTCTTAACGCAGCATCCTGCGCTCCGCAAGGTGAGTGTTTGAGCTTTCCGAACGTGTTGATGTCACATATTTTATGCACAACACAAATTTATTATCTTTCACACCAGGGTTTCTCTGCAGCATAGGTCATGCTGCAAGAATGTGCGTTCCTTTTTGTTTTTTCTTCTCTTTCTGGCGTCTTGAGTAAAAGAAGGGGATAATAAACTTGGCATGGGACCTCAGTGTCAATGCAATAACAGGGATAAATGTTTTGTTTGTTTAATGATCAGCTCCACGGCATTTCAAGATTAACCAGGATAATTGCGAGGTGCACATAAACTGAACACGAGCAGTTTGTCATGATGATTTGCCTGGTGGAGGGGGGTACGGTCTCCATAAACCTGTATGTTTATGCTTCATGTGCCTCCCTTTTCCACAGATATACTCTGGTTAAGGCTGTGCAAAGACATTTTTGCTCACATGAAAAAAATAAGGGTAAGTATAGTTACATATTGTTGACCATCTTTTAATTAATTATACTATTTAACACTATAGGGCTGTTATACCAATTAAACGAAATCAGTATCAACGAAATCCATCTTTCTTTATCAAAATTAAAATACAAATAATGTTATGAGATGAATATGAAATGTTGGGAAAAATGAAATTAAACTATTATACAGTATATGAATCTAAAACTACCAGTAGGTGGTGTCAAGTCATAAAAAGTGAATCATAGAATCATTTATTCAACTGATTCGTTCAAAACGGCTGATTCACTCATGAAAGAAGCAAGTGTCCATTGACTTTATGAATGGGTCATTGAATCATTGACTCACCCGATTCGTTCAAAAACGGTGAATCATTCAAGAAGATGCAACTTTTCTGCTTTGTCTGGAACTATTTTCGTTGGCAAAATAGAGGAAAAACATTCAAAACAGACTTGTAAATTCATATAATCAACTTATTGTTTATTGAACTGTTGTATAAAATAAATATCACATTTTGCATTCATGCTGATATTCGAGAATATAGCACTCAACGTGATATTGCTTAACTATAATTTTTAATAGTGTTAATGTTTTAATAGTGGTTTAATTTCACAGCCGTGACAAACAGTGCCAAACTTTAGAGCAAACACGATCATCATTACCTGGCTGCCACCAATGAAGGAAGGTCCGGTGTCATGAGAAATCGAGTCCCTCCAGGAACAGGTCTCCCTTAGGACCCAGACAGTAATGCCTGATCAGAAGTTTTTATCGCAATATCTTGTTGTATGTTAGCTACGTTAGCTTCTTGACAAGGTGGCTGTGACAAGGGATGTCGGAGAGTTGGAGGGTCTCATGTGGTCTCGCAGAATTAATAAGAATAAGTTGTTGGGAACACTGCAAATTTATTGAGAACTGATGCCACAGGCCAAATTGAAACAAAAACTAAAATATAAAATCATATAAAAATGTCTTGCAAAACTGGCACTTATCTAGTCAGAGGCCAAAAGGGCAGGTGCTTGAGCACCACTCTATCTGTGCACGTGCCTGCTCTGGTTTATCAGTTTCTTTGGATTGTTTTACTGAAGATGCTTTATGATCAGTTCGCCTTCTTTCCTTTTTAGCACCCCCTCTGTGTAATGATTATTCCTCAGGTGACATAGTTTCATCACTTATGAACCCCTGCTCTTAGTCTAGCTCAAATACAGCTGCTAAAGTATGTCATTTTTTGATATTATTTCCTATTAATCCTCTAAAATAAACTGAGACTGTGGAGTCTCTCCACGGAGAGTGACATTGTTTTTGTTTCTCCGCCAGAGTGCATGAGCAACATCATTAAACTAAATGACAGGAAACTTCTCTTCAGGAACCTCGACCACACACATCACGAGGGGTTGAAATAGTCCAAAACCATCCGGAAAGAAAAAATTATTGGCAGTTTGTTTGTCAATCCAGGCCATGCATGTGCTCCAGTCCAGTTTTTGTTTGATCCAGCACTTCTAAATTCTCATTGTCGATGTCCTCATCCTCCAAAACCATGAACAAAACTACACAAGGTACAGATAAATACAACCCAGACTAAATACGATAAACATGGCTTGTGTTGATTGTAATGTGAGGTGAATTATTGACTGCTGAAAGCATGGATCCAAACGTTCAACTGATGTTTAGAAACACTCCACACATTTCTGCTGTTGTTTATGCATTGTAAAATGTTAATTTTGCTCTCTGTCAGGTTAAATATTTTGCATACAACTGGACCTCTGTAGTTTGTGGATATATAAATAAATTGATGACAAAGAGCATTCAGAGAGCATTTTCTCAGAATTGAAGTGAAGTGAAAATAAGCTCAGTTTCAGTGATTTCTACTACTCAATACTTGCAAAGTCCCTTTAAGGCAAGTCATTTCACTTGGCAGCCATCAAATTTACATTCAACAACAAGCTACACTGAGTTAGAGGAACTTAATTTGTAGCATAAACACAAATTTTTAAGTTGATTACTCAAAAAGATTAAGGCGCTCCAACTACCGGAGTTGTAGCCCTGGAACCAATTCATCTTATCTATTTCAGGTCAAATCAACAGCTATCATAGCACATGCTAACATAACTTGTTTAACATGTATATTTAATGAACAAGTAAGTATTACTTGTCACTGGCATTAGCGCAGTCGTTGCTTATAGAGTCAATGTAGGATCACAACTTACAGAAACTCTTTTAAATGTCAAACATAACAGCAGTGAACACTAACAGATCTTTCCCTTCACTAAAAACAAATAAATTAACACTTAATTTCAACATTTATTCTCATCCAGTCCTAATGCAAAGCATGCTGGGAACTAGAAATCCACTGCCTAATTTCCAATTTTCCAAGACAATTTCATTACGTTACTACAACTTTTTTAAGAAAGCCAATTAATGCAGAAATTTGAGTTTAAATTACAGGCAATATTAAGTTGATGTAATGATCAACGTTATTATGTTAACAGAACTCTATAAAATAATGTTTGCAACTTCAAATGTTTAATTAAAACAATAAATTAGAATTTTTAACTTGCAACTATGCATTTATTTAACTTGTGGTAACGGGTCCCCTGAATTACTTTTTAGAGTGACCCATCTTTGTATATCTAAAGTCTTTGATATTGGCACTGAAGTGAACATGAATTGGTTATGCAAGGCCTATATGTGACCTGCAGCAGCCAGAATAGCTGCAAACTGAAGTTGCCCATGCAGCATTTAAACTGCAGCGTTGGAGTTTGCTTTCACAGCTGGCTGCGGGATCCAGGTGGGCTTGTTTTCTGCCGGTGGGAAACCCTGGTGAGCCCCAAGATGAATGGCATACCTCTGCGGGAAGGTGGAAGGCTCTTTAATTGGGGGCGGGTGGATAATTCCGCTATTTTGAGGCATTTCCTAATCTATATATGAATGATGTTTGCTTTTATTTGTGGAGAACCAAATGGCCCCTTGCTGAAAATAGAGAGCTGATGTCAAATGGAGGTCTGACCACAGCATTTTCCAGAGCATGGCAGAAAACGGGGCGCTCTTGGAGTCAAGCAGGTCTGAAAGCAAAGTAGAGGAAGGAGTCGGTTTACAGCCACAGAAAGAGCAGCCGATCTCCAGGGGCTCATGGACCTGCTTGCGTAACTGCTTGGGAAATAAATATCAATTTGACGAAAGATGTATGGCGTATTTCAATTTTTCGTTTACTAGATGTTCGGCAGTCATCACGGGTCATAGGTTAGATGATATATAAGCATATATTGCTATAAACTGCATCTTACTGCAAAGGTTTAGCTCAGGTTTTACTTTTAGTTAAAAAGCCTCACTATAAATGTTCGCGCTTAGATGTAAAAAGTTATTTTCTGGTGTTCTCGTTTCCTGACTTCACAGATTGAGTCATAACTTTGCACAGACAATTTTATCATGTCGATTTATTAGAACATATAAAGTTTAAGACTATGATTGTGTTTTTATATGCAAGTGCTGTCTCATGTATGTACATTATAAATGTCTCAGTGTTTGCTTGTTTTAAAAGCTGAGGCACGAGTCCAGTAGTCCTATAGTTTTTAAAAGAAGTCTTTTCTGCTCACCAAGGCTCTATTTATTTGATCTTAAAAATACAGTAAAAACAGTAATATTGTGAAATAACTGTTTCCTATGTGAATATATAGTAAACTGTAATTTATTTCTGTGATCAAAACTCCAGTCTTCAGTGTCACATGATCCTTCAGAAATCATTCTAATATGATGATTTGCTGCTCAAGAAACATTTCTGATTATTATCAATGTTGAAAACAGTTGTGCTGCTTCATATTTTTAAGGATTTCATTTCAGGATTCTTTGATGAACAGAAAGTTCAATAGCTTAACGTATATTGAACCTGCAACATTCCTACAGTCTCATAAAGGTCTCTGATGTGATGGTCGTATATCTGAGTCAGAGACAATCCCTTGATAGCAGCCAGAAGATCAAGCACACTTCAAAGGGTTAACCTGATCCCTGAGCTCTGCCCGAGCACAAGAGGTTAACGTAACGTTCCCTCAACATCACCCTGAGACGTGAGGCGGTGTGGGAAAAATGTCCAGGGTGGCAGAGGTAAAGACAGCGAGGTCAAACCCACCGAGAGACTCCAGAGAAAGCGCAGTCCTGTTCGCACAAAATCACCTTCCCACCCTCCACAATGGCAATAATGCAACAAGTCTGAGGAGGTTTTAGAAACGACTTTTATTTTAAAACTATAATGTCAACGTAAACATGACCTTCGACCCAAGGTTTTTCATGCAGTTATTGTTTCAATCTAGTGTAACAGTGGATAATAAACTTTATTTACATAGTAGTGAAGTAAAAACAGGCTTTTGTTGTACTTTTATGGCCACATGATTAAGAAACCGTCAATCATTCATTTCATTAGTGTGATTAGTGACGGCGATTAATTCATCTGTGCTGTACATCTCACAGGCCTTGAACACAGTGTATGATCACAAAATAATTCACAAAACTTTATACATCTCAGAGGATCTGTGCTGGCATCATCGTGAAAATGAAAACTAGATGTTATGGACATGAAATATCAGTGTTTTTACCACAAACATCACATGGACAAAAGGTTGCGTCATCGACACCTAGGTTCTCGTTGGCTCTTCACACCAATTATATTTATTTTGTTCACTAACAAACAAGACATAAGACACATCAAAACACCAACACTGACTGATCCGAATCACTGAATCATGTGAATCCTTGATTGGTCGAACTGCACACTTCACAAACACAGACCTCATCATGTAAACACACAGAAAACCTGAGGCGGATTCACCAAACATTCTTCTTCTTTTCTAACTTAAGAATAAAGTTAAGAATATTTTGTATTCCCAAAATTCTTAAAATTGTTCTGAAGACAAAACCTAAGAAAAATTTGAATTCCCAAAAAGAATGTTATTCATCAGAAATAATGTCTTAAATTCTTAACGGTAAGATGTTTAATGAAATTTTATGATGTTTTTTGAGTTGTTTCAAATATTAAGCATTACAACATAACACTAGCTATATAGTACTATAACTATGGATCAGGGTTATTATAGTTAACTATAATTAAGGGTACGTTTACATGACAATGATGTAGTAAAAACGGAAAAGTTCACACGGATACGCAAAAACGACTAAAACGCTGTATTCTGCTGCAAGGCCAGTAGGTGGCGATGTGACTTTGTAAAGAAACACTACGTGCCAACAGATTGAACACATAACGCGCATGACCTCAGTTTTCACAAATTCGGTTTTTGTAGTTTACATGGAGATGATAATGGTATTGTTTTTGAAAACTTGCACTTTTAAAACCATTTTCAAAAGTTTGCGTTTTCAGGCCCCAAAAACGCAGTTGTCGTGTAAATGAACGGCCAAAATGCATAAAACGTTTTCCGTTTTTTAGTTGAAAACTGTCTTATAAATGGGCTCTAAAAAAAAAAACCCCAAAAAACATTTTCGTTACTTGAAATAACTGAATTACGTTAATTACGAATAACAAATTAACATTAATTGAAATAAAATAAAATCTTAAAGTTAAACAATTTCAGCAGGACACCAACATTTCTCAATTTCTTGTTTAACTTGATGTACTAAACTAAAACAAAAATGAATAAAAAAAAACAATACATATATTTAAAAAAAACAACTAATAAAAATGATAAAAACAACAAAATTCGTAAAACTTTAACTAAAATTAAAATGAAAACAGAAAATATAAAAATTAAAACTAATTCAAATTAATAAAAACTATCAATGATACTAAAATGACGTGCACGAGTCCTCTAAAATAATATCAGTGATCAATAAACAATGATCGGTTATCATTATGCATCATGTGACTTTTTGCTGAATTTGAAATTCCACAAATCGAGTCAAATAGGGACCTCATTTTTTAATTTTAATTACAGCATAATTTTCGGCAACTTCAGCACATATAGATTTTCTTAAGAATTGCACTTATGAATTTATCTTAAGAACTTTCTTAACTTCTTTCTTAAGAATATTTTGGTGAATCCGGCCTCCGGACAACAGCAGGGAGTAGCAATCATTGCATTTTCATTGCATCTCTTCCATCTTAATGTGAGTTTTTGTTGCAACCAGGTGCAATCGTGACAAGAATCGAGAAACCTAGTATTTTTCATCGCAACAATAAGTGTTCATTTCCTTTCGGCAATTGAAAGTACGTCTCATTAAGTTGTTGTGTGTATATATTGGCATTGGTCGACCACCAGAAACGACAACAAACAGCGACGGTTTCACAACACAGTGATTTCAAGGACGTTATTCAGCATCGTTTCTGCGCGTCACCCTTCAGACAGACATTTAAGCGGCAGCAGAAAAGCTCGCCAGCATCATTTCCTCTAGTCAGATGACCCTTCACACGAGGGCGGGTGGAAAAACAGCTGCTGTGCTACTGTTGCTTTAATGTGGGGGGTAAAATGAAGCTCTGTGGTCATTGCTTTTCTTTATTTAGCTTCACACACAACAACAACAACAACCAAGAAGGAAGATCACAGCAGAGATCGAGGTCAGAGGTCACATACAGTGTCACACTAACAGGGCGATCTCCGACTGAGTGAGTGTTTCCATCACAGACGCACAGAAGACAGACGAGCACATTTTCACTCTTTTGACTTTCTCCTTCCGTTAAGTATCTGACTTCACTTTGATTCTTTCTTATCACTTACTGTCTCTCATTTTCTTTGGTTGAACCTCAATTCAAAAATGTCCAGGTCACATTTCAGCCCACAATCAAAAGAAATTACATTTTGCTTAAAGTAAGTGGAACCTCATTTTAGGTAAGATTTAAGATGTTTTTGCAAAACCATCCCTGCCAAATATTCATTACTGTAAAGCAAAACAAATGTCATTAATGTAATGCAAAATTGATGTTATATTATTTATAGTATTTTTGCATCATGTCAAATGCAGTATTTGTTCTAAATATCTGCCTTTCATTTATGCTTAAATAAAAAAAAATCATTTTTACTGTATTACAGTAATTCTCTCCCAACTTCTTAGTATCATAAAAAAAGTAATAATTTTAATTGTTTTAAAAATAATTGTCACAATGCAAAAAACAATTTTACACTTTTTTTAAGATTTCAAATGTTAAAATTAATTGTCACAATGCAAAAAAATTAAGTATAATTTTAATTTTTTTTAAAAAAGTTTGAAATGTTAATTTTCACAATGGAAAAATAATATAATAATTAATTTAAAAAAATTTTGATTTTAAAAAGTCACAATGCAAAAAAATAATCATTTTAGTGTTTTTTATTTTAAAAACAACTGTCACAATGCTGAAAACAATTAATTACATTTTTTAAAAAAATCAAAAATAATTGTCAGAATGCAAAAAAAAATTAAGGCTTAATTTTCTTTAAGCAAAAATAAATAAATAAATTGTTTTATGATGACCTGGACATATTGACAATTTTCATGAGATTCAGCCCTTCCTTTCTTTCATCATTTCTTTTTCAAACATCAGTTTCTGTCATATTTTCAAGACGGCGTTCGGCGTCGCTTCGTTTCAGCTGAGCTGAAATCTCCTTCTGTTCTTCACCTGCATCTCTTCCTGTATCCTTCTCTCTCACGTCCCCTCTTCCTTCCTCAATCTCTCCCTCTTCGTCCTCAGGCTCAGTTTTCAGCCGGATCACTCTGGCATGGGCGGCTCCGGGCTCGTTGTGTGAGTTTCTGAAGCTGCGGCTGCGGATGACTCCAGCAGGGGGCGATGTGATCTCTGGCTCTCTGTGCTCCGCCGACTCTTCCTCTTCCTCCTCCAGATGGGTGCTGGAGTTCCTCAGCTGCTCGATGGATTGAGACAGAACCTACAGAAAAAGAGAGAAACAGAGAAGGAGTTTTATATTGTATCATCATGGCTGATTCGATTACATCATGGGATGAGTAGTTCATTCCATTAAATGCACATTCAAGACTTTAAATACACAGTTTTGTATCATTTTTTTCAGATTTTCTAACTGTTTTAAACCAAATTAGTTGGTTTCATTTATATGGAGAAAATCATTTGGAAAAGTATTTTCGGAACTTGAAACAGTGGCCATCACAATTGTTATTCCAGCATTAACTGCACTGAGTTCAGTTATGTGTCGTCATAATTAATTAGAAGTGACACATTAACATGAGCTTTCATTGTTTTTGGTATCTTCTTGTAAAAGCGGTCAGAGCCGTCATTAAATCTGTCTTCTGCCGCTCCCCGAGCACACCACCCGGTCTGGCATCAGTCCTGCTGTAAAAGTGTAAAACAATACCACCCCAAAAAAAAAAAGCAGCCATAAAGGTTTTGTGTAAAATAAAAAGTGGCTAAATTATATACGCGAATACATGTGTGTTAAAGTGCCACCAGCGTCTGCCTGCAAAATCCTCTCCTAGACCTTCAGGAAATGAAAGAAAGACTAAAATAAAGAACTGGGTGTATGAAGCACTGAATGAAAAACAAAGCTTTTAAAAAAAAATACCCAGCTTTGCAAAATGTGCCGTTTTCATTACTGAATCTGACAATTTTCCAAAATAAAATAAAATAAATGCATAATTAAAATAAAAAATCTTGAATGTTTGAATGTCTATATGTTTAATGAGTTAAAAGCAGCTGCAGTAAAACATCCTGCTGGGATTTACTCACTTCCTCTCCTTGTATTAACTCACTTCCTGTCTCAACGAGGCATCAGTCAGCTCCATTTACACCATCATTTAAGAGAAAAGGACCCTTAAAACCTCTTAATAGGAACACAGGCACACTCACACACACTTTTTTTTTTTTTACACACACACACACACTCCAGACGAGACTCTGGAATCTGGTGAAAATGCTGCAGTCCTTCACCAGCTCTGAAAGACACATTTATGTAATATAAATCCATCTATCATCATGTCATCACTCTCCTTCACTACATCCAGTGTGGGAGTTAAAAGGAATTTCTGTCTGTAATTTTCAGACACAGTTTGTTGAAGTTTCACACAACCTAAGCTGTATTTTGTCACTGTTAAGGAAACCTCAACTCTCAAAGACATTTAAACAAAACAATAAAGTATTTTTTGGTATATTTGAGATACTGTAAATCTATTACAAGGTTATAAATCATAATAATCATTTTGTTTTGATGATGTACCATCCATTAAATGATCCTTAATCATCAGATTTTAAAGGATTCCTAATATTCAGTATTATTATTGATTTGGCTGCTTGGATGGATGGATGACAATATTGTCTTCTGTAGAGCTGCTTTACAGTTTTATAATTGACAAATTTTGCAACTTTGATATGTTATTGAGCTTTATAGCTGAAATGAACTTGTTTCATAATTGATGAACTTTACACTGTTATTGAACTAAACTGAATCTGATTCAAGCTGAATAATGACACTTGTCTTTTAAAAGCTGCTTTACAGCAAAAAAACTCATCATTTGCATCAGTGATTCTGTTATTTTCCTGTTTATTACTGTGAAGCTGCTTTGAAACAATCTGTACTGTATAAAGCGCTATAGAAATAAAGATGACTTTATTTAAAGCACTCAATGTTCCTCATTTATTGAAAATATGTACAAAAATTGAAAATGTTTTCGTACTTTTTAAGACCCAAAGTTTAGCTTTTACTATGGGGTAGGAGGCATCACGCATGATTTAGTCTCTTGTGAAGTTACCTGGCTGATGTGAACCTGTTGCTGATATTGTTTCTGTTTCTCCACGAAGTTGTGGTGCTGTTGCTGCAGCACGAGTTGAGCCAGAGCGCTCTGCGGCAGCGGCGCCGACTGCGTGCGGTTCAGGGGTCGGTGCCGCGGTAACCTGGTGCGAGAGCTCACGGATGGGCGCTCCTTCATCGCCAGAGGAGACGAGGACAGCACGGGAACGCTGCCTGTGACTGGAGAGAGAGAAATTAAACATCAATTACACATCAGCAGAATTAGCTGCACTACTTTTCCTTTGTTTTTCAGTGTAAACACACACTATATGAATGTCTTTAATCATCGCATTCAAATCTCATGTCTTTTGCAGCATCTCTCGAATGACACAGCATTCTCACTCAAGTTAAAATGAGTTTAACTTTTACAAAACGCAAGAACTATTAAGGGCCATAAGGGTATGTGACACTTATTGGCAATTATACTACACTCTTATAAATAAAGTACACTCTTTAATGGCATCTATACCTTTTTAAGAACTGTTTACTGGGTTCTTAGGGGAATCAAAAGTCATTCTTCTATGGCATCACTGTGAAAACTATCTTTTGGAATCTTTATTTTTAAGAGTGTGTTATATATATATATATTTTCTTAATTATTGTATTTTTATTCTACTGTTATTTTAATGCTGCTTCTGCCATTTATTTATAGTTTGTTAAGTATTTTGTGTATTTTCCACTGTTTTCTATTTTGTTTTATTTTATTGTTCATTCACTCCATTTTGCACCATTGTTGTTTTACTTTCTATTTTTGTTCTATTACTTTATTTTTGTTCTATTTTCAGTGAATGCAGTTAAGATGCTAATTCTGTGGCACTACAAATTGACATCAAATTTGTCATACACTAAACTGAAATTTAGAGAGAGATCAAGACTGTGAAAGAAGCTTATGAGAAGGAAAATGATAGAGTTAATTTATAGATTGTTAATTATACTTAATTATATACTTTTTATATATTATGCAGGTCTGCTGCAGTGTTATTTTACTATCATTGATATATTATCATAGTTTTTATTAATATTAAGAATTAGTTTTGTTTTCACTATTTTTGTTTTCATTTAGATTTTATTTGTGTAATTATTTTTTATTTCAGTTTTAGTTTGAGTTATTTTAATACTTCAAGTTATGTCTATGTAGTTCTTTATTATGACAATATTTTTTATTATGCAGTTCTTTATTATATAATTGATGTTTATTTTATTACAAGTAATTAATATTTTTTATGAAAGGGTTTTAGTTAACAACAACAACCCTGTTTGTAATTTTATATCTATATATATATTGTAAATGTCAATATAGTTTTTTATTCATTTTTATTTCAGTTTTAGTTTGAGTTATTTTAGTACTTCAAGTTAAACTAAACAAAAATGATAAATGTAGCTGAAATAATATAACATTTCATTTTATTTCAGTTGATGTTTATTGTATTTCAAGTAATGAAGGTTTTAGTTTCAGGTAAGGATAATAACTGATGTTCTGTGGGCTCCAGTGATCTCTGTAAGCTCTTCTCACCAGGCGAGATCATCCTCTGCTGTCTCTGCTCCTTCAGCAGCAGGTGTTGCAGGAGCGCTTGCTGCCCGTTGCTCACTTTAGACTCCAGCGAGACGGGAGACGCGGCGGCCGCCAGTCCTTCTGTGCTCCGATCTTTCAGCGCCGTACCCGTCTAACAGAAGAGAGATCAGCCAAACATTATTAATATTCCATGTCAAATCAAATCACCTCTATTTAGATAGCATATATATATATTTGCCACCAACTTAGCTCACGATGCTTTAGAGAAACTAGCCCAGATAGTTTCAAAGCAGCTTCACAAAAACAGACAGAAAAATAATAGAATCAATAATGCAAACTTTTAGTTTAGAATTAGTTTGAGACAAATTTTCACTCAAGCATGAGAGAGACTTACATAATGCCTCCTGCATATGAAATATTAATAACTGCACTCTTTTTAAAACCCATACAGTCAGCATTCATGTCGGCGTCGTCCATAAGGTGCACGAAATTACCAAGCTGCATTTAGAGCTCCCTAGTGAGTCATTCAGCTATTTTAAAATGTGAAAGTGTTGAAAGTATTCTCGTCTCGATGGTAAGAGTGATCCGTATTTTGATTTGTTGGCATGTTACGCGCTTTCCGAACACGATTTCTTCAGCTTTTTAACAGCCCGTGATGAACGAGATGCTAAACTCACACCATGAAACCTTAAACCGTTGCGCCTTATTTACCCAAGGGCTAAAGATCCCAGAGGTCAGAGTTCACGAGCCCTCAGGGCTGTACATTAATCCAGCCGGGACTGAACGCAAGCACTCAGAGAAAGCAGAAAATGAGATCTGCTCCTAAACCTTCCGCAAACATCTCTCTAAAAACACGCTCTATAAAGAGGATTGGTCTCATCGCTGCCTCTTAATGCACCCACCACATTCCTCATACAGAGTTTTGTGCTTTCTCCACAAATAGATGCGACTCCGTGTCTCACTGTCTCCTAAAAATACCGTTTCGCAGCCCCTTGCTTTTTCTGCAAGATCTATTCATGTCTGTTGCGCAGCAGAAGGAGAGCTGGTGATGCTGCGTTTGTGTTTATTCCCAGAGGAAAGCCGTATTTCTCATAGGTTGCTCTTTTGAAGCTCAGGAGACCCGTCTCATTTAAGTATCAACAGTGATGTTTCTTTAAACTGAATGAGCCAGAAGTTGACCTATAGAGCTACAGTATAAAACGAATGTGCCGATCATTCGATGAAAAATGTTTGAGCTCAAATTGCGATCTCTGACTTTTGATTGTACACTTTTGTGCGAACGTGAGCACAGTTTGAGATCTTTTCTGAGGTCTTTTTTCTCAGGAGGAACATCTGAGGAGCAGGAGACTTCACATAAGTGTCAATTTGCTATCCATTTCATCTTATTGTTGCCCTGGATAAATGAGCACATATTCTCTCATTGCACTGAAAAACAATTATTTTCTTCCTCAGTGTTTTTGTTTTGTTTTCCATTACAAATATCTAAAAATTCTTAAATCAAGAAACATTTACTGGAGAATGAAAATGACAAGATATTAAGAGTTGTTTTCTGAAAAAATTATCAAAATGAAGTGAGTTTATGCCTAAAAACAAGAAATAAATGTCAATGGGGTCAGAAAATGACGCTTATTTTTCTGACCGCACTGACACTTTTTCTTGTTTTAGGCATAAATAAAGCTTTAATTCTTTGATCCACAAAAGCAAATAAATGAAAATAACATTTAATAACAAGTCATTTTGCTTCTCAAGTAAACATATCTTGATTTAAAGTGGTGAAAATCAAGTGTTTAATGTTGTTTATATGTCTATGTGGTGTTTTAATATGCTTTAAGACAAACCATGTTCATGTTTCTCCTGAAAACTGCAGTGATCTAAAAATAGTCTCAAAAACACAGTTTGAAATCGCTGGTGTCACAAACTATCTTGTAACCAATCACGTGTGGGCGGGCTTTAGCATATCATTAAGGGAATCTCGAGAGGCCAGGTATATTTTTCTGTTGATATGAAAAATCGTGTAAATTTAGCGGGTGTATGATGTATATTACGATGTTATGATGAACTGTATGCCTTTCTCCACTGATGCTCTGAGTTGTTCAAAGCGTTTCTAAGGATTCTGATTTTCAGAAGGCAGCTGTCTGACTCTGAGATGGCGAACGGGAACATGGTTTGAGTAACATTAGCAACACATTATTAGCTGTTTGATAACGTAATCAAGCAAAAGGCTAATCATATTAATTACCGTTATGTGTCCAATGTTGTAAAAAGCAATAGCATTGTGTAGCGTTTACCTCAGTAAGTTGACCGAGTGGATCTCTGAGCTTGTGTGAGTGTGAGTGGAGGCGGGGCTAATTAGCATATTCATAGATTTGCGTATACTAAATGAGGCAAGAGTTACATTCAAGCTATTTTAAGGCATGAAGAAATTATTTTTACAGGAAAAAACATTTAAATATGTCATTTTGCTGTTTAAAGATGAGTTTTAAGGGATAAAATGATTGACTACAGGGGGACTTTAAGAATATTTGTACCGGAAAACAAGACAAAAATACTAAATCATTTTTTGCAATATGTTGAGATCTCTAGAAAAGATTACTGAGGAAAAATCAGAGAAACAAACTGTTTATGTAAAAGTCTCCATTTTGTCTTCCATCTAACCTTGTCACTCTCAAAGAGAAACAAATGACATATTAAAGGGGACCTATTATGCTCTTGATGTTGTTTTTTGGCTCTACTAGAACAGGTTTTCATGCTTGAATGTTCATTATTTTCCTTATATTCTCGATTGTTGCAGCTCCTCTCATCCCAGTCTGTCAGTAACGCTCTGTTTAGTTCCTGTCTCTATGAAGCCCCTCCTTCTGAAAAGCACAATGTGCTCTGATTGGTCGGCTGGAGCAGTTTGTTGTGAACCAGTCAACCATTGGTCAACGCCCCTTACCATAACAGCCAGTTTCAACACACTACTAACTAACTCAACCAGGCCCCGCCCCTTTATTTTGCATATGCCTTGGGTGGGAATTATTTAAATGAGGAATATTGTGATGTGTTCGTTCCCGGAAGAAAACTGAAGACTACAATGGAGAAATTGTATCTTCGAAGAGTTTGACGTCATGGTTCATACGCGTGTCTGTGATGGACAGGAACTTACGCAGATGTGAGCGTGAGCAGGGTGCAGAGCCAGCGTGAGGTTGGGCAGAGAGGGGGACGTGTAGAGATTCAACAGGGACATGGATCCATCCGTCTGTAGGACGCCGCTCTGAGACAGACACCGCTGGAGGAGAGAGACAGACAGCGTTACATCACCTCTTACATAATGCAGCGTCACACAGTTAGAGCAACAATAGTACAGTATGGGATTGTGCTTCATTGATGCTTCAAGAAAATCTGAATGAGGTTCTGCTGTCACATAACCAGCAGTCTGTCGTGTCAATTATGTAACCTCCCATAAGTGTTCAGAGGGAGAGATTGCAGCAGTCAATCTGTGTGTGTGTTTGTGTGTGTGTGCGTGTTCCACCATCACAGCCAATCAGAATGCTTTCTAACTTACAACTATAAAGGCCAATTCACACTGCACCGACAGACGCAGAACAACACCAACCAGATTACGGTCACTTCTCAGACATTCTCACTCAGATTCAGCATGTTCAATCAGCAAAAACAAGCTCCGACAGACACCGACAGACTCCGACAGGAGTAACACACTGATCCGACAAAACCCGTGGAAATATCTGTCGGCGTCTGTCGGGTGCGGTGTGAACTGGCCTTTGGACCAATGAGATTTCACTTTAGCCTTTTAACACTTGATGGTTTCTAAGTTGTTGCTATGCAGTTCTGAATAGTTGCTAGAGTGTTATGAATGCTCTCTAGTGGTTTATAGGGTTTTTTATGGATGCTGGGGTATAGTAAATGGTTTTAGTGTGTTGCTATGCAGTTCTCGATGGTTGCTAGAGTATTCTTAGTGTTCTCTAGCAGTTGCTGTGGCTTCTATGTGGTTGCTAGGGTGTTACTATGCAGTTCTGGATGTTTGCTAGGGTGTTCTGAATGTTTTCTAGTGGTTACTAGGGTGTTGCTGGGGTGTACTATGTGCTTGCTAGGGTGTTGTGAATGTTTTTAGTGTGCTTTTATGCAGTCATTGATGGTTGCTAGAATGTACTGAATGTTTTTTAGTGGTTGCTAGGGTGTTCTGAATATTCCATAGTGGTTGCTAGGGTGTTCTATGTGCTTGCTAGGGTGTTGTGAATGTTTTTAGTGTGCTTCTATGCAGTTCTGGAAGGTTTCTAGAGTGTTCTGAATGTTCCCTAGTGGTTGCTAGGGTGTTGCTAGGGTGTTCTATGTGCTTGCTAGGGTGTTGTAAATGCTTTTAATGTGTTGCTATGCAATTCTGGATATTTGCTAGGGTGTTCTGAATGTTTTTAGTGGTTGCTATGGTGTCCTGAATATTTCATAGTGGTTGCTAGGGTGTTCTATGTGCTTGCTAGGGTGTTGTGAATGTCTTCTATGCAGTTCTGGAAGGTTGCTAGAGTGTTCTGAATGTTCCCTAGTGGTTGCTAGTGTTCTAAATGTTCTCTAGTAGTTGCTAGGGTGTTCTATGTGCTTGCTTGGGTGTTGTAAATGGTTTTAATGTGTTGCTATGCAATTCTGGATGTTTGCTAGGTTGTTGTTTTTTTTTTTTTGAATGTTTTTTAGTGGTTTCTAGGGTGTTCTGAATATTCCCTAGTGGTTGTTAGGGTGTTGCTAGGTTGTTCTATGTGCTTGCTAGGGTGTTGTGAATGGTTTTTAGTGTGCTTCTATGCAGTTTGGGTGTTTTCTAGAGTGTTATGGGTATTTACTTCTGCCTCATGTCAGTCAGTATTAGTAAACGGTGTGTGTGTGTGTGTGTGTGTTAACGATGTGATGTCATCTTTAGGTCATAGTTTTGAAGCAGTGAAATCTCACGATCACACACCCTCACTAACGGCTGGCTGAAGGTTTAGTCGTCTCTCATGTGAGGATGAACTCAATAGGCTGTGTGCCGACACGAGGAGAGTTCGCTGGCCCGCTGCCCATGAGGAAATGCTTGGGCAGAACTTCACAGGAGAAATAAACCTCACCATCACAGAGCCCCTCACCCCCTTCCCCAAACGCCAGCGCAGCCAGAAACCGCAGCGGAAAAGAGCTGTCACAGTTAGTTCAGCACAGCACTGCCACACACACACACACACACATACACATACACATACACACACACACACATACACACACAAACACACCTTCAAACTCCATAGAACTTTATAACATGCTGCCTTGATGTTCAAATGGGATTTTAAATGCATGTTTCCATGTTTTTGTTTGTCAGGCTGATGGTACAAGCGCCCCGGGACGGGGTCTGTGTATGCTCAGCTCCAAACGACGGATCATTCGGGGGCCCCGACTCATTCACCTCATAGTCTGATAAGAGTAATGAGGCACGGGACTATAATGGAGGATTTTATTTAGTTTCAGTTTTTGGGGTCTATGGTTCAGTTCCCAAAAATGCAATCATGGGCTCAAAACTGCACGCAAGTGCATGAAAAACTGTTCCACAGCTGCCTCTGTGTGCTGAAGGGTATTATTAACCTGTTAGTTAAAAGAGTGGACTGGTATGTAAAAATAAGAATGAGATATAAGACTTAAATATAACAAAGCAAATGGCAATAAAACATCACAAATACACTTTACAAGCAAAACATTTCACACACACACACACACACACAAAAAACAGTTCCTTTAAAACACACTACAAAAATGGCTCAAAAAATGTCAAGTGAGTTCTGAGAAAAGCTTGTGCATTATTTGATCACAGATTTGCCTCTTGCTTTGATACTTTATTTTCCAATGCAATGATATTCAGACATTTTTATTAATACTTGCATCCCACAAGTATTGTTAGTCATTTCCCATGTCATAATAAAGCTATTAAAAGTAATAGTTTTGTACAGTACTCGAATGTTAATTTTATATAATCTCACAATTGCAAATATCGGATAATTAATTGGCTGAGATGTAATAATGCCGTATCATTATTGTAATCATATAAAATGGAACATTATATATAATGACCCCTTAATTGAGTTTTATAAAGAGAAGTTTCTTGGTACCTCAATCTGGTTGGTGCTGGTTCGGTATGTTGCTCCGTTCTCATTGCTGCACAAGCCAATGGGTGAGCTTGGCCCAGAACCTGCAGGGCTCTCATTGGCTGAAGAATCTATATGAGAGGAGAACAGGAAGTGCTTAAAGAGAGGATAGCAGCCAGCCAATACTGACTGTGAGCTCCGCCCACAGTTGAAGCTCATTGGTCTGTATATCGAACATCAAATTGGCTGAGATTTTCTCTTTTCACATAGTTTGCTACAAATTTGTGTTGTTTATCTCTGTTTCAGGCTGTAGATGGTCATTTAGCTCAAGCAACTGTTGTTTGCTCACCTGTTAGTTCTAAAGTTCGTTTTTTCAGTGGCGTGACGAGAACGCTGCCGTCTCTGCGGCGTATAGGTCCGCTTCTTCTCTCAGAAACCTTCTGCTTGAGTCTGGACCGGACCTTCAGATTGGGCTCAGATGCTGAGAGGAAAAAGAAAACAGATTACATTAGTTATTTCTGCCAGGCTGATTAATTATCCGAAATTTGGCTATTTTGAGATGATCTACAATTAAATTTAGTTTCAGTCTGATCAATTAGAGCAGAGTAGGCCAATCACAACAGACTGGACCATCTGATCAATCAGAGCAGAGTAGGCCAATAACAACAGACTGGGGCATCTGACCAATCAGAGCAGAGGAGGCTCTTGGAAAGGAGGGGCTTAGAAAAACCAAAACCTGCTCTCAAAACATTGATAAAAAAGTGAATCATAAGATTATTTAAAATTACTCTAAAATCTTTATACAAGATTTATACTGTGTAGAACATTTTTACGATTTTACTTTTACAACATTTTAGGATTTAATGAGTTGTCAAATATAGATATAAAATATAACAAAACAATAATAATAAAATGGAGACTTCAGTGCATATATGTCCATATAGAAGTGGTCTGACGAGGCAGCTCACAGAACCTGCTGAGTGAATGTGTGGCTGCGGTCCAGCCACACTGAGGAATTCTGGGATATCTCCCAGCTGTAATGAGGTAAGAACTGGAAGATCAATTCCATCGTTCATCTGGAGGACATTAAATCTGTCCAACAGCTCTCCGCTGGCTGTAGGAGTCCAGTACCTGCCAGCCTGCCAACCACAAACCTCTACGGTAGCCGTGTTTAAACTAACAGAGATATCGGCACAGACAGAGGGAGATTTGGCTTGGGAATAAGGGGAAATCCTCTCTTTTTTTGGAACCACTATGACCTATGGAGTACCAAAATTCCCTGGATTTTACTCAGGCTACACTGGAAAGCCAGCCGCCCTTTAGACGCCACCTACCGCCGGTCTGACCGCTGAGTGGGCATCAAAGATACACACATCAGGAGACCGACATGATTATAACACACTGTGGGCTGAGGACAGAGATGAAGGGAGATGAGGAATATGAAAATAAACACACACACACACCCTATTGCAAAGACAGATTGGTGAGAATATACTACAGTGTTAAAAAAATAGTGAAATAAAAATAATTTATAACAAAATAATTGTAAAATTGAAATAATATAATTGTATTCATAATAAAAATAAATGTATTCATAATAAAAATAAAAATGTATAACAAAATAATAAAATAAAATTCAAATAAAATATAATTGTATTTATAATAAAAAATAAAATAAAAATTATAATAAAATGGAAATTAAATTAATTATATTTAAAATAAAAGATATTTAAAAATAATACAATTAAATATAATTGTATTTATATTAAAAATAAAATAATAAAAACTGAAATTAACTGAAAAATAATTGTATTTGTAATAAAAATAAAATAAAATCGAAATTAAATATAATTGTATTTATAATAAAATAAAATACAAAATTATAAAAAAATTAAATATAATTGTATTGTATAATAAAAATAAAATAAAAATTGTAATAAAATAATACAATTGAAATTAAATTATATTTATAATAAAAATACAGTAAAAAATTACTAAAAAATAAAATAAAATTGAAATTAAATAATTAAATTTATAATAAAAATAAAATACAAAATTATAACAAAATAATATAAAACTGAAATTAAATATAATTGTATTTGTAATAAAAATAAAATAACAAGTATAACAAAATAATGAAATTTAAATTAAATGATTTTATTTATAATCGTATTTATAATAAAAATAAAATACAAAATTATAACAAAATTAAATATTGTACATACAACTGTACATTAAATATAATTGTACAATAAAAAATTACTAAAAAAAATAGAATAAAATTGAAATTAAATATTTACAAATTATTCTAATAAATGTGGGTTTGTCAGACTTACCTATGCTTTTGGGTATAAATAGTAAACAAACAAACAACTTGACTTTGAGGCCTTTTGAATGTGTCTGACTTCACAATACATATAGGATATATATTCAAGGATACAACTGATTACAACTTAAATTTAGAGTTTCCGAAATTATTACCACCACTGAAACCCTACAGTCCTACGGCTTTCGTTCGGGAAAAACCCAACAGGCCATATTTTGGCTGTTAACCCAAAAAATGTTACAAGCAAATAAAGAGCCTCACATAGTTGATTAATAAAATGGAAGACGGCTGACAAAAAAGGTCGATCGTAATGAAAAGGATGCTTTGAGTTTCAGGAGCACTTGGCTGAGATCACAGATCACAGCGATGGTGAAATACTGTAATTTAGTCTCTCTGACACATGATGAATAAGAGCTATTAGAAAAATACCGCAAAAATATTTGCCCAGCAATTAGCGGGAAGGATTTACACATTTTTAATTCGTAGGGAAAATACGCAGAGCGGTCGGCATGTTTACGTTGGGTCGCGTCATTAAAGGGCATTTTCAGTGTAGCCCGACTCAAGCTTCCTTAAACAAACACCTGTGGGACGGAGTTACATGGCATGAGCGGGTGACGGCGGTCCGTCCACCAATCTCACGAGCACCTGCGAGGCTTGTTTAGCTGCTGCTGACCAGTTCCATATGGTGGAGGAATGGGAATGTACACACCTCCTACATTACCAGATGTAGGCTAACAGACAGGTTCAGCTCCTCCTGACAAACCAGCACAGATTGATAGCCACTACTACCACAGCACCTCACAACAGAGTGCTCAGTCCATAAAAACTATAGATTCCACCAAAATACCCTAGTCACAGCAGTTATTGCTCCTACAATAAAATCGTAATTCAATACAGGATCTGCATTAAACATTGTTTTTAATTTAAAGTCAATGGTGGCTAATACCAAGTTATTAGTAGTAATGTAGTAAATATAGATGTTTATATGTTTGAATAAAATGTAAGTGGTTCTCGCCCATGCAAAACTTACTGTCATAATGCTATGATGGTTGCCAGGGTGTTGCTATGTGGTTGCTAAATTGTTCTTCAGTAGTTTTTAGCACATTCCTGGGTGGTTGTTAGAATGTTCTGTGGTTGCTATGCTGTTGCTAAGGTGTTGTGAGTGGTTTACAGCATGTTGCTATGAGGTTACTATGATGTTCTAGATGGTTGCCAGGGTGTTGCTATGTGGTTGCTAAATTATTCCTCAGTAGTTTTAGCACATTCCTGGATGGTTGTTAGAATGCTCTCTGTGGTTGCTATGCACTTGCTATGGTGTTCTGAGTGGTTTACAGCATTTTGCTATGAGGTTACTATGGTATTATATAGGGTTGCCAGGGTGTTGCTATGTGGTTGCTAAAGTGTTCTTCAGTAGTTTTTAAACACATCCCTGGGTGGTTGCTAGAATGTTTTCTGTGGTTGTTATGCGGTTTCTAAGGTGTTCTAAGCGGTTCACAGCATGTTACTATAATGTTACTATGGTGTTTTAGATGGTTGCCAGGGTGTTGCTGTGCAGTTTGAAAAAGTATTCTGTAGTTTTTAGCACATTCCTGGGTGGTTGTTAGAATGTTCTGTGTGGTTGCTATGCAGTTCCTAGGTATTCTGAACGGTTTACAGCATGTTGCTATGAGGTTACTATGATGTTCTAGATGGTTGCCAGGGTGTTGCTGTGGGTTTGGTAAGGTGTTCTTGAGTAGTTTTTAGCACATTCCTGGGTTGCTGTTAGAATGTTCTGTGTGGTTGCGATGCAGTTGCTAAGGTGTTCTGAGTGGTTTACAACATGTTGCTATGATGTTTCTATGGTGTTTTAGATGGTTGCCAGGGTGTTGCTATGTGGCTGCATATGGATATTCTGGGTATTTGCTAGGTGGATGCTTACCAGCTCTGTCTAAAAAATTAATTTTCATTTTACAGAGCACACTAAACATCCAAATCACTAGTTGTAAGTAATAGTGGTGCTTGCACTAGCAGTATTCCAGTGTCCCTCCCGCTGTTCTCTTTCCTTACACAAACAGATCTGTCGCCTGCACATCATGACCATTCAGCATCCCACCCCCCCTTCACACCTGTCAATCATTCAGCCGAGAAGGGTCCTGACCAGGGCAAAGAACAAGCGCTACCTTCATGATCACCCCGACACCCCCTGCCTGGTCGAATCTGAGCGGGAATCTACCGAGAATGAGGCCTCAAAACGTCATTTAAACAGGAGAGTCTACACACAGGATGTTTGATATTTCAATTCATACATAAAAACAGTTTTTCATGTTTAGCTAGCCGTGCTTAAACATTTTGAATGCTGGATATGAAACTGCTCATTGTGGGAGTGATTACAGTCATAAAAAAAGCCTAAAAATCATTCCTTTCAGGCACAGGGAGGTGTTTTGTGTTTTAATTGGCCGCTTCTACTCTATCTTTCTTCGTTCTGATCTACGGTCTGAAACTGGAGCCACAGGAAGTGGCCCTGCAGACTGTCTTGTCAGCGTAGACAAATTATTCCATTGACAAAAAAGCAGGCTGTTTTTCTTTTCATTTTTTTTTAGCTTTTGCATCGTTCCTGTTGTTTTTGTATCCCCCTAATGTACCGGACGGGCCTCTTTTTAAAAGCTGTTACCTGAGTTATTGAGAGGGGATGAAAAGACGCCCCATGGTTTCACGCTGATCTCCGATGCGACCTGAGGCAGCGCAGACCCCTGCGCTCAGGAAAAATCTCCCCGGAGGTTTGCGGTATTCCGGCCCGTTGAGCCTCAGGACCCCCTTCCCGCTTTTTAGGCTATGCTGGAAATTCCGTGAAAACAGTCCCTGGATGAAAACCAGGTCTATATTTACATTTCCTTTGAAAAGGGTTTCAGTCTTATCATTGAGTCAGTCGTATCACCTTCCTCTGCAAACTCATCTCGAAATCAGCCTCGCAACTAAACCCGAAATATGCAGAAAATATCCGAGGTTGAAGATCATGTTGACTCAAATACGAGTTCCTGGAAAAGTGAGCATGTTTTCAGATGTACTTTTTTTGTGGTGTTTGTGAAGTCAAGCATCACATTTACTTTTACTGTGTACCATTTAAAAGACTATTATTTTCTTTTGAAATATGCGTTTCTTCAGCAAGGATGCATTAAATTAATCAAAAGTGACAGTAAAGACATTTATAATGTCAGAAAAGTTCTCCATTTTAAATAAATGCTGTTCTTTTCAACTTTCTATTTGTCAAAGAATCCTGCAAAAAATATATCGGTGTTTGCACAGAAATATGAAGCGGCACAACTTTTTTCAACATTGATAATAATCAGAAATATACCTACTTGCAGAAAAAAATAGTAGGCTAAATCGTGCACACGATTTACTAATTTGCTAAATTGTTCCCTTCATTTTCTAAATAGTGGGAGCGATTTATGAATCGAGGGAATGAATTAGTAAATCAAAGGAACGGTATAGTAAGTCGTGCGCATGATTTAGGAAATCGAGGGAACGAATTAGTAAATCGTGAGCACAATTTAGCAAATCGAGGAAACAATATAGAAAATCGTGCAAACGAATTAGTAAATTGAGGGAATGAAATAGTAAATCATGGGCATGATTTAGCAAATTGAGGGAATGAAATTGTAAATTGTGTGCACGATTTAGCAAATCAAGAAAACGAAATAGTAAATCGTGCGCACTGTCTACTGTATTTTTGATCAAATAAATAGCCTTGTTTGTGAAAGAAGCCTCTTCTGCTCACCATTAAAAATATTACAGACCCAAACTTTCAAACGGTAGCGTAACTTACTTTTTCCAATATTTGGCAGAGCTTATTTAAAATGCTGTGCAGGGAATCAAACTAATCAGTTTTACCGTATTTTTGATCAAATAACTGCAGCTTTGGTGAGCATAAACACTAAAATAAAACATTTAAAAATCATACTTTTAAACATTACATCACTAAGCGCTCAGACTTTTTAACCTAGCAGACAATAAAACATGCAAAACAATCCAAACAATCCATGCAAAAGGTCAGATGCTCACAATGACCATCCTGAACACTCATCTGAGGTGATTCGCAACCGTACGACCCAAAGCCACCTACTTCCTGCTTCCTCCCGCAGGACGAGTTAACCTCTGCGCCAGAGAGCTGGACCCCTCTGCCCGGCCCGGCTCTCGTCTCTACAACCCCTCCGCTGGGTAATTGTTTGCAAACCTCGGCACCGGCCGCCCCGGGGCACACAGTGGGCACAAGCATGGTCATTCTCACCACGCTGACCCTAAAGCTAAACAGGGTCACTCACCGGCCCCATTTAGCTCTGCCCACAGGCCACCGGGCTCAGTGACATGCTCAGTTGACCCTTGACCCCAGTGATTAAATATCGGCCAGATTCATCTGCAAACATTTAGGCAGTGTCACCTCCGCCGAGCCCCTGTGACATTCGTGTAATGCTGTTAGATTCTGCACGAGCTTGGAGCAAGAACACACATCAGGTCAGATCGCCCTCGATGGAGGTCACTGAGCTGTTACAAAACCTAGTGAGCACCCTACATAGACAGCATCAAAATTATACTGCATTTTGGTCAAACAAACTAAAATAATCCATCCATTTGGTCAAACAAACTAAGAAAGACATTGATTAAAAACTTAATTAAATACTAAAACAGCTTATTCTCTGTGGTTTGGCTCTTCGTCCACAGTTTCTGGCCACTGAAACTGAACTTTTTTGAAAACTCCATGGTGAAGATTTTTAGAAACTCTGGTTGCACTGTTGTCATGTAGATGGTGAAACCAGAGATTTTGGCTTGTGACGTCGGAACCGGAACCAGTAATAACCTTTTTTCCAGGTTCTGACTGGCCAAAATGGCTTTACGATTAGGGTTATATCGCCACCTGTTGGTTTGGCATGCTCTTGACAGCGCTTCATAGCGCGTTTCTGTTTTCATGCGGAGGCAATTTTTTTTTTAATGGAGGAAAAACTTTATAAAACGGAGGAAAAAAGTTTATAAAAATACCCATGTACATGTGGACTAGGCCTAAGTTATGAAAACGTTAATTTTGAATGTTCTCTGAAATTTTTTAAATGTTTTAAAAAATTTTTTTTTTTTTGGGTTATGCGAACAAACAGGAACATTCCGTTTTGCAAACATTATGGGAACCGTACTTTTGAATGTTCTCTGAAATGTTAAAACATTTAAAAATGACCAGATAACTTTGAATGAACATTCTACGTTACTGAAGGAACGTTTTTTCAGAACCAAACTTTGAGAGAACCAAAACGTTTGGGAAGTTCTGAGAAAGTTTGCGCTCCAAAAATTATTTTCTTGCGTTGTATTTTTGTCTTGTTTTCCATTACAAATATCTAAAAAATCTTAAATCAAGATGCTTGAGAAGGAAAATATATAAATTAAGTGAGTTTAAAATACATCTGTCAATGGGGTAAGAAGAACAATCTAGTTTTCCCTTTAAATTAAGTATATTTTTCTAACCTCACAACTTTTTCTTATTTTATTAAGCATAAACTCACTTAATTTTGATACATTCTTCAGAAAATAAGACTTAATATCTCAAGTAATTTTGCTTCTCAGGTATCTTAATTTAAGAATGTTTATAAATTTGTACTGGAAAACAAGACAAGAAATGTGTTTATGTGCATTATATATTCGTTGTGCTTTTTAGAGAATTACATTGTTAGTTAAGCAGGATGCTAATAGCAAACATTCTTCATGCTGCCTTAGAAGGCAGCTGCCTATGTAGGAAGTAAACAGCAGCAAGGCAGCTCACTTACAGTATAAGACTTCTTTATATAATCAGATTTAACACCCATTCGTTGTGACAGAACCACACACACTTCCCATCAGCCCACTGCCATTCTCAAAGACCCAAACCTGACAGCTTCCAAACATGTCTCAGATTATACTGATTTCGTAAGGATCATAGGACAGGATTCTTCAGCCTGACCTCTAAACTCTGACCTACCAGTCTTCCTGAGAGGGAAGTCCTCTCTGTAGTCCAGGCCAGAGGTCAGAGGGTATTTGAAGGTGGGCGGAGTCTCTCCTAGTGGAGGGGAGCTCTGCTCTGCAGGACCCGGGTGGGCAGAGCTGTGATGACATCATGACAGCGCGTTACACTTTTGATACTTTTGATTCCACTCACATTCTATTCTGTTTTGTTAAACATTCACATGGAACAGAAGTCTGAACTGTAGCATAATGCTCTTGAATGGAGCTGAAGGAGGGTGATGTACCTGTACCACAGTTTCGAGCGGCTGAGAGGGTAACCAGCGCCGGACACAGACGGGTCTTTAGCCGATTTACTCATCAGAAAGTTGTGCAGTTTCTGCCGAACTTCAGTACTTGCCATCGCACCTGCGGAAAACATGGTAGAAACTTAATTCATCTTTATGACAGATTAAACTAAACGTCAGCTATCAGCCTATATGTGATTCTTAATATGTAATGACTTAATATCTAAATATGTAATGGATATATTTAAGTTACTATATAAGTGATCTGAAATGTTATTTTATATACAGTATGTCCTTAATATCTATATTTAAATAATTAAATACATTTATGTTTAAATTTATTTTCAATTTAATTGTTAATATTTATGTATTTTATTAATATTTCTTAAAAACCTAATAGTTCTTCTTGTAATCAAGTAATTTAAAATATCTTATTTGCTGTATGCTTGACATTATCTCAAGCATACAGTACTTTTATATAATTTTATATTTTAATGTTTAAATATAATTGTTAATGATAATTATAATTTAAATATATTATTTGATTATTTCATATTTATATATTAAATATAATATTTAATTATTTAATAATTAAAATTATTAAATATATTATTAAATATAATATTTAATTATATGATTGTGTTATATTGTTATCATTATTATAATAAATAAGATTAAATATTATATAATTATAATTAGATTATTAAAATGAATAAAATTAAATATTTATTTAATATATTTTACTATTAAGTCTAATATTAAGTCTAATAGTTTTCCTTGCAATCTAGTAATTTAAATTATCTAATTTAAATGATACAGTGCTTTTATATAATTTTAGATTTTAATATTTAAATATAATTGTTAATTTATATACTTAAATCATATTAAATATTATATTATTATAAATATAATTGTATTATTAAAATTTACTAAATTAAATATTTATTTATTATATTTTACTGTAAAGTCTAGTAATTTAAAAGATCTCATTTTCTGTGTGCTATCTCTATTCTAAGTATGCTTGACAAATGAAATTTGATATTGTTAAAACTTTTATTCAGGTGACTGGAAAAGTTAATATAAACCTTAATATTTTTATATAGAATAATTTCAATGCATTTTTTATTATTATTTGATTTTCTCACTCAATTACATGTGCAACTCAGAAAGGAGAGACGTGTGCACAAACAGCGCCACCTAGTGGCGAATCAAACAATTTTCAGGATTAAGTCATAGCTGAAATGTTGCTAAAAATAAAAAAAACAAGCAAAAACAAAAGTACTGTCATTATTAATGTATTACACTAGCGTTTGCTCACTCTCTTTGGATCGCTCCTTCCGTCTGTGGTGCTGGTGTTTCTGCGTTTCTCTCCTGTGAAGCTCCTTCTCGTCCTCTCGCACCTCTTCTCTCTCCTCTTCACCCACCAGCCGACGCTCCTCAGCAAACACTTCCTGCTGCTGCCGGAGAGTTAACAGAGCCTGCTGGAGCTGACAGACAGAGAAAAACTCAGCTAAAATCTCCATCATAACCAGACACATGCACAGAGTTAAAAAAACATGGCTGATTCCAAAGGCTGATGTTGATATTTAGAGATCAAACTGACCTCAGATTGATGTATTAGTGATATACAGTGTCCCCAAGAAGTATTTGAACATTTAATGCATTTAATCTAAATCTAATTTATCAGAAAACATACTTTTTAAACAAAACATTTCACAAAAAGTTTAAAGATTAAGATTAAAACTCACTGAAAATGAAATACTGCAGCATTTAAGTGCAGATGACCATGATATTTAGTGGTTTACTTCTGTGACCAATCAGCATTCAGTTTCAACTCTTCTGCTTGTGCTCATTCATTCACTCTGCTTGCGATGCTTCACACATGCTGAGGTAATGAGATTATTTAAACTTCCGACTAAATCGATTCGTTTCCTGCAGGTCAGCCAAGTGACCTTAAACCACACTGACCTGTTTCAAGCAGGAAGATCAGCTTTTTCCGATCTACAAATATCTGACACAAATAGCGTCTTGATTTGACTAATGAATGGGTCAACGGCATTATTTCTGTGGGTGGAGTTTGCTCCACGTAAACAGAGCTTTATATGGATAGTTATGTCACATTGTCGTCATTGCATGTAACTTCCTGGTATCCTCAAACGGATAACAAATATAGTAACCAGGTTAAGGTTTTTATTTAGCAGAGTTAAACTTGCACACACTGTGAAAATTTTGTTCTTCCTCAGTAAAATTTGTCTTGTTTTCCAGTACAAATACCTAAACAATCTTAAATCAAGATTTAACATTTACAGTCATTTACTTGAGATACAAAGTTATGTAAAATGAGAAATCTTGTTTTATGAAAAATGTATTAAAATTCAGTGAGTTTGCACTTAAAATAAGAACAAATATCTGCCAATGGGGTCAGAAAAATGAACTGGTTTTCACTTTGAATTAAGTTTTTATTTTGATACATTTTTCAGAAAACAAGACTTAATATCTTAAGTAATTTTGCATCTGAATTAAATACATAAATAATTACTGGAAAAAAGGGATAAAAATACCAAGTAGGAAAATCATTATTTTGCTGTATAGTCAGGTTGGTGATTTTTCACATTAGTTGACAATTTATGATTACACTTTCTAAACAGTATGATAACTGCAAAGTTTGCATGTTTATTTGCAGTGTGTGGTTTTTCCATCTGGAGTCACAGTAAAAGAGGCTGATTCCCTAACAAAATTATGTTCAAAGAACTTTTTGCGAACGTTCCCATTAAGTTATAAAAATGTTATTTCTGAATTTGATCTGACATTCAAAATGTCCAGTTTTTCAAATGTTTAAAGACATTTTTTGCTTGGTTATGCAAATATTAAAGAGGCCATGTCCTTTTTCTAATTCCTGATATTTTTTGGGCTCTACTAGAATAGATTTTCATACTTGATTGTTCAAAAACACCTTGTTTTTCCTCATATTCTCCATTGTTGCAGCTCCTCTCTTCCCAGTCTGTCAGTAACTCTGTTTAGTTCCTGTTTCTATGAAGCCCCTCCTTCTGAAAATCACAATGTGCTCTAAATGGTCGGCTGAACCAGTGTTTTGTGATTGGTCAAGAGCATGTTTGGGAAATGTCCCGCCCCTTACCATAACCTCAGGTTTCAACAAACTACTAACTCAACCAGGCCCCACCCCTTTATTTTGCGTATGCCTAAGGAGTGAATTAATGAAATCAGGAATATTGTGACGTGTTTGTTCCCAGAGGAAAACTCAAGACTACAATGGAGGCGTTTCAGAATAATTCAAAATCCCCACAGATCATTTATTATAGCTTGCCAAATTTGCCCCTATTTGGGTGTGAGCAAAAACACGCCGTTTTTGTGTGTGTCCCTTTAAATGCAAATGAGCTGCTGCTCCCGGCCCCCTTTCCAGAAGAGGGCGGAGCTTTAACAGCTCACGCTTCGGTCGCTCAACAACAACAAAGCTGGAGAATCTCACGCAGCCAAAATGAGGATTGTCAGTAACGGTGTTCAGCCTTACATTGTTCAAACCGGAGTCGACACTGATGGAGAGACTCAGGAAGAAGTTACAACTTTTAGAATGAAACTGGACGTTTCTGAACGGTTAGTGGATAAATTTATGTAGTTGCTGTTGAGTTGAGTTAAATTGACCCTCGTTTGTGAAGCAGACTGGCGTAATATGACATCATGACAACAACACTCTACTACAACAACTCTTCCTCTTCTCTAAAGCAGCCCAACATGGCCTCACCCCCTTTGTTGTGTGTTCTCGGGGGCGGGATTTATGTAAATTTTAGGGTTAGTGACGTCACTAACCCAGGAAGAAGCTCGTTGTAGTCCCTACCAGCCGTTTGTTGTAGTCCTTAAACAGCGATTTCTGTAAAAGAAAATATCTCCCTTTGCATTGAACTTTGAGCGTTGTAACTTTCCAGATGTTGTTTATGCTCAAACAGCAACATTACACACTAACTAAAGTTAAAAAAGTGAAATCATAATCAACCAAACCTTGCCAGAACATTAGCCAAAGTTCTGGGAACGTTCCCTGTAGATGGCTGTACCTTGATGTGCTCCTCGAGCTGAGCCTGATGTTGTCTCAGCAGGTTCTGGTGCTGTTTCTGGAACTCAGAGATGAGCAGCTGTTTCTGGATCTGCTGCTGTCTCTGGATCAGAAGCAGCTCGCGCTGTAACTGCTTCTCCCAATCATCAGAATCACGGTCCCAGTCCAGCATACTGACCCCAGACGTGCCCACCGCGGACAACCCCTCTGAATCTGAGAGAGAGAGAGACAGCACAAATACACTTCAAACAAGATTTAATGCAATAAAGTCACACTTGAGATTCGATAACTGTTTAGCTTTCCCAGTAACATGCTACTTTGCCCAACAAGTTTGATTCATTTTAGCTAACTGTGAACAAATAGTTTAAATACCTCAGTTTTACTGCTCACACAGATTGCAAACTGATTTCTGAGACTAGTTCATATGTGTTTTTGTCAGATACGAAGGATTGCAGTGTTAGCTGCATAAAAACGACACATTAAAACCCTTCTTTAGGCTCTTTAAATAAACCCAAGGGCAATTACAGGCATAATCTACAGGGAGGGTCTTTTTATGGGGTCTGTTTCAAATGCCTTGAGCATAAACACGGAGGTATTTCAACAACCTCCCGTTCGAGGCCGAAATATTATTTGAGCTCAATCTAAAGCGAGACACCATGTGACTGTCATGTTTGAGTTGCACTTAATGTATTTTTACACAAGTGAAAAAAGGAAAGGCATTTGGTATATGTGTAGTATATGTGTGTGTTCAGAGAGAGAATGATCTGGTCTCATGCCCTAAAAAAGCTGCGCTGTAAAAACGCGCTCGTAAACATGACCTTAATCTGCTGCTCCAAACTCCTCGCTAATAAACCTATTAGTGCATATGCTGTTTTCCGCATGTGTTCTTTATAAAGCGCACAAAAACAACCATAAGAATGAAACAACAACGAGACAGATTTTCATATCTTATCTCTTTCAGTATCATTATATCAATAATATACAGTACTCAATTTTTTCTTAGATGTTTCTCCTGAGGATGTTTCTCATGCATGTCTCCTCTTGAGATTCAGATGTATGGAAGGCCATTTCTGACACATGAGGGAAAAAATGCTTTGGTAAATTAAAGGGGACCTATTATGCCCATTTTTACAAGATGTAATTTAAGTCTCAGGTGTCCCTAGAATGTGTTTGTGAAGTTTCAGCTTAAAATACCTCACAGATCATTTATAAATCCATGTTGTAAATACCCACTTCTGAATACAGTTGAGAACAAGCTGTTTTCGTGCATGTGCCTTTAAATGCAAATGAGCTGCTGTGCCCCACCCCCTCTCACGATCACAGTTCCTGCATCAATCGGATTCTCTGCCAAATATTAACAAGACATCTGCTTGGTTTTGATTATCATCTATATCGCGAACACACTTACGGATAGCATAGTTCTTCTTTCATCATTAAAGTTGATTATTTCCAAGCGTTTTAAAGCAATATCAGTTTAAACTTCTAATGGATTGTTTTCTGAGCGCATTTATCTGAAGCACACGGACAGCTGGCTGTCAGACGTCAAGTCACGTGAGTAACTTATCTTTCATATTTTTTTGCTTTGTTTAAACTGTCAAATACACAAGGTTCTGTCAAAAACACACACAGTTCACATAAACACAGTCAGTTATGTCTGTGAACGTAAATAGCAGGCAACATTACAGAAATCGTATGTGTATATTAGATATGTGGCTCATTCCCTTCAAAAATAAAACTAATCCACTGCATTCAGCGGCTCAGATGTCAGTAAATGAAGACTGTTATGTTCACTCTTACATCCAACAACAAAACATCTCAATTACTTACCAGACATTGTTGTCGCTACAGCTGCTGGAGCGCGGAGAAAATGGCAGACAGAGTACAGCTATGTAAACTATGGTAATGCAGCGGTCGTGGGCGGGGCCTGTGGCTAATGTGACGTCACATTTGCACAACGGCTGAAAACAGGTCGTTAGGAGACACTGCTTATGATTTATGGGGATTAAAAAAAAAGGAGTGGGTGGATTTTTATCACCATAGGGTGGTTGTGTACACACACTGCCAACACACATTTATGTCCAAACACCATGCAAAAGTGAATTTTGCATAATGTCACCTTTAAAAAAAATTATTACATGAAAAGTCAAAATGATGACATATCAAGTCATTATGACACAAGTCATTATGAGGTAAAAAAAAAAAAAGAATTACAAATAAAAAGTCACAATAATGACGTTTTATGTCATATTTATGACTTTGTATCAAAATTTCTGCTTTTTATGCTATAAGTTTGACTTTATATCTCATTATGACTTAGTATCTCATAATTTTGAATTGATATGATTTTGTAATTATTTATTTTATGTGATAATTATGACTTAGTATGTCATAATTTTGACTTTTTATGTGATAGCTGACTTAGTATGTCATAATTGTGACTTTAATCTCATAATTTTTACGTTTTATGCCATATCTTTTTATGTTAGTTATGACTTAGTATGTCATAATTTAAACTTTTTCTCAATAATGACTTAGTATGTTATAATTGTGATTTATTGTCATAATTTTGATATTTTGTGATAGTTGTGACTTAGTGTTATAATTGTGACTTTTATCTAATAATTTTTACTTTTATGTCGTATTATGATCTTTTATCGTTATTAAGACTTAGTATCTTATAATTTTGATTTGTCATAATTTCAATTTAATTTCATAGTTATGACAATTTTGACTTAATCTCATGATTATGATTAGTATGTCATTTGACATTTACCTCATCATTTTTACCTTTTATGTCATAATTCTGACTTTTTATCTTATAATTATGACTTAGTATATCAAAATTTTGACTTTTTATGTCATAATTATGATTTACAATTATGATTTACCAAAGCATGATTTCTTTTTTGGTTACACTTTATTTTGATGGTCCACTTTAGGCATTCTACTGTGGCTGAAACTGGACTTCCATACAGAAGAGATCTCAATGATGTGCTCGGATTTGACAAAATACCAAAGTCTGCAATCATACGTCAGGGATCTCAATATGAACTCAAACATTTTCATTCAATTCTTCTATGAACAAATAATCTGAGCTGCTCTCCACATTCATTTTATACTGCACTGTAACTCTATACTCTTACCGTATGTCAACAATTCTCTCGTTTGTGATTATTTACAATAAAATCTTCCTCTGGTCACGCACAGTTATTCTTTGATGGTGGGTTATGGAGGTAACAGTTGCATTCGACTCAGAATATCAGCATCACGTCCACGTTGGGCGATGAAATAAAAACCGCCACGTTGTGAAACCATCTCTTGCCACAGAGACTCCATTGGGCCCCCGGCCCAGAATACACAAACCACAAAAAGCACACGCCACCAAAACAGAACCACAACGCTGGCCAAAGGTGTCAATCAACACCAAAAATACTGCGGCATGTGCTCTGAACGCAAGTAAAAGACGCCCATGAGACTCTAAAAAATCTTCAGTTCGAAAACATCTCATCGTTTGTTTCTCCTGTTGTTATTAAAAAAAAAGAGTGTGCATTATAAATAAAGCCTTCCGGTATGTAGTTACGTGAAGAGTTAACTCAGACGCAACGATAACCGGGGCTAATCTTAGCATCCTAATGCCTTAAGCCCAAAATACAGTGGCTAAGAATAGTCAGGCTTGAAGTCAAGAGGCCAGAACATTCAACATGCAGCCGCGGGCAGTAACGCAGTGCAGAGGGGTAAATAACTGCCCTCTCACGCCATTCCTAAAGCAGGACGCCGCTCACAAACACACCTGAGCACAACACAACACTTGTCAAAAGATGTTTCTCAGAAATGACAAATCAAGTATGAAGTAAACATGCATCCACCTGCTCAATACTGATTTTACTTGACAACATTAGATTCTGCTATGAAAAACTAGTGATATATTCAGCAAGGACACATTAAATTGATCAAAAGTGACAGTAAAGAATGTTACAAAAGATTTCTGTTTCAAATAAATGCTTTCTATTCATTAAAAAAACAGCAGTTTGCACAAAAAATAGCAGCACAACTGTTTTCAACATTGATAATATTTATCAAATGTTTCTTGAGCAGCAAATCAGTATATTAGAATGATTTCTGAAGGATCATGTGACACTGAAGACTGGAGTAATGATGATCTGCGAGTTCAAAAGGAATGAATTCAGCTACACGTTTGTGCTTAAATGCATACGGTGTGCGACAATGGGAGTTGTGCGATCAATTTTACCTTCTTATTATGCCCTTTCTCATCACCAGTCAAGTACATACATTTAGTGTGTAGTAGAAATATGCTAAATGGGACGCAGACACACACTTGGACGAGCTCTCATTCCCTGGTGTCTGAGGGAAACAACGTCTCACAGTCGTGTCGACACATGCTAAAAACAGAAGCTGCACTGTTGAACTCTTACTCGTTAACTCATTGAGTTACCTGACTGGTAGACTCAAAAATTAATAGCTATGTTTGGAAGCACTGTACTACTCTCACTGCAAAACTCAGTATTTTTCTCTTGTTTTCCAGTACAAATATCTAAAAAAATTCTTAAATCAAGATATATTTACTTGAGAAGGAAAATGACATAAGCCATTTTGTTTCTCAAGTAAATCTTGATTTAAGAATGTTAGACATTTGTACTGGAAAACATGACAAACATATTGAGTTATTTTGCATAAACAATTGTATTAAAAAATGAAAAATAACTGGATGGCACTCAATGTGAAAATTATTGAGGAAATGTGACAACAGTTTAGGATGCTACTGATTAAAGGGGTCATGAATTGAGACTTTTCCTTGAGCTTGAGGTCATCGTTCTATAAGAATATCCTGTAAGTTTCAGAACTGAAAACTTCCTTGTTAGTCCAATAAAAGCTTTTATCGACACAAGACCCAGCAAACGACTGATCCTGGAATGTGCCTATCTATGGTGAAACGCCGCCTCCACTGAAGAAATCAACGCCTACTTCATCGTTGCAACGTTAGCCCCGCCCACTGGCGTGTTAGTGAAATGACGAGGACAGAAGAGTGATACAGGACATGTGTCAGTTGAGCATTATTTATTTGTATCGGTACATTTCACTGTGGATTCTTTGGTAAATCAGTCACATTTCAGCGCAGGCTTTTGAAACAGATTTTTAAGATATGGACTCAACAGTAATGCAACAACATGTAAGTAACTGTGTTAATTCCTGATCTGATATGTAATGATTCATCAAAATCAAACCAGTGACTAAATGGTCAACTTCACGTTGTTTCTCTTAGTAGGATGAAAATAATCTGTTATTTAAATGGTGATTAAATTATATATAGAAAGCGATCAAAGAACGCTACCTTTACAATCGCTGGAGCTGTCAATCAAACAGCGCGAGTTTATCAGGGACTGAGTTTTGGACTTGCGACAAAACTCCCGTTTTATTCAACAAATCTCTTAGTTACACTGAGTTAGCACTGTTAGTTTAGATGAAAGCATTCATTAGTGTGCAGAAATTGAGTTGCAAAGATTAGCCAATCACAGCAGTGGGCGTTTACACTGAAGTCTCACAGCAGACACGCCCCTTAAAACAGAGCTTTCAAATCAGAGGGCTAAAATCAGTGTAGGAAAAATGGCTTTTATTTCTAAATGATGACTATTTTTGATGTAAAAAGCATACTAACATTATAAGTGCACCCCAGAAAACATTATAAAACAATAAAACAACGCAGTTCATGACCCCTTTAAAATGTTTATCACTGCACAATACTACTTTTTTATTTAGGCAAAATGCGATATACTGCACAGTATTCAGTCAGTAATAAGCTAACATAACTTGCCCAAACATAGCAAAAGAGTTTGTTTGTGAGTCCAGCTTGATTAAATAAATCAAGATTTATGAGGATATATTGATCTGAGATCAGCAACCTGCAGCTGGATTTAACAGGTGAGTGTCTGGTGTTTATATAGCTACAACATAGTCACTTGATGTGAGTCACTTGCTTTTGTTAAATGAAACAATGAATGTGATATGAAACAAAACATGAAACTATCTGTAATGTCTCAATATAGATTTGACCTAAGAGCCATTGAATCATCTACGCACAGTGTGATGAAAACTCCCAATAACTCACATCACAAATAGAACACAGCAGAGATCTCAATATGAACTCAATCACTTCTAAACTCAAACACTTCTCCTCGAGTTCTCCCAAGAGCACATGATCTGAGCTGCTCTTCATTTTATAGCTCTATACTCTTACTATATGACAGCTATTTGCGTCTTTTTTTCTTCTAAGGAATTTTAGGAGATGTAAATGAAACTCCTGAGCAACATTTGAGCTAATTTACCTGAGCTCTACCTCACATGTGATAGCTGCCCGCAAGAAGATCTCCTTAATATCTCAGTTGTTTCTCGTACACTGCAGAAAAGGATTTTCTTACTCAGTATTATTGACAAATATCTAAAAATCTTAAATCAAGACACATTTACTTGAGAATTAAAAGAAAAAACCAAAACGAATTTATACTTAAAGGGTCTATATGTAGAATTCAGAAACTCTTGTTATTAGTGACACCGGTGGCCGTTAAGTGAACTGCAGCCAGCAACTTCCTGCTCGCGCTTGCACTCGTGCACACGTACGTAAGAGACTGACTGAACGTGATATACCAAAGTCCCTTTAAGACAAGTCATTTCACTCAGCGGCCATCTTTGAAACACCTTTTTGAAGTGCAGCTCCTATCACTTTGAATGGGGAAACATCAAATTCTCTAAAACTGTTTGCCAAGCTTTCGATTAAATTTCATATTTGAAATCACCAATGAAATCTGACAACAACTGTCTCATAAATGCTCGAATCATGACAAAAAACAGTATTTTTCAGGCTGGATCAAGCTAATACGCATGCGCAGTCCTAAATGCACGTCTCTTGTGTCTCATTTCAGAGTCTGACTGTTTCCCAATGACTTTACCAATCGGTGATTGGCTCTTATTTAGAAGGAGGGACTTATTCCGCCATATTGCGCGTTGCACTTTCTCCCATTCAAAACAATACGAGTGACACATCTTGTTATTCTATAGTCTTTGGATATACTCACGCAAACTTCATTTTCGCTTAGAAGTAAAAAGAAGTTGGAAATACCTTTGCAGAGATATATTGTTAACAAACATCCCAACGCCGACCATGCTGAGAGGGATGGTTAGATTAATGTTGGTATCGCGCTTTCCTCTCAATAACAAAATAAACACAACAAAAATGACAGCGGTGTCAAAACAGCAAAGAAAGCATCTGATCACAGTGATGTGGATATGTTAGCACCAGCTCTGCGATTCAACGGCATCATCAATTAAAATTACACTGTTAAAATAGTTTGTTTATAAAGTAGCCTATATTTGAGACTATATATACTATATAGATCTGGCTATGTGAGACTATAGTTTGAATTAATCCATTTTCTTTGCATGACACACTCACATTATCCTGAACATTGTATAGGCTAAGCATTCGTTTCATGTGTCATTGAACGGAAGAGAGGCTCACATCCTTTTGATTTTCCCGGCAAAAACGTCCCGAGTCCTTCACATGCAAATAAGCCTACTGGCTTTCATAGACAACCTAGGAAGTCGGGAAAGGTCTCGTTTTTTTTAGTTTCATTACAAACTGTTAACACATTGGCAATAAAAAAGTGATTAATACATGAAAATTCTGACATATAGCCCTTTTAAACAAGAAAAAATATCTAAAAAAAATAAAAAAAATCAACTTAATTTTAAAAAGAAAATATTCTATATTTCTTACCCCACTAGCATATATTTTTTTCTTGTTGTAAGCATAAACTCACTAAATTTTGATACATTTCTCAGGAAAAAATACTTTATATCTCATGCCATTTTGTTTCTCAAGTAAATGTTTAGATAATTTACTAAAGAACAAGACAAAAATACTTTTTAAGAAAATCATTTGCAGTGTAGACAGCAATGACATCTAATGGAGAGCAAATTGAGACTTAGACCACCTGCTTCTCACTATACAAAATATCTCTATATTTAACCTCAACACATTTGTGTTCCATCGTCAGATTTGGAATTCTAAGAGAAACATATTCTGAGATCTGAGACAATGTTGCTGATGTAACTCTGGGACGAGTGTTCAGGTGTTGTACCTGATCCGATGGCAGTGGTGTGAGCGTCCAGGCTTCTCCTCCTCCACTCTGCAGTGATGCTGGAGTCAGCTTCATAAATGGTCTGCAGCATAACTGGAGCTTCAGACCTCGCTCTCAGCGTCCCAACTTCCTCTCCTTTGATTCGTCTCTCTCTTGCACAGTCGTTCTGGTTGTTCCGGGCCTCTTTTTGCCTCTTCTGTCTTTTCTTCTAGCTGTCCCTGCCGAGTTTCATCAGGTAGATCAGCGAGGAGACGTCACAGGTGAGAACGTCAGCTCTGTTCCTGCCTCTCAACCTCTGTACAGGAAACTCTCTCTGTCTGTCTGTCTCACGCTTTCTCTCTCTGTTACTCTTCCTAACCGCGCTGTCTCTCTTACTGCACTCTCTCTCTCTCGCTCAGGTGCCAAGAATAGCAGCAGGACCAGCCCAGGACAGAAATAGGCCGGGCCAGACCAGGGGAGTAGAGCAGCGGCCAGACGCTCAAAATAGCAACACAAAAACACAGCTGTCTGCCTTCATCTCTTCCCTGCGCACTCTCTTTCGCCTTTCATTTATCTCTGCATGGGTGAGTCGCATGAAGAAAGGACCAGCTTGTGTTTCACCACAAAACCAAAAGAAAGAACTAGGCAATTAGGTTTAACGTAAAGAAAATTACGCCTGAAAGGAAATTAAGCACATTTCATCCTACTAAATTCTCATGACTGAGACACAAAAATGTTTTATTATTTGTGTAACACAAGAAATATTTTTTCTCATTCTCTCATTACTTTAATGCAAAAAAATAGCATTTTTTACTTCAACAAGAAAATAAGTTCTCATTATTGTAATCTATTATACAATTAATAAAACTAAATTCAATGTAAAATGAAAAATATGAATTATATCGTTAAATGATTTTATTTTACTATTCTAATTTAAATCAACATTAATTAAATTCAGTACAAATTTATATAAAAATTTCTTACATTGCAGTAATGAATTCTCACTCTCATAATTGTAAAATTATCATGTAAAATTATCAAATAACCATTAAAATTATTCAAATTAAATAAATCTTAAAATTATAAATATTATTGAAATGTAACTTTTTTGTATTGTAATGTAAAATTTAGTATATATTTTGTAATTTATAATTGAAGCAATAGCAGAAATGAGGAGAAATATGGTTAACTGTCACAATAATGTCAAAATTATATACTGTATATACATACATACATATATAAATATATATGTAGATTTCTTTCTTTTGATCTTGGGGTAAAATATGAGCTGTCCGAGATCGTGACAGGTTTCGTGAGATTCCTTCTCCTGATGACCCTTTGAATCTCTCTATCTCTCTCTCAGTTTCTCCCTGTTCATGTCAGACTGTTTTTCCTCAAGCTCCCGTGGACAATCTTTCTGTCATTGTGTGTTTTTCTTCTGTTTGATCTTTCCTCTTATCTGTTTACACTGAAGAGCTTTCAGACGGGTCTGTCTCATGTTCTTCTCTTCACCTGTTTCTCTCAGCGGTTTAATCTCAGTAAAAGCATTAGCAGCACGCAGGCCGATTTCAAAGGGAGATTCGGACACATTCTGTTGACATTGAGCAGTCGACTTCCTGTTTCCCAAAGCTTCATCAGTAAACAAACAACAAACAAGTCTTTGATTCTATCTGCAAAACGCCATTTAGATTCAAATGCACAGAGAGATTTGGACTTTGCAGACAAAAAGGACCTTTTTTAAATAGCCATAAACCTTTAGTTTAATTTACAGCTGTAAAGCCTGATTTGCTATTGCAAGTTGGAGTTGGCTGATATAAGGAGGAGGATTTTCTCATTCTGTGAGCATTAGACAAATATTTTGGATACAGTAAAATCTCTCACCGGAGTGCAGGGGAGTCATCAATGTGTTTGGATCATTTTCCTGGTAGAAAACTCGTAGGTTTACACCAGCAATGAATAATTTTAAAATGAAAATGTATTAATGTAATGTTACTTTTTGTATTGTAATTTATTTTATTATTGTAATTTAAATGAAAATCAACATGAATTAAATTCAGTACAAATACTATGGTGACAAATACTTGAAATTGTATTTTACAAATGTTTTTGTACGTTATAATTGAAGCGATATATCAGGATGGATAGATGGATAGATAGATAGATAGATAGATAGATAGATAAGAGAAAGATGGATGGATGGATGGATGGACAATGGATGGATAGATAGATATAGAAAGACGTTGGACGGACGGACAGAAAGACAGACATGGATGGATGGATGGATGGATGGATAGATAGATAGGTGGATGGATGGATGGATGGATAGACAATAGATAGATAGATAGATAGATAGGTGGATGGATAGATAAATAGATAGGTGGATGATAGGTGGATGGATAGATATAGAAAGACGTTGAATATATAGATAGATAGATAGATAGATAGATGAAATTTCCTCCTCTATTTCTTGTCTGATGATTTCATTGTCTCTTTAAACATCATCATGAAAACACCACTAAAGTTCTCCGCAGGGAAAACACCTGACAATCAGCCAGTTCAAAGGAAAAACAGGACATAAAACACCGGCTACTGACGTGGAATACCCTCAGGCCTGCCGAATAAATTAGGAAACAGAGGAAATCTTTTTGTAATCCATAAAAAGCACAGTTCCCAGGAGTGAGACATTCCTAATGCATGACAGAGATGAAGTTCCTCTGTGGCCACAAATGGCTTTGCAACTTTATTTTCCCAAGCAGGTTTCAGTGCTGTTTGCTAAGGCATGCATCACCCAGCACCTTAGCAACCACCCAGAACACCCTAGCAACCACATGACAACATGCTAAAAACCTTGGCAACTGCACAGCAACACCTTAGAATTGTGGCTGTGAATTGTGCACAGGGAAACCCCTACTTTCAACAGAAAATGTAGTCAATAAATGCATGCTGTTGATAATACAGTACATCATTGTTAAATGTACTGATTGCTTGGTTCTTGAACACACACACACACACGCACGCACGCACGCACACACAGACCTATAGCTTTCCTGTTCTTCCTCTCCAGACAAAACAATGGCAGTGTTGTTAAATAGGTCATCTGCACAGGTCTGTGACAGAAACAGACACTCCCAAGGTAAAAGGGGACAGATAAAAATAACCACGACTGCAAAACAGCCTGTTCTATCTATAAAGACCTTCAACTCTTTCTCTCCGGCTGAATACAAGAGTACTGAGATCTGCATATTGCACAGTATGTTCTATATATACTGCCTAAAGCAAGAAACATACAGTTTGTGAATGCTTCTTGTGTTTCTGTGACAATAACTACTTGTGTATACGGTATAAGAGTATATTTCAGGCCTAATGATATGTGAAACTGGATGCATTATGTAATGAGAAACATTTCAGACAACAGCTGCATTGTTGTGACATGATGTCACTACATTACTTGTTTAATCAGCACCAGATCATAATCTTGAATATTAAATAAATATTCTTATTTTGCCTTTTTAATTTTTCGTTTTTGCAGTCTAATCAAATGAGACTCGTCACAGTGGACGGAAACCCTCTACAGATCAAACCTCACGACACATAAAAGAAATAAGAGGCATCAGGAGGGGCACAAATAAAAATGCACCACTGTAAACATATTTAGATGCTTAAACACATAAAAATACACACTCATTAACACACATGCATCTGTGGAGCTTTTTAGGGTCAGTTTGCAACAGCGCCATCTTGAGGCTAAAATACACAAGTGCATGACTTTGTATTAGTAGGTGGAGATGTGATGCAAACCAGATGTGTGTGTCTGTGTGTGTGTGTGCGCACTTCTGTTCAAGAGGGGTCAGTGATATATTTTTCAAAGAAATAAATACTATTATTCAGCAAGAATTAATTAAAATGATCAAAAGTAATAGACTTTTACTTTGATATAATAAGATTCAATTTCAAAGAAATTCTTTTGATCTTTCTATTCATCAAAGAATCCTGAAAATAATGCGCAGAAAAAAAAGCTGCACAACCTTTTTCAACATTGATAATAATCAGAAATGTTACTTGAGCAGCAAATCATATTAGAATGATTTCTGAAGGATCATGTGACACTGAAGACAGGAGTAATGATGCTGAAAATTCAGCTTTGATCACAGTTTACAATATATTCACATAGAAAACAGTTATTTTAAATTGTACTCATATTTCACAATATTACTGTGTTTACTGTATTTTTGATCAAATGCAGCCTTGGTGAGCAGAAGAGACTTCTTTCAAAAACATTTAAACATCTTATCGACCCAAATCTTTTTCAAGGTAGTGTATATACATGTGTTATGTGAGTGTGTTTTGTAAGATTGCTCGTTTATGTGTGTGTGTGTGTGTGTGTGCATATATGTGTGTTTTGTGAGTGTGTGTGCAAGTGTGTGTGTGTGTGTGTGTGTTTTTGAGGAAAAAATCATGCATATGTCAGTGTGTCAGGAATGTTGTTGGTCCCACCCTCGGAGATCTGAGGATGGATGAGGCAGTACGAAGCTGGAGTTTTCTGTGTTGACATCACTCAAACAATCCCACCATCTGCGTCACTCAACACACACTCATGAACTCATTTCAAAACCTCTCAGTCCAGACTGTCACACAATATCAGCAGAGCTGCAACACCGATGCACGACTACATTCTAAATTCTGACTGTCTTACATTGTAGAATAATAATAAAGTCATCAAAACTATAATAACAATTTTAATCAGTAAAAGACTAATCTATCAGATTATGTCAGAGAGAAACAATGTGCTGAAAGAGACACCTGTCAGCTGGGTGTCCATCTGTCTCCCTAGAGCAGCCAGAAACACCTCCAAAGTGTGCTAAATATATCTAAAGCTATCACTGAGAGACATCTACCTTCACACCAGGTGTGTGTGAGAGCGGAAGAGGTCAATAGGTCAAGCTACACTCTTAAAAATAAAGGTTCTTTATTGGAATCAATGGTTCCATGAAGAACCTTTAACATCCACATCTTTCCATTCCACAAAAGATTCTTTATAGTGGAAAAAGGTTGTTTAGATTTTTAAAATGTTCTTCACACTAAGAAAAAATGGTTCTTTTATTAAGAACTGATGACTGAATTGTTCTTCAGGGACCTAAAATGATTGTCTATAGCATCATTGTGAAACCTTTATTTCATAATTGTGTTACTTAATTTATGGGAAATTACATCATTTATGTATGCGAGTGATGGAGACGTACCTGTAGTAGCGAGCTCATCGAGAAGTCAGCCAGTGATGAAGAGTGTACAGTATCATGTGACTCCTTTAACAACACAAAAACATATTGATTATTATAACCACATACAGATGCAAAATAAACAGCTCCTTATGTAATTGCATGCAAATCAATAATTGCAGCTTCTTTCAGCCAAAACAATGGTTTGATATTTTTCCGTTATCATTTGTGATGTTTCATGAGTTGTTTTGCATTTCATAATCGTTTTACTGTTTATATTTTACTAAAATAGTCTATAATAGGATGTTTAATGGCTGTTCAGTGGCATAGCCACACCCTATTCACAGCAGACCTGTTGATATAACCTGTGGATCTGATCTTCACCCTGTTGCCATACAATTCATCTGTGGATGAATCATGTGAAATCTCATCTGTGCACATTAATGCGCTCAAATCAGCCGAGATGCACTGGAGAAGCAGGTTCTGTGAGGCGTCCTCGGTGTAAAAGCAGTGTGTGTGTGTGTGTGTGTGTGTGTAGCTGCTGTCAGTTCTATTTTTAGCTCAGTGATGTGTCCCCCATGTGTCCTATGAGCAGAGGATGCTAGATGTATTCTGTACCTGTTACCAAGAGCTCGAAACCCTCCTTTAAGAAGAAAACTACAAAAATGATTCAGATTTTATATATTTTTACAGTTTACTATTATTACTGATTATACTGTATTATAAGCCATTACATATGCTAAATTTATGAGATAGATTTTCATGTAAAATTGCTCTAATTAACACCATATAATTGCATGCATTATAATGTCACATAAATGCATGACTGTAATTTTACACAAAAGCTGTGGTCTGATTGAAGTTTGGAGAACAATTTTATTCAAACAAAAATTTCAACAGTGCATCTATCTATCTATCTATCTGTCTGTCTGTCTGTCTGTCTATATGTCTAAGAGGATGATAAAATGAGACATGCAGCTGGCACTCACCTGTAAAAGTGTATATCCGTTTCTGCTCGGTTGTGGGATGCTGTGAGAGAAACGATGGCGATCACACACTCATTCATAAAAACGCACCGCGGATCTTCAGCGCTCACAGTAGACGAACGCGCGCGCGCGCAGCAGCCAGACGCGCGATCTAAAAATAGCGCACCCGCGCAAAAGAAGAGATGCAGCAGAAGAACCCGTTACTCACACTGACTGTCTCTCACATCACAATACTGTCTTATGATACTCAAGAGATGCTGACAGTCTAAATAACATAATGCAATAAGTGTCACATGATCTTTTGCATCGTAATACAGGCGTTCTGACACAGATATCATTAAAAAAGATAAAATCTATAGCAAATTTTATTTTGCTTTATTTTTATTTAATTTAGACTATCAGCATCAGTTGAAGTTTAAAAAAAAATCGACCCTACGTTATAGTAAAGAAAAATCACAAATAAGATATTTCAGTTGTTTCTTTTCAGCATTTTTTTTCTATTTCGTAGGCTATATTTGGTTACTTTATTTTACTTCATTGTTTGTCACGTCATTAACACAAGTATACAAGGAGTGAAAATCTTTCTGCATGGATCCTAGCAGTAATGCATCACAAGAAATGTAACAAATAATTAACTACAGTTATACACCCACCCACCCACCCACACATACACACACACACACACACAAATATACTAATAAATACACTTTACACAAAAATATCCCCTTAAAATTTGATTTTGCCAAGTAAGACATGCTCCTGGAACAGCATTCCTGTCTGAAAGTTTAGTCCTAACCCTATCCCTACCCCTAAACTAACACTACCCTTAAGTTATCCCTAAAATCATAGGTAAATCTAACCCTGGTTGTAAGCCTAAACTTGACGTAAACTGTAAACTTGTCCCTCAAATCTGACTGGTTGATTGGAATGTTGTTCCAGGATCAACAATGATGTTGTACTTGTTGTAAATCACATTCACCGTACGGAGTAGCCTACCAAAAGGCTATCTGTTCTTCTCACTTATGGTCATAAACCTAAATAAGGTCCAAAGTTTATTTAGGATCATTCAGTGTGATGTCATAGCCCGGTGTCAACCTGTCTTTATATCCTGTTGTGTGACTGATATGGAGGAAACTTGGATTTCTGACTTACTTTATAAAATTAAGACTTAGCCTATGATGCGTAGGCTTACCTGGAATCTGAAATAAAATAGAAATGTGAAGATTATTCTTCATTTGCACTTCAGTACCTAATGTAGCCTATCCGATGATGGTTCTCTCGTCCCTCCCTCACCCCTGCCTGCAGTGTGACCCGAGCGGGGCTTTCAGCAACTGGAAACAGGTAAATGCCAATAGCAGCTGGTTAAAATTGAATACATTTATATAAAAAGAGAAAAGAATCAAGCTTTCACACCAGCTAACAAAAATGTGTTCTAAAACATTTAGCTAATGTTCCCATTAGGTTATTAAAGCAATATTTCTGAATGTTCTGAACGTTCAAAATGTCCATTTTTAAATGTTTTTTTCTTGGTTATACAAACGTTAAGGGAACATTCCATTTTATCATTCTGCAAACATTATGGGAATGTTACTTTTGAACGTTCTAAACATTCTAAAACATGTAGTAACATTTAAAAAATGTTAGACGAACGTGCAACTAAAACATTTCAGAAAAATACGTATTTATAAAAATATTTTTGTGCTGACATTTTAAAAACATTATTAAAGACCAGATACATTTAAATGAACGTTCTATTAAAGGTGCACTATGTAATATTTTCTGTTTGCTAGAGGTCGCTAGAGGTCTATTCAAAACAAAGGCGTAGCTTGATGACACCAAGTTTAAGTGCGGAATCTTGGGACATGTGGTCGGTGGAAAATAATTGGGATAGGATTCGGGAACAAATCATGTTCATGGATGCGATTATTAACGTTACTGTAGTATGAAGCAGAGCAGGAGCGAGTGTTGTGGGAGCTGAACGAGGCCGCTGGAGCGATTGCGCAACACACGCCTCACGAGCAGCGGATCTTTTATTATGCCGCAGTCGCCGCTTCCGCTTTTCTGGTCATGAGTATGAGGTAACACAGCTCTGTTTATCATATTAGATACATTTGAGTGTGTTGAAAATGATGTTATGACGTTACTCTGTGCGTTCGCTCGGCGGCTGCTGCGAGACACTTGTTGCACACTGCAGTAAGATAGATCGATTTTAGAATTTAATATTAAATGCTGGATGGCTTGTGTTGATAAATGGCATGTAATTCATTTTAAAACGTATTGTATGATGGAGAAAATTCTGTATTACTGTTACTAAAAATAAAGCTGCATCTGATTATGCTATGTTAGCTACTTGACAAAATAGTGTTTTTCTCTGAGGCATGGTAAAGCATGGTACTCGCAAAAAATCAAGAAAATTAGATTTAAACAATAAGACTAAATGTGTTGAGCTATATAACAATAATTAGATTTCTGTCTATAAAAATACCAAAACAGTTGTTCCATCATCTATTAAAACATTTAATATATTAAAGTGTCTTTGGTGTTTGGTTTCTACAAAATAAAACGGAAACCGAGGGTAACGCGGGTATGACGCAATTGACAGGCGACTCCTCACACGTCCCGGAGCCTTGGTTAAAATTGCAATTTTCTCACGATTTACAAATAGTTGCAAACATTTGGGATGTTGTAAGTACTCAAGTGAACAAAATATATAACACTGGCCTAGTGGTTTTTGTATATTTTACTGCAAAATTCTTACATTTTGCACCTTTAACGTTACTGGAAGAACGTTTGTTCAGAAAGTTAGCCAACGTTCTGAGAACATTCCTGTTAGAACATCCTTCATGCAATGTTTACACAAATAATTGGCACGACTAGAACACTTTTAACGTTTCTTTGTCACATGATGAGAGCACTGAGTAGGTCAAAACTGCTGTATCAGTGCTGGTTCAGCAGAAGACTGCGTTCAAATGACGCACGATTTCTGAAAAAAAAAAAAACAATAGATTGTGAATTATTTTTTCCACAAGCCGAGGCACGTTACTATTATAGATCGTTGATGCGGCTCTGTGCTATTTAAATTTACTAAATATCATAAACCATGAGTCATGGGTAAGATAGGTGTGTCATCACATGCTGACCAATCACGGAATACGCTATAGGTAACTTTTCGACTAGTATGCCCATTCTACAGCGCCCAGCAACACACAGAATACCAAAAGGCTCACGGCTACCTAACATTATAAATGAGGCACTATATTGAAATATATATATACTCATACATATTCACATGAAGTTAAATATAGCCTATTTTAGAAGATATTTATTAATAAAAAACATAGTAATGTTATTTGGCGAATTCAGGCAGTCTTCCGGGTGATAGAATTCTGCCAACCAATCAGTGCCTGCTTTTCTCATCACATGATCTTTCCTCAGAAGCGCTCCGGAGTGTATGCTCTAGTTTTCCGTTGAGACTCTTTGTCGAGCTCGCGCTCATGGCGGCTACAGGGAGGGCGCGCGCAGTCCTGAAGCGCCTCAGTTTATGAACGTGAGAAGAAAGAAAAACGCTAAAAATGTGGCGGGGATAAACAAAACGACCGTTTTTACATTTTAAATAATGTTTGCAGAGGTAAGCCACGATTTCCCCTCATTGGATAGATAGTTGTGTCTTTTATTGTATTTCCTGCTGTATTGAGCTGCTGTTAGCTTAGCCGTGTGTTACCTGAGCAGGTAAATAAACACACACACACTGAAGTACACGCACAGTTACACACATTAACACACACATGCGTGTCTTGTGTGCGGGATTACACACACTAATGCGATGAGATTAGATGTTTCTGAGCACTGACAGTAAGTCTTCAGCTAGCTCAGCTAACATCAGCTGTCTGTGTGTATTTACATGTATGTGTGTTTACGTGAGTAATGAGTGTGTGACAGTTGTGTGTATAGGGGCCATGGGTGGAGATGATGGGCTTTTGAGTGTTTTCTGCGTGTCTCTGCTTGCTGATGTTGAGAATTGCTGGAAATGACAAGATGTTTCGTGGCATTGTATGTGTCATTTGAGCGTCTGATTAAGTATTTACACTAAATTAAACGTAGGTTGAAGTAAAATGCTAGTTTTGTGTGTATGGGAGAAATAAACCCTTGTAAAGGTTACAGTTCAGGCCATAAAGTTGGTTATAATGACACACCTGAAAACACACATTGTTTTTTGTGTCAGCATCTGATCATAATGTTGATATTAATGTATACAAAGTAAAAACGCCTGTTTTAAGCTGTATACTTTCTGGTTATGAATATGTTTATGATGAGAAGCCTGGTTTTGTTTCTTTTGCACTTGTCTTATGTTATTTTAACCTCTCATTATATGTTTATTGTTTACTAAAATAAACATTATGTTAAAATTAGTAACACTTGTTTTGGCAAAATGTAGTCCAGATTGTAACGTTCGTTATATCATGCCTGGATGTGGTATTTCAGCCTCCGATCGTGTACTTGTAAAGTGTAAACATCTATTTTGCCTTTATGGGGCAATTAAACCCATGCAGACTTTGTTTGGATGATAAAGTTAGTCAAGTTCAACCTCCTTGTGTGACACCGTTCTTGTGTGTGAATTTTATTTCAGTTTCTGAGCATATACTTATAAAGTGACACACTTGTTTGGGCTCTAAGCAATATTTAAACCTATGCAAACATGTGGTATAGTTGGTTATGGTGGCAAGATAGTCTGGTTGCATGACATTTACTGTGTGGAGCCTCTAATTATATAGTTTTTAAAGTAAACACCTGTTTGGGACATTTGCAATAAGCAGACTGTCTGGTTGCACTTATTTTTCAGGTGCATATATAACTATGCAATTTCAGCATCAAATCTGGTAAACATAAACAACAGGAAAAGTTAGAAATTAATTGAGAATTGTGGGAACCTGATTATTTTGTGAATTGGTGTGTTATAGAATATTATAGAATAGTTAGTTATGATGATAGACTTGATAAGAGTCTTGTTGTGTGCCACTTGCCCTGTGTTGGGGTTATTTTAGTTTATTTATCCCATTTATTTAAAATTTTAAAGTAAATTAAAGATTAAACACCTGTTTTGTGATGAAGACAAGACTGTCAATTGGTTGCATGCCATATTTCATCACTGGAAATCATGCATTTGTCAAAAGTTTCACTGCATTGGTGAAGTCTGGCTGTGTTTCGTCACCTGATGACAGGTGGATGAGGTGAATCCTCTTTAGTCACATGACCCGCTGTAAGAACGTCCACACGTGTCTCTGCGGGCATATTAGGACTTGAATGCATTCACTCCGTCTTTGCATTTTAGGGCTGGACCTTGAATTTAATGCATTACTAATGTTTTACTAGCCCGGTGAACCAAAGCGTTTCAGGTCAGCCTGCAGTGATGCATGTGACGTTATGTTACAGGTCATTTCGTTTGTTTGTAGACAAGAATTGAATTATAATCATATAAAATTATCATAGAAATGACATGCACAAACAACAGGGTTTTTTTTACATTTGTTTCTTCATTCCTTTTGTTTTTCCTCAGGAGTAAATTATAAGAAGTATGCGTTCTTGTACGGTATACGGCTGGGTTGTGTGTCAACAGAGGAATGCAAAACTGTAAATGGCCAGCAGCACTTGACTCAGAGTCAGCCTCGTGTTACGACACGAGTGGCTCAGTTCACCTGTGCGCTGAAGCTATCCCAGCATGCTGGACGTTCTTCCTGCGTGTGCCCTGTTTATGCCCATCAGAGCTGTCCGATATATGCTTATGTAAATCTCATTATCTGCTCCTTATCATAGCTTTGTAAAGCCATGTTTGTAGTCTGTGCAATGAAGGAATGTGTTTGTTTTTGCAGTGATATAGTTATATGTAAATAGACAAGATTTTGTTTCAGCCGTTTTATCATCTGTCAGGGAAAAATATTATGTCTGAATTAGGGATGCACCGATAACCATTCATTCTTTATATTTGAAAGCCGATAACCAATATATTGGCCGGTTAATCTGAATCCAAATTTTTATATAATTTTTGATTACTGTCTAATTACAAAAACAAAAGTTTCACAAGATTTTTCTTTTTTTTTTCCACCTTTCATTTGTCAGGCAAAAAATATTATATGTCTGATTTAGGGATGCACCGATATGAACATTTTGGCCGATACCGATAACCAATAATTCTTTATATTTGAAAGCCGATAACCGATAAATTGGCAGAGTAATCTAAGTCCAAATTTTTATAAAATTTTTGAGAGTCTGATTACAAAAACAAAAGCTTTACCATTAAAAGCCATGTCCCAAGCACAAAATTATATTGTTCTCATTATAATTTTATGTAGCTGATATGACAGACTTGCGCTGCACGTTGCACTTAACTGTATTTTCCTTTTTGAAGTGACTCCAGTCATATTTCAAGCAATTCAAAACCATCATGGTGAACAGTGCACATCTGAAGTTTCTCAGTTGAAGGAAATAATGCATTATTTATTAGCTTTAATATATCGGCCAAATTTTCTTATTGGGTCGATAACGATGTTCATTAAAAATGAACATATATCGGCCGATACCGATATGGTGGCCGATATATCATGCAACCCTAGTCTGATTACTTAGAAGAGTAATAGCACAAATGTTTTGTTCAAATCTCTAAACCATGAGTAATATTTTTAGTAATAGTTATAGTTATAGCAATAGTAATAGTTATGTTTGTCTTAACAAACTCTACTAGTTTCTCAGGGGTGACATTTTAAGGACATCATTTTATTTAAGTTTAATGTAGTTTTTTTGGTCTGTAGAGAACTTTTACTCTTTTATATTTAAGTGCAGAAGGCATAGATCTGGATTATACACACAGCTTTTGGTCTCAGGGCATCGGCACTCGAGCCTGGGGTATTTACACCGATCTTAAAATAGACCTCCGTGACCAGCCTGAATTAAACGCTGAAGCCTGATGAGTTTTGTGCGAGATCACTCTTCAAACCTTTGGGAACTCTTCAACACTTGCGGTGATCATCTTATGAGCTCTCCTCAGCGCCAATTCACCCTCCAACTTTATCGGGTTGGAGTGTGTGTAATGGCCTTATCTTAGCTTAGGGTCATGTTCTGGAAACATCCATGTATTTAGGCTGACAGCCTTACCATGCACTGCCATGCAGCATAATGTTAATGAATTTTGCTGTTTAAGAAGATGGAGCTTGTTTGCTGCTGTCTGTGGATAATAATCTTAACCTGGCTAAAGTCTTTGGTGACCCGTTCTGTGAAGACAGAATGAGATCATCGCTGTTAAGAGTCCTATTAATGTTACAGCTTTACACCTTTCTGTCTCGTATGAAAGCCTGATGATTAACTGGTTTATTAGACTGTAACACTGTCCTCTTGCATCTGTCCTCAAACTCACAGCAGGTTTCTTTTACTGGATGGAGAAGACTGTCACCTCATGTTTGGGGCAGGGCTGCACGATATTGGAAAAAACTGACATTGCGATATTTTGTTTTTCTTCTATATATATTACAATATGAAAACAATTTCACCAGGTGACTTGAATAGCTCTATCTGAAAAGAATAAATCATTCTAGAATGATTGGTGTGATTTTGAAGGCAAGTGAATCTGCATAGAAAATAATAAACAAATTACAAGCATCGATAAATACAATAGAACAAAGATACTAATGGAATAAACAGCACTGTAAAAAAAAAAAATCCACTGTAAATAATTCTGGAAAAAATACAGTAAAAATGTAAACATATTTACAGAACAACCTGTAAATTTTACAATATAAAACTGTAATTTACAAACAAAAAAAAAAAGTAAATTTAAACCAGTAAATTCAACAATGCACACTGCTACTAATATCTGTTTTATACCTTTAACATATATTGACAATCACCATAGTAATGCAGGTGGTAAAAGAGAAAGAATCATGAATAAGTTTATCACAAGTAGGGTTGTCAAAATTACCGACTTTTGGTAATGAAATTTTAAAAATGTGGTGATACCAGCATTTACCCCTAGCATTCTTAAACACCTCTGATTGGCCATTGTGTTCACGCGCTCAACAGATACATCTGTGATTGTCTACAATGATCAATGCTTCAAAAACATGTTTTGTAGCTTTTCCATAGGCAGAAGTATATACTAGTGTATAGTCAAGTTCGGTGTTTGCGTGCTGTCTGCGTGGCTCTGTGTGCACACAGAAAACAGCGTGTGAGTTCTGAATTGAGTTCTCTTTCACGTCTTCTTGTGCTCGAATGGTTTAAAATTACTTGAATGTTTAAAATGAAACACATGCAAATGATAAACTTTGACTGTATGATGGTTAAACTTTGCAATTAATCCAAGAATCACGTGCGTTTCGAACCATGGGTCCTGGTCCATACTGGTCAACTACAGTACGATCCCTGTATTTGACATTGCACAAGGATATTTCGTGCAGCCCTACTTTATGTGATCTGCTCTGATGTGAAAACATGTTAAAGATAAAACGGCTATTGGATTATTGTGTGTTTGACAACAAACAGAGCAGCTTTGGTTTTCTAGTCCACCGTATGTTGTAATCTGCTTTTATCTTCTTTTGAGGTGAGTTTGGTCATGATAAGGACTGAAACAGGTTTTTTAGAGCACACGGAAAACTTCCCACAGTCGTGTTTTCCAAACAGTTAGATTGCATGTGCATTTGTGCAAATCTCTTTATCTAAAAAACACAGTGCATAAACTACTAATATTAACTAGTCCATAAATTGTTAGACATTTTGAACTTTTTGATATAACCAGTGAATGTTGATTCAGAACAGATTTTTCTCTGATGTTTACTTTACTGATGTCTTTGGTTTCCCTCATAACTGATCCTTTTCTCTGTTATCTGGTGTCACTGTTTTGATGACGTTTACTTGCGCACATTGAGACCAAATGCACAGCAGTTCATTGCACTTTATCATTTTGAGGTAGAAACCTCGGGACTCTTTAACTGTGTAGAGAAACTGTTTCTCATTTGTGGTGACCTTGTTCGTCATTACATGGGATCTAGTATGTGTGTCATCCTCGAACATGTGTAAACAAAAAAGAAAAAAAGGAACTACACTGACTATTTAATCAGTTGAATTGGTCATTGTTTATATTTACTCATCCTTATGTTGTTCCTGTATGATTAGCTTTATTCCACAGAGCACCAGAGAAAGTTTGATTAATGTGCTGCTCATTGTTTTCAATGTGGCTGTAACTGTCATGCTTCAAAATAAGCACAAAAGCACCTTTAGAGTCGTCTATATGACTTTTTACTTGGGGTGTGACAAGACAGCTCACAAGACGAGACAAGATTGAGTTTACGAGAACGAGAGAAGACTTTTCACAATATTTTTAAGAAATCTTTAGTGATGAAATACATGACTACAAAAATGGTCTGCAGGTGCATTTGAAATGTTTTAACTAATCATCTTGTAATGAATGTCATTTCAGTTCTGCTTTCTGAGTATGAATTATCATATGCAGTAAAAGACAACAATACTCAAGCACTGTAAAAGGTTTTGACACAAACTCAACTGACTGGCTTCTTTCCTGTATGATTTCACATGAGTCTCTTTAGACCTTACTGTACATGATTAATGAGCTTCTACAACTTTTGACCTCCTAACTGAACTCCTTTCCACAAATTGATCATAGAAATAAAACCGTATAAATAAAAATGAATAACACAGTTTCTCTTTCTCTTAGTCTTAAGTGAAAATAATAAGTGCAGCTATAATCAAAGTACTTCAAAGTGCAAATAGAGACTCAGTTTTTCTTCAAGCATGATACAGAGCTAAGAGATGGTTACACCTACACAGCCCAGCCTTAGATAGCTTTCATATCGGGAGATATTTGCATGTATCAGGGAGCCACTTTCAAAATACGGAGTATTGAAATCGTGCTTGAATGCGTGCTCGCATTTTACTTTCGATTTCGCAATCGCACGTACTCTGTGAATAGGGAGCGGCGATGCTGAGCGTGAATTCTACAAGATATGACATTTGTTAGATGCTTAGGCTCTGTTGTGCAACGAATCCTCCGCCATGGTCTTGTCAGTCATCTCATCACTTACTCTCATCATGTGATAAGTGAACTCCGCTTCCTGCTGCTCGTGTTGGATGAGCTGGATGGGATTGAAGCAACTGTTATCCAACTGAATTAAATGGATTTATTTATATAAAAAGCAAAATGACAGGGGAGGTGTGATGTAAATGTGGCGGTGGCATATTCTATCCTAATTTCACCCTCACACTCTGTCATGGCAGTATCGCGAGACAGCTTTTTACCTCAACGAGAAATCTCGTCATACTTTAATCGTGGCACAAGTTCTCGTCACACCCCTACATTTTACCCATCTTTTGATTTCATATAGGCCTAACTAACTGGTCAAAATTTAAGTCATTATTCACTGATAATCTTCCCCTCAAAATCAAATGAACAGTGAACTGGTGCAAACAGATTATTGATAATGACTTCAATTTCATCACAGACGTTGTGTTGAACATTTTTATAGTGCTTTTTTGTCATTTTAGGCTTGGATATTCTACAGAAATTCATTTGTGTTCCATGGATGAAAGAAACAATTTTGGAACATGATGAGAGTGAATAAATAATGACAGAAGTTTAATTTTTTGGCTGAATTATTCCCTTAATTGAGACAAATGGACATGAATGATTTCTCAAACCATGTGTCTGTTGAGGAGAGATGTGCTGTTACTTTACAAAGTAATCAGACTCATGATTTTTACATAATGGACAATAAAACAGGTGATAAAATTAAAGGATAGACATGAGCTAAATAGAGACAAAGGACCACATACACTTGAGGGTGCAGTACTGTTATAAGTTGAGTCTTAAGCAATCCTCAAAAAAAGACCAAGCAAGATAATGTAAAAATGTCATTTGTCTTGCTCTAATAGCATCCACCATAGCGATTTGTTGTTTGTAAGCTGATGGAATAGTTTGCCAGCGGCTGATTTGCAGTCCTGTGACACTCCACATGTGTGAAAGCCTGTTTATTCATCTCTTTAATAACACATACGTGCGTCGTGTCTGTGGTATAGGATGATCTCTAGAACGCTACAGCAGCATCCAGAGCAGGTTTGTTACGCTGTTTGTCCAAATCCACAGGATGTCAGCACAAGTCATGAATGATCTGATTCAACAGGTTACAGAGGTCAGCAGGTCAGGACTAGGGTTTGTGGTACTGCAATGAATCACAGAGTTAAATCAGTGCTTTTACAGCTTGTTCTGGACAAAAACTGCACACTTTGACAGGAAAAGACCATTTGATTGAGTTGTAAAGTGGCCAACAATTCATCTTTCATATGACGTTTAGAGGTGGGTTTATCTGAAATCATAGATATCTAGATTGCTTTCTTTTACTCTTTTGCAGTCTTTCTTTTTCTTTCCTTTGCCATTTCTTCTTTTTACACTCTCTTTGCACTTTATTTTCTCATTTTCTTTTGCTCTCATTATTTTCTCCATTATGAACATTTCCAGAGTTCTCAGAAGCAGAAGTCATCATAGATTTGGAAACTTCTATAGTGGTGAACTGAAACCACAAATTACGTGCTCATTTGCTCCAATAGTAAAAGAAAAAATCCATAAGAGTTTCTGTGACTTTCCAAAGTAAAAAAAAAAAAAAAATGAAGAGATTGATTGTTAATCAGTTGTATTGGAAACACTCACTCAGCAGCATTAACTAGATTTCTGTAATTTAATGTCAGGGTAATATAACAAAGTATAGTGTTATAAATGTATATAATTACTTTTTAAAAATGTATTGAAATATAGAAAATGTGCAAGATTTACACCGAGTATCAAGTCACGCCCTACGTTTGTTCTTGTTCCAGAAGCCGTTTCACTCAGATATACGTCACAATAGAGAATAAAAGACTTTCACTACTTCTGTTGAAACTTCTTTAATAACTGTGGAAATGTGTCATTACAGTCTATGAAAAGGGTCCGTGAACATTTGATCATATTTTTGGGTGATGTTTATTTAACATGTCAGCAGAACAGGACACACTCCAGGTCTTACCCTTCAGATCTGAGGCGCACAGAGAGGTGTGTGTGTGTGTGTGTGTGAGAGTGTGTGAGAGCACTCAGATCGTCTCAGGAGAAGGAAGGGAAGGCCAGAGATTGGGTCACTGAGTTTCCTGTCCTGAAAAAAACAGGAAACCTGTCCACTGGACCCATTCTCAGTCACACTCTCTCATCTCATCTGTGTCATCTTTCCTATAGTCTTTTAAAAAACTTTACCCGTCTGCTGAAGGCTCCAGCAGCGATTTCAATTCTTCTTCCGGGTCTTTGTTATGATGATGATCAGGAGCAAAATGCAACTTTTTTTTGCCATGTTGGCCTGTAACTTTGCTACTTTAATTGCAATGTAAGAATGAGAATCTAAATGCTACTGATTTTATCTGGCAAGAGTGAATCACATTAAAGAGATTTATGAATGCTAAAGAAAAGCTTCACCTATTTGAACAGTAACTAGGACAGCAAAAGTATTTTTCTACACCTTAAGCCACAACATGTGGGTACAATCAAAATCACAAGGAGTCTTGATGTTTTTGACAGGTGCTCGCAACTAAACAATGCCACTGTCCTGGAGATAAAATATTATTTTAATGAAATGGTGCAAAATGCAATTACATGGCCAGGAAATTTCCTCAATTCACCCGTGTTTTCGAAAAACATTTTAGACCTTGATGATGATGTTTAATTTCAGTTGTTCAGTAGCTGTGGTCGTGACATGGCTTTTCTTCTGTATTTTCAATTATACTTTATTCATGCTGCTTTCATTCTGATCAGTTAACAAGAACACTCACAGTGAGCCAAAGATAAGAAATAATGTTGTTAACTATGTGTTGTCTTTCAGGCCAGTCTGTCCATCTGGGGATGGGGGGGTCTGGGAGTCGTCCTCTTCCTCATCTCATTTGGACCCTTTGCCATCTTTTATCTGGCCTTCTACATCCTCTGTTTCATTGGAGGGTAAGTGGATCACAACTAATACTTGTTTCAAACACCATCAGTGTGCTTTAACGTCTGTAACACCTGTTGATGCTCTAGTATGATGCTGCAATCTCACTCTCCTCTCTCTCCAGGGGTTTTGTAGTGCTGCTTTTATTTGGAAAGACAAACTCAGAGAAGCACCTGGAAAGGTGCGAACACTCCTACCTGCCAGCTACACAGCCGGCCATACTGAAGGTGTGCAAACGCTCGCTCTTCCTTTTGATTTGATTTTAATTTATTGTATTTACCATAACACACAAAAGCATTTGTAATGCATTTAAGCAATACAATTGCTTAACAATTGCAAATCATAAAGTGAGAATTGCGTGATATAAAGTCAAATTATGTGATGATAACTCACAATTGCGAGAAAAGTCAGAATTGCGACTTTATATCACGCAATTCTGACTTTATAACTCGCAATTCTCACTTTATATCACACAATTCTGACTTTAAAACTCAAAGAATTGTGAGATAAAATCACAATTTAGTGGCGGAAACAAGCTTTGAGTTTTTGTGCGTCTAAGACATATTTTTATATCAAGTGAAATGCTTGTGAAGTGACTTTAAAATAGTGCTTGTGTTCCACTTCTGAGTTTTAAGTCTGTGTTTGTTCCTCAGGTTTCGGAAGAGATGAAAACAGAGTCCAAACCCATCAAGATCGACCGTCGTCTGACAGGATCCAATATCATAGATGAGCCACTGCAGCAGGTACTGTCAACAAAACTAAACAGACAGATGAACATGATGCGGCTGAAAGTGCTCGCTCATGTGTTTGAGGAACATGTGGTTTCTCTACTGATGAGGAATTCTCAGACTGTCGAGTCGTCGCTTCACAAACATCGTTTGTTTCCGCCAGTGACATGAGTAAGACGCTGGATCAGCTAGTTTGAGAGTTTAGGCTGAACTGGAGTTTTTTTATAAAACTGATGAGCACATGACACTCGCTTCAGCTTGTTTTCAGTCAGTGCTCTCACATGCTTTACTGAATCAGGTTTGAGTCTGCTTACAATGCATATATTCTGCTAGGGTCACTTTTTTGATGGAACCATTTTCTCCACTTTAGCTTTTATTTGCTTCCATAAAGGCCACTTTTATTGTTAGTCAAATAGGTTCCTCACACCATAAAATCACAATGCTGATGTTGCATGACAATTTTCCACCCTCTCTTTGACATTTAGAAAACAGGTTTTTTTACTACTACACCTTGGATATGTAAGTGACTTACCCATTTCACTTAAATTGTTGTTTAAGTTGCGAAATACTGAAAACATGAGCGATTGTACAATCCAACACCTAGTCAGCTGCCCGCATAGACAGCTACCTTTTAAGACATCATCCTAACTCTCATGTACTACGATTTAGAACGCTCTACATAGGCAGCAACAATTATATGAGATATAACAACGATTTAATGACGATCTAACAATCAAGCAGTTTTGATTTGCTATATAGTATGTACCACTGAACATGAGTGTGCTGTATGTATCCGGGTAAAGTTGGACATACTTAATAATTGTATAATTCATTATTAGTCATTAATTCATTAATTTCCATTAAATTTAATACATTTCTATTGAAATCTTTGCAGTGCATTTTTGGATTAGTTTGCCTGAGAAATAAGCTAAAACAAGGTATCTTAGAAGGCAGAATGATGTTTCCTACTGTTTTGAACAGCCTCCATGTGGGCAGTTTGCCTTTTCCATGATAAACCTTGTTAAAATCGTTGTATAAGAGCTCTTTATGACCAAAATCATTGTGTAACTCATTCTATACTAGTCTGACGTTTTGAGGAAATTGTGTTAAAGTTAAACACAGTCATGAGAGTGTGTCAGCAGGTTTGCGAGCCCTTCTGTTCAGTGTGGACCCCTTTGTGGTAGAAGTGATGGGTTATTGTGTCTGTGCCAAGAAGAATTCAGGGCACATGATCGAGAAAAATACATTTCCTTGTGCCTGATGTTTTTCACACATATGTACTCATATATATTTATTAAGAGTGTGCGGCATAACTTTTTCATTATGGGGTGATCTTTGCCACATTAAATTGATTTCCTGGGGCATTTTTACCTTTATAAGGGCAATTTTTTCTAACCTTATTAGATGTATGCATCACCTATTTGAATGAAATACTTTTTGAAACTTTGTATTGCTAACACTTCTCATGTTTATTGCCTCTTAAATGAATCGCTTTGAATAAAAGAGTCTGCTAAATGAATAAATGTAAATGCACTTTAAATATGAAACTAAAACCGCCAGTAGGTGGTGACAAGTCACTGTATTAATGAGTGAGTCATTAAGTCATTATATTATCATTACAGCTGTCCTCGACTAAAGATTTTGCTAGTCATTCATTTAAGTGATTAGTCGACTAATCGCACGTTTATATTAATGAGCCATATAAATCATAATAATGAGCCTTTAATTGCCTATATAGATAGCCTAATCAGCGCTCAAGTGCACGCATAAAGCTTGCAGCAGCTCTCCAGCAAAAGTAATGGTTATGAATGTTATGTGAAAACAGCAAGGAGACTGTCTAAACATTTTAATAATGTAAAGTTGAAATTTATTAATCATGTTTTCTGTGTTGTTGGCTGCAGAGATTAACACTGACAATGCTGACTCGTCATCTCCACAGTAGTCGATGTGCCTATATGCATGTTTCACACAGATTACATAATCTGAGAATATTTGTTTTCCACTTGAATTGGTTGATGATCGTTTGACATTTCAAGCTTTCTATAGATATATTTCTCATGTTTGTGAGGCAAGCATACACTGAGTTTTGGTTTATTTTTTTGACTCGCTCAAGTTCACAGAGACAGGCGACAGAAAGCGCATCCTGTATGGTTTCTTTATTTTACAAAGGCACAACGTTTTCTTGTTATCGTGAATTTACACAAATAAAAGCAGACCCTTAGTTTCGAATGATGTACTACTCTTATCTGTATGACCAAAAATGACAGAGTATTTTAAGTTGTTTCCACTATCATCAGAAAAAATGCAAGTGATCGCGCCTGCGCCTCCATCTCATGCAGTAACGTGTGCTATAGTTCAGCTTCCACGCTCCACACGAACACTTGAATATGGGCATAATAATAGCGCACATTTATCTAGGTTAATGTTAGAGCAAGCAGCCATGTAAAGTTGCTACTACTCACATGTTTCAAATGATAAGCCATATTTGAGGTGGAAGATAGGCAAACGTTTGGATTTCCTGCCCGACATACTGTAATTATCACAAAGAACCACCGATAATGATCTGTCCCTCACGCACTGTGTGACTTCGCCACAAGTTTTTTTTTTTTTCTGCGACTAACCGACCAATCAGATTTTTGGTCGACGAAAGCCTCTTTTAGTCGACTAATGATTAGTCGAATATTAGGGGACAGACCTAATTATCATAGACTATACCTCTCGCTCACTTCTAATGTATATACTCTTTCATGATCTTTTTGACATTATTTTAATCAAATAGTGTCCTGTTCTGATCCTCTTCTCATGTCATTCATCAGGTCATCCAGTTTGCTTTGAGGGACTATATCCAGTATTGGTACTACACACTGAGTGATGATGAAACGTTCCTCTTGGAGATCCGTCAGACAGTCCAGAACGCCCTCGTCCAGTTCTCCACCAGGTGAGACACCTGTCTGGCCCATTTACCCTCACATCTGCTTTAAAATCACTGCTGCAGAGGGTTCCAGGCCTGATGCAACACCTAACAAAACACTGCATTCAGAAGTTCTTACACATTTTCCTTGGTAAACACCATGTTGAAATTGAGACTGTAACTCCCATGATTCATTGATGCTCAATCTTTCCGTTCCTCAGGTCTAAAGAAGTGGACTGGCAGCCATATTTCACCACTAGACTGGTGGATGATTTTGCAACTCATCTGCGTGTTTTCAGGAAAGCTCAAGAGAGGCTGAATGAGAGAGAAGATCCTAAACAACGTAATTATCATTCTTTCCTCTCAATTCACATTGTCTGCAAAACCTAGACAAAACGTTTATCAATGAATCGATTAAACCAAGAATAGCAATAATGATACCACTTTACAATAAGGTCCCATTAGTTAATGTTTAGTGTAAAGATCTCAATATCAGGACTAAAATTGTAACAAATATTATAATAAATAGTTGATTTCCTAATGCCAATTTACTGACTTAAGGGCTTTAAATCTTTAATGGGAACTTGATTTTAATGTCAGCATGTGCATGACGTTATTTGTGTGTTTGCGGCAGGTGACGCTCCTGAGGAGCTGCTGGACTCGTTTTTTGAGGCGGAGGTAGAAATGGAGAGGAATATTTGTAGAGACATGGTATGCATGTCACGCAAGGATGAAGAAGGTAAGACAAACATAGAGCAAGTCAGATTTGTGTCTATAGACGGATCAAAGAATCCAGCCCAGTGATTCAAGGTGTATTTTATGTCAACAATAGCAATGAATAAGTTGTACATACTTCCCTAGGGCAGATCTTATAGGCCAGACAAGCTGAAAGACTTGATTAGCAAAAAATACAAACACACACCCAGTCATTAATGTATTGACGTGCTTTGAAAACGCTTTAGTGACTGACTGACAATCAGAGAAAGCAAGAAAACCATTTTGGGTGAAATCATGGTGTGTGTGTATATATATGTGCCTTGGGAATATAAAATGTCACGTGATCACATCTGCAATCCACCATCATCAGATGAATTATTCAGAACAAATTATTTACTGACTTTCTTTATTCTGTAGAACACAAAAAGGAGTTTTGATGAATGTTCACGCTACTTTTTTCAATTGCTGAAAGTGATTAGGAACAGGAACTGTTGAATTTCAAAAATGCACAAAAACACCATGAAAGTAGTTTGTTCAACTTGTGCGCAACATTCCAAGACTTCTAAAATCATGAGATAAAGGATTCCTGCGGGTCCTTAAAAAGTCTTAAAAATCAGTTTTATAGAATTTAAGGTCATAAATAGTTTTAAATATATTAAGTGAGAAAAATGAGAAAAATCTTAATTATCATGTCAAGAGGTCTTCTATTTGGAAATTTGGATGGAAAAGCAGGAATCGTGATGCAGGTTAATGTGATCATTAAACTTCAAAAGGTGATGATTTAAGTAAATGTTTTAAAGTAAAAATGCGGTGCTGTTGTGCATTTTACAGACCCACAGTTTCAGATCAATTCGCAGTCATTGAATACATTTAATAAGCGATTGCTTATTAATCTACTGTTGATGAATTTTGACAATGTTTACTTATTGGTGTTTATATTGTAATATAGTGAAAATGGTTGTAATAGTACATATTTTATCTCCCTCATGTTTTGATTGAGTAGATGGCAGAATTAAATCATAGACATTTCAAAATAAGATTGCGCATTTCAGGCTTGTTTATAATTAAAAGTCCCACATTATGCATAAAAATCTGTATCTGGCATTGAATTCAGTGTAAACTCAGAGGAAGGAAAGACTAAGAACATAATTTAACACATTCAGTATATAGTTTATACTAGTATCTGCACAGTAATCTGTAATAATATCGTTCAACCTTTAATTCGTATGTATCGTATTAATATGTTGGTACGTTAACCTTTTTCAATACATAATGAATAAAACATGTCTTGAGTATTTTAAGCTTGCTTGTTTAATTAAGTAAAAAAGGCTCTGAGATTGTATTGGTTTGTTCTGAATAGACATACAGTTTTAATTTTATTTGTGCAGATCTTTAAAAAGATCTTAAAAAGCCTTAAATTTGATTTTAAAAACCCTGCAGATATCCCGCAATAGCTTTGGTTGAGGATCAGACTGTTCTGTACGTTGTGTTTTTGCTGTAGGTTTGACTTCTGCATGTTTTTGGTGCAGGTTACCTGCGGGATCTCTGTGAAGTGCTGCTGTACCTGTTACTACCTTCTGGAGATTTCCACAACAAGAATATGAGATACTTCCTTAGGGTAAGACATAAACACACACATGCTAAATCAGTCCCAAATGCATTCAAATAATCCATCTTTCAACTATTGTCATGGAAAGTGACATGGGAGGAATACTGTAAAACAGTGTTTACATGGAAGAAACCATTACAGATCTAAAAAACATACATTTTTATGCAAGCACTTTCTGCCTTCGAATTAAAAACTATTAAAATGGTTTTCATTATTTGAAATAAAGATGGCATAAAATAAAATATAAATATTAGATAAAAACCAAAAATTAAAAGAAAATGTTGCCTTGCCAACTAACTGAAATAAGTTGAAGTACTAATCTGAAATAAAAAAGTAAAGCTAAATAGAAATATAAAAAAAACGAATAAAAATGACAAAAGCACTAAACAAAATTACTAAAACTTAAACTAACATTTAAATAAAAATTGAAAGTATTAAAATAAAAGATTATTCAAAATATTAATAAATACTATTATAATATATAAAATATCACTCATTGTATTTTAATCTGCAGTAAATTTATTTTCTTTAAAATGCCATTTCATTTCGAAAGATTATTATCTGTGGTAATTGACAGTATATCACAGATGCTGTTGATAGAGATTAAGTAGTATTAAATCCTTTAAGACACCAGATCAGGGATTTACCGAAAGCATGATTCTGTTTTGAACTCATGAAGTGGCTTATGTGGTCCTGACAGGTCTTGCTGCTGAAACTAAAAGATTAGAGCTCCAGCTTTGGTGTTTTGCAACTGGACAAACTTGTTGATGATGATTAATTGATTGATTCTTTGATGTCCTGCAGGAAGTTTTGGCCAGAGGAGTCCTGCTGCCCTTAATTAACCAGCTCAGTGACCCTGATTACATCAATCAGTTCGTCATCTGGATGGTGAGACCTACTCTGTTCGTATTGTAGAGAAGTGTGTTGTAAATGTATTTGCTTTCCCTTTAAAACATTTTTCTGTGTGTTTAGATTCGTGACTCAAGCTGTAACTATGAGGCCTTCTTGAACATCTTAAAGCTGACGGACAAACCGCCCGAGCTGGAGGCCGTCAAAGACAAAGTCCTGGAGGAGCTTCAGCATCTCCGATCTCTGGACACGGGCGCAGACGGTAAACACACATGCACTCCACATTTGTGTTTACATACATACACTTAAATGTCAGGTTTTTTTTTGTTTTTTTTTAAATAAACAATGAATTCTGGGGTATATTTTGGAAAATATGAGGCAAAGTTCAAGGCTTTATAATAAAAAACATTATTTACTCTTCATTTTCTTCCTCTCTCTCCTTACACACAGATATCAACATAATCAAGAATCAAATGAATAGTTTGCTTTTTGTGAAGAAAGTCTGTGAAACACGAATACAAAGGCTACAATCAGGAAAGGTAACCAAATCCCCCGTTTCATTTATACTTCCTGTATTGATATGTATTAATATTATTTAAAAAAATGAATGTTTGCTAGGAATATTTTTTCAGATTATTTTTAAGAGTAGTGTAAATAAAACATTAAATAATTCCTCCTAATGCATTTTCAGTCTGCAGTATTTTAATACATTTATAATTTGTAGCCATTTTATATAATTAAGAAAATTATACAGATAATTATACAGGCAATTAAAATAATAAAAAAGTACCTTTTATTTATAATAATGTTTATGGAAAATACAGAAATAACTTTTCCAAAAACGTTCTGAAATATTTTGGGTGTTACTTTTGACTTTCAAAATGTAATTATTATTTAAAATTAACTTTTGAAATCATTTTAATTATTAACAGCGATTAATCAGTTGTCTGACAATTAACATTTCACCCTCAGAATGACTATTTAACATGTTGTGGTTGTTTTTGCCAAACAGGAAGTTGACACTTTGAAACTCGCAGCTAATTTTGGGAAGCTGTGTGTGATTCCGTTGGAACATATCCTAGTGCATAATATCGCACTGCAGTTCTTCATGGGTGAGTTAAGATGGATGCACAAACTGTCTTCTTGTTTGAAATACATCATCAGCTCATCCCTTATTGCTTCTTATCTTTTTCTATAGACTACATGCAGCACATGGGAGGTCAGGCAGTTCTGTTCTTCTGGCTAACGGTGGAGGGTTATCGGGTCACGGCGCAACAGCAGTTGGAGGTCTTACAGAGCAGCCAGAGGGATGGAAAAAAGCAGAGCACCCAGACAACCAAAGGGCTGCTGAGAGCTGCTGCGGTGGGCGTCTATGACCAGTACCTGTCTGAGAAGGTGAAATGATTCAGATTTACCAGTTCTTAAACAAAAAAAAACAAACTAAGGTTTACCGCATATAGTGCCTGGCAGTATGACAATATATATCGTGGCGAGTGAAGATATGAAGTGATGATTGACAGGTTCTTTTTCCAATCAGGCCTCTCCTAGGGTGCAGGTGGATGAAGCGTCCGTTACCAGACTGGCTCAAAAGCTCAGCAAAGAGGATCCCACGCCTGAGATATTTGATGAGATCCAGAGAAAGGTCAGTGTGCATGCATGTGTGATTTGTGTATTCTGACCAATAAAAAGGCCACTAATTGAGCTCACTGTGTTTTTCAGGTGTATGATATGATGTTGAAGGATGAGCGGTATTACCCGTCTTTTAGGCAGCACCCGCTGTATGTGCGGATGCTGGCTGAGCTGGACATGCTGAAGGAACCCAGTTTCAGGGGATCTGATGACGGGGACGGAGGTGAGAAACACACATGGGATCAGATCTGTCATGAATGACAGCAACAATGAGTCTAAGCATCATCTCCTAAGTCTACGTCTACATTAATCCGGATACATTTTAAAATGGCATTTTCATTTTAAAATGTTCTCCGTCCTCACTAGCATTTTCAAGCATTTTCCAAAAATGTCTCGTCCACATTGAAACGTTGGAAGATGCTTAAATTATCTTACTGCACATGCGAAAAAATAATAAAAGCTCACTGAGATGATACCAAGAGACCAGACATAATACATTTTTCTTGTTAATCTTCTGGCACGATCATTTAATTAGCGAAATATCTTACAACTTACTGACGCATTCAGGTCGTCTAAAACGCAATTGTTGTCCTGCAGCAAAACATGAGAGCAATTTTAAGTACATTTTCTGTCATCTTTGCAGAAATCTAATATGAAGATTGTACAAAGTAACATTTATCTTTAACAACAATGTGAAAATGAATAGCACATAGCAGGTACATATTAGTATAAACATAGATATCTATTGGTATGATATGTATCACATGACTAAACATGCATCATCGTTACCCCACAGATCATTTATTATAGCTTGTCAAATTTGCCCCTATTTGGGTTTGAGCAAAAATACACCGTTTTTGTGTGTGTCCCTTTAAATGCAAATGAGCTGCTGTTCCCGGCCCCCTTTCCAGAAGAGGGCGGAGCTTTAACAGCTCCCGCTTCGGTTGCTCAACAACAACAAAGCTGGAGAATCTCACGCAGCCAAAATGAGGATTGTCAGTAACGGTGTTCAGCCTTACATTGTTCAAACCGGAGTCGACACTGATGGAGAGACTCAGGAAGAAGTTACAACTTTTAGAATGAAACTGGACATTTTTAAATACCCCAGTTTTCACAGTCCTTAGGAAAACACGAAACCCAATGGCATATTCAAATTTATCCACTTGGGAGTGCATTTTCAAAAAGCTCAGTTTTCGCAGGACAAAAACACTTTAATGTGGATGAAAGGCCAAAACGTAGAGAAAAAGATGTGTTTTCAAATGTATCTGAATTAGTGTAGATGTAGCATAAATTGAATTCATATTTCTGTGTTTCTCCAGAGTCATTCAACGGGTCTCCAACAGGAAGCATTAATTTAGTATGTTAAATAAAACTGTTCATATCTATATATACATACATACATAGTGCTGAATGTGTTCGATGTGTTTCTAATGAATGTCTGTGTTTTGTAGTCATTAGATGATCTCAGCAGCGGGAGCGTGGATGAGTCTGCTCAGCTTCATGCCTTTATCTCTGATACAGGTGAGAATTGTGCCTGAATTTTGCCATTTTAAAAGATAAATACCGTTTCAAGGTTTCAAATTAAAAGTCTGTGTGATTTAAAGAGATGTTCAGTGTTTCTCTCTTCTCTAGTCATCACTTCTCATTTTCAAGCTTCGTTTATTTGAAGGATGCAACACTTTTCCTGCCACTTTGTTTTCATTCTTATTCTGTGACTATCATTCCATCAACTTTATTTCTTTATTTTCTTACATTCATTTTCTTTCCCTCTGTCCCTGTCTCGCTTTGTCTTCTGTCGTCTGCTGTATGTCTGTCTTGTCGTTCTTGTTCTCTTCCCCCTGCCGGCTCTTGCACTATCATTTCCATCGCTCCTGCCTCTCTGTAGTTGATGCTTTTCTAAACCAACTTCCTATGGCAGGCGTTTGTAACGATCATGGGAAGACGTACGCCCTCTACACTATCACCGTCATACGCAAGAACTCCGATGGCAGTGAGGACATCTGGAAGACGTACCGCCGCTACAGCGATTTTCACGACTTCCACATGCGCATCACGGAGCAGGTGAGAGAATCGAGGGGAAAGCTGAAGAATTTTACCCATAAATGGACATCATACGTCACCTATCAGGGTAGATTTTGTACTGCCTTTAAGTTATGGAGATTTTTTTAAAATTATTTTATTTATTACTATATAATTTATAAACTATATTTTACTATTTTATTGTGTATTTTTAATTTTACATTACCTTTTTTTACTATAATAATAGTAAAAAAACAAAAAAACAAACATAAACATAAAAAAACAAAAATTAAATCTGCATAACTTACAGGCAGTACAACAAACAACCATGTATTTATTGTTATGAATGTTATAATTTAATTGTTATAAATATTTTTTTTTTTTCCATTAATGCAATTTAGGGGGAAATGTGCTGAAGTCACAATGATGAATAATGTCATATATATATATATATATATATATAACCGTTATTTGAGAAATTAAAATTTTGATATTTTCATTTTCTATAAGCAAAATGGGTATTTTTATTATTATTTATTTTTATTTTGGTTGTTCTTGAAACAAATTCACAACAATCCGAATTTAATCATATCTTAAAATATATATGGATGCAGCTTGTATCGGCTTCATAAAAATCAGATTTTAATTCAGACATTTTTCTACATTTTCTGTGCTGATTATTGGTGAATCTGCAAATTTCTAATTAATTTTAAACATGATATAATATGTTAAACAACGATGTGGACTTTAGTCATATTGGTAATTTAAATCATAATGAACTAGCCAAAATATTTATTAAATATTAAACTAACATGCCAGGGATTAAGGAAGTGTAGAAAAACTAATGTTCAAATTCTGCAAGTTCCTCAAAAACAGATTCCATGTTAGTCTGGATATGCGTAAAAATTTGGTCTGCCAGTGTGAACAAAGTTATTTTCTGACCTAAATGGCTTTTATGGAGTTTGCTGAGATCTGTGTCATTTCTTTAGTTTGAGAGCCTTGGTCCGATTCTCAAGCTTCCTGGCAAAAAGACCTTTAACAACATGGACAGGGAGTTTTTGGAGAAAAGGAAGAAGGACCTGAACTCATATTTACAGGTGGGTCAGATCAGGACGTGTGTTTATTTTGGATTCTGCTAGCTCAGGTGTTTTGATCCAGGTGTGCTGAGAGCTGAATTTGTCTTACAGCTGCTGTTGAATCCTGAGATGGTGAAGGCCTGCCCCGTGCTGTTGCCCTACGTCTATGACTTCCTGGAAAACAAAGCGTACAGCAAAGGCAAAGGGGAATTTGCACGCAAGGTGAGAAACACCACATACTGACCGCATGCAGAAAATATGCTCTGAATAATCAGTAAAGGTGTATAAATCCAGATTTAGCCAGAAATCAATCTAGGCATGTTTTTCACCAATTAAACACACATTAAGAATCATATTTATCCATTTTTCTTAATGCACCAACATAAAACATCAGTATTTACCTATATATACTACTGTTCAAAAGTTTGTGGTCAGTAAGATTTTTAAATGTTTTTCTTCTGCTCACCAAGGCTGCATTTATTTAATCAAAAATGCAGTAAAAACAGAAATAATGTGAAATATTATTGTGATTTAGAATAGCCATTTTCTATGTAAATATATTGTAAACTGTAATATATTTCTGTGATCAAAGCTGAATTTTCAGCATCATTACTCCTTTTTCAGGACTCTTTCATTGACAGAAAGTTCAAAAGAACAGCATTTATTTGAAATAGAAATATTTTGTGACATTATAAATTACTTTACTGATAGATTTAATGCATCGTTGCTGAATAAAAATAATTAATTTCTTTGAAAAAAAAAAAAAAATTACTGACCTCAAATTTTTTTAACGGAGGTGTATATTTTTGCAAGAAAATGTAATGCTTGTAAAATAAAGCATGGACATATCAGTGAATGCAAACTACTCATTAAATCAATGCACTGCAACAGAAATCATTAATACATTAAAATGAAAAACCCATAGATGCTATCTATAACAGCTGCGCCAGTCACACAAACACGATTTGGAGTTACCAAAAGTCATTGAATTCAATGAGAGTTGGCAATTCAGGACAACATGAGGAATATCAACCACTAACGGAGCGGGAAAGTTGAGCAGGTTTAAGTTAATTAGCAGCAGCAAAGACAATTAAGCTCCCATGATCCACGTCTGCAGTTCAGTAAGAACGCCTGCTAGCGACGAACAGTGGTTAAATTGCTGTCAGCGTCAACACAACCCAATGTATTCATCCAGAGGGGAGCGGCATAGTTGTTGTCTGATGGGATTCGCAGTTTTTGTAAATTTGTCCTGTTCTCTGGACTCGGACAGATGGACACGTTTGTGAATCCTCTCCGGAGCTCCATGCGGAATGTGTCCAATGCCGTGAAGTCACTGCCGGACAGCCTGGCCGAGGGAGTGTCCAAAGTCTCGGCGGATGTGGGCCAGGATTTTAAGAAACTTGGCCAGGATATTAAACAATCCATATTTAAGGTAGAGCACGTCAGCGAGAAATGCGAAAGACCTCAGAAACTGGACACTTTACATGTTGACTTTATTTAGCCTGTTTCTGTATAACTGGGAAACTTAGTCTCTGCCTTTAGTCAGTAATTTCACATGCATAGCTGAGCTGGTGCAAAAATACGGTTGCACGTAGGCAAAGTATTTGAGCTCAACTGGTGTTATTTTATGAGCTTTTATCAATGAACGTATGCTCCACAGGTGCCTCCTTTACTCCAAAAGTCTGACATCGATCCCGAACACTGCCGTGTCTCGGCCCAGCTGGACGACAACGTAAGTCAACATCACATCATAAACTTGGCTGAATCACTCTAACACAGCCTCAAGAGGTTTGTTGCTTTTATAAAACAGCACAATATTTTTAAAGGCACTAATAATAATGACATTTATTTTAATAATTGTAAGCAATTCTAGTATAAGTATGATGGTTTAATGTTTAAAAGCAAAGAAATTATGACATTAGTGTTAATATTAATGTTAATATTAATATTAGTTTTTTATTTTTTTCAAATTAAATTATTATTTTATTTTTTAATTTAATAAAATAAAAAGTAAAGTTTATTATTTATAATATTAAACTCATTTTATTATTTTACAGTACAGTAGTAATGTTTAAAAGCAAATTGACATTAGTATTAGTATTGATGTTATTAATATTAGTGTTTTTTATTTTTCAAATTAAAATTATTATTTTTATTTATTTTTTATAATTAAATAATTTTTATTGTTGTTTATTTTATTATACTCATTTTTTTTATTTTACAGTACAGTACTAATATTACCACACAAATGTATTTTTTTTTATTTTTACTTTTTATAATTTAATAAAATAGTATGTATATTATTATTATTATTAATCACTCATTTTTTCATTTTACAGTACAGTATTGTTATTACCATAGTAATGTATTTCTTTATTGGATTTAAATTTGTATAATTTAATATAATAATATTAATAATAATTATTATTATTATTATTAATATTTTTATTATTATTATTATTATTAGTAGTAGTAGTAGTAGTATTAAATACTTATTTTTAATTTTACAGTATTATTACCATAGTAATTTGTTTCTTAAATGAATTTTAATTTTTATTTAATTTTATTTGAAAAAATAGAATTATTATTTTTTTATTATTAAATACTTTAATTTAATTGTTATAATTTAATAAAATGATAATAATACTTGTTTTTAAATACCTATTTTTTTATTTTACAGTACAATAGTATTATTTGCATAGTTATGTATTTATTGATTTTTACTTTTATAATTTAATAAAATGATATTTATTATTATTATTGCATAATCATATTGAATAGGTTTCATAATAGCAACAGTGTCAATATGGCCTGAGACAACTGTAAATCCACATTTTAAAGGTGATATTTAAAAATATTCTTCTTGGACCGCTGACCCTTCTATGGGGGTTTTCCTCATTGTCACCTTTACTCCAGTTTGTTTGCATCCCTGTTTGTTGGTCATTTTTTCAGTGACTTTGCATGTGGCCTGTCTAATCAGATTTTAGAGTTGGAGCTGTGAGTTTCATAAATGTTGTGTTGTTGTGCAGGTGGATGATAATATTCCACTGAGGGTAATGTTGCTGTTGATGGACGAAGTGTTTGACCTGAAGGAGAGAAATCAGTGGCTGCGTAGAAACATCAAAAACCTCCTACAGCAGCTCATCAAAGCGACGTATGGAGACACGATTAACAGGTGCGATGGACACGTGATCATACACGCATTATGACTTATTTTTCTCCTCTCTTTTCAACGGCAAACATTTGTTTTTGCTTCACTGTAGGAAAATCGTGGATCACGTCGACTACATGACCTCTCCTGAGCAAGTGTCTGATTATGTGAAGAGATTCAGGTGATGATTACATGCGTGTACTGTCTGTTCTGAAATATGTGCTTCTGGTTCTTCTTCTGACTGGGTTTTGTGACTTCGCAGAGACTCTTACTGGCCGAACGGGATTCTCGCCGAGACGCCACCCCGCAGAGACAAAAGCCTCCGCATGAGAACGCGGGTCGCCGCCAAAACCACACTCCTGGGCATCATGCCGGGTACATACAATGAGTATTATGGAAAGTGTTATAACAAATAGTGTCAAAAGTACCGACAGATACACGCTACTGTGTGTATCTGTGTAAGCGCTCAGTGAAGAGTGTCAAAGATGTCTATTTACAACATGTTTTTGAAGACATATCTGTTGAGCGTGTGAACACAATGGCCAATCAGAGGTGTTTAAGAATCCGCTCAAAATGCTAGGGGGAAATGCTAATGTTGCCACCAAAGTCAGTACTTTTTACAACACTAATACCAATCAATTTGACTTGAAATTTTGACTGTTTTCTCCTCTCATCAGATGAGTTGAAGCACATCATCGGGGCGGACACCACGCGTAAGGGCATCCTGCGTGTCTTCGACATGTTCCAGCACCAATCTCTGAACCGGCGGCTGGTCTACGTCTTTCTGGAGGGCTTCCTGGAGACCTTGTTTCCTCAGTACAAGTTCTCCGAGCTGTTTGTGAAGCTCCACTCGCGCTCGCCGCGTGTACTAAAATATTCACAAAAAATGCGCAGCTTGCACAAGAGGTGACAGACGGACGATTCTCCCACCGACGTAGAGGGGGAGGAGTCAGCGGCCGTCGACCTGCCACAGCGGCGCCTGAACGGAGGCGCGTGTGGTTCTCCAGACCGGATGTTGCGGCGGTAAACGCTTGAACACATGCCTCCCTCTTAGTGCCTCCTGGCTGTTCTCGTTTAAAGCACTGCATTGACACGGCCGTAGCATAGAGGATTCATTTTGTCATTGTCCGGTCACCTCTGAACCACTATGAAAGACTGGGCACTAAGTGATCGTTCTCTCCGTTTGTGTTTGTTTGGATGACACTGTGTAGATATATACAATTTTTTGGGGGTTTATTTTGGGTTTGTTTTGTATTCGGCAGCAGTCGCCTCATCGTCAGTACAGTATGGTGAACGAAATCTGACCGAACCAACCTATGCACCTTAACACTCATCACAAGCAGAACCATATGATAAGGGTCAGCAGCAATGTATTATGATGTTCATTTACATACATTTTGTGGCACTGAAACTGAAATAGGCGTAACGTTATCCAGCCAACCAATCGGTTGCATGAAGTGGGCAGGGTTTAAAACAGGCCACGCCCCCCAGCCTTTCACTTACATTTAATAAAAAAATGACTTAAATCATTATTTAAAGCCCTCAAACACATCAAAGGGGGACAGAGATGGTGGAATTCATATTTGCATGGCCGTCTTCGACGTTCGGGTGGCTACGCATACGGAGATATGCTTTAAACGAATGTACCTGTCTCTAGTGAGCCGATGTTTGTGTGTGTCCTGTTTTTATAACTGAATCCAGTGGAGGCTCGTGTTCATGTTTGTTTTTAAAAGTACTTTTATTTTAGAATAGCAAGTGTAGCACTAAACTGCAACTGTCCGATGCCGAAGACTGTTTGAGTGTGAGATATAGAGTCAGCCTTAAATCCAAGACCAAGAGACGTGTGCTGTAGACGTAGCTTCCCCTCAAACACACACACACACGGTCACACCCTCATGCACACACATCAAGGCAAAATATTGACAGTCCAACTCAGAGAATATGTTATTCTTTTTTTGTGCAATATGTTTCTTTAATGCATGTTATATATTAATCATGTATGGGATAGTTTTCAAGTATATTCGAGTGAAGAATTTCAGAAGCGAATCCGAAACCACACGAAACTCTTCGAAACCACCTGAACATTCCGTTGTTGTAAGTGGCTTGTTTTAAAGGACTTGTTTTATAAGTCTGGCTTTTATGTTTGTGTTGGGGATGTTTTTGTTTTTAATGTTTCGTCACTCCTGCCGTTTTCTTGACGATTTGGATTTTTTGCCGTGTTTTGCTTTTAGTAACGAGTGAAAGCACATTGTAGATGAACGGAGGTTCAAAACTGAGGTCAGAGGTCATCTGGCATTAGAGAACACTCTTTCTTACTGTTAAACACTCTCCAGTCACACTTATGATATATCTACACTTTGCAAAAACATGCACGGGTCATATTTAACCCTTAAGTGAAAGTTCATCAATTATACTTTGCATAAAGAAAATGAAGCCTTTTTTTTAATGACAGTTAAGCACATTTACTTCCTTAATTCTCATTACTGTGATGTGAAATAAATCTCATAAATATACACTGCCCGGCCAAAAAAAAACAATTTTTTTTGTTTTTTTTTTGGGCAGTGGGTAGTACAATTAAAATGAATTATTATCTAGTAATATACATAAAATAAATGTAAAAATAATATAATAATTATGTATAAAATAATATAATAATTATGTAAACTATTAAACAAATAAATTATTTTTCATGTTATGTAATAATAATTAGATTTTTTTTTTCAGTTTAAGTCATGTGAATTGGAGCAGAAATTGTCTTGGAAAACAGCTTTTTTTTTACGCAAATATATAATTTATTTTGATTTTGGAGTGAATATGACCTGTCTCAGGTTTCATGAGCTTCATCCTTAAGACCTGGTTCAGATCAACAGAAAATAGACAAGAACTAATTGTGTTTTAAAATAAAAACAGCACTTAAACTCTTTATTAAACACATTGTTTCAGTTGCTCTTATTTTGCTGTGATTGATTGGCCAGCATCACGCAGGTTTACTCTTGTGATTTGCCTGTTTGTGGTCTTTATCTATTGTGATTGGCTGGCATTGAGAAGCTAAACTCTGCTGTGATTGGTTGAGTCACACAGGAGCACACTTCCCCTTTAAATATACTCAATGGTTGATACAAATGTTTCCGATTCCTGACTTGATTTTGTTTTCTGAATCCCCGTCTGTATGAATCTATGAAAATGAACTGTGCATATTGGTGTATAGTATGTGTCAGCAGTGTGCCTAAATGTACTGTCAATTATATTTTCTTATTTTTCTTTAACAAAGTAAGTCGATTTGAATGTCACAGTCATTTTAATAGACTGAAAAGGACTCTAAAAGGAGTAGAGTGTTTGCATTATGCTTCTAAAACATTCATTTTGAGCAGCTTAACTCAGTATAACACTAATAAAATTAACTCCAACTCACTGCCCTGTTCAGACTGCTGTCATTTACTGGATGTGTATGAATGCCATGATTGAGACGGAAATAAAAAGAAAGTCTTGACTAAGAATGAAGCATGGGAACTCTGAAAGTTTGACATTTATGTGCGGATTTGTCTTTTAAGTTGATTTAATTCTTGCATTGAGATAAATATCAGAAACTGTTTTTGTAAGAGATTAAATGTTATTCTAAGATATAGAAATATTGGTTGATATAATTTTTTTGTTATGGAAGATATTATAAATTACACCAGAAGAGTGGATCAGGTAGTCAGAGCTGGTGTGATTGAGTGGAGGCGGGGATTAATTTGCACATTCATGGATCCATGTCAGAGCCAATGGCTCTGGTCCACGATACTAAATGATGCAAGGGTGTAGAGTTACGTACATTCAAGCTATTTCAAGGCATGAAGAAATTATTTCACAGGAAAAAAATATTTAAATATATTTTGATGATCAAAGATGTGTTTTAAGTGATACAATTATTGACTGCAGGGGGACTTTAAAGGTCCAGTAAGCGATTTCTGAGAAATGCTGTTGAAAGTGTATTAGATCAAGCACCAAAACACAATTGTAGCCAATCAGCAGTAAGGGGCGTATCCACTCGAGAGGGGAGGTGCTTGTATTGCATAGCCTGTTCATGAATTTGGGGGTGGTGCTATCATGAAATGGGCGTGGTAATTTTGGGTAGGGGCGTGTTCGTTTTGGTGATTTCAAATATCAACAGCATTTCTCAGAAATCGCTTACTGCACCTTTAATGCACTTTAAGGATGTTTTCTTACATTTCTACGCATTATTATTGGTGACATCAAGATGGCGCCAAAGCACACATTAACAGATGTGATCATTTCTAGCTGCAGATGTAGTTATTATGGGAAGGAACTTTTTAGACAAATGTCAGGTTGTGAGAAGGGCCTCGGGATCTTCCTTAGATCTAAAGGTCAGAGTGATTCAGTGACACGTCTGCTATTTTTACACACACAGCTCTAGTATTTTTATCTGCTGGAGAGGCCAGTTTCCTTTTCTTAGATTCCCCAGGAGGAGAAATGACCATCTGTCTAATTACTGCACCCTAAAGCACTGACTTCTAAATTGCTCACATGCCAAAGCAGTCTATTTGAGTATAAGTTGTTAGTAAGTTTATACATTTACATTTACATTTATGCATTTGGCAGACGCTTTTATCCAAAGCGACTTACATTGCATTATACTATACATTTGTATCTGAGTATGTATTTATCTGAACATTTTCAAGGCTGGGGGGGGAATATACATTTATTTATTTTCATTTTTATTTATTTTTTATTACATATACATTACATATATTGTAAAAATAAATAAACTCCTTTGTAGAATTTATTGCATTTTTTTTTTTTAAGTTAACAGACTCTTAAGACAAGGTAAATGAACACAACATTCAGCTTATTTGAATATATTTGAACAGTTTTTGGACAGTTTGATGAGAAAAACAACACTTAGAAGGGAACAACATCTCTGGAAGGAAACATCGATGACTTCACTCTTGCATCGCAGTCAGTTTCAGCCAATCAGGTGCGTCCTCGATGTGGCATTGTTGTGGAATGTCAGGCATAGATATTTTCAGACGACAAAAGAATGTCCACTCTGGATTTACTTCCGGATTGAGTGAAAGTGAGTCAACTGCTTTGACTTCCACGATAATAAGCGATAGTGCTAAAATCTTTGACAAGCAGTCAAACATATTCAGATCAATGTCCCATTTGAGTTTAACACGAATAATCATTAAATAGTGTATTACCATAACGTTATACTTCGAATATCTATATAATTGAGCAAGCAGTTAACCCACTTGTTATTTTGTTCATGTAGCTAAATATGTAAGATATGAAAAGTTTTGTTTAAAAGTTAAATATTAGAAATATATATATATATATATATATTTTTTTTTTTTTTTTTTTACATGATAAGAACGTCAAATATCACTAATAATGAATCAATGATAAATAGCCTAATCGTAAATTAAAATAAATTGAATTTTGTGGATGTAATGCTTGGCTACATAATTAACAGATTTAGATCATTTGACTTTTATAATAATTCATCATATTTCAGCGCATCTGCAGCGCCCTCTATCGATCTCGCACCTGTAACTGCAGTGAGAGTCGCTCTACTGCAGAGTGGAAACACTAGAAATGAAAGCTTCTGTGGCTTTGTGTTTGTGCCGCTTGTGTTTGTCTATTTCAGGAAGAGGAGAGGAAACTCGATCCCAGCACACACTGACATGTAAGGCAGAACATGTCTGAGATGTTTCGGGCTCTTTTAGGCTTTTAAAGCGCCGGTCCGGCTTCATTTCCGCATGAATTCGAGCGCTGGAGGAGAAAGAAGAAGATGGTGCTGCGGATCCGAGAGCAGGTCTGTGATCAGTTACCTGCGCACACCTGAAACACACACCTCACCTGTGCTCAGATCTCAGGCTGTGCTGCATTAAGATGCACAACTTTAAATGTTTAAAGGAGTTTGTGAATCAAACAGTCTAAAGCTTTTAATATTTGCAAGTTTAAGTAGTTCAGTAATGGGTTTGTTGCTGCAAATGAGATGCGTTGTTGCAATAATGCATTCTATGCTTATTTATTTAGCAGTTTACCTTAGCATTTAATTTTTTTTTTTTTTTTTTTACCCTTTGAGTAACACTTTGAGCAAAATTATATGTGCATATGCATATGCTCAAATAACATGGACATGAACTTTTTGCAACATCAAAATTTTAATTTTAAATAAGAAAAAGTATATTTTTATATTTGCCATTTCGTTCACATTTTTATTTATTTATTTGAATTAATTAAATAATTTGTTTTTTATTTTTATTTTTATTCATTTATTATTATTATTATTATTTTACATTTTTTTTTAAATTGTCTTAAATCTTTTTTTATTTATTTTATTTTATTTTTACAGTTTATTAAATTGTCTTTTTGTCTGAATTTGCATATTTTTGTATTTTTTGACTAGTTGCCATTTCGTTTAAAACATTTTTTAATTAATTAATTAATTTTATTTATTTATTATTACTATTATTATTCTTTTATATATTTTTTTATATTATTTTATATTATAAAATTATTGTATTTTATATATTTTTTTACATTCTTTAAATTGTCTTAAATCTTTTAATTTATTTTTATTTTATTTTTTACAGTTCATTAAATGGTCTAAATTCGCATATTTTTTTGTATTTTTTGACTGGTTGCCATTTTGTTTAAAATTTTAATTATTTTTTAATTAACTAATTGATTTTATTTATTATTATTACTATTATTTTTTAAATAATTTTATATAATTATATATTTTATATAATTTAATTATTATATTTTATTTTATATAATTTTATTTTTAATGGTCTTAAATTTGTTTTGCAGTTAATTTTTTTACAAGGAAAGAGCCATGTTTAAGATATTTGCCATTTTAAAGTCAAGTTGATCTGCATCTTCAGCTGTGATTGACAGATTCTAGCTGTTGTTATTGTTATTAAGGCCTGCTTGGTAAAACATGAGGAATTTATGATTGACAGAAAGAAAGTTTAACAGCAGTCTGCTTATTAAATGAAGCATCATCCCTCATGTGATGCAACGAAACCTGCATTTAGAAAACACTTTTCCACTTACTGTTGAGAGGAGAAGATAGTGAATAAAAAAAGCAGTCATGCAAAACATGAAGTCTTTTATTCAAGACTTTATAAGATGAATGATATTTGATTAATTTGTGAGAATATATAAATAGCATGAGACTGATGTTAGATAGGAGTGACCACACACAGGAAGTGGCTTTCACTTGCTGGTTTAAAAGTGGACAAAGAGAGAATGAAGACTGAAATAGCAGAACCTGCTGAAAGACAGACATGGGTTACATTGGTCTAGCTGTTCCACAGGGCCCAAAACCCCGATAAACCATCAAACCAGAGCAGCTGGACCAGTGTGAACCAGCACAGCTGAAACAAACCAACCGCATATTATGTATCATGAATAGACACCTTTTCTCATGTGGTTGTGCTTCTCTCGTCCTCTAGAGGGCATTTGACATCATCAAATCCCTTCAGACTCGATTCTGAGACTTTTAAACAAGCTCCTGCATGTTTAATTACTTTTCAAATCTTACCAATAGTTATTAATAATAATAATTTAATACTGGTTAATGTAAAACAGGTCACACACAATCAACTGCAAACTCCATTCCAATACAAAACACAATTTTTACATCGTTAAATATCCTGTTTCACGCAAACATCCGTCACAAATGCAGGGATCTGGTCTGTAGTTCATATAGCTTGCGTCTGGCATGATATTTTTGTCAGTTCTGGCTGTTTTTATGGAGGTCAGTGAAGGTCACACTAGAGCTGCACATTATATCGTCTGATTTGGCTGATTCTAAACAAATTATTTACTCAAATTCAGTCAGTAAACTCGATCTATGGCAGGTTTCAGTTGTTGTGACGCCTAGTTTCTCTTGATTCAGGTTACATTCTGCACTGGATCGTAGTATTTTTTCATAGTGGCAAATCAGACTAGATTGATTATAACAGTATCTGTCAGTGTCTGTAATGATGCTTCTGTGGTTCTGCTGTATCTGCAGGCAGCTTGTGACAGAATGTTTTCATTGGTTGTATTCTCTGGTAGATGAGCTCGTTATAGGCTGCATGGGCACAGGGGGCGGAGCTTAGAGGACTGTTCGATGCTGCCAGCATTTATTTGAAATGGATATCTTTCGAAACATTATCAGTCTGTATTTCTCTTTTGAACGGTAGTGTGTGTGTGTGTGTGTGTGTGTGTGCTATATATATATATATAATATATATAAACTTCAAGCTTTCAGTTCTTATTTCATAACTCAAGTTTAGACTCCAGGGTTCAGGTAGGAAAATGTTTTGCTGTATCTTGCATCAGTATGTCAGAAAATGTCAACAGATTCCTGCAGTTCCTGAAATAATACTGTGGCGTGATCTGCTGGAGCAGTTTGCATCCCATCATGCATTGCAGTGGTAATTAATTGTAAACTCCATTTTTTTTAGTTCATGATTACAAGACCCATTGCAATAACCATGCAATTCTTACTGATATATTTAGAAATTTGCAGACTTTCTCTGTGAGAGTTTAATTATTTGTGTAAAGTTTGTCTTGTACCTGCTGAACAGCTGTTGCATGTTTATGTAATGAGACTCTCATGAATATGTTCCATTACTTTATTTATAGCAATAAAAATATAAATCCAATGTGATATAACTGCTAGAGACTTTAGATGAAGTATTATCTAACATCAACATAAACAAATCTACTGTAGTTATAAATGCATTACATGAAGATAATAAGTAGTAAAGTAAGTAGGAAAAGTAAATAATCAACCATTAACCCTTAACCCTAACCCTTTTCTCAATTTCTACACAAATTGTAGTGATATATAAATACTTTGTTGTATGGGAAATATCTTATGAATGTATCACTAAATACAAAGCAACATTTGGTTCCAAACCAGCCGCTGCTGAGTGAGTGACAGCTTCACTTCACACAACCTGTAACTCTGCTATATTTTGTACTCTATTAGTGGAAAGTTCCTTAAATAAGCGTTGCATGTTGTAGACGGTGACTTGTCATGATTTTGAACCCGTGACTTTGAGTACAGTAAAGATTCCTGACCTCTGGAATAAGTTTCCAGTCAATAACAGATACAGATAACAGGTGTGTGATTCATTCAGACTTTGATACTGAAGCTGCTTTCATGCTCCTTTTATGGTCTTTTATAGGGTTTTTTCTTTTTTTTTTTTTTGTGAAACATCGTTGAAAAGTCATTTTGTTTGGAGAAGGTCTGCCAGGAACATCAGTGTGTTTAAATCTTGTTGTAACATGCTTAGAGGTGCCATTAGATGTTCTGGATACTTGTGGTGCAATACTATCTGATAAATCTCATTACATACAACAATCGTCTGTTTTTACTTTGAAGAAAATCTCTCATCTCTAGTGTTCAGTCCAGAAGAATTAGTTTCAGAGATTTAGTTGGATAACAAGTGGTTTCTTTGAGGTGTTTGTTGCCGGCGGTGTGCTTCCTCAAATCAGAAAGGCTCTGTTGTGTAGAAATCACATCTGATTAATAATTCTGTGTGTGACTGTTGAAGTGTGATGCGTGTGTGTGTGTGTTCAGCACATCTCTCCATTAACGAGTGTGTCAGGCCATCAGCAGTTTGTTGTGGTGGGCTGGAGGAAGAGGAGGGTGATGAGATGAAGATAAGTCAATGGAGAATGAGTCACAGATCAGACATGATCTCATAGAGACTGGAGACACACACACTCACATTTACCTGTGTATCTAAATGTGGACATGTGCATGTCAGGAATAAAAAAAATGTTTTGCGTAAAGAAAGTGAAGACTGTTTTAGCAATATTACCATTTTGGACATTATTTTTATGTCAGTTAAGCACATTTTCCACTGAAATCTACAATATATTTAGATGTTGGACCTATAATGCCCCTTTTCACAAGATGTAATATAAGTCTCTGGTGTCTGTGAAGTTTCAGCTCAAAATACCCCACAGATAATTTATTATAGCTTGTCAAATTTGCCCCTATTTGGGTGTGAGCAAAAACACGCCGTTTTTGTGTGTGTCCCTTTAAATGCAAATGAGCTGCTGCTCCCGGCCCCCTTTCCAGAAGAGGGCGGAGCTTTAACAGCTCACGCTTCGGTCGCTCAACAACAACAAAGCTGGAGAATCTCACGCAGCCAAAATGAGGATTGTCAGTAACGGTGTTCAGACTTACATTGTTCAAACCGGAGTCGACACTGATGGAGAGACTCAGGAAGAAGTTACAACTTTTAGAATGAAACTGGACATTTCTGAACGGTTAGTGGATAAATTTATGTAGTTGCTGTGGAGTTGATTCAACTCATCAACTAGCATGTTGTCAAATCCAGCGTTGAATTGACCCTCGTTTGTGAAGCAGTCCGGCGTAAAATATATGAAATACTGTAATGCAATGATTTAATAATATTATAATGATATTTAATAATAAATTAAAATCAGCATGAATTAAATTTAGTTTAAGAAATATGTATATACATTATACATTATGTATAACAACTTTAAAATGTTATATATCAACTTTTCTGTAAATGTGCTTTGATAAGCCTGGAAAATGTTTGTTTTAAATTCTGATTTTGAGGCGTAATATGACCTACACGTGTTCTTGACAGATTTTATGAGATTTACCCAAATAACAGTCTTACTGGTACAACTTTTCTTTATAAATAATAATAAACAATATATATATATATATATATAATATTTTTTTTTTCTTTCCTCATTTTTACTCTCTAGAACATCCCCAAAGGCTTTGTCAGATTGAACCCGCTTCTGGAAGCAATTTTCTCTCTAAAGTAAAAAACAAAACACAGTGACCTTGTTCATGATCCTGACAGAGAATAATTTGATCTGTTCCTGACTGTGTTTGTCCCATCAGCTCTTTGTGCATCATATTTCACTGGTGTTAAAGTCTCTCTCTCTCTCTCTCTCTCTCTCTCTCTCTCTCTCTCTCTCTCTCTCTCTCTCTCTCTCTCTATGCAGTAGGGTTGGTTGGTGTGTTATTGCGGTGGGGGTTGGATCTGTGTATGTGTGTGTGTGTGTGTGTGTGTGTGTGAGTAAAGTGCAGGTTTCAGCAGGCTGGAGCTCACGCACCATTGTCCTCTCTCAGATCACAGAGAATGTGTGTGTGAGTGTGAGTGTGTGTGTGTGTGTGTGTGTGTGTGTGTGTGAGGACGCTGCACGCATCTTCTCACTGCAGCACTGCTGATGTTCCTGCTCTGAGGAATTCCCTGTTCACCGGGATGTGTGCGTTTGGAAGAGGGATTTAACACTCGCGCTGGATACTAACGGATACTAATGGCACCAGACCTGAATATCGCGGTCGGATCGCGCGCGTCGAACGGGAGTTTTATGTGAGGAGCAGCGCTCGCGCGCGTGTGTGTGTGTTTGAAAGGCAGCTATGCGGTCGGAGCGCATGAGTCGCGTGTGTATTGTGGTCCTGGAAGAGGTGGAAGATGACGAACCCTCCCCTCTGCATTCCAAAGCCACTCCGGACCACATTTCCCAGAATTCCTCTCAGGACGAGAAGGTGAGGTGGCTCATTTGACTATTAGGATAGGTGATGATAATAGTTTCTTTGTGTGTGTGTGTGTATGTAAAGCAGCAGGTATCGTGAACTTCGACAAAAGAAAGAGAAGAAAAGCTGAATGACTTGGTTGCTTTAGTAGATGCATGTCGTGATCTGTCCCCGTTATTATCTGAAGACAGATACAGACATGTTTATCTGTCTGTCAGATCTGATTGGGGTTCCAGGTAAGGAGATGTTTGGTGCTGCCAGCTGAGGTCCAAAAATTCCTTTGGAAACCCTGGATCATCTGACCAGGAGTAATTTGGTGACCTTTGATCTGGTCGGAAACACAGCTGTCAGATGCAAATGTCACAACAGCATTAGTTAGGACACGCTTCACACGTTCAGGCCTTTCTGAAAATTAAACTTGACATGGCGTGAGATGAAAAAAAAAACAAAAAACAGTGAGATGCATTGCAAAGGCCAAAGATGTCCATCAAAAAACTACAAAATGCTGCAGCAAAATGTAAGAACATGTCCTGTGTGAACAGGCCTCAGGCCAGAAATGAATTCCAGTATGCAAATGCAGACATAAACAAACCTCATGCATTCTTTACTATGTGATTCAAATGAAGATTTTTACTGAAATAGGGTCAGATTTAGTTTTAGTTTTTATTTATAAGAGATAAACTTTAAAAACTTTCTGAAAATTGTTCTAATTTTTGTAAATCTAAATTAATTGTAAATTTATTTTTTTTTAGTTTTTACTGTTATTATTTTTTAATTAATTTATTAATTAATTTGGTTTTATTTTTTCATCAAAGAAACTTCAAAAACCTTGTAATATTTTTTTTCTCAGTTTTCTTTTTATTATTTATTATCTTAGATTTTCTGCTGTCTAAGATAAACTTTAAAAACCAGAACCATAATTTTTTTTTATTTACTTTTTTGTAATATTTATTTAATTTAATTTTTTTTTTATAGATTTTTTTTTTTTTTTTTTTAAATAAAAGAGAAACTTTAAAAAGTTTTATTTATTGTTTATTTTTTATTTTAACCCGGCTGTGATAGTGTTACCTTCACTAGGGCATTATTCAGGGAGCTAAACATGTTCATAAAGTCTCATTTATCTCAAGATATTCTTCAAACTGTTTCTCCGCTATGACTGTAGTAGACCTAAAGAAGAAAAATAATAAAAGAGGAACACATTTTATGCTAATTCTCACTAGCAGTGTTGAGAATGCCACGTTTTTGTGTTGTGTTATGATTGGTGTTCTCACACATTTCAGATCAAAATGCATCTTGTGTATCTAATAGTGTTCTTGATCGTTGACAACAGCAGGTGTGTAAATGGAAACTCTATAGACAAATTAGCAGGATAATCAGCAGTTTGGTGGCAGAACCAGATGGGCAGGTTTCAGTTCTGTTGATTTTGCCAGCTGGGTTTGTCTTTTAATAGTGAAAAGCACCCAGTCTAAGTGGTTCTGACTGGTTTCAGTTTTTAGGACCTTCAGGCTGAAGTTTTTGCTGTTGTAACAAGCCACGTTTCCTTGAACAGAGGAAACCTCCCTGCATTCTTTCTTTTACGACATTCCCTTCTGTCTTTCCCTCACTGTGATTAAAAACAATGTCTGCTTTCAGCTGCTACATCATTATGTGTTTGTGAGGTGAATCCACATACAGGAAACCTGCAGAGTGGCTGCAGCAGGTGTGTGTGTGTGTGTGTGTGTGTGTTTATGAGTACATTCAGTAAGTGTCAGCTACTCTCTTGCATAAATCAAACAGGGTGTGGCTGGTGGGCGGAGCTGTGTGTGACCAAATAGGGTGTGGCTGGTGGGCGGAGCTGGGCGTGGTCAAACATGGTGTGGCCTGTCCTTATTTGAAATAACCTTGAATGAGATATTTATGGCATGTTTTCATTGGTTTGATTACAGTGTTATTTTAGTATTATTTATACATTATTATAGTATTTATTAATATTTTGAATTAGCATTTATTTTTATATTTGTATTTTAATTTTTGTTTTATTTTTAGTAATTTTGTTTAGGTTTTATTCTTTTTAAATATTACTATTTGGGTTTAATTTGTTTTTATTTCATTTTTAGTTTTATTTATTTCTTTGCAGTGAACAATTTCAGTGCTTCAACTTAAACTTATTAAATAACAATAATAAAAATAAGGTTTTTCTGGCTGGTTTTGTTTAGTTAGTTGCCAAAATTTCTAATTTTATTTTAATTTTAAATTTTTCATCTAATGTTTTTATTTTATTTCAGCTTTACTTCAATTACCAAAAATGTTTTTTTTTAATGGCTTTAGTTAACAATATTAATGCTGGTTCAATGAATTCACAGCTTGTATGCTGTCAGAACATGCCAAAACAATATTTTCACAATCAGATATTACAGTTTTGCATGATATATAAGTATCAGCCAAAGCAAATAATGTGCCATTTTCCTTTTTATTTAACAAACAAACATTTACACTTTATTATAATCTAGAATTATACTTGCTTTTACATGCATAGCCATCATTCTCATTATCATCTACAATGTAAACATGATTATTGGCCAAAATCTCTATATATCATCATACTGTATTCCTTTTGACCTGGTTGGAAATCTTCATTTATAATTTGTCCAGTATAAACTGTTGATTTGATTCAGTCTTAATTCTGTTTAAAGTAAAGTAAATGAGCACAGAGGGACGGTTTAACTCAGAGTCGCTCCATATCTCTCCATATTCTCACAGATGATGTTAGAACTGATTTCATACACTATTAAATACATTTATTTCATCCTGAACTTGAATGGATTTTTCTCCTTGGCGTCTTGATGAATCAATGGTATCTTTTCTTCTGCTGTCTATAATAAACCGCTTGACATTTGATTCTCAGAATTCATCATTTCTGCAATAGATTAAACACAATGTTTCATTCATTTATCTTGTTTTCATCTTCACACAACATTTTCAACACATTCAAAAAAGAGCTTGTCATAATTTCAGTTTTGATCAATATGATGCTTCTCTGAGTTTAATAATATCTTCATTGTTGCATTTGACTGTTTCTCTCTCATTCCTCCACAGCCCTCTCTGATTAAAGCCATATTTAATGTGGACGCAGATGAAGTTCGCTCTCTCATATTCAAGAAAGAAGATGTCAATGTACAGGTAAATGTCCATTACTTGCAAAAATACTCTTTTTAGCTAAACTATCATTTTAAATTCCATTGAATTTCTCTGTAAATGAGGCCTTTTTAGTCTTTATTGCATCTGGCTGGGTATTGAGACCAGTTCAATTATCTCTCAGTGATGGATAGTCTTCTGAAATGGACACAGTGGCAGTTTCTGTACATTATTATCCTTCATTTAATAATGGCTCTTCATCTGAGAGGTTAATACTCTGTCATGAGCCTGCATTTGGACTGAAGATGGTTATTTCACTGCTTGCTGTTTAATGAGGAGTCTGTTTTCATCGCCAATGCCGGGTCTGGTCTGGAGCGACGCCCATTTGACTGCCAACCAATCACTGATGGCCTGTTGGGTCAGATGACTCAGTGTGGCTTGGCCTCCTGTTTTCCATTCTCATTCCAGACCAGATGGAAAACAGAAGCCTGCAGGGTGGCATGACACTGGAGAATGAATGATTGCCGCTCTTTCGTAATTGCTTTTATTGATGAAAATGTAGAACAAGCTTTACTCAGGCATCTGGAGGAATGTTTAAAGCTACAGTGATCGCAGAAGATCTCAGGAACCTGAAACAGAAAAATGTGTGTGTGTGTCTCATGTTTCTGCATGCCGTCTCAAGAGATCTGTGGCCGCATTGATCGGTGTGGATCTCTCACACACACACAAATGCATCACTGTGTGCCATGCACAAGAATCCAGTGTGTGTGTATCATATATCACACACCCTGTTGAAACCACACATGCATCAAACGCCAAGCTTTCAAATGGAGTACAAAACACATGCAAATCAGAGGTGAATTACAAAATTTTTGATATAGTATAAACAGCAGATGAGTATAAAACCACCAGCTTTACTCTGTTTTGGATGTGTATTTTTGAGCTGCAGTAGTTCTAGAGAATTTGATTGGTTGATGTTTTTCTCTCACACCAATCTGCAATAGAGACATAATGATTTTTTCTAAAGAAATTAATTCTTTTATTCAGCAAGGATGCATTAAATTGATCAAAAGTGACTGTGACATTTTATAATGTTACAAAAGATTCTATTTCAAATAAATGCTGTTCTTTTAAACCTTCTATTCATCAAATAATCCTGAAAAAATGTACTGAAGCAGCACAACTGTTTTCAACATTGATAATAATCATAAATGTTTCTTGAGCAGCAAATCAGCATATTAGTATGATTTCTGAAGGATCATGTGACACTGAAGACTGGAGTAATGATGCTGAAAATTCAGCTTTGATCACAGGATTTTAAAATGTATTCATATAGAAAACAGCTATTTTAAAATGTAATAATATTTCACAATATTACTGTTTTACTGTATTTTTGATCAAATAAATGCAGCCTTGGATGAAACTTCTTTCAAAAACATTAAGAAATCTTATCTACCCCAACTGTTTGAACGGTAGTGTTTATGTTGTGTATTGCTGAATTAGTATTTGTAGTATGCTACTTTGAGTTTTCAACATGATTTTCATTAATGGCTGTGATTCTGACTCCTCAGGACAGTGAGAAGAGGACGCCGCTCCACGCGGCTGCGTACCTGGGCGACGCTGAGATCATAGAGCTGCTCATCCTGTCAGGTATGAAGGATCGTTTCACTCCACATAAGTTATGAGAACAAACCTCCAGTGCAGTGACTGGAATATAGGAATTCATTAATATACCAATGCTTTTGTATCATCTGTTTTGGATGAAAAATATCAATTTTACAGCCCTAGTTTGAAAGTTTGGGGTTTGAAAGAAGTCTTTTCTGTTCACCAAGGCTGCATTTATTTGATTAAAAATACAGTAAAAATTATATTGTGAAATATTATTACAATTCAAAATAATAGTTTTCTATTTGAATATAAAATATAATATTAAAATGTAATTTATTCCTGTGATCAAAACTGAATTTTCAGCATCATTACTCCAGTCTTCAGTGTCACATGATCCTTCAGAAATCATTCTAATATGATGATTTGAAACATTTCTGATTATTATCAATATTGAAAACAGTTGTGCTGCTTCATAATTCTGTGGAAATTGAATTAATTAAAAGTATTAATTTCTTTCTCTCTAAAATAATTGTACTGACCCCAAACTTTTGAACAGTAGTGTGCGTCATTGAAACGTCTATTTAGATGCACGTTTTCATCTAAATAAAATATATCAAGCATTTAAACACCCTAGAAACCTCTTAGTAATCGCTAACAACACTATTCTGACATTGTGTACAGTATATAATATAAAATGCCTAGTAATTTATGTAAATTATATCAGCCAGAAGCCTTTCTAGATTTTGCAATCGATTGTTGAAAACTCATATTTGTTGAGCTGTACACTAATGACACACTGACAAAACACATACACATCATGTGACTTCCTGAAATGGCTGTACGGCATGTACATGTGCAAAGGGAGCTGTCATCATGAATGACAGAGTAAAAGTAACAGGTGCTGCTGTATTTTAAGCAACAGATGTGATCCCACAGGATTGTGGGAGTTTGTGGGAAGCTCCACGTATCCGGCTTCAACTGTGGCATTAATAACTGTAATTCATTTTGCATATCCTTTCTCTCTCTTTCTCTCAGGGGCGAGAGTAAATGCCAAAGATAACAAATGGCTCACTCCTCTTCATCGGGCCGTAGCTTCCTGTAGTGAGTACGACACGTCCTCCACATCATCGGAACAACAAATAGAAATAAACAAATGTTTTCAGGCTCATTAATGTATTGTGTGTTCAGGAGGCCGTCCAGGTGCTGTTGAAACACTCTGCAGACGTCAACGCACGGGATAAAAACTGGCAGACGCCGCTGCACGTGGCCGCGGCACATAAAGCAGTGCGCTGCGCCGAGGCGTTAGTCCCATTGCTAAGCAATGTCAACGTGTCGGACCGCGCCGGACGTACGCCTCTACACCACGCGGCCTTCAGCGGACACCTGGAGGTCAGACGTTCACTCTCACTGTCATTTCTCACACACACAGATCAACAGGTGCACGATATCTGCCTGTCATAGCAGAGGAAACAAGACCTGTTTACACAAAGAATGAAACAAAAAGCGAAACATATGACAGACCAAAGTGAAATAAGAAAGCATGGTTATTCACATGCTTTAAAGGCACAATATGTAAGATTTTTGGATTAAAATATCCAAAAACCAATAGAACAGTGTTTATATATTTCATTGACTTGTGTACTTGCATTATCCCAAATGTTTCCAAGAATGTTTAAATCCAGAGAAATAAGCATTTTTAACCAGGACACGGACTATGTCCGTGCGTCGTCTATCAATGACATCATACCCTAGATTTCCAGTCTTACTTTGTAGAAACCATGGAAACACCAAAGACGCTTTAAAGGTGCCCTAGAACCCTATTTCACAAGATGTAATATAAGTCTAAGTTGTCTCCAGAATGTGTCTGTGAAGTTTCAGCTCAAAATACCCCATAGATTTTTTATTATACAATGTTTTAACTGCCTATTTTGGGGAGTAATTAAAAATGCGCTGATTCAGTACGTGTCCCCTTTATATGTTCGTGATCCCCGCCCCCAAGCTCACGACTCTGTAATACATTGCATAAACAAAGTTCACACAGCTAATATAACTCTCAAAATGGATCTTTACAAAGTGTTTGTGATGCAGCATATCAGATCATGTAAGTATGGTATTTATTTTGCGGATGTTTACATTTGATTCTGAATGAGTTTGATAGTATGCTGTGGCTAACGGGGCTAAAGCTAAGTTACACACTGTTGGAGAGATTTATAAAGAATGAAGATGCGTTTATGAATTATACAGACTGCAAGCATTTAAAAATGAAAATAATGACATGGCTCTGGTCTTCGTGAGTACAATGGTAACTCTAACCACATTTAACAGTACATTAGCGAAATGCTAACAAAACATTTAGAAAGACAATTTACAAATATCACTAAATATATCATGATATCATGGATCATGAACAGCTATTATCGATCCATCTGCCATTTTCACTACTGTACTTGCTTGCTTTACAATAGCCTACCTGCATAACTTCTGATGATTCGGCTGTGCAGCTCCAGACGTTAATACTGGCTTGTCTAATGCTTTGAACATGGGCTGGCATATGCAAAATTTGGGGGCGTACATATTAATGATCCCGACTGTTGTGTCACAGTCGGTGTTATGTTGAGATTCGCCTGTTTTTCAGTGGTCTTTTGCACAAATGAGATTTACATAAGAAGGAGGAAACAATGGTGTTTGTGACTCACTGTATGTCATTTCCATGTACAAAAATCTAATTATTTAACTATGCCAAGGTAAATTCAATTTTAAATTCTAGGGCACCTTTAATATATTATGTGTTTTATTAGACAGACAAGTAACTGTTTGGATACATTCATCGACAGAAAACTAATCATGTTATATTGCTAAACACAGTAATCTTATTGTTTAAAGGAGAACTATTATGGAAACTTATATAATATAAGTCTCTGGTGTCCCCAGAATGTGTCTGTGAAGTTTCAGCTTAAAAATTTGCCCCTATTTTGGTGTGAGTAAAAACATGCCGTTTTTGTGTGTCCCTTTAAATGCAAATGAGCTGCAGCTCTCGGCCCCCTTTCCAGAAGAGGGCGGAGCTTTAACAGCTCACGCTTCGGTTGCTCAACAACAACAAAGCTGGAGAATCTCACTACCGTTCACCAGTTTATAGTCATTAAGATTTTTTTGTAGGACACATTAAATTGATCAAAAGTGACAGTAAAAACACTTAAAATGTTTCAAAAGATTTGTTTCAAATAAATGCTGAACTTACTATTCATCAAAGAATCCTGAAAAAAATATATATATCATGGTTTCCACAAAAATATGAAGCAGCACAGCTGTTTTCAACATTAATAATGATCATAAATGTTTCTTGAGCAGCAAATCGGCATATTAGAATGATTTCTGAAGGATCATGTGACACTGAAGACTGGAGTAATGATGCTGAAAATTCAGCTTTGATCACAGGAATAAATGAGAGTTTACAACATATTCACATAGAAAACAGTTCTTTTAAATTGTTTCACAATATATTTCACAATGCAGCTTTGGTGAGCAGAAAAGACTTCTTTCAAAAACATTACAAAATCATACCAACCTCAAACTTTTAAACGGTAGTGTATATTTGCATTTGAACTTTGAAAACAAAGTCAGACCATCTTAAAAGTCATGTGACCCAAGACTAGTTGACACAGGCAATTAGTTTGCACAAACTTTGCCCTTCTTTCTGCTCCACTATGTCTTTTATATCTTCTTTCTACACTGAGATCAACAGATTGAGGTCTGTCTAGAATGCCGCTGGCAGACACATGACCCAAAAGCTGATATATTATTGATCAGTCAGGGTTTTTATTCCAGGCAGACTAGGGAAAAACAACCAGGGCTGTGTCCGAAATCACCCCCACGCTCTTAAATAGGGCACTATTTGCGGAGACACCACTACACCATAGTGGATGTTTTCGAGTCCGAATTCGCTCTCGTTTTCATTCACTCCTTCAAGTGAACTATATTAGTGGACTAATGTAGGGAATAGTGAACGAGGGTATAGGAGGAGATTTCGAACACTGCTCAGGCCTCCAAAACAAAGTCAAATAACATGAATTTAATTTTATTGGAATTAAAATGACATCTATTCTACTGGAACATATTGGAGCATTTAAAATGATTTTAATTTATACTTCCCATCTTGACTTGCCAATCATAATCTTCAAATCTGACATATGTGCATGTGTAATCTTTAGTGTCTTTATTGCAGATGGTTCAGTTGCTTGTGTCCAGAGGTGCAAACATCAACGCTTTTGATAAGAAGGACAGACGAGCCGTTCACTGGGCCGCATACATGGGTGAAAAACATCAACATCAGAACAAACAGAAAACATGTTTCTGTCATTGATCTGAAATCACTCACTCCCTCGCTGTCTCTCTCTGTCTCAGGTCATTTAGAGGTCATGAAGTTACTGGTGTCTCATGGTGCTGAGGTTTGCTGTAAGGATAAGAAATCATACACTCCGCTTCACGCCGCTGCCTCCAGTGGAATGATCAATGTGGTGAAATACCTGCTGAATCTGGGTGTTGATGTAAGTAAGCCCCGCCCATACGTACATACAACTCTGCCTCTTGGTCATCACGTGAACTGTGATTGTTTTTATATGGAGAACACATTCCGTATGTATAGCCAAAGCTACAGATGTTCAAATTCATAGAACTCAACAAACATTCATAGAACTCACATTATGTCCTGTTTTTCTTAAATTATAAAAGAAAGAAATCAAATTTGCATTGATCTTTTGACATATAAAAAGGGGTTTGTACCATTAAATCATCCTACAAGTTTCATAGCTTATTATAAACAAAGCATTTATTTAACCAATCCCAGAGTCAGGAACAAGTGGATGGATTATATGTTTCCTGTCAGAGGATTATATGTTTGTTCGGAGCATTTGACTGCAGATTGTTTTATAATAAAGGCACAATGTAATGGAGAGTTCGCAAAGAAACTTTTGTTGAAAGGTCACAGCCAACAGTTTCTGACAGCAGCTGCATCACAAACCGTAGGTAAACTATAATGCATAATGCTTTTTATATGGATAATGTTTACAAAACAGTTACTCGCATACAATAGCGAGGAGGCATTGATACTGTTTCCTACGCAGTGACGTTAGCCAATCATAACAGTATATAATATAATATAATATCCAGCAGACTATATTATACTGTATTATTGACTGTAATTATGACTGTATTTACATAATCTGCACCAAGGCATTTATTGGATCAATAATACAGTAAAACTATATTATTACGGTTTAGTTTAAAATAACTGTTGAAACATTAACCAAATGATCTGTCCCTCTGTCTTCAGATTAATGAGCCGAACGCATATGGAAACAGTCCTCTGCACTTGGCGTGTTTTAACGGGCAGGACGTGGTGGTGAATGAGCTGATAGAAGCAGGTGCTGATGTCAATCAAGTGAACGAGAAGGGCTTCTCCCCGCTGCACTTCACCGCTGCCTCCCGCCAGGGGCGCTGTGTCTGGAGCTGCTCGTGGCCAACAGGGCCAACGTCAACAGCAGGGTCAGTGACTTTTCCCAATTTTCCATTTAGGGCCGGTTCACAGAGAACTCAGTTGTGTAAGTAAGATTTTTTTTTTTCAAAGGAACTAACACTTTTATAATACTAAAATAACTTCTTTTCCAGAGTAAAGATGGTAAAACTCCTCTCCACATGGCGGCCATTCACGGGCGATACTCCAGATCACAGGCCATCATTCAGAACGGTGAGTGTGTTATCCTACTCGTTTCTTGTTCGTCTTCCTCTCCAGTTTCTCCTCATCCTCTGTTTTCTCGTTTATAGGCTCAGAGATCGACTGTGAGGATGAGAACGGAAACTCTCCGCTTCATATAGCGGCTCGTTATGGTCACGAGCTGCTCATCAACACTCTCATGACGAACGGTGCGGATACGGCAAAGTGAGTGACAGGACGTGTGTTTACACGGTTACGCCTGATTTATGAGCTCATGCTGATCATGTGACTGTGACTCCACCTCTGTAGGCGGGGCATCCACGGCATGTTCCCGCTGCATCTGGCGGCGCTGAGCGGATTTTCAGACTGCTGCCGGAAACTGCTCTCCTCAGGTGAATGACATTTATCTTCAAGGTTTATGTTCACTCAGGCATTTATAACAGCAGCTATAAAACTGATTCCTGAGTAACAAACAGACTTTTCCCTCTCTCAGGGAAGTTTGTTTATGTACTGCTCTTGATAATGCTTATCTTTTGCCTCAGGTTTTGACATCGACACGCCGGATGACTTTGGCAGGACGTGTTTGCATGCAGCCGCTGCAGGAGGGTGAGTCACAGCGCTGCTTCTCTCTGATTGGCTCATCAGCTCCCCCTGTGGTCTGGATGCTTTATTGTCCCATCTCTCCTCCTTTAGGAATCTGGAGTGTTTAAATCTGTTGCTCAACACAGGTGCAGACTTTAACAGGAAAGACAGATTTGGGAGGTGAGTTACATTAAATGATCAAACCTAAATAAACCCCAAAATCTACTTTTCAAAAGTTTTGTTACTGAAAAAGAGTTTCGTCTACTCACCAAGGCTGCATTTATTTGATCAAAAATACAGTAAAAGCAGTAATATTATGAAATATTATTACAATTTAAAATAACTGCTTTCTGTTTGAATATATATTGAAATGTAATTTATTCCTGTGATCAAAGCTGAATTTTCAGCATCATTACTCCAGTCTTCAGTGTCACATGATCCTTCAGAAATCATTCTAATATGATGATTTGCTGCTCAAGAAACATTTCTGATTATTATCAATGTTGAAACTGAATATGATTTCTGTGGAAACAGTGATGCATTTTATTTTTCAGGATTCTTTGATGAATAGAAAGTTTAAAAAAAAAATAGCATTTATTTGAAATAGAATTTTTTTTAACATAATAAATGACTTTCTGAATAAAAGTCCTTGCTGAATAAAATTATTAATAAAATTATAAAAACAAAACTTTAGTGGTAGTAGAATATTATTTGTATCATCACATTTTTTTGTATTATGACATTTAAGCCCCCCAAATTCTCTACTGTTATGTATATTAATTTATAATTAATATAAACACAAAAATAATTTATGTATTAACAATATAGATTCTATAATAATAATAATATAGTAATATTCATATATAATATAGTTTATATATTCTCTATATAATATCTAGTTTAAATTATAGTATATAAAGTATATTATAATAATATATTAGTATATAATATGGTAGTTTGTTGAATTTATAAATATATCTCTATGTGTATACATAAAAGTAATGTTTTTTTCCCATTTTGGTTTGAAATATGACCCTGACATGTTGTACACACTTTTAATAAAGATTTATATTCTCCTCCAGATTCCCAGCAGCACAGTGATAAAACAGATTACAGGACTCCAGCAGGAGGAATATGGTTATCATGTATGATTTATGTCTCTCTCTCAGGACGGCGCTGCATTACGCTGCTGCGAACTGTAACTATCAGTGTCTGTTTGCTCTGGTGGGCTCCGGGGCCAGTGTGAACGAGCGGGACGTCAGGGGCTGCAGTCCACTGCACTACACGGCTGCGGCCGACTCTGACGGCAGGTGAGTGACACACACACACACTGTCATTCATCACACTGGAAATGGAAGGTCGAGTCAAGAACACTCTCCATTGTGTGTTTTACATAATGTGCTCTAGTTGCACATACTGTGTCAGCAAATGTAGTAGGTCATCGGGGTTTTTCAGGCACACAGAAAATGTTTGTTGTGCACAGATACTGCATACTACTTTCTTTCACAAATATGAACTAATGTGCTATCTTTAAAAATGTAGAAGTTATCATTAAAAAAAAATTGCTCTATGGAGAAAATGAATGGATTTTTATTTCCATCTGTTGAATGTTTGAGCTTATAGGTCTCTCTCTGTCTGTCTGTCAGGTGTCTGGAGTATCTGTTGAGGAATGATGCGAATCCAGGTCTCAGGGATAAAGACGGATACAGTGCTGTTCACTACGCTTCAGCGTACGGTCACCGAGTGTGTCTGGAGATGGTTAGTACATCATCTGAACACACTGAACATAAAACACTCCTCAATACTGCTCTGTCTTCAGTGTGTTTCTGTGTGTTTTATTTTGTAGATTGCCAATGAAACACCGTTAGATGTGGTGAGTTTAAATCTGCATTGAATCTGTGGACTGAACAAAACACTCAGTGCTGCCCTCTAATGGACACATTAATCAATATGAGTTCAAAATTAACCCTGTGAAAAAAAATTTTTTTGTATACTTTCATAAACTATCAAAATGTAATACCTTTCTCCTCCAAAATCATTTTATGTTGATATCAACAAGCAAAGAGTGGAAAAAATACTATTAATGAATTATAATAATTAATAATAATAACATTTCATGATCCAATCTCATCCTGATAAATAAAATAAATTCCTGTCCTTAATTTTCAGAATATTGATTCGCTCTAAATTGCATGCGTTGTGAATGCCATTTCCTCTTTTTTTACTTTATTCCTTTTGTTTAACTGTTTTAAATTGTGTTTTAAATTTCATAAAGCCATGAATATATGTATATTTCAGCTGTTGGACACGTCTGCATCAAGCATCTTACACGACACTGACGTCCAGCCTCCCATCAGCCCTTTACACTTAGCGGTGAGTTACAGATCCAGATCTCCGGCTTGGTAAAATAATAAAAAATAATGATTTTGAACGAAGTCTCTTATGCTCATTAAGGCTGCATTTATTTCATAATAAATACAGAAAAAACAATAATATTGTGAAAGATTATTACAATTTAAAATTATGGTTTTCTATTTTAATATACTTTAAAATATAACTTATTTCTGTGATGCAAAGCTGAATTTTCAGCATCATTACTCCAGTCTTCAGTGTCACATGATCCTTCAGAAATCATTCTAATATGCTGATTTGATACTCAGTTATTACTTAATATTTTTTTTGGAACCAGTGATACTTTTTTCAGGATTCATTGATGAATAAAAGGTTAAAAAAAAAACAGCATTTATTCAAAATATAAATCTTTTCTAACAATATAAATCTTTACTATCACTTTTTATCAATTTAACACATCCATGCTGAATAAAAGTATTAATTTCTTTAAAAAAGAAAGAAAGAAAAAAAATTACTGACCCCAAACTTATGAATGGTAGTGTATATTGTTACAAAAGATTTCTATTTTAAATAAATGCTGATATTTTTTAACTTTTTATTCATCAAAGAATCCTGAAAAAGTATCACACGTTATAAAATAATATTAAGCAGCACAACTGTTTCCAACATTGATAATAAATCAGCATATTTCAATGATTTCTGAAGGATCATGTGACACTGAAGACTGGAGTAATGATACTGACAATTCAGCTTTGCATCACAGAATGAAATTATATTTTAAAGTATATTAAAATAGAAAACCATCATTTTAAATTGTAATAATATTTCACAATATTATTGTTTTTTCTGTATTTATTATGAAATAAATGCAGCCTTAATGAGCATAAGAGACTTCAAAAACATTAAAAATAGTAATGTTTCCAAACTTCTGACTGGTAGTGTGTGTGTGTGTGTGTGTGTGTGTGTGTGTGTGTGTGTGTGTGTGTGTGTATATATAATATATATATATATATATATATATATATATATATATATATATATATATATATATATATATATATATATATATATAATCACTTCAACTAACTGAAATAAATTTGTTGAAGTACTAAAATTGCTAAAACTCAAACTGAAAAGAAAATTAAAAGTAATTAGAAGCTATATAGAATTATTTAAACCACTATAGCACATATCAAAATGAATAAAACTTTAAATACAATTAAAATAAAAAGTAAAAATTAAATTTAAAATATGAATAGATACTATAATAGTATATAAATAATACTGAAATAACACAGTATTGCATTGATTTTGCCTCAGTTAAGTGATGTTCCAGCCTAGAGCTGGAAGTTCAATAAATAAAAGGCAAATAAAATGTTTTCTAAATAATTACATGTAATATTAGTAATAATCACAATAAACACCTCTTCAACCAAATAATATTGTTCATTAGTCTCACTGTTTTTTCCAGGCATATCACGGTCACCACCACGCTCTTGAGGTTCTGGTCCAGTCTCTGCTGGATCTGGACGTGAGGACGCCTCAGGGTCACACGGCTCTGAGTCTGGCTGCGTTTAAGGGTCACGTGGAGTGTGTGGATATCCTGATCAATCAGGGCGCGTCCATGCTGCTGAAGGACTACACACACAAGAGAAGCGCTGTACACTCCGCAGGTCGACAACAACGTCTTTCTTTCTCCGTCTTTCTTTTCTGATTGAGACTGATGGTACATGAGCTGATGTGTCAGATTGTGTTATTGTATTGTGTTTGTTTGATTCTGTCCGTCTGCAGCCATGTACGGTCACTCGGAGTGTCTGCGTCTGCTCATACATAATGCCGATCAGCAAACAGCCGTCGATATCCGTGATGGAAAGGGACAGTAAGTTTCAGGGCTTCTGGATCTCAGATATATGCTTGAATACTGTCAGTCTGATGAATAGGTTCATTGTGTGTGTGTGGCTGTTGTCAGGACTCCTCTGATGTTGGCGGTTCTGGGCGGACACACAGACTGTGTGTATCTTCTGCTGAGTAAAGGAGCCAGTGTGGAGGCCAGGGATAAATGGGGCCGGACGGCCCTCCACCGCGGGGTCAGTCACACACCTCTCACAAATTGTGGACTTGATTTGAAAAAACGAAATGGTCGAAAAACTAGTCACACTTGTGTTGTTCACGGTCAGAAATGACCACCATAGGAAATGAATATGAAAAAATACAGCAGTTTTTGGAGAGTGCAATCTACAAATCAGCCACAATGCAGAAAAAAAGCACACAGCAGTGAAGGGGTGACACTCTCAAATCAATCAAGAGTGCAAAATAGACACATGAACTGGTGTGAAATCAGAAATTTAACAAATGTAACAAAATGTCTTTCTCTGTGTTCAGGTTTGAATGTAGTAAAATTGATGGAAACACTGACACTTCAAATCAACATTTCAAACAAAAAATATCTAAACCTTGACAAAAAGTAGTTTTTGAGACTGTCTAAGTATATCCAAATCCACAACCTAATCAAAGGAAGTTTTTATATCTAAAAACAACTATATAATTTACAAGTCTCTTTATATCCTCCTGAGACCCAGGAAAAAAAAAAGTTTATTGAATTTAGTATTTTTTCATGTCATTATATTGTTTAGAGCATAAGAAATAAATGGAAGAAAATGTCCTCTGTGGTGGACACCAGGACTAAGTTGATAAAAATGAAAAAATAAAATGACGTGAAATGACATGTATAGGCAAAAACAATGGGATTTTTTTTTTAAATCACCAATCAATTTTTAGGCTTCAGGATTTTTTTTAACCAAACTTTGTATAAAGATGATTCTCTTAATTGATTAATTGATTGATTATACCATTTTGCTTTATGCAATATGTGGGTAAAATGACCATACATCGGTTTTCCCATTCAATACAATGCATCTATACACTGTATCTAATTTGCATATTAATGTGTTCTTGGAGCAACATGTAATGAAAAAAAAAAAGTGTAATAATGGGAGTAATAATTGGCAACATTTTTATAATAATATCTAATAATTATATATCAATATTCCTATTAATTTCTTCCCCTATTTACTTGTATCTCCTAAAATGCCTGATAAACATGATTTAAGTCCTGTTGTCCTCTACAGAGGTCCTGTATGAAATCAGTGCCCTGTTTTGTAACAGAAAGTCATATTTTGATTTGAAACCCCATAACATTTTCCTGAGATGTTGAATTATACAAACAATTTGAAAATGAATCCGATTTAAATGATAATTACAAAATATCATATTCGTGTGCTAATTTTCATTTTCAGTCATATTTAAAGACTAAGAAGTTGTTGTTGTCATGGCGAAACCTCTAAAAATTTGGTATCTCTGCAAAGCCCTGAATGTGCTCTTTAAAACTGTGACATGTATGATGTCAGAGAAAGTCACTAAAATATAATGTCCACTACAGAGGACAAAAGTCTATTCTTGGGTCCCAGGAGAATATAGAGCTATATAGGAATCTATATACACCACGGCATTACAGATGTTTTTCTTTTTTTACTCCCACCAGATGGCACTAATCTGCCTTCAAAAATTGTTTTTAAAGGCCTTCTCTCTATTTTAACATGAAATAAATTTTTAATTGAAAAATTAATATTAATTTTTATTATTATTTTCAATGGGAAAAAAAATTATCAAAAGTATTGCATAAATATTAATTAGTAACATAAAATTCTTTCAAAATACAAAATAAAAAAGAAAAAATATTATTGAAGAAAAATATATTACATTGATTTTACTGAAAAGAAAAAAAAAAAGTTTTATTTCAGGTGTTTGGTCACTTTTGACCGCAAACAAAACGAGGGGTAAATTATTTTTATTTTTTACAAAAACTGAGGGATGAGTTGAATTATTTTTTGTGGTGATGCATATTATTCCACAAATGTTGCTTACAAATCTGTTCCAAACCTGGAAGAGTATGTTTTATTTATTTGTTTGTTTGTTTATGTATTTATTCAACAAAAACTGTAATGAGTTGAAATTATTTACTGTAGTAATCCATATTATGCCACAAATTACAGTTACAGACTTGTAGGTCTGACTGAACCTGTAACAAAAGTCATTGTTCAAAGTCATTCTAAGGTAAGAGCGTCTCTCTGTCCGTGTGATAATCGCTCCTCTTCACTGTGTGTCTCAGGCGGTGATGGGTCACGAGGCGTGTGTGGAGGCGCTGTTGCAGCACGGCTCCAGTTTCCTGGTTCAGGACAGTAGGGGGCGCTCTCCTCTGCACCTAGCGGCTGCTTGTGGTCACGTTGGGGTTCTGAGGGCCCTTATGAAGATCCAAAAGAGTGTCCTCGTCCTCAAGGACAACTGTGGTTACACACCGCTGCACTGGGCGTGTTATAACGGTAAACTTGCTCCATCAAACAAACTGATGAATACTTTTATTCCTCAAGGATGCATTAAACTGATCAAAAGTGACAGTAAAGACATGTTACAAAAGATTCTGTTTCAAAGAAATGCTGTTCAACATGTTGTGTTGATCTGTCGATCTCAGGTCATGACGCGTGTGTGGAGCTGCTCTTAGAGCAGGACGTGTTTCACAAGATGGAGGGAAACTCCTTCAGTCCGCTGCACTGCGCTGTGTAAGAAACACCTGCTGATATGATGTGCTTCCTCCTGGATGTTCGTATGAAAGCATCACATCTCTCCTCTCTCTCTGTTTCAGTATTAACGATAACGAATCTGCTGCTGAGATGCTGATTGAAACTTTAGGTCCAGCGATCGTAAACGCCACAGACTCTCAGTCCAGGTGAGAACAGGGTTTCTGTAGGGACCAGCAGCACATTATATTCTTTAGTTCATGTGTTTTGTGCGCCCCGTAGGACGCCGCTGCACGCCGCCGCTTACACCGATCACGTGGAGTGTTTGCAGCTTCTGCTGGGTCACAACGCTCAGGTCAACTCCACTGACATGCTGGGAAAAACACCGCTCATGATGGCGGCCGAGAACGGACAGACCAACGCCGTGGGTGAGAGACACACTGCCCTCTGAAGATATATTCATATTTTTCTTCAGTTACAAACTTGAGTTTAAATAAACTACCCTTCAAAAGTTTGGGGTCAGTAACAATTTTTAATTAAAGAAGTCTCTTCTGCTCATCAAAGCTGCATTTATTTGATTAAAAATACAGTAAAAACTGTAAAATTGTGAAATATTATTACAATTTAAATTAACTCTTTTTTTCATTTGAATATTGTAAAATGTAATTTATTCCTGTGATCAAAGCTGAATTTTCAGCATCATTACTCCAGTCTTCAGTGTCACATGATCCTTCAGAAATCATTCTGATATGATGATTTGCTGTTCAAGAAACATTTATGATTATTATCAATGTTGAAAGAAGTTTATTCAGTATTCTTTTATGAATAAAAAGTTCAAAAGAATAGAATTTAATTGAAATAGAAATCCTTTATTACATTATAAATGCATTTTATAGTCTCTTTTGATCAATTTTAATGCATCCTTGCTGAATAAAAGTATTAATTTCTTTCAGATAAAATAAAAATCTTTCAAACGCCAAACATTTAAACACTAGTGTATCTCTTTTCACAGACAGATGTTCTTCTATGAACTGTCGAATGCAGTAGTGTAACATAATTAGGTACTTGAATTTGAAGAAACACAATAATGTAACGTGTTACTTTTGTAAACAATATTCCCAAATACTGACAAACAGTGTTATTAAAGATAGAACATTAATTTGAATATTTTGAATTAACTTTTATTTTTATACATTTAGTTTTCATTTGATTTTTTTGTTTTATTAACTGTTTTGTCTGTCTTTTTTTTTTTTGTAGTTTTTTTTCTATTTATCTTGTAGTTTTTTTGTAATTTTAGCACTTCAACTTTTATAATTTCATCTAACTTCATCTAATTATTTTATTTTTTTATTTTATTTGTTATTGCGTTGCTGTGGCTCTAGAGGGCGATAGAGGTTCCTTCCAATGTCTGTATCTTTAAACCAGATGTGTAGTTATTCGTGATGTCAACATCAAGATCTGTGAGAAAGCAGCTGGATATGTTGATGGTGATGTTAATATGAGTGATGTTGATGATGACGATGTTTTGTTTCTGCAGAGGTGTTGGTGAGCAGCGCGAAAGCAGATTTCACATTACAGGACGCACACAGAAACACAGCCCTGCATCTGGCCTGCAGTAAGGTACAAACACGAGAGTCCAGCATCTAATGTACATACAAACAACATCAACACAGTCCAAACCAGCATGTGAACAGAGCTGCTGAGGTGTAAAATCAAATCCTCCTGCTGCTCAATGGATAAAAAAAAAAAAAAAACGGTTTAAATCATCAAAAGTCCATAGATTTGAGAATCAAATATGAGTTAAAAAGCCTTTATTGTATCATATTTGAAGCATTTAAATATCATCTTACTAAGACATGTTATTGGCAGATATAAAGTGACAGCTCATATTTATATCCAATTTGTACAAGTAGTCTGTCATGCTGTTATAAATAATATCTCATCTTGGTTTTTGACCATGTACTATATAACAACAAATGGACCAAATTTCATATTTTTGCTCAGTTTGGGGCTCTGAATCAAACTGAGATTTTATTTCCCTCCATATTCTCATTATATCAGACTATATGAGCCATAAAAGACTTAAATGACACCTAACAAAACACGTGCAAATCCTTTTTTAAAGATATTTTAAAGTATTTGGTTAATAAACTTTCATATAAAAAAATAAAATAGATTTTTCTGACTAATTTTATTGTCAGGGTTAATTACTATGATTTTTTTTGTTATTCGTATAGTATAGCATGTCTTTTACAGCCTTGCATGCTTTTGTACTTCCTTCTGTAAATGCAAATCTATTTTCACTTGTGTTGTTTCTGTACTGTAGGGACATGAAACCAGTGCCTTGTTAATTCTTGAGAAGGTCACGGACAGAAACCTCATCAACTGCACAAACGCAGCGCTGCAGACGTAAGTTCAGTCTCCTCACGCATGCAAAAGCTCCTTCCATTGGTCCTCCTCCTCCTCATGATCTCAAGATTAAAGAGAGCCGCTTCTCTCTCTCTCATGTCTCAGGCCGCTACACGTCGCCGCTCGTAACGGGCTCACGGTGGTCGTGCAGGAGCTTCTGGGAAAAGGAGCCAGTGTCCTCGCCGTGGATGAAAACGGTGAGCGTTTAAAGCATTTAAAACCACACCACATTTTTCATCAATGCAGGGTTATTATAGATAACTAAAACAGTAAAACCATAAAAAGTACTTGATGAATAATCAATAAATACTTAATAATAATAATAATTATAAATAAATACCTAAATTCTTAAAAAATACTTAAAAAATAATTACTTAATAAATGTTAACTGAAATAAATTAAAATAAAATATTTTAAATAAAACTGGCCAAGGCAACGTTCTCATTTGTTTAGCTTAACTTGTACTAAAATACACTAAAACTTAAATAAAAATTAATTAAAAAAAACTAATAAAAATGACAAAAAAAAAAACAACAAAATTAAAATGAAAACAGAAAATATAAAAATAAAAACAAATTCAAAATATTAATAAAAACTATAATTGCATCTCAATGGTACAATAACACTGCATCAAAGATTTTAAATTGAAATCTCACTTTCACTTCATTGAAAAAAAATATAAAAAATAATACTTTTATTTAGTAAGGATGCCTTAAATTGATCAAAAGCAACAGTAAATTCAGATTTGAATCACATGAATAAATTATAAAATGTATTCAAACAGAAAACTGTTCTTTTTAATTGTAACTATATTTCACAATATTAATATATTTACCGTATTTTTGATTAAATAAATGCATCCTTGGTGAAAAAACTTTTGACCGGAAGTGTGAGCCTATGGATCAATTCCAGGTAAACAGAACTGCTGATAATATTATTTCTGTACAATACATTTGCATCATGCAAATTTACATCAGCAAAAATTTGCATTACACTAGGTGTGAATGGTTTTGAGGTGCAAATTCACTGCCGATTTTTGTTTTTCATATTTCATTTGGATTGACATATAAAACTGTCAAATGTTATCCTTATATTGTAATAATTACAAGCACAAGTTGTAATTGTTGTCTAATAAATATATATATAGATATGTTGAGCTCATATCTCAATTTATTTATAAAGCACAATAAAACAACCGTGCTATACAAACAAACATTAATTAATGAATTAAATGTGTTTTTTAGGTTACACTCCAGCTTTGGCTTGTGCCCCGAACAAAGACGTGGCCGACTGTTTGGCGCTGATACTCGCCACCATGATGCCCATCTCCCTCAGCAGTCCCAGCACCATATCGGGCCTCGCGTTTACCACCATTAACCATTACTCCAGCCCATCCAAGACCGTGACCTTTGACCCTTTACCCATGCTGCGGTCCGAGCACGTCTCCTACCGTAAATTCAACAGCCTGGGCCGTGAGGACGGCCTCATCGTCCCCGATGATGAACTCAATGATTCAGACTCAGAAACGTACTGACAACATGCCCCTCAGTGTCTTAAACTATCGCCCCCTTGGCCGAATGGTGACTATGCTAATTATTGCCGTCCCTCCATGACTGGTGAGTCCGAAGTCTCAGGAGAAAGCGGAAAAACAGGAAAATAAAAAGCCACAGAAGTGGCCAACACTGCAGTTTGACCAGTCTAGTTCTGTTTCTTCTCTACAATGTCAACGTTTGAACAGTCAAGCATCACTAATACTCGTTATTTAAATTCATTTTGTTTTCCTTTATCAGAAGAACTTTGCTCATATTGACAGCTGTGGGACTGTAACTCCCAGCATTCATGTGGAACGTGAGGAGGCGATGGATTCTTGTAACTGCAGAAAGACTAAAGAAAACTAAAGATGTCAGGGACCAAGAGCTGGAGACTTTCCCTCCAGCTTTACTTTTATCCCCGTTTGTGCATGAAGATTGAATTTAGGTTTGCATCATCATGGATTATTTATTATAAAAAAAAATGAAGAGTTTCAGGGTTCAGATTTAACGAGTATTTATTCCTCTGCTGTTGTGAGGAATTACAGCGTTCTTCCTGTTTTGTGTGAGAGAGCGAGATTATGAATTTGAATGATTGTGTGTGTGTGATTTATTTTATAAGAGTTAAAAGACAATGAAAAGATCAGGTGTGTGACTTGACCTTTTGGTACATTGTTAATAATTATTAATTCTAAATAATAAATCATTTTTGCCATAAGATTCCACAGTGTCTCTTTATTACAGAAACTTGGCAAAATATTTAAAAAAATTAATATGCCAACAAGAAAACATTTTATTCATCCACTCCTATAGTTTTTGAACCCATTCACTGATTGTTTTTTATTTTTAATATTTGCGTATAATATATTTATTGTCAGGAATCGTTTTACCCCATTTAACGTTCTGCATTATCTATTTTAATATTTATATATTATCTATCTTCATTTCAGGTATCTTTTTTTCACCCTACATTACATCTATTATTTAAAGTATGTTTTGTAAAAACTGTACATTTATTTTTGTAGGTATACAAAAGTTGAAAAATGACTCACTGTAATTAGTTGTTATTTATCCATGCACATCAGTTTAATTCATGTGCGCCCGTAACCTTTCATTAAAATCAATTCCCCTCCCTCTTGCAGCATCTTTTCTCTTCTCTGATGACGAGGGCGGGGCAACCTGTCACTCACATTAGATCCACCAATAGCAAACCACAACCATCCAATCAATTCGCCATGGACAAAATCAAGCCCCGCCCTACATTTGTTCTTGTTTGAAAAGCAGTTTCACTTAGATATACGTCACAATGGGGTAGAAAAGACTTCTAAACTTCTGTTTCATGCTGACTTTAACCACTGCTAGTCACTTTAGCTGTGCACTTTGATCACATGATTGTTTTAACAGTTAATTCAACTCAAAAATGAAAGCTAACGTACTTCCACGTTGCAAAATAAGGTGACAGAAGAGCATACATATTCTTAAAATCAGTGTTTGACAGGAAAAAAATCAAATAGGCTTGGAATGAGGTTTCATTAAAATTATGACAGAATTTTTAGATTTCATTTTTGGGTGAAGAAATGCATTTCGATAAGATTAAATGATCTTTTCATCATTGTCCTTTTCATAGTGTCTCCCATACAGCACAGCTGTTACGAGTCCGGCGCTCATTCCCGTCCGGCTCATGTAAAAGCGGTTTCCGCTCTCCCAACCAGAATGATCTGGAATATCCAGAGTCATCCCGCTACCCAGAATTCCAGGGAACACATGACGAGTCGTAAAGGTCCCCGTCAGCCTGAAGTCCACCGCCGTTTGAGCGTGTTCGGTTTCTTCTCCACAGCTGCTGTGATGATCACCTGTGCACTTCACCAGAGCACAAACCTCCAGGTAATATGTCCCGTGCACCACATGGAGGCCGTTGAAGACTCCTAGGGCGTAAAACTCATGCGTGTCGGACCTCTGGAACAGCAGGTGGCAGCAGACAGAGCCACTACAAATGCTAATGTTCCCTTCACTGCCTTGCAAAGGGACCAAAGTGAAATTATCATACATCATGATGGAGGTAAAGGTTGCAGATGTAGCTCCTTGTGCACATTCAGAGTCTTTTTGACAGTATTTTACACCATCATCTGGGTCAAAGGTACTTGGAGGCCAAACATGCATCTTTTCTGGTTCTTCTGACTTTAGTTTCTCTTTTGGATACCCAGAAAATGGCACCAGTGCTTTGTCTGCTCTGTCCCCAATAAATGATGGATCCAAAACGGGCACTTTACGCACTAGCAATTTCCCAGAATTCCCCTTTGCATCATGATGAATTAGTGAATCCCATGGTGTGAAGATGCCGCTGCCAGTTATGCCGTACTCAGCAGCTCGGATGTTGGCGGCCAGTAGCGTAACGCCCGTTGCGTGCGAGAACGAGCGCTGAAACTGTACAGCGGCCAGCAGGGGGAGCTGGTTCATCCACGCAGTGGGGTATACGATCTGCCGGACTCCCATGTCCTTTACTAGAGTCACCGCCGGGTCACGAAACAGAATGTCGAAGCACGTAAACACCCCGAATTGGCCCGCGAACGGTGTGGTGAACGTGATGTACTCGCGCTCCGGTGGAGCGTCAAACGCCGCCTCAAAGTACAAGTTCTGTTTGTGATATCGGGCCACAATGACACCCTGGTCACTAAACACCACGTTAGTGTTGAACTGGTACTGGCCGTCCGCAGGACAGCGAGGGTCGGCGGTTCGGTTACAGCTCTGACGGGACGGCATGTTGGCCACCACGAAGAGATGGTTCTTTTGAGCCATACAGCTGAGGCTTTGGAGGACCTGAGAAAGAAACAGATAACTTGTTAGAAACTGTGAAAACTGGCCCTCATCATGTCAAATGATTCTTTAAAAAGCGTAGTAAATATCAGTTTTGTACCTCAGTGTCTGGAAATCTGTGTGGGTCAGCACACGGACTCCATGTGACCTCCTGAGGGTCGGGAACGGTCTCCAGATAACCAGCGATAGAAGCTCTGGTGAAGTTGAACCCATGGATGGCATCTTCTGGAAACACTATGATCTGGGCACCCTGTTTGATAAATGATAAATAAGCGTTAAGGGTCCTATAGAAATAATTTAAGAATGTCTGTGTCTTAAAGGGTTAGTTCTCGTGTTACGCAGCACGTTTGATCTTCTGCAAGAACCAATGAGGTTCATTCCCATGTTATGCAGCACGTTTGAGCTTCTGGAAGAACAAATGAGGTTCATTCTCGTGTTACGCAGCACGTTTGCGCTTCAGCAAAAACCAATGAGGTTCATTCTCGTGTTAAGCATCACGTTTGAGCTTCTGGAAGAGGTTTGTTCTCATGCGTCAAGCAGTTTTGGTTGAGCTTCTGTTCATGTTCGCAATGTTTCTATGTGAATAAAAGTCTAAATTAAATCTGTTCATCATATAAAGCAATTGAGTCTCTTTGGAAAATTTGGACTAAACTGCTCGATTCATATGGATCAGTTTTACAATCTCTTTATGAACTTTTTGAAGCCTTGTAGTTGTGTAGCTGTCTATGGAGGGACAGACATCTCTCATATTCCTTTAAAAAGATCTTCATTTGTGTTCTGAAGATGAACGGAAGTCTTACAGGTTTGGAAAGACATGAGGGTGGGTTATTAATGACATAATTTTCATTTTTGGGTGAACTATCACTTTAATTGATTCTTGGGTAAGTCCTATTGTATCTTGTGTAATCTTTAGTACCAAACTTTCAGAAAATAACAATCTGAAATAGCAGTTAAAGAATTTATGAACATACATTTTTATGGTACAATCCTTAATGGTTTAACACCCATTTGTATGCCTGCTTTTATGCAAACTAGTATCTCATTCATAGTTGACCTTTAACTTTGCTTCTGAAATGATATTGCTGGTAATTGTTGTAGGGTTTAAAAATGTATTTTGTTCGATGCCACGTCTTAAAAGGAGACAAAAAGCACGTTCACGTTTAAAGTGTTTGTGAAATAAGCAACCTTTTGACAAAAGTATCTGACAAATACAAAGCACTGAGATGTTTATCACTATAAAACTAAGTTGTGACATTTTCTGGGACGTAAATATTGCTTCAATTAATACTACGCATAGTTTTACATTTTGTATATGTTTAAATGGGTACAAATTCTTAATGCATTCCTTTTGTTTGAATCATTTGATCAATGTTTCAAGCTCTCACACCATGAGAAAGTGTACCTGCTGTGCTGCCAACACTGCCTGCTCTTCAAACACATGCAGGTTTTGCTTCATGTGCTCCAGGGCGGATCTCCGGTCCAGCGGGACTTTGGGGTTCGAGTTAAGCCGCACACGGTGCTCGTACACCGCCGCCACATAGGACGGATGATCCGCGGCGAGGATGAGGTGCAGTCCGCTCAAACAGAGCAAAAACCCGGCGAACCCGAGCGCCATAAGCAGGGTGAACACGGACTCGTGTAGGTATGCAGTGAGCTCAAACTTGAGTCCAAAAGCTCAGGTTAATCATTACAAAATCTGTCATGGATTTAAGGGGTCGCATTTTCGTGGTTAAAAACAATTTTACACAAACATGATGTGCATTAGTAAACCAGGTAAACATCCATAACGTTATTTTCTAAAGTTAGAAACTTGTCGCTCGCTGCTTATTTACATCTCTTAAGATAATTTACATTAGCATTTTCTTCTAAATATATTTGCATGCATTCGTATAAACAATTTTATAATAAACAATAGCACATTGTTGTTAATGGACTTCCGGGTGATATTACGTCACTCGGAATCCGCGATTCTATTGGTTGGCCTGAGCTCCATCTGCACAGATATGTTCTTTGTTGGTATTACTGCACACCATGGACATATAAATACATTACTGCCTCCTGTTTTTTAATAGCATGTGGAAAAACTATATATAGCTGTAAATATTATTTACATAATATGTCGCTTGCTTATCGTTGCGTGTGTTATCCAGATATTGTTATTTAGCAGTTTTTATTCAGATTCCAATTCCAATTCTTACTTTTGGCACATAATAAGTCAACAAAGATTTTTAACACAACAACTGATATTACTTCTGGTTCATTAATAGTGTTGGGTGTAATTAATTACTAAGTAAATTATTTAGGCCTACTGTAATTTACTTTTCCCTTGAAAAGTAAAAAAGTTAAGTAAAGGGAATACTCTTAATTTTCCTGTAATTTAATTACAGTTACTTCTGATGTAATTGCATAGACGCTACAACAATTTTACATAAAACAATAGTGGATATAACATCAAAATGTAATGTTAAAGGTATGTTTTAATGTAACCTTCTCCCTTTACACACTTTGGTCAGTTCAAGAATAATTTATGCAGTTATGCAGTAAGAATTAAAAGAGCAGTTTCATGTCTATCCTTGTATTGTGCAACTGGTCGAGGCTGATGTGGGATTTAGAAAGTAATAGGTAATCCAATTATTGTTTAGAGAGAGAGTAATTAGTACAGTAATTTAATTACACTGCTGAAGACCCAAGTAATAATTAATTACTTTTTTAAAGTAACTTACCCAACACTGTTCATTAATTGGAAATGGATGAAGAAGTTGAGCATATTGCATTGTGGGATATAATATCTCGTGCAGCGTGCTCTAGTCTGTTGTGTACTGTACATTATGGCAAATGATGGGATTTCATGCATACAAAATTATTCTGTGTTAATGTTAAGTTAATGCAAGTGTGTAATATTTGACTGCTTTAGTGCTCAACATCTAAGCAAATTAGAATCCGACGTGACCTCCGCTCTGATGGCTGTTATGTTTTGAATCATTGGACTGGAGTCTGTCAGACAGACAAATGACTGTAAACGCTGATCTGAAAAAGACAGTGCTGCAAGTGTTGTAGAGACCATACAGATCTGTTGTAAATATTTCAAATAAACGCTGTTCTTTTGAACTTTCTATTCATCAAAGAATCCTAAAAAAGAAATATTGTACACAAATATTTTGTACAGTTGTACACAATAAATGTTTCTTGAGCAGCAGATCATCATATTAGAATGATTTCTGAAGGATCATGTGACACTGAAGACTGGAGTAATGATGCTGAAAATTCAGCTTTGATCACAGGAATAAATTACTTCATAAAATATATTCAAATAGAACACAGTTATTTTAAATTGTAATAATATTTCACAATATTACTGTTTTTACTGTAATTTTAATTAAATAAATGCAGCCTTGGTGAGCAGACGAAACTTCTTTTTAAAACATTAAAAATCTTACCGTGTCCAAACTTTTGACTGGTAGTGTATATAAGACTGGAGAATGACAAGCAGGGCTGATAAACATGTCAAGAGGGGTTTAAACTAAATGGCATTTATATTTATACCGGATTCCTCAGCTACCAGAGCAATTCCATGGAGTCTCTTTGCACCATATGGGAATCATCCAGCTTGGCCAGCCATTTTACACTCTTGGTAATCTGACCAAATTAAATCTAGCACTCCATACAGAAGCTTTCCTTATGCTTACAACAAAAAACAAGGAGAAAAAATAAACAAAGCTGGTGCTGGTGCTTTTCTCAGCAGTTTGTTTAAATATGAAGAGGGGCTTCAACACCCGAGTTCTGGTTCTTCCTAAGGAGTTTTCTTTGTGGCTTACTCAAGGGGCTTTAAAAGGGAATATTCTTTGTCTTAAAGGTACAATATGTAAAATTTTCTGTCCACTAGAGGTCGCTAGAGGCCTATTCAAAACAAAGGCGTAGCTTGATGACGCCAAGTTTGAGCGCGGAATCTTGGGACATGTGGTCTTCACATCACAGCCGGTGGAAGCAATCGGGATAGGACTCGGGAAGAAATCATGTTCATGGATGAGATTATTAACATTACTGTAGTATGAAGCAGAGCAGGACCGAGTGTTGTGGGAGCTGAACGAGGCCGCTGGAGCGACTGCTCAACACACGCCTCACGAGCAGCGGGACTTTTATTATGCCGCAGTCGCCGCTTCCGCTTTTCTGGTCATGAGTATGAGGTAACACAGCTCTGCTTATCATATTAGATACATTTGAGGGTGTTGAAAATGTTATAACGTTACTCTGTGCATTCACTCGGCGGCTGCTGCGAGACACTTGTTGCACACTGCAGTAAGATAGATCGATTTTAGAATTTAATATTAAATGCTGGATGGCTTGTGTTGATAAATGGCATGCAATTAATTTTAAAACGTATTGTATGATTGAGAAAATTCTGTTTACTAAAATATTACTAAAAATGAAGCTGCATCTGATTATGCTATGTTAGCTACTTCACAAAATAGTGTTTTTCTCTGAGGCATGGTAAAGCATGGTACTCGCAAAAAAATCAAGAAAATTAGATTTAAACAATAAGACTAAACGTGTTGAGCTATATAACAATAATTAGTTTTCTGTCTATAAATAAATCAAAACAGTTGTTTCCTTGCCTATTAAAACATGTAAATATTAAAGCGTCTTTGGTGTTTCCATGGTTTCTACAAAATAAAACGGAAACCGAGGGTAACGCGGGTATGACGCAATTGACAGGCGACTCCTCACACGTCCCGGAGCCTTGGTTAAAATTGCAATTTTCTCAAGATTTACAAAAAGTTGAAAACATTTGGGATATTGTAAGTACTCAAGTGAACAAAATGTATAACACTGGCCTAGTGGTTTTTTGGATATTTTACTGCGAAATTCTTACATATTGCACCTTTAATATAGTCAGTTAAGATTATTGACTATGCAGACTTGATGAACTGAGCACCATTGTTACAAACAGGTACATTGTAAAATTCAGAGAGATGCCCACAGGGTGTTGTTTTATAACAGAATTAATGAACCAAAGAACAACATAACGCTGTGTGTTGACCTTCAGAAATGTTTCAGGTATGGTCAGCTGATATGCAAACTTTCTTGCTTCCAGCAAATTTCACTTTGTCCTAGGAACAAACCTGATATGACTAATAATGTCTAATAATGAAACAGAACCTCTTCCAGCTGATGTAAAACTACTTTTAAGGAATAAACCTTAAAAAAGCTTACTGACTTACCTGAAAATCTAGAAAATAACAGGTTGAAGCACCAAACTGATGTGAAAGATTTCCTTACATCAAGTCCTATTGTTTAAATACATAAATAAAAACAACACTGCAGCTTTCAAAATCACGAAAAATAATCTGACAGTTTATGTTCCCTAATATCCTACTATGAAAGTTCAATAACTCCAGATTGAAGTGATACAAGTTCACCTAAAAATTAAAGTTCTGTCATCATTTATTCTGGTTCCAAACCTGTATGTCTTCCTTTCTTCTGTGGAACACAGAAGTGTTTCCCACCTTTTCTTTTTTTTTATTCTTTGTATTCTTTTTTGTCAATACAGTGAAAGTCAATGCGATTCAGTGTTCTTCAAAACATTTGGTGTTCCACAGATGAAAGGTTTGGAGTACATAAGGGTGATGTATTGAAAACTGAATTTTCATTTTCATGTGAAATACCCTTCAAGAGGAAAAGACTGAGCAAAACAAAAAAAAATGATGATTAAAGCATTCACTTGCATCCTGCAATAATAGCACATCTCCGCCTCTTGCGAGGGTGTAATGTGTAACATTCAAATAAAAGCCCAAGATCAACTCTGCCGTTCACATTTACATCCTTCCAGAGAATCAACAGACGCAGAGAACAATCATCCGTGGCAAACAGTAAATATGACTATTTTATATCCAAGTTATGTTTTCTATGTGGTCGTATTAGATGCAGGACATTTTGGGATGTGTCTTAGTTATAAAATCTTAATATATAGAATATGATTTTAAAACCATTTAAAAATCTGAAGGAAATCATTTTATTTCATTGTTTGTCTCTTCTAAATAGGGACCTGAATATGGCTTCCAAAACTCAAATACTACTACTGCTAGTGGCTGTAATGATTGCAAGCTATGGTCTTACCAATGTCACCGCAGCCAACAATACAACCAACAGCACCGCGGGATCTCTTTCTCCTGTGGGGATGGTGGGGCTGCCTGGTCTTCTGATCTACACGCTCACCTCCACTGCGCTTCTCAAACTCTTCCAGCTCATCTGATCATCATTAACATCATCAACCTCCCTGAGTCTGTCACACAGCTAAACCTACGGGATACGGGGTCTGCACAAGACAAGTTTTTAGGACTTTAATGTCAGATAATTATCTGCACGCTATAAAAATCTAGAAAAAATATGATTGTATATAAAGACTTAAGAATAAAGAAGAAAAAAAAAACACTTTTGTTGACTTGGCTGACATTTCTAAATGACCTTCCAACTGCAGAATGGTTAAAGACAGGTGTTTATAGACAAATTATTAAAAAGGGTATGTATGTGTCGTGAGGAGTGGGCATTTGAGTAATTTTATTAAGGTGAAATTAGGTTGTATTTAGTGCTTTCAATTGATTAAAAAAATTAACTAGATTAATCACATTTTTTCTGTGATTAATCACAATTAAAAACAAGTTTTTATACGTTTTTAATATATTTTATAATGTAATAATTTTACAGTTAATCTCCAAATTAATGTAGAAACAACATAAAGACAGTATATTTTAAATACTTGTTTAATGGCATCTTTTTATGAATGAAGGCCAGTATCACTGATACTAACAGAGCTACTGATGTCTCGATGAAATTGATTTTCCCCCCAATTTTAAACATGAATTATAGCTATTCAACATTAGTGTAATTGAAAGCTATAATTTTTTTTAAACATTTATTAGGCTTCAAAAAAAAAAAAAAAACATTTAATTTAAGTGAAAAAACAATCCTCACATAAACCCATAATAAATGTCATATTTACCTGTGCCCTTCCTGTCTAGATAGGAAATATACAGAAATTGAATAAAGTTACCAAACAGTCTGCACTGCATGATTTATAGCCTAAATTAAATATAGATTAATCCTTATTAAAGCTACTAAAGTTCTTTAGTCAACAGTAGTGAGTAGTTTTCTTTGTTCTTCGATTATGTTCAATGACTTTGGTTGCTGTCACCTTAAAGGGATAGTTCACCCAAAAATGAAAATTTGATGTTTATCTGCTTACCCCCAGGGCACCCAAGATGCAGGTGACTTTGTTTCTTCAGTAAAACACAAATGATGATTTGTAACTCCAACACTGTCAGAAAAAAGGGTACGGTTGGGGTACAATTGTGAGCCTTCTGGGTACAAATGCTTTGGTTGTACCCTCAGTGGGTCATATTTACACCTTAAGGAACTAATATGTACCAGTTTGGGGGAAATAAGGTACACATTTGTTTCTGACTGTCAAAGGGTCCATGTTTGTACCATTTAATCAACAAACAAAGGTACAATCACTTGTGTGACTAAAGGGTTGACGGGGGGTGGGTGGTTCAAGACAGCCAAACCATGCAAGTGCATTAAATTCGTGCACCTGAGCATTATTTCAAGCTAGACAAATGTTTATATACTCGGGGGCGGATCTATCGGGGTGGCACGGGGTGGCAACTGCCACCCTAAGAAAAAGCTTTGCCACCCCATCTGCCACCCCAGAATTATCACAGAATAAAATATAAATGTTTCAAGTACTGCAGCGGCGCTTCAAAGTGATGACATAAAAAAGACAGCGTAACGTGACGTGTTTTTGTAGGCAAAACCTGGAAGCGAGTTAGCATTTTAGGACTTCCGGTTCCATCGCCTAAAGTCAATGGGTTTTTTGAATGGGTTTTTGCTAAATCGCCTGAAATAAGGTCTGTGGTTAACAAAGCCTCTAAATATTTTCACGTTTTGATCCATGACATAAAACACACCAGTTACAACCCGCTTGTGATTTTTTAAACCTTTATTGTGTCTTAAAAACGGCGGTTGCTAACAAGTTGCTAAAAGGGACTACTTCCTTTGGCGGGGACTTTAGACATCATCATGACAATCAGGACATTTGGACAGCATTTCTCATAAAAAAGTGGATAAGTATTCATACACAGCGCAGATCATAATCAGCGAGCATGTTTTTAAATAAAGTTGTTTTTTAAATAAAGTTTGAGGAAGATTGGTGGTGGTGACGTTGATCCGCGACCATGGTGTGCTGTAGTCCGTTTATAGCCTACTGTTAGCTTTTTATATCTGACCACTTTATTTAGGCTTCAAAATGTATAAATGTTAACTTGTAAAGATTATCTTGATAGACAAAACGTATAAGTGTCATAACACAGAGCTTATTTTTTGCGATTTTCCAAAAGTCTATGGGAAAAATGCATTGGCTTTCGATCGAGGGAACCCGTGCACTGCCAACTTCCGGGTTGGCCTACAAAAACACGTCATCCAAACTGCATGACGGTTGCACGCGCACGCAGCGCGCCCAGTGTAGTTAGCTTCATTAACAAATGACTCTTATGAACCGGTTCTTAGTGAGTCAAAAACACAGCGCAGCCAATTTCACTTACGAATTGTTTTTCCATTTGTTAGTGAAAAGGAAAATTACTGCTTCTCGGCTAACTCAGAAGTCCTCTGAGAAATGTAGTCCCATCTGAATATGTCTGAAATTAATTTCGTAATTTTTTGGCGAAATGATTCTCCGACCGCCCACTCCACTTTATCATGGATAAAGGTCTTTTTGCCATGTGACGAAACAATAACATGAAATCAATAAGAAGATCCCGATCACAGAAACTAATAGCAGAGTTAGGTACGAATCTAAACGTATTTTAGTTTTTCTCAATTGCTAACACATTTAGTGATTCACTATTCGTTCAGTTCTCAAAACGTTTAAAATGACAACATTAGATAGCAAAACTGATGACACACCAGTCAAAATCTGAGAGAGAGCTGAAAGAATTATTTAGTGTTTTAAACTTACACATAGCCTACATTATAATTACAGTAGCTACACAGTACCAGTACTTTAGATGAGGGAAATTTCACTATTCTATGTAAACTGGAGCACATGTTGTAACACCCTCAAACTTGTGATTGTTAACTTTCTTTGTAGCCATTTTTTGTGTACTGTATTTTTGCAGAACTGAGAAATGACTGGGATATAGTCTTGTGTCATTACATTTACATTTATGCATTTGGCAGACGCTTTTATCCAAAGCGAGTTACATTACATTATACTATACATTTGTATCCGAGTATGTGCAATCTCTGGGATCGAACCCACGACCTTGGCATTGCTAGTGCCATGCTCTAACCACTGAGCTACAGTGTCAGAAGACCAATATACTGCTATAGTACTGTATACTGTAATGAAATTTGTCCAAATGTGCAGAGGATGCTTAATTTACTTTTTTTTTTGTTTTTTTTGTTTTTTTTTACTGTACTGTAATTGACTGTATTGTGGTGTATTTGATTTTGTCAGAAGAGAACATTTTATTTTGACCTGGAAGTTTGAGGTTTGTGCAAGTTGATGTATAGTTTCGAGATTGTGATTATAGTTGTGAGAAAATGTTGAATGGTGTTAGGAATTGTGTGTTAGCAATCAAGAAAAACAATAACTAGATTGAAAAGTTTGAAAGACAAATTTATGCTGGCTTGTCATAAAGCCAATTTAAAGTCTTGTTTTAAATAGTTTGGTCAATTAGGCCAGAATAGATAAATGTTCTGGGTGTTTGCTAAAGTGTTGTTAGGAGATTCTGGATGGTTGCTTAGCTCTTGGTATGCAGTTGCTAGGGTGTTACAAGAGTATGTGGTTGATAGGGTGTGTGTGTGAGTATTTGGTTGATAGGGTGTGTATGTGCCAGTATGTGGTTGATAGGGTGTTCTGGGTGAACACACACAGACATTCCCATCACTGTTAAAGGATTAGTTCACTTTCAAATGAAGATTATCCCAAGCTTTACTCACCCTCAAGCCATCCTAGGTGTTTTTTCTTTCTGATGAACACAGTCGGAGTTATATTAATAAATATCCTCCTGACGCATCCACGCTTTATAATGCAGTGAACAGGCCCAGATAGCAAAATACACTCGGGCCAGTTCCTGTTAGATTTTCGCCTGCCGGAGACTTACCACTCGGCCCGTTTCTGTCTGCTGCGATCGGGCCGGATGTTTGTGTACTCACTGCCCAATTCCGGCCCGAATCAATCGGGCCAGATGCGGCAGCCGTTACATTCCCGACACTGCCGCAATCAAGCCGTCACGAATGCGCACAGCGCGCCAGGCACGGCCCAGCCCCGTTTATATATCTACCATACTGTTCATACATTTTTCATTTAAATTTGATACCCAGCCAAAACGTTTACTTACATTTTAATTATATAAATTATAATACATAAATAACATTACTTAAATCTATACAAACACCACATTATTATGAAAGCAATTATATGTCCATTTGTAAAGAACTCACTTGATCTGGTTCGCATGAAGGCATTTTAATTACAAAACTATATCACATCAAATAACAGCAGTTGTTATACAAATTACAGTACTGTAAATAAAATATTTACCACATTTCGAAAAAATACACTTGTATTTACTTATTGCATTCTACAGTCTGTATATAAGTATAAACAAACTTTAAAATAACACACTGGTAATGGAGAAAGTTCTGCAGTTTAATACATTTTCTGCTTTGCAAAATAGTTAGCCGAATAACTTAGCTGAACTCTGCAGGCAGGTTAGATCTCCAGGAACAGGATCAGGCACCTCTGCAGTACTTCAGTAAATAAAAGTAAACTAAAAATAAATAAACCTTCAGCTGTACAATTGAAGATGTTTAAATTAGTATTTTATTTTTACAACCCTGTGACTGTATAAACAAGTGCTTCTGAACATGCCAAAACTGAAGATCTTCTGTAACACCTGCAGTGCTTGAAGGACTTGTCAAACAGGTGTGTTAACAGAAGTGTCAGTCATGTCTGGCTCTCCAAATGCCTCCTGAAATAAGCATAGAGGGTCCAACTGTAAGTTTCACCAAAGGTAGACAGTTGAATTCACCGTTACTAGCATTTCTGTTAATGCACTGAATACTTACATTTCAAGTCTTGAAGAATTGTGGGTCCTCCTCATACATACACTGAGGAGCACGAAGGGCTACAGTGTGTTTCATGTTGATATCGTGCACACCCTTCAAAGTCAACTAAAAATTAACATGTTAAACAAGCATGCCAACTTTATTTTATATACAATGAAGACAGTGATGGAGGTAGTTAGTGTTGACAAATTTCAACTCATCTGAAGATCATAAACATTTAAAATGTCACGCAGAGTCTCTGAAATCTAGTTGATGTGTGCCGTTTTCAGTGATATGGTGTAACTTTGTACATACCTAGAAAACCAAAAACACACAAGTGTATAACCAACAATGGATATAGAAAAGCAAGTCAAGTTTGTCTGTTTGAGGAGACGTCACACAACTTGTATTTCAACTCAACTGAAGTTACCCTTAAGTGTTAAGGCTCACTCTTCAGTAAGCATCCAGTTCAGCCTGCAAATAAAATATGTAAAGGTTTACTACAAGTTTGTTGATTTTCTTAGTTAACTTGATATTCAACATCTAGTTAACTTCACATCCGTGTATCAACATTATCGTAGATAAAGCTACTGCTAGTTTATTCACATGAATGTACGAATAAAATCACATTTCCCAGATCAGTGTGCTTAACAAAAAGCAGAAACACACTTATAAAACATAGCACTGCAATGACAGAAAAAAATGGCAGCTAACGTTAACATTATTGCCCTTCATTTTCTTCATTAAGATATGCTTACAGTGTTCAAAAAGCAAAAAAAAAAAAATCATTATCATAAATGTTTTGCTTTACTTACTCTATTGATAGAGGTAACATGGTCTAACTGAATGTGCCAAACTATACTTGAACTTACCAACTTTCTCACTGACTCCTCATTCTGAAGTATAATATGAAGTATAATATGATGTCCATGGACTTATTTCTTCAGGGCTTGCACTGCTCGGTGTCTGGGGATTAAAATCCTTTTCTTCAGCGATGATGAAACTTTTCTTGATTAATACAAAACACAGTAATATTAAAAGCTATTTATGGCATGTTATGAGAAATATTCACTTATTGTCTCACTTGTGTCTTAACATGCTGAGTGAAGAAGCAACCGCAACAAAGGTGATAAGCTGTGATGCTGCGTTTGTGTTGTATTCCATGTTTTAGCAGTGATCAGCATCTGTACATGTAAATTCTGCTTACATTTAGCTTCTGAAGCAGGACAGAGATATTGCATATGATCTCAAACATACTAATGAATATTGGATTGCAGTACATTCTCATAAAAAAATCTGTGAAACTAGCTTATGTATTTAACCTTAGTTAATTTAGGTTATTTGGAAACAACGATCTTCTATGATAAACAATTTCTCTTCACTCACCTTATTGAAAAAATATGGAATAAAAACTTTTGCTCATTAAAATCGCATTCAAAAAGATATATGAGCGTGGAAACTAAAAACAAACCTGCTCTTTCTCCTCGTGTATGCAGGACCGTCATCATCCTCTTCCTCAGCTCTTTGTTTGCAGATCGGAGTGTTGCTCGTCAAAGTTTAGTGCAGCGTAAACAATCGAGATCCACATAACAATGCTTAGATCAAAGATGAAGAAGATTTTGTCTGTTTATTAGCTGTAGGTGCATACCGAAAGTTTTCAGGCAAGGCAAGAAAGTCGCGTTCGCTGCAGTCACGTGAAGTTAACTTTTTGCAAGTTCCTTTATAAGCGATTGCTTAGTAAAATACTAAAATTGTAGATGTGCGTCGATTCTTACCAGAACTGTTAAAGGATTAGTTCACTTTCAAATAAAATTTTCCTGATAATTTACTCCCCCCATGTCCAAGATGTTCATGTCTTTCTTTCTTCAGTCGAAAAGAAAATAAGGTTTTTGATGAAAACATTCCAGAATTATTCTCCTTATAATGGACTTCAATGGAATCCAAATGGTTGAAAGTCAAAATTACAGTTTCAGTGCAGCTTCAAAGGGCTTTAAACGATACCAGACGAGGAATAAGGGTCTTATCTAGCGAAACGATCGGTCATTTTCGAAAAAAATGTAAATGTATATGCTTTATATAAACAAATGATCGCCTTCCAAGTGCTTCCGCCAAAACCGCATGTTCGTATTCTTCAAAAAGCTTACCTTCCCTGTTCAACTCACGGAAAAAATGGAACTGGTGCTGCGTTCGTTCCGTAAGTTGAATAGGGAAGGCGTAGGACATACAGCGTAAGCTTTTTGAAGAATACGAAAGTGTGGTTTTGGCGGAAGCACTTGGAAGGCGATCATTTGTCCACCTGACCACTGTTGATTCATTTAGGCCTTGATAGTGGTGCCATAGAAATGCATAATTCCCAGTCAAAGGACGTGAACAGCTCCGAATATAACGTCACGTGTTGCCATCTCAAGATTCCGGTAAATATGAGGTGTCGTGAACGCAGCAAGACACCTACGAGATCAAAGGAGGATATCGCGGGATTCACACTCATGTGCTGTGTTGCTGAAAAACTGGATGTAATTTAAAGGGTTAGTTCACCCAAAAATGAAAATTCTGTCATTTATTACTCACCCTCATGCCGTTCCACACCCATAAGACCTTCGTTAATCTTCGGAACGCAAATTGAGATATTTTTGTTGAAATCCGATGGCTCCGTGAGGCCTGCATTGGGAGCAATGACAATTCCTCTCTCAAGATCCATTAATGTACTAAACACATATTTAAATCAGTTCATGTGAGTACAGTGGTTCAATATTAATACTATAAAGCGACAAGAATATTTTTGGTGTGGCAAAAAAAAAACAAAATAACGACTTATATAGTGATGGCCGATTTGAAAACACTGCTTCAGGAAGCTTCGGAGCATAATGAATCAGCATGTCGAATCAGCGGTTCAAGAACTCCAACGTTTCCTCGGTTTCTCCAATTTCTATCAACGTTTCATCCAAAACTACAGCTCCATCGCCAACCCACTCATCAGCCTACTCCGCAACAAGCCCAAGTCTCTGTCCTGGACCCCTGAAGCCACCAACGCCTTCAACGCCCTCAAGGAAGCCTTCACCACCGCTCCTCTCCTCGTCCGATTGCTTCGTGCCTTAGGACATCAATGTGTCGTCACGAGCCGCAGGGTTTCATTTGGATTTGTCTGTGCATGTTTTTTTTACTCTCATAGATTTTGTTACCATTGACATGCATTATATAACTGACAGACTGCAACGGTTGGAGTTAAAAATCATCATTTGTGTTCTACTGAAGAAACAAAGTCACCTACATCTTGTATACCCTGGGGGTAAAGCAGATAAACATCAAATTTTCATTTTTGGGTGAACTATCCCTTTAAGAGCTGCCGCTGCTGCACATGACGCAGATCTCACACTCGTCCCACTTTCTCACATCTCCTTACTTTCGTTTAAGACTTTATTTAACTCATTCAAGGCTACTCTTATGAGGATACTCAACAAAACTGACATTTTTGGCATTGTTCTGTGTGTTATTGTTCATTCAAGCTTGAAAGAGAACTCGATTCGTGCTGTCTATGCACACGAATACTGGCGCGCGCCTTTCTATATTCTGTGCATCATGTGTGTGAGGAGTCGGACATTCCCAGACAACGCGTTCTCTTTTGCCGCGCTTGAATGGTTTAAAAGCATTTGCATGAATAGAGCGTGATCAGATAATGTAATGCTAGCCAAATACTAATCAGACTTATTTAAAAAACGAACACGTGAACTTACATCAGCGTGATAAAAACTACATAAAATGACAGAAACCATCTTTGGAAAAAAATTATTTGAAGTGTAATTTGATTGTTTAGTTTGTCTCAGATCCCATTAGATTACATAGAGAGGGTGGGGTTTATGACCTATACTGGGACCACCTGGGGGCGATCGAGACGCTTTGGCTTCACTTTTCAGGACTTTTGCGCACACTTGAGCCTAACTAATATAAGTTACTTATTGAAGAAAGTTAAACAATTAGTACTAAAATAAGAACTAACAGTAGGACAAATTAATGCAACACAACAGAACAAGGGCACAAATCGAAATTAAGAGTGGTTTCAGGTAGGTCTATAACAGAAGATTACTACAGAAATTAAAACTAATCAATTGTAAAATTAAAAACTGCATAGTCCACTCTGTATGAATTAAATACATTGATTATTATTAAAGCTACAGAAGATGTTCAGTCAAGAGCAGCGAGTGATTCTCTTTTTTTCTTTAGTTGTTTGATTGACATTAATGACACAGCAGGAATATTAGGCTGCTGTCACTTTAAGATTTTTAAGATTACTTCATGTTTTTGAATTTTTACAATTTTTGACTGACCAACCGGTTAAGGCAAGCTCACACTACAGAACTATGAGACTACATAAATCGGCATGGTGCTCACAAGTTCCCTTTCGAGAGCGATCACTTCAACATTGTGTCAGCTACGCTGCGGGAACTCCTCCCCTTCTCCGAAATTCCTGAATTCTTATAGGATAACACCAGTTAAATTAACTGGCCAGTTGTCACTAAGTATGCAAATCGTATGCAAATACTGACAGGGTTAATGCGGTGAAGAGACAATTGCGTCAGAATCTTCTCCTTCACGCTGCTGTCATCATCGAAGACGCAACAGAAGATACATCTTTCTTCACAGCATCCGATGGCAACCTTCTGTAGAATCTGCGTGAACCCCATTGACCCGACATAATCCCACGAGCACTGCATCGCCTGCCTGGGCCTGTCCTACGCTGAGGCTGCCTCTTCCGACTCTGATTGTATCCACTGCGCGGACCTGCAGGTCCTGCACAACTCTCACTAGCTGGCCACTGTTACACACACAATGTGAGAGTGGATGTCTGTTTATCACAGCTGACGCGCAACAAAATGCTTCATGAAAAATAAAGCGCAGATGATGAACGAACGACAAGGAAGCATGAACGCACAGTACACAAGTAAATACAAAGTGTTCGCTTACAGCACAGCAGCTCCAGATGACACTCAAACTCAGTGTGTGAAGCAGAGTCAAAGCAGCCTCCGAGTCTGTTTTCAGGCCTTCCCGCTTAGCTCTCTCCAGCGCTGGAAAGTTTCTCTAATATTAACGCGGATCCTAAAGCACTTACCCAGTCATAAACCTTTTATAAAGCTCTTATATTGTGTCTCATCTTTTTCTGCAGTTTTTTTTTCCCTCAAATCTCCCTCTTGCTTGTTCTGTCTCCTCGACCGTCATACGCCCCCTAATGCTGAACGTTTGTTGTTGGTGTCGGCCCGACTAATTTCCAAACAGTGTTTTTGAAAACCTACCTACTCCACCTTTAAACATGAAGAGGGGCTTCCCCACCCGAGTCTTGGTTCTTCGTCATCTACTTAAGAAGTTTTCCTTGCCACTGTCTCATTTGGCTTATTCAAGGGGATTTAAAAAGCACTATTCTTTGTCTTAATCTATTCAATTAAGATCACTCATTATGAAGCAGACTTCATGAACTGAGCACTATTGTTACAACTTACCCAAGTAAACAGGTACATTGTAACATTCAGAGAGATGCCCACAGGGTGTTGTTTTTTTAACAGAATTAACCAAACCAAAGAACAACATAACGCTGTGTGTTGGCCTTCAAAAATGTTTCAGGTATGATCATTCAGCTGATATGCAAACTTTCTTGCTACCAGCAAGTTTCACTTTGTCATAGGAACCAACCTATGATATGACAATGCCTTCATCTTCCAGCTGATGTAAAACTTTACACCTGCTCAAAGTCACATAGTAGAGGGAATAAACATTAAAAAGCTTACTGACACCTGAAAATCTAGAAAATATCTGATTGAAGCACCAAACTGATGTGAAAGACTACCATTTTCTCACATCAAGGCCTACTGTTTAAATACATAAATAAAAACAACACTGCTGTTTATCTCCCCTAATATCCTACTATGAAAGTTCAATAACTCCAGATTCAAGTGATTCAAGTTCACCTAAAAAAGAAAGTACTGTCATCATTTATTCTGGTTCCAAATCTGTATGTCTTCCTTTCTTCTGTGGAACAGAATGTTCTCCAAATATTGGTGTTCCACAGAAGAAAGATAAAGTGATAGCGGTTTGGAATTACGTAAACCGAATTTTCATTTTCAGGTGAACTTTTCCTTTAAGAAGAAGACTGACCAAAAAAAAACACATTAAATGCATTCCCCTCCATCCTGCAAAAATAGCACATCTCCTCCTCTTGCGAGGGTGTAATGTGTAACGTTCAAATAAAATCCCAGGATCAACTCTGCTGATCACATTTACATCCCAGAGAATCGACAGACGCAGAGAACAATCATCTGTGGCAAACGGTAAATATTTTATATATAGAAGTTATGTTTTCTATGCGATCGTATTAGATGCAGGCAATTTTGGGATGTGTCTTAGTTATAAAATATTAATATATAGAATATGATTTTAAAAACACTTAAAAACTGAAGAAAATCATTTTATTTCATTATTTGTCTCATCTAAATAGGGACCTGAATATGGCTTCCAAAACTCAAATACTACTACTGCTAGTGGCTGTAATGATTGCAAGCTATGGTCTTACCAATGTCACCGCAGCCAACAATACAACGAAACAAATAACAACAACAACGACACAAACAACAACAAGAACACCCAACAGCACCGCGGGATCTCTTTCTCCTGTGGGGATGGTGGGGCTGCCTGGTCTTCTGATCTACACGCTCACCTCCACTGCGCTTCTCAAACTCTTCCAGCTCATCTGATCATCGTCTCCCTCAGTCTGTCACACAGCTAAACCTATGGGATACGGGGTCTGCACAAGTTTTTAGCACTTTATTGTCAGACTGTGTTAGATTACGGATTGTTTTGCAGATACTTACTGCTCTGATAATTATCTGCATGCTATAGAAATGTAGAAAAAGTATATATGATTGTATGAAGACTTCATATTAAGAATAAAGAGGAAAAAAAACACTTGTTGACTTTGCTAATATTTCAAAATTACCTTCCACCTACAGAATGGTTGAAGACAGGTGTTTATAGGCAAATTATTAAAAAGGGTATGTGTGTGTCATATAATTTTATTAAGGTGAAATAAGATGGTTTTTATACCAAAATTGTAGATCCTATTGAATTTTCACAATTCTTTATACCAATTTTGATATTACAGAAAATAAGCTAATACTAGCCTAACTAATATAAGTTACTTATTGAAGACAAGTTAAATAATCAGTACTAAAATAAGAACAAAGAAACTAATTACAAACAGTAGATCAAATAAATGCAACACAACACAACAAATTTACAACTCAAAATAAAGAGTGGTTTCAGTTTTTCAGGTAGGTCTAAAACAGAAGATTACTACAGAAATTAAATAAACTAATCAAATGTAAAATTAAAAACTGCATAGTCCACACTCTGTATGAATTAAATATACATTGATTATTATTAAAGCTACAGAAGATGTTTAGTCAAGAGCACTGACGTCCTGCTTTAAAGTTTGATTACAACATTTGTTAAAAACGGATTATACCACGGGGCTGTTGAATGCTTGATTCAGATTATTTGACGAATGTTCTAAGATGTGCAATTATTGTTCATTAAACGCACAGAAGTAGTTCCAGGTTTGTTGACCGCATTACAGCATTACATCACTTTCATAGGTCCTTACAGCCTACAACAGCAAAAGAACCAAAGACCACAATGACATTGACAAAGCAAACAAATTAATTAATTTCCTCGTTTTCCTTTTTAAATTACCCTTTGTTATCTATGGAAATCACACGCAGAGAAACTAGTTTTAGAGATTTTCAGAGAGCATTTGATTGGACAAAATTTGTAGTGCAAAATGATAGAAGTAAAAGTAACTTTGGCCAAGTTTATATGGAAATATAATAAAAGGAAAGGAAAGTTGATTGCTGGAAGGATGCAAATACAGACGTCAGACTTGGCATTTAATGCTCACTGACTATTATTAACCATAGCCAAGCTTGCTTGTACATCAAATGTACATACAGTACAAATAAACATTACCACACACTCAACACACAAAATAAATGCATACTACTAATAATAAAAAAAGTTATTTTTTAGGGGACTGAAATATTTCCGTCACTCTAATTAGACTGAGATTTAAGATATTCTATATAGCCCAAAGTATACTATGGTTTTGACACAAACGCTTGGTGTAAAACTTCACTTTTAGACACATATTCACTAATTTCCTTAAGTTCTTCCCCTTGTGGGGATCCTTGCCACCAAGTCTAATTATCTATGCCTATGCTTCAGGCAGCTCCACATCCCACAATGCAACACAATTCTGACATCACAGGAGATCGCGCTTAAGTTAACCCCACCCCACACAACTCTAGTGAATGATATACGAATTATTTTAACTGCATACTTGTAGCTACCTTAAGCTGAATGTTTTTTTACACCGTTAGTTTATGTTTGTGTAATGTTATATGTTTTCCCTAGCATTTCCCTCAAGAAATTATGACAAATGAAAATGTCTTTGTACTCTTTTATAGTAGAGTTGTGAGTATTTCTCAACCCCCTCACACATGCATCTATTGTTGCGGTCTCCAATAGTTTGTTGTTGTTGTTCCGTGATTCAATGTACGACACTTTTCATTCATTTCTATGGTCTCCGCAAACAGTTGTGACTGTTGCACAACTCTGAAAGAAATTCAATGACATGAAGGCTGTAATGTGATTGGTTATCAAGGCACACTTCTGGAGATAAATAGCGCAGACACTGGACAAGGGTGAAACTTGTCACAATGTCAAATGGAGTAGGCTACATTCAACTAAATGCATGAGTTTGTATCAAAACTGAAGCATACAGTACTTTGGCCTTTAAATGAGCCTATATTAACCTATTAGCTTCATTCCTATTCTGCTCCAAGGAGGGCTTTAAAGTGTTAAACAAAACCTTGAGGAAGCTTTACAAATCCGTCTCCCGACTATGATCATGGAAGTCTTTAATATGTGTGTTGGCAAACAGCTAATAGTAGTGGATCTTTATGCAAATTATTATTTCCAGTAGGCTATTATCTTGATGAATTACATATGTAAACTACAGGAGACAGTGGTGGAAGAAAGTAAAAGTACTAATACCACACTATGAAAATACTCCACTACAACTAAAAGTCTTGTATTCAGAAACTTACATAAGTAAAGTATTATCAGAAAAAATAAACCAGCAAATTCACAGATTGTGTTTTGGACAATGGACTTCTTTTGCTTGTGTATACATTACGTGCCTGTGGTGCATTAGTGGTTCATTGATTATTAGTTTAAATTTGATTAAAGACTCATTGGGTATTTTGTTACATATTATAATGTAGGCTCATGGTGCGATAATGCAGGCATTTTCTGACCATTTAAATAAGATTAGGAGATGGATAAATTATTTATGTCAGCTTTTCCAAACATACACTCCCCAAAAAGGACAAAAACAAAACCAAACAATACAAAAACATAAAACTCACACACAAAAAACCTATACAAAACAGAAAGACAGTCATTTACAGCACTTAAGGAATTCACAAAAGCATATGTATCATATCGATCATTGCTCCTCATTGAGGCCTTAATGTACAGGAAGAAATGATCCCAGACTTACTAAAAATTTCCCTTTTGTATTGTTCTAGATATTGAGTATTCAAAGGGAGCCTTTTCAGTCATAAATTTAACCCATTCAGTAAATTCAGATGTTTTTGTGTTCTTCCCATAGTTTCACAATAAAGTTCTTGCTGCAGTAATGAAGCCTGTCAGTAATAATCCAAAATGTGCTATTCTGACACCTTGTGGTAGAAGTGTTTATTGCCAAGAAGACATAAGTATAAGGTTATATTTGTTAAATCCATTCCCAAGTTTCGCCACACTTCCTTCCAAAAAGGAAGAACCACAGCGCATTCCAACATTTTGAGTACTACTAGAAATGTTTGTACTTAGTGGACTAGTGATTTTAAATGTGTAGTTTAAGACCAATTACAGCCTTTGATGGCTTGTGACCACCTCCAACCAATAGCTGCTAGCCCTTATGCTACAATATCTTTGTTTTCTAAGTTTTTAAAAACTGGATTACACTGAGCTCTCAAATATGGCTGTGTACATAGTATGCATCATCGACAAGGTGCACACTGGTGCACAATGGAGGAAAGTCTTGTTTAGCCCTCCAGGTGGGCGTTCCTATAAGTGTGTGACATCATGTGAAAACTATGCATAACATTGCTGGGTTATTTGGTGATAAATGGCAAAATAAAGTTACTGCATTCTCTGACAAGAGGAGTGACAACGAGAGTGTCATACTTCTCTAATGTCATTGATCATCAAAGTGTTGTCAGGTTTCACACACCATAGTGCACTTACAATATGAGATGAAATTTACTTCACATGCACTGTACGCATACCCTAGTGTACGTGCACATTCTGTCATCATTTACCCTCCCTCATGTTTTATGGTATTTGTTAAAACGTATCTTTTTATGTTTCATGAAAGACAGTCATATGGGTCTAACGCAACATGAGGGTGAGTAAATGATGACAATTGTCATTTTTGGGTGAATTATTCCTTTAAAGGGGACCTATAATGCCCCTTTTCACAAGATGTAATATCAGTCTCTGGTGTCTCCAGAATGTGTCTGTGAAGTTTCAGCTCAAAATACCCCACAGATCATTTATTATAGCTTGTCAAATTTGCCCCTATTTGGGTGTGAGCAAAAACACGCTGTTTTTGTGTGTGTCCCTTTAAATGCAAATGAGCTGCTGCTCCCGGCCCCCTTTCCAGAAGAGGGCGGAGCTTTAACAACTCACGCTTCGGTTGCTCAACAACAACAAAGCTGGAAAATCTCACGCAGCCAAAATGAGGATTGTCAGTAACAGTGTTCAGCCTTACATTGTTGGACACTGATGGAGAGACTCAGGAAGAAGTTACAACTTGAAATGAAACTGGACGTTTCTGAATGGTTAGTGGATAAATTTATGTAGTTGCTGTGGAGTTGATTCAACTGGCGGGTTTTATTTGGCGGGGTTTATGTAAATTTAAGGGTTAGTAATGTCACTAACCCGGGAAGAAGCTTATTGTAGTCCCTACCAGCCGTTTGTTGTGGTCCTTAAAAAGCGATTTCTTTAAAAGAAAATATCTCTCTTTGCATTGAACTTTGAGCGTCGTAACTTTGCAGATGTTGTTTATAATCAAACAGCAACATTACACACTAACTAATATTAAAAAAGTGAAATCATAATCAACCACACCTTTAAGTTTGAGACCTATGAGGTCTGAAGTCTGGTGAGGTCTCAAGACCAAGATCACAAGATCAAGACTCTCTGTTTTGGAATAAAGACGTCTCACTATGTGAAATCACAACAGTGGAAAGAGACTCGTGCTGTGAGCATCTGTTTATTACACAAATAAGGACTTTGTGCCATGAAAACACATTGATAACATCATGATAACGAGATAAACACTGAGTATAAATATATAGCTTTGAACTACATGAGTCCCTCCTTACGTTACGACCTGTGGAGTAAATCTAAGACAATAGAGAAGGTTCATCGCACAACGCCGACAGATTGAAAAACAAGTGCAGATATCTTCTGCTAAGGCTGACGTCCCATTAACTGCTTTCAATCGTAAGCTTCATTTACATAGTCGCTGGAGAATCAGGTGGTGCCAAGCATACTAATCCAGTCACCTACAATTGTTTATGCTACAACAGTTAGTAGGGTGTGTCATCACCCATCACAACTGAGTTGTTTCAAGTTAGCTAGTGAGACGCCACGGCAGAAGACAGGGAATACAAACAGTGTCCATTCACAACACAAACATTTGAGGAAGACATGAAGAACATCCACTCCGTGATGATGAAAAGTTCAATATAGTTCCCGTCACTTCATAGTTGATGTCTGCATGACAATTCTAATACTTTCATGGTTTTCTGGTTTTAAACCAGTCTGACATGAGATGTCCGTAACACTGAGATGATAATAGTTTCACACGATGGCTCCTTTGACATGTCATACTATAGTCTCAGATACGGGCCCCTGCTTTGGCCCCTGTGCTGAAGGTTTGGGTTCCTATAGAGCAGGAGTTTAAACACTGTTGAGAAGCAGCACTGCTGGTGTGTTGGAGGTCACAGTGAAAGAACGAGTGTCTGTGTCGTCTGCGGTTTGGAGAGATAAACTGCGCAGGCTCTTCTCCAGGTGGGAGCTTTTCTGACTGCTGATGCTGTTTGTACTTCCAGGTTTAACTTCTGCGCCCTCTGCCCTCTCACCTGTTAGAAAACACAATGAACTGTTGAGAATCTGTTCAGTTATTCAGAATTAATGTTGGCTAATGTCAGAAACTGTATCTGAAATTGAAGGAATTTTCCGGGTTCAATACAAGTAAAGGCATAATTTTTGCATTTCCTTCAGCCTGAGGCTTATTCATTTCACTTTTGGTGTGAAAGGGCCTTTACACTGGCCAAAAATATAACTTTTTTTTGTTATTATTAGACAAACAAGCCCAGCCCATGTGAGACAAAGTAATATAACACATTATTAGTTTCCATTAAAAGTAACTAAGGAAACTGAGTAACGTACCATTGTAACACATTACTTTTAAAAGTGACTTTCCCCAACACTGCTTGTAAAATTATATTTAACTTGTTTGCATCTTATGGCTTTAATATTGAAACGGTGAGTATTTTAATGTTTACAGATTGGCCCCATTTACTTTCACTGTAAGAGCCTCACTGTAAGCCAGAAAAACAAATGTAATTTTACTTACTTTATTAATGTTTTTGCAGTTACATTTGTGCAGTTTTGAGAGGATTTATGGCATGTTTTAAATTTATATAAATAAATTAATACAATTTTTTTAAAAATGAAAAATTCACTTTAAAAAGGCCCACATTTATAACCTTCATTCATGGAGATAACATGGACAATTTGCCATGGTTTAGTGCTAAGATATTTGCCATCTTTTGGAAAATAATAGTTTTAAAAGTAAAAAAATTATCACTTTAACCAGTAGATGGATGCAGAGCTCCACTATTTGCTATTGCTATTTGAACAACATCTGCAAAGTTACGACGCTCAAAGTTCAATGCAAAGGGAGATATTTTCTTTTACAGAAATCTTTGTTTAAGGACTACAACAGACGGCTGGTATAGACTACAACGAGCTTTTTCCTGGGTTGGTAACATCACTAACCCTAAACTTTGCATAAACCCCGCCCCCGAGAACACACAACAAAGGGGGTGAGGCCATGTTGGGCTGCTTTAGAGAAGAGGAAGAGTTGTTGTAGTAGAGTGTTGTTACCATGCCGTCATTTTACGCCGGACTTCTTTACAAATGAGGATCAATTCAACACTGGATTTGCACAAAAGATTAACATGACGGCACATGCTAAAAGTTGTAACTTCTTCCTGAGTCTCTCCATCAGTGTCGACTCCGGTTTGAACAATGTAAGGCTGAACACCGTTACTGACAATCCTCATTTTGGCTGCGTGAGATCCTCCAGCTTTGTTGTTGTTGAGCAACCGAAGCGTGAGCTGTTAAAGCTCCGCCCTCTTCTGGAAAGGGGGCCGGGAGCAGCATCTCATTTGCATTTAAAGGGACACACACAAAAACGGTGTGTTTTTGCTCACACCCAAATAGGGGCAAATTTGACAAGCTATAATAAATGATCTGTGGGGTATTTTGAGCTGAAAATTCACAGACACATTCTGGGGACACCAGAGACTTATATTACATCTTGTACCCTTTAATGTTTGTGGATAATCACCATTATGCCTCAAATGCTGTTGATTTAGCTTTACTTGTATGGAACACAAAATAATCCCTTAACACTCAACAAATGTAAGTAAAATTGGCTTTGACAAGTAAACTAAACTCGCTAGTTTGCCGGTAACTTTATTACTCCACACATCTGATGTGAGTCGGTTCTTATCATCCTCATGGTTCAAGGAATTTTGGCTCTCACCTCTTTCCTGTTCACAGTCTGGTGACGAGGCCCCGCTGCACTCACTGCGAGGGCCCAACACCGGAGACACCTGCTCGAAGCCCTCCAGAGACCCCGAGCCGGGCAGCTGGAGCAGGTCAGGACTGGCAGAGAGGGACGGCGGGGGCGAGGAGGAAGAGGAAGGGTACGGGCAGGAGGACGAGAGCAGGGGATACGGGGAGGAAGAGGAGGGGAACGGACAGGGAAGGTCTAGAGGAGCGGACGTGGAGCTCAGGCTGCAGGTGGACTGTGTCTCGGGATCGTCTTCTGATGTTGTGCCGTTGCAGCTATCCTCGAAATTCACAGACATCACTGTAGAACAAACACAGGTTTGAGTTGACATCAGTATATTGAATATTGTTAGTTGCTTTTTCTTCTATGCATTTCTCCTCTTCTTTAGCTTGCTTCCCAATCTAGTTGTCTGGAATTGTATATTACAAATATTGTTGGTTTTACTGGATTGGATAACAAAATATCATATACCACTTTAAGCATAATGCACTTATATTTGTGAAATGTTTTGGTTTCTTTTCAGGACTGCTGTATGTATTACAAATTGGATTATGGATGATCTCACTTACTCGATATGCCGTCAGACTCCATTTTGAAGTTGGCGATGTCGTCGGTAGAGGCCACGTCATCTTCAGCCCCCACCCCTCGGCCCCGGGGCCCCATGGCAGAGAGTCGGCGGCGTGCGTGGATCTCATCCGAGATGGTCTCCAGGTTCCGAAGGGCCGTCCGGTACTCGGCTTTGGCCTGGGTCAGTTTAGCCTGACGCTCATCAACCCGTCTCTTCAGTTGCTGTATGGGAGATGGAGGACAAGGTAAAGCGGAGAACAGGTCACATGTGTATAATCAAAATCAGATCAAATCTACATGTTAGTTTGTGTTTCTAAAAGGAATATTCTTGAATTACTAAAGACATGCAATCATTGACTAAAGAAAATGTCTAAAGAAAATGAAGGCTGCTTTTGGATCATTAAAATTTTGACATTTGACATTGTGACATTATTTTAATGACAAATTAGCGCATTTCCCCCCAAATTCTCATTACTGTAATGTGCCTGGAATTTGTATGTATGTATGTATTTATTTATTTTAATTTATTTTTTATTCATTACTGTATTACATACTGTATTTTTAAATAAAATATATAATATATTAAAACACGTAATATTTAAAAATTATATATATAAATATAATTTTAAAATATTTGTAAAATATTGTTTTAATTTATAATTATATTAACATTTAATTCAAGTATTGTCATTATTGTAGTGCGCTTGTATGTTTTTAAAAATATATTTATTTATTTATTTAATGTAATTCCCATTATTCTTAATGGTGGTTCTCCTGAGATTCCAATTACTTTATTACACTGTATTTTTTAAATAAAACATAAAATATATATTAATTAAATATAATTTTTTAAATATTTGAAAAATATTATTTTTAATTTATATTCAAAATTATTTGTAGTATAAATAATAAATAAGTAAATAATACAAAAATGACTGTAATACAATGATTTATATACATCAACATCATTTAAATTCAGAATTTCTGATTATATAAAATAAAAAATAAAAATTATTTTATTCACATTACAGTAATGAGAGTTATGGGTGAAATGAGTATTTATTTGACATGAAAAGCAAAAAAAAAAAAAAAAAAAGTGGTTTTAAAACTAGCCTTCATTTTCTCTAAATAAAGTATAAAATAAAATATAAAATATAAATAAATATGAATGAATAAAAAATAAATATAAATATATTTATATAAAACAGTAATCTTTGATTTTTGGATGAAAAGTTCTTAAAATATTATTTTGTTCAAAATAAAAACTGACATACCTCGAGCTGCAGATAATATTTTGCCTTTAATTCAAAGTACGGCCTGCAGAGGGAGAGAAAGAGAAAGATTTGGACAGAGTGAGTCTCAGAGCCGGTTTCCATGGCAACAACAGAGCTCTGTGAAAGAACCGGCACATTCCACCAGCAGAAACACATCTGGAACACATTAGAGACGCCTCACATTGAACTACACTTCCATCCACAACCCAGCGACAGCAGAGGCCCGGGGTGGGGCGGCCAAACAAAAAGGCACACTCTACTGAAAGATTTTTGGTCATTTACTTGTGAGAGAGGAAACATTTTGTGGGTTTTCTGAAGGAAACATAATTTTATTTCCAAATATTGACATGTTTGAAATGAATTCTTATGATGTAGGGCCTGCAGAACCCGTGCGTGCAGAACTTATTTCAGCAAGATTTTAGGGTGTCTCCTCTTTATGTCCATTGTGACATGATTTATATGTATAATCTCAGACACTTTGATTTGTTCTCGATTTTTCTTTGCATTGCAATGTCACTGTATTCATTGTGTGGACTTCTACATTTTTGTTACCGTTTTGACATCAAGACAGAAAGAAAAATATAATTTCAGTGTAAATACACTAAGTTTTGGGTCTGTAAGATTTTTAATGTTTTTTAAATAAGTCAAACATTTCTGATTATTATCAATGTTGAAAACAGTCATGCTGCTTTGTATTTTTATGGAAACTGTGATACATTTCTTTCAGGATTATTTAATGTTCAAAAACAGCATTTATTTGAAATATTTTGTGATATTATAAATGTCTTAATTGTCACTTTTGATCAATTTAATTCATCCTTGATGGATAAAAGTAGTAATTTCTTTCAAAAAAAATTCTTACTGACCCCAAACTTTATGAGCGGTAGTGTATGCATATCAAAAACATCGACTGATGGATGGATGGATGCATGGAGGGATAGAGGGATAGATGGATGGATAGAAGGGTGGGTGGGTCAATGGATGGATGGATGGATGGATGGATAGACGGAGGGAAGGATGGATGGGCAGAGGATGGATGGATGGATGGATGGATGGATGGGTGGGTGGATGGGTGAATGGACGGAGGGAAGGATGGATGGATGGATGGACAGAGGGATGGATGGGTCGGTGGGTCAACAGAGGGATGGATGGATGGGTCGGTGGGTCAACAGAGGGATGGATGGATGGATGGATGGATGGGTCGGTGGGTCAACAGAGGGATGGATGGATGGGTGGGTGGGTAAATAGAGGGATGGATGGATGGATGGATAGAGCGGAGAGAAGGATGGATGGACAGAGGGTGGGTGGGTGGGTAGATAGATGGATGGATGGATGGTGGTGGATAGACGGACAGACGAATGGAGGGAGGGGTGGGTGGGTGGATGGATGAATGAATGAATGGATGGATAGATGGATGGAAGGGTGGGTGGGTCTGTAGATGGATGGATGGATAGATAGATTGAGTGGGTGAATAGATGGATGGACGGAGGGAGGGAGGGGTGGGTGGTCAGATAGACGGATGGATGGATGGAAGGAAGGATGGGTGGGTGGATGGATGGAGGAATGGGTGGGTGGATGGATGTCCTCTGACCTGGACTTGTTAATGGTGCGTTTGAGCTTCTTCTCCAGTTGTCTCATGTGGCTGATGGCCGCGTTGTATTTGGTCGCCGTTTCTCTGTGCTCGATTTCACTGCGGGTCCTGCTTTGCTCCGCCTCCATCACCTGGAAGAGCCAATCAGAGCAGTTCAGATCGAATTAACTACATAGCATAGAACAGCAAATTGTGGCTCCAGGAATTGATCTATAGTATGTTTATGGTCAGTGGTCTTGTGTCTCTCACCCTCTGGGTGGCGTGGTTGAGCATCTCCTGCCAGGCCGAGTCAAACTGCCTGCTGTCCTCCTCTAACAGACGCTCCTCAGCCAGAGCGATGGTCTCCTTCGCCGCCCGGAGGATCTCGATGGCTCGCTGATACTCCTGTGTGGCTCTCTGAGCTTCTACCTGAGCCTGTAAGACACGAGAGAGAGACTCGGTTATGACTAACAGTTGGTATGAACACAATCCGGTATAATTTGCTGAAGTGAACCTCTGCTGCTGAAGCATAATTTGCAGACTAATATATAATTCATGTCTAAGCAGAAACTGCTTTCAGCGAGCAGCTAACATTCTTCTTCTCTTGCAATGCACACGCAGCGGACAGATTCAAGTGTGCACATGTTGTTACGTAAAATGATGATGACACATCCTTAGTGTTACCAAGATACAGCTGTAAACAGCTGCTGTCAATACTCACTTATTTGCTCATATTGATGACACAAATGTACCACAGTTTAGTGCCAAGTAGTACAATGTAAGATATTTCTACTTAATATAATAATGATAAGATGATAATGAAAGAATTACAATGTGATTTAAGAGTGGTAAGATTGGTAACACTTTACAGTTGTTAACATTAGTTAGCATAACTTACTGTAAACTGTTACCACACAATCTAATCTATAGTTTTCTTTCAATTTCCCCTCACTGAACCATAAAGCTTTATCAGTCACAGCATTAGTCGCTCAGCTTTAATAGATCACATGACCAGGCTCTGTCTCTCTGTGGGATGAGCCTCTCATTTACAGATGATCCCTCTTACATGCTGAAGAATTCATAAAGAAAACTAGTAGAGCTTGAGACAAGAAGCTGATGTATTTTTCATAAAGCTCAATCATCTCACCCCCTCAGTCTGTGCAGACAGAAGATTAGCTGAAATCCATGAGGATTTTCTCAGTTATAAACAAACTCAGATTTTGAAGGAATGTTTTAGGTTCAATACAAGTTAATCACAGATGTGGTCTATAGAGTTTAGCACAAAACAATTTGAACTCAGATTATAAAACCAAACAAGAACTGTGTTTGCAGAAATGAACTTAAAATCTATAGGGTTTAAAAGCAGTTTGTGCTTTTGTTTATTGCTTACATATAAATTCTGTTGTACAAAAATGTATTATTTGAGTTGTTAAGTTTTCAGAATTGTCATTTTCATCTTTTGTATGCAAATCAATTTCTAGCTGTGTTAATGATCTGTTTGCATTATGATAACAGTCTATTTCTTGTATCCTTCACTCTTTAAATAATGGTTTCAAAGGGGGTTTTCACAGTGATGTAACAGAAAAAACATTTTTGTTTCCCAATTACCTCTCAATGAAAAGTTCTAAAAAGAACCTTTTTGTTTCTTAGTATGAAGAACATTTTAAAATTCTAAAGAACCTTTTGTGGAATGGAAAGATTCCATGGATGTTGAACGTTCTTCATGGAACCATCAATGCCAGTAAAGAACCTTTATTTTTAAGAGTGCTGCACAAAAAGTAATCATGTTTTCCAGCTTTACGGTCATAACGGCAGATTAAAAAACTGGATATAACTTTACACAGGTTAGTAAGCGATTTTATCATACTAGCTTCATATTAACTATACTATTTAATCTTTTTCTTTATTTCTTGCTTGCTTGCTTTCTTTATCTGTGTCACAGTCCATTAAAAATCACAGTGGCTTGGTCAGCGCTGTGTGAACGTCATTGTATTTCTGTTTTGCATGGAAGAATACAGAAGAGCGAAGCAAAGTGTACAGGTAGAGAGAGAGAGACATTGTGCGCTTCCCCAGACAGATGACTCACACTCAGACGGCACACTTGGTTTTCCCGGGTTCATGAGTATGTTAGGTAATGCGTCATGTCAAACGTGCCCAGAACTGACCTTTCTGACCATTGTTCAAAACTGACCATTCAACATCATGAAACAATGCATGTACTGCACTAAACAACAGCTCCATTTAGGCTGCTGCTAATGTAAGAATGTGATGGCATGTCTGTGTGGGCAAACGCTGGACACTGAAGTCTGAATCAATGCTAGTAATGCACTGATACATTAGCTAGACTGATATTTGAATTTGCATTGGTTTTCAAGTGTTTTTAGTGATTTTTAAGAAACATTTTAATAGCAAAGATTTGCCTGAATTTAGCAATTTTCTGTATCATTTAACTGTAGTATATTAAATTAGTACACTAGCATTTACATTTTTGTGGTCAGTAATATTTTCTGCTCACCAAGGCTACATATTTAGGCATATTTTGAACAGCAGTGTATATTATTTTAATCTTTATACTGGCCATTGTGCACACTGCTTTTTTTAGTATTGGCTATTACAAAATCCATGACTCAATCAACACCCAGTTGTGCATCACCAGACCACAGAGTAAACCAGAACAGCAGCCTACACTAGATGATGAGAGATGATGCATTTCTCCTGATTTGTCAACAGTTCATTGTGTGTTGCTCATAATACTATGATTTTGACTGAGCTGCTCAATCACAAAGAGCTACAGTGTCGGCCCGGCGGGTCTGGAGAAATGACAGCCATAAAGCCGTCACTGTTGTTGTTATGTAACTCATGATGACCTGCGCTCCTGAAGACCCTACAGACCGAAGTACGGCCCACTGAGGGATTCTACACATACTTACGCACAATGAGAGATGCTGCAGACTAGGCTGGTAAAAGATCTGTGCTGAAAGGTTGCAGGTTCAAACCATTTTATGCAATCATTACTCCAGTCTTCAGTGTCACATGATCTTTCAGAAATCAATGTAATATGCTGATTTGCTGCTCAAGAAAAATTTCTGATTTTTATCAATGTAGAAAATAGTTGTGCATACAGAGAGCAGCAGCTTTTATTTCTGTTCTGACAGCCGCAAGACCAGCTGAACGCTGTCTGTGAGTGAGTGTTAGAGGACATTGTGCTTGGTACGTCTTTTGTCTTCAAACCAAACTTGGGTCTTCAGCCAACAAAGTTTAAATCCCATCTGCCTAGCACGCTTCCCATAATGTTAACGCATTAGGTCAGTAGCCGGACGGTAGGCAATCTTTTGTGGCTGTTTGAACACATTCGACCACATGAGCATTTACACTATGAAAGCAATCCAGTCAAATGCATTTTTGACTACCTTTAAATGTGGACAAGTTCAAAACGTTTTAGACCTGGTTTACACCTTTATTTAGCGTCGTCCACTTGTGAACTGATCAACCAAAATGCTTCTTAATACCAGGTGCAAACAGGGCCATTGCCAACACAAGCCTTCAGACACTTTCACTCATAAGGTCAAGGTTAAGGTCAGGTGAAGCTGAGCTCTGTAAACACTGTAATGACAGATTAGAGTTACGTCAATAAAGGTTCTCACTTACTGTGGAGCTTTTAAGGTCAAAATCACACACACTTGCTATGTTCTGTGTGTCTGGACTGAGAAATGTTTTTTCATTTTCTTATACTGTCTATTTTTCCTCCTGGTAATGTGTTTGACAGGCAGCACAAGTATCTGATTTTCTCTGGTTTGCTGACCTATTTTCTTCCCAAACTCAGTGAGACATGATGGATTTTTCATGAGCAGCGTTCACTCTGCGCCGAAATCATGTTCAATTAACATTTAATGACCTCAGTATGATCTGAAGATGCAGAATCACCTCGACACACCCTAAACTCTGTCTGACCTACTAAAAACTGTGACCCACTTCTTCATGCTTTGACAAATAAAGCAAGTTCATCCACCCGAAGAAATGGAGGAATCAAACCGCTTTACTGACACAATAACTCTTCTTTAAATGCAGGAAACTTCCCTGTGTTTTTATTAGCATTCGCCGTAAATGCAGAAGTATGTTTGCATGTTTACTTCACTGTCTGTAAATAATCGACAAACTTCCTGCTGCTTTTGGCATGATCACACAGATTAACTAACTTCCCTTCATGCAAACACATATGAACATCTTTCATGCACGAGTGAGTCTGTCGATCTCCCAGCATCCATTAAGCAAACCAGTGGAATTCCACAGCCTCATCCAAAATAAGACAATGACGGCTGTTTTCCATGTGCACAGATCCGCAGGGCTCAGAGTAAACAATCCGGCTCTTTCTTCATGACTCTCCGTGATTTATGCAATCCAAGCTCCCTCTCTTTCTTGCTATCTCCCTCCGTTCGTTCATTTGACATAAAATTAAAATTTTCTTGCTTTTACAGAAAAATATGGTGCCCTGAAGTGCAAAAAAAAAAAAAAAAAAAAAAATCATAGCATAGTTTACTATTAACTATTTATTTATTTAAATAATAATATTTTTAAAATGCATTTTTTTATGGCTTAGAATCAGCATAAATATGTTCATTCATTATGAAAAATGTATTCAGTTGAATATGGCTAGCTGTAGAAAACAATATTCAGTTAGTTAAAATGTCTGAGATTAAAACAAACTGAACTCATTGACGATTAATAATATATAAAACTGGTTATTGTGCATTTAAAACACATTCAGTATTCAGCTCAGAAATCCTACCTGTCTATGTATGACTGACAAATATGCATCACATTAAGTGTATTAGTTTATGTTATAACCGTTTAATAAATGTTCAATTGAAGCCTGAATATTTGTGTGGAAGACAGGAAGTTCAGCATTTCCGGTGTTCCAAAATGGAACACTAGTTCACTGAATACTACATTGTAGCCTATATGCTGCCTACTTTTTTTTAAAATTGCATGTGATGCAGTGCGCAATAATAAATAGTAGTATACTACAATTGCTGTCATATAACCTCAATTCAGTTATCATCTCAGAAATTACAACTATTATTTTATTTTGACAAATCAAATATTAGTCTAGGAAAAGATGTTTAAAAAGCCTGATATTTGATTCACTCATCACGCTGTAAATACAAGGTGAAGTCAAGTGAAATGTATTATCTGATAAAATATTCCTTGCAGTGAGCTCTGTTTTATACATGTCCACATTTCAGCAAATGTAGTTGGTCATCCAGGTATTCTATGAATACAGAAAATGTGCACATTTTCACTGTATCCATAATGCATACTGAACAAATATTATGAGTAAATTTAGTGGGTTGATAGTAAGATCTGTCAGTGGGTAATTTGCAGCAAATCTAGCATGTCATGTGTGCGTTTTATAATGTCAATACTATGCACATACTGCAGAAACAGTATGAGTAGTATGGTGGTATGAACATAATGTCAGCAGAAACTCAGAAATTTTTGAATATTTTATTGTCCAACTGAGCAATGAACTAAAATAGTTCTACATTTACATATGAGATGTTACAGCAGCAGTAGCAAATCAAATGCAGTCTCAGTCTGGATCACACCTTCATGTACTGTCTGTTCAAATGACCTTGATTTGTCCATGATAGCATGTGTGTGTGTGTGTCTCTCTTTTAAAACCTCTGCTCATCTCTAATTAACACTCACAGACTCACACCCTGTGAAGGGACGTGAGGTGTGAGGTCAGCTGACACGTGCTGCAGTCATCTGTCATTGATGTCTGATGCCTGCTGCTCACGTGCCACAGGACAGAACAGATGCCAGCAGAATGAGAGGTGAGAGACACGCCAGAACACACTGAACACAGGGAACTGTTCAAAGACACACCCATCTGTCTGTCTGTCTGTCTGTCTATCTGCTCAGCTCTAGGTCAGTGGAGGTGTGATCGTGTACTCTGTTCTGATTGGATGTAAAGTGTCTCTCACTCTGACTGAGAGACAGCTGGCACTGCCAGTCTGTGTGTCTCACCTACTGACACAGACAGATCATGGTGGTCTTTTAAAGTGATGACAGGACAGTTACACAAGACCACCTTCATTTGATTACCAGTGCAGACAAATGTACACACACACACACACACACACACTGACTTCAGCTGTACACAGTTCAAACACAGTAATATAATGCCTATTAAGATTAAATCAAGCCACTAAATCACATTAGCTAACATTCATAACTGTGTGTGTGTGCTGCGTATATTTCTGAATTATTATGCATCACTGTGATGACTTGTTACTTACAATCTGTGTTTACTTCAGCTTAAATAAATCAGGTTTTATCAGGAGCTTTAAAAAGATTAGCTGACGATGTCTTTTTCTTGGCAGCACTTTACTCATTCATGGCTAATGTCAGGTCATTTTGTTTTAATGCGTTTAAAAATAGACTGAGAATATGAGCGAGTGACTGGAGCTTCTGTCTTTGTGAAGGATTCTCACAGCTTTCTCGTGAGAGTCAATCTCTTCATCACTTCAATTGAGAATAAATGAGTTTATCTAATGAGAACTCTGAAAGTGTGCTGCAAACTGCTATAGTGAACACTAACCAGCCATTTAAATGTTGAGCAGCAAGCTTATTGGCTGCATATGTGACACTAACCAATCAGCTTGCCAATGTAGTTAACAATATAAAACTTGGTATGGTAAAAGTCTGGGTCAGATAATTTTTTTAAAGAAATGAATACTTTTATTCATCAAGGATGCATTAAATTGATCAAAAGTGACAGTAAAATATTACAAAAGATTGATTCTATTTCAAATAAATGCTGTTCTTTTGAACTTTCTGTTCATCAAAGAATCCTGAAAGGAAAATGTAGAACGGTTTGAAGCAAATATAAAGCAACACAACTGTTTTCAACATTAATAATAAAATTAGAAATGCTTCAGCAAATCATCATATTAGAATGATTTCTGAAGGATCATGTGACACTGAAGACTGGAGTAATGATGCTGAAAATTCAGCTTTGATCACAGGAATAAATTGTATTTTAGCATATATTCACATAGGAAATTCACATAGTGTAATGACATTTCACAATATTACTGTTTTTACTGTATTTTTGATCAAATAAATGATCTCAAATTATTTTAATATAAACAAAAAATCTTCGAGCCCAAACATTTGAATATACACTGTATATCTATGATCATAAACACACTGCACTTCTGTTTGGTTTTGACTGCGTTATAATTGCGTTAGAGCCAGAAGCTGAGCAGAACTCTCACTAAAGTCATCTCTTGGATATAAAAAGCTCTTTTATGACTGTTTGAGAGTGACATTTGTGCTGATTTATCACTGTCACAAGGTGATAATATGGAGAATTTCATGGCTGAAAGCAGCAGGGATCTCAAATCCATCCTCACACACATTCGCATGACACTAACAACCAGGGTTGCCAGGTTTTCACAACAAAACCCACCCAATTGCTGCTCAAAACTAGCCCAATTTTGTTCTGGGGAATAAAATCCGCATTCCAGCTAAAATTCGCATTCCAGGGGAAAAATATCATGTTATTTGGGGTCGCTTCAACCCGCGGACATGAAAAGCAAGCTGAGGCAACAGTGTTAAAATAGCCCAATTCCACAGACTTGGCAACACTGCTAATGGCAGATGCTTGTTCATATTAAAAACTAAATTTTGGTTGTAATAATTGTCACTATACTAATGTGTCGTGGGTAGTTGCTAAGATGTTCTGAGGAGAAGAGGCTTTTCATGCACTTTAGAAGGACGTCATGTTCAGCCTTCTCTCTTTAGCTGTTTCTATCTATAGGAAATGCCAAGGCCTGTTTGCAAACAAATTAGCCTGCGTCTGTACGCTGGACTGCAGGTCATTCATTATTGAGAAGCTGACAGCGCAGGCTGTGTTTGGGGCTGGAAGGTGGTCATGTGATTATGAGAAGTTAAACTGGGGCAAACATGTTTTTCGTAAAAACTCGTCCCCTGAAAATTGAGCCGTATTCTTTCAGAGCAGATCTACATCGTGAACATGTTTGCTTCATGTCTAAAAAAACATTATTGCTGTAAAATATAAAAGCAAAAATCATTGCAATATTCATGATTTTGTATCACAAGCATAGGAATTATGAATATTTTTAATATACTGTCCAGCTCTAGATATGCTATGGTAATTTCAACATAGTTTACTTTGCACATAGATTCAAAGTTTATCCAATTTTATACATACCGGTACAGTAATATTATGTAAAGTCATGCCAGGTTTTCTAATAAACACCAGCTGAACCAGGTCATCAGCTGTTTCCTGCTGTTCGACAGGCCTCTATGGCAACAGCCAATCCTTCACTGCATAATTCTGCTTTCCTTTTCACAGTAGTGAACGACTATATTCCTTAAAGTTTAAAAGGCTCTAGATGTGTTTATCCTAATCATTCATTCCCTAGATGAGATTCCAGAAAATTCCAGACCATGCAAACTCCAGCAAAACACACTGCTGTGACAAAACAAACAGCTCACCTGGCGTGCCGCCCTTCTGGCCTCCCAGTACGGTTTTGAGTCTTCTACGGCTTTACCGATCTTCTTGACCTGCTCGTCCAGCTTGACTGTGGCCTCCATTAGGACGGCGCGAAACTTCTGCCGGGAATCCTGCAGAACAGAGAAAAATAACAGACATGTTGGTGGTGAGTGAATCTAAAATCACATATGCTCAAGTGTCTTAAACAAAACTCTGAATATTTGCTTGGTCTGTGGCACTCAATCTCAATATTTAATGGCACAAACCTCACAAATCTGTCATTCAGTGGGTAGTTCTTCATTGAAACCACTGAGAACTTAACACAACTTTGTTTCCTGATAAAGTGCACACTTCACACTCATAAATACCGCATAAAGCTAACAAATCAGAGTGAATTTTCTGTACAATATGCACTGAAATCTTGTTTTTGTGTTTACAGGTATAATGAAGTGTGAATTAAAGTACATGCAGTTTGTGAATCCTGAATAAACCTCAGTGCACTGAAAGGCTCATCATATCTAAGCAACATGCACCGTATGCTCAGGAATCTCTCTGAATTATGTGCGTCCATCTTTCAGTTTCACAGTAATGAAACTCTTCAATAATCAGTCTTTTGTTGCTCCCTGAAAAGCGCTGCTTCAGCTAACTCAATTCAGCATTTAACCCAGTTAAGAAGGAATCTACACCCTGCTTTCTAGACAGAAAACTCCCCCCTCAGCAGAAAGAAACAATCACGTTTGTTGCATAAGATGAGCAGTGGGGCAGTGAGTGTGAGTCGTGCATGTGTGTGTGTATATATATATCGAGTCCAGTTCTGCCGGTCATGAATCTGTCGTAGAGTGGGTTTGGTCGCTCAAATGACATGTTTAAAAACACTGACATCTACATCCTTCCACACAGGACCTCAGTGACAAAAGACACGTCAGAGGGATTTAGACTTCCTCTGACAGAATGACACTTCCTGGTTTGTTGTGGTGACTAACCACAGGCCAAATACAGTGAAATACAGAGAACTGTGAGTGAGTATTCGTCATTTTTTTAAAAAAAGGATGAGGAACAAATAGTCATGAATCTGAAATAAGACTGATAGAGGACTTTAAAAAGACTTATGGGTAATACTTTACAATAAGGTTCATTAGTTAACATTACTTAACTGCATTAGTTGAACTAATGAACTGCACTTCTGCAGCATTTATTAATCTTTGTTAATGTTAAATTCAACATTTACTAATACATTAATAAAATCAAATGTTGTATTAGTTTATGCACTGTGAACTAGCATGAGCAAACAATGAACAGCTGGATTTTTATTTAACTAACGTTAATAACGATTAATAAATACTGTAACAAATTGCTCATGGTTTGTTCATGTTAGTTAATAATGTTAACAAATGAAACCTTATTGTAAAGTGTTACAGATTTATAAATGTCTGAATTCTACAGTGTTATTATTGTTAACTAAAACTATTTTTAAAAAGTTGTTAATTGATATAAAGCTGAAATAAAATCAACTATAAATATTAGATGAAAAACAAACTAAACAAAAGTTAGAAATGTTGCCTTGCCACATGACAAAACTACTAAAAATGAAACTCAAATTAAAATGAAAACTTAAAATTTAACAATAACAGCTAATTGAAATATTCATGAAATATCATGAAAATATCACTGATTCTACATAAGTTGAGAAAAAATGTTTTTACAAAATAAATATCTGATAATCACATATACAGATATATAACGCAAATTTTACGGTAATCCTTACACTGTAAAAAAGAATTATTGGTTTAACTTAAAAAAGTAAGTTACCAGGTTGCCTTAAAATTTTGAGTTCATTGAAATTAATACAATGGTTTAATCAACAGAAACTCAAAATATTATATTATCTGAACCACATTAAGTATGTTGATTTGACAAAAGAAAAAATGAAAAAAGTTACTTTTAAAAGTAATATGTTACAATATTGTGTTACTCCCTAGAAAAGTAACTAATTGTGTTAGTTACTTTTTATGGAAAGTAATGCATTACGTTACATTTGCATTACTTTTTGTCACTTGAGCTGGGCTTTTTTTAATAAAAAAGCATGCAAGCAAAGATTTTGGTTATTAAAGTGAGATTAAATACATAAAGTATATTTGTGTAATTTAACATATTTAATTATTATTGCAGATTTGCGTAACATTCAGAGTTTCACTGTTTTTATTCATTTTGAGGAATACCGAATCCAAACAGAAGAGCTGACAGTCAATACATGGAAAAACAAAGTTACTTGTCTTACTTATTTGAAAAAGTAACTCATATTTTGTTGTAAATTTAAAAGTAATGCATTTCTTTACTAGTTACTTGAAAAAAGTAATCTCATTACATAACTTGTGTAATGCGTTACTGCCAACACTGATTCTTACACAGATTTTGCTTATTATTTCTTACACTAACAAAAAGGTTTTTCGTTAGTACCATGGTATTATTTTAAATACTTCAGACTACCATGTTATTGCCATCTGACACCTTGCCTTTACCACAGTGCCAGCACATTATTTTTGTAAGGGTACATACTGTATGCTGTATTCAAAAAAGAAATCATAAATCAGCTGAAACAAAACATGGAAATGTATATTTCTTGTGCCAGTTTAGCAACCGGCAATTTACTACTGTTTGTATCTCCTTTTGTGTTCCACAGAAGAAAGTCGGTCATGGGTTTGGAATGGAATGAGGCTCAGTACATTTTCCTAAACTACTCCTTTAACGGCTGAGGCTTGTGGCTTTCAGAGCAGGAATTCCAGACTCGGATAGGAGAGATTTCCTCTGTCTGCTCAGCAGATAGAAAGGGTGTCAGTCGCAGGAAAGAAACTTCCCATTGGTCAGTGCCGGAAGGGGGAGGGTGCTGAGCATTTAGACATGTCTTTGGAATTCTGCCTGCACCATTTTCAGCAAAAACAGTGACAGCAGAAAGCAGGCATGTGAACCTTACCTCCAGTTCTGTCTCCCATCTGTTGATGTTATCTGTAGACTGATTCAGTTTCTCCAGTTCACCCTGTTGAAGAGATAAAGCCAGTTGAGATCGCAGTAAGATGTGTGTTGCAATGCCAGCAACATCTGGAAAGTGTTGTTCAAGTAACCCAACACTGAAATTAAGCTCATATGTATGTTTTCCTTCGATGTTAGTTACACGTTGATGACACACAGATGTTTCATGCTGTTGTTTTCATTACGAAAATATTTTCTTTCAAGGGTGGAGGATGAAAAACCAGTTCATCTAGCACAACTAGCACAGTCTTAGATATAAAGGAGTTTCCATGGTTCTTTGCAGCAATTTCTTACCAAGATTAAAAGTGTCAGTTATTGTAAAGACAGTAAGTGCACTTTTGAAGCAAAACATTTCCCAAAAGGATTTCCAAGAAGGTTTCAAATGATAAAACGATAGATAATGTGTTAAAAAAGACAATTGTCTGGACACTGAAATCATGCTTAAAAATATCTGCATGTCACTGCATTAGAAAATGTGTTTAAGACTTATTATATTTTGGTGATTTTAATATAGTGCAATTATTATTATTATTATTATTTTATTTATTTATTTATTTTACATAGTGCTGGGTCAAACAACCTGGTATTGAAGGTTAATAATTTTAAATAATAATCGACTCTAAAATCTCTGTATGTATATATATATATATATATATATATATAGTCCAAATACGTTTAGGGGTCACTGTAGATCATAGTAGGAATCTAACACTTCATAAACGAGTCTTAATTCTGCATGCAGTGCACGTGAACTCAACTGTTTTGTCTAAAAAGGAAAATGAATTCTAAATATGACGTCAAATGTCTCTGATTGTCAACGCGGTTCCTAAATGTAACAAACAATGAAACAATGAAACAACAGAATATAACAGATGATGTCACAATGGGGTTCCCCTGAAAGAATCAAACACAAGCTGTTGAACAATCTGAACAAACAGAACATTATCTGATCGGATTATCGATATAGACTTCTGATGACTTCATATGATGCGATCTGATCGAGCTTTAATCCAAAAAGAGTTTGACCCAGTCGAACTTCAGTTCTGGTTTAGGGAAGGTTAAACAGGAATGACTTATAAAAATCGGCATATAGAACAATATAACACATCAATACAGCCAAATAACATAGCCTATACGTGTTCAGTCGAGTTTCGTTAATCCGGTTTAAATGGATTTTGTCGATGTAGTCTCAGATGCAGCAGTCGAAATGGATTTTGTTGCTCTGTACCTGAATCCTTGGGTCAACCTCCTCTTCCTCCAGAGATTCCGAGTCTTCATCAGATTTATTCTCCTTCTCCGTGTCGTTCATTTCGATAGTAGACGTGATTCGTTTATTATTGGCCGAACAAAGCGGGTCTCTGTCCGGGATAACGGGCTCCGATGATCCGCGCAGAGCCACGCTTCTGCGGTCACTCCATTAGTTCATCCAGCCAAACGCGATTAAAAGAAACACACACGATCCCTCATATCCGAAAGATACCGAATCTACCGAGACACAAACACACACAAAACACTGGCAGACACGAGAATGAGGAGCCGCTCGAGCTCTGAGATCTGCTGAGATCTCGCCCGCCCCCTCCTGCACAACACCCGCTGTCCTGAATGAGGGTCACTGCAGTTCAGCTGAGAGAGATTGATACATAGATATAGATCTTTTTGTGTAAGAGAAAGAAATGGTTATTAAAAATCTACGTTACATTGTATATATCAATATAAGCATTAAAATATCTCTAGACAATTTAAATAATTTTTAACATATGCCAAATTAAACTATAAAAATGACAATCCTGTCACCTTTGTGAATGCATAGCTTAGTTGAAGACATGTTCAAAAAATTGCCTTACTATTTTGATTATTATGAGGAATGGCAATAAATAAACTATTTTTTTGCACTTAAAAATAGAACTTATTTTTCTGGCTATTTGTCTGTCTCTCTGCCAGTTGCTAAACAAACTTCCTACATTCCTAGTTATTCCAGTCCAGTTCGCTGTTATTTGCTGTTGTGTCAAACATAAACACACCCAGTACAGTTACCTGATGCTCAGATTAAGTCTTGTGTTGAAGCAAGATAAAAATGTAAAATGCTGAAAGCTTTCTGTGGTGGATAGGTTTAGGGGTTGGTAATAGAACATAGGCCTACAGTTTGTACATTATAAAAATCATGTCTATGGAAAGTCCCCATAAAACATGAAAACTGTGTGTGTGTGTGTGTGTGTGTGTGTGTGTGTGCCTGTGTGTACAGGTTTAATCTATATTGTAGGGAACCAGAGAAAAAGGATTGGGCAAAAAGGTTATACATTTTTACACAACTAAATAAAAAATTCTAAATAACCATATTTATTTCTAGGGTGATAACTAGATGTCACTCATTGAATTAAAGATGCATTAATGAGGTCATGTGACAACAATGTAATTGAAAAATTTGTCATTGCATACTGTCTCACATATTATTTTGTAATAGTAAACAGCATATAGTGTATACTTTGCATTAAGCAGTGTGTTTATATTCCATTCTGAACAAAGCCATCTGTCCACCTGAGAGAATGAAGGATTGAGAATGACAAAAATCTGTAAAACTGATTAAGAGAATTACTCTGCTGGCCTCTGGTGGTGTAAAACAGAACTGAAATGTTACAATTCCAGCCATATCTGATGTTTTCGCATGACCAATATCCACTTCATACTCTACTGAGAATTTGAGATAAAAGTATGATTAAAAAAAGAAATTAAATCAATATTAAAGGGCTACAGGCTGGCTTTTTTACTATGGCATCTCAGTTTGCATAGGAATTAAGCATTTTTGACTAGGTGACTAAGGGGAAAAAATTAGATATAATCATACGTCCCCATTTTATTGATTATATTAACAATTGCAAACATTTTTGTGTTACAAGTTTTCTGAAATGTTATTTTTAAATACGCAAATGAGGCATTATCTTATGATTTGCATAAATTTCCAGAACAGAAATCTGAACATTGGATAAAGCCAGTGTTATGTTGCTGACATCAAAGGTTTTTACTGAGGGGGTTTTAGATCTCTATTTCTATCACTTCATAAATTAGGAAATACTGTCAACAGCCAGAAGAAAAAATACTTTCACCTTGTTTATAGGAATATAATTTTTGAACGGTATTTTTGAACTTTTGAACGGTAGTGTATAATGTTACAAAAGCTTTATATTTTAGATAAATGCTGTTCTTTTGAACTTTCTATTCATCAAAGAATCCTGAAAAAGAAATATTGTACACAAATATTTTGTACAATTGTACACAATAAATGTTTCTTGAGCATAAAATCATCGATCATCAGAACACAGTTATTTTAAATTGTAATAATATTTCACAATATTACAACATTAAAACATTAAAAATCTTACAGTGTCCAAACTTTTGACTGGTAGTGTATATATATATATATATATAAAATCATGTGAATTCTATATGAGCAAACCCTTCTGTAAAAACCTTCAGAATACAGATGGGAATAAAACTGTGAAGAAAGCCAAATATCTCAAAATTGACATTTTTGTTTTTTTAGTGTCTCGCCTTAACATTTAAGTCATTATCTTTACTGAAAAAATAAGCATAAAACATTCTACTCCTGAATAAAAAAAAAGATTGCTACTTTAGTGTTTAGTAGGCTAGGAAAAATAAACTGACAAAGTCTGGAATACGCATACATTATCATAAAAATAAACAAAACAATGAATACAAAATTGCAAGTACAGAGTTCATCTCATCTGGCATGTGTCACGTTTTAATTCCCAAGAATGACGAAGAGAAACGTAGGAGATCCAGCTGTAATGTGATTTTATTAAATAACACAAAAGCAGGTAATCCAAAACGAGAAAACACAACAAAACAGAGTGCTAGGCTCAAACAATACCGGACAATGAACTGAATGAACCGAGGGACTTAAATACACAGGGAAAACAATGTTTAACTAATGTATGGGGGCTAAAGCCCTCCTAATATGGGCCTAGTAACATCCCTGGTAATGACTATAAGGAATGACAATGAAAATGTAAAATAAAGGTAGTTAAAATTAATCAAAAGCAAAAACATATATCTTTAGATGCTTTTAAAATTTGGAATGCTTTGAGCTTCTCTAATTTGAACTGGTGAAAGGTTCCAGACATTTGGATTAAAGCTTTATCTGATCTCTTATGGTTTTGAGCTTATTTTAACAGTCAGAAATCTAGTCTCTGAAAGTACCCATACATGACCTTGTAATTTGACCTGGAGTCATGTTTTTTTTAGCTGTTACACCTTTAACAAACATAGCAAAGGATTAGTGGAGCAGATTAGTGCTTTCAGCAGTCTGGAATCAGATCATAATCACACACTGGATGGATGGAATTGATATATTCATGGAAATAAATGAACATGAAGATAAGAATTGAAAAGCCCAGGGCAGTTTCTGCAGAACAGATCTGGAACCTGTGGTCCTTCCTGTTGCTTCCTGTACAGAAGCATGTGAACAGACAAACACCAGTGAGATGTCTAAAATACGTATTGCTCATTTTAAACAGTGAGGACCCTATTTGACTTTTTGTTTTTGTAGCGTATTTAAGATCATTCTTTGAATTCAAATTCTTCAGATTTGTCTTAGGAACAAAAACTCTTCACACAGTTTTCAACTTTGAGCTTGACACAGCAGTTAATTTCACATTCAAAATGTACTAAAAATACCAAGTACACTTTCTCAGTCACTTTGTAAATCAATGACCTAAAACACATTTACAACAGATAGCACTGACTGTAAGAAACAAGGAACATTATAGTTTATTCCTGCAATTCAATGAAAGGGGGAAAAAAACCTTCATGACGTCACTGTTTGTATTTAAAAGGCAATATCATCGCAGGTATGAGAAGTAAAAAACTGGGACGTAACTTGCAGGCTTACTTAAAACCACTGAGGCAACAGCGAATTCAAATCAACATGTTCAGTTATATATCTGCTTAAAGATTGGTAAGAACATTTTATTTCACTAAAGATGTTTGTATTAATTATATTTATATATTAAAGTGTTCACAAAAGGAAAATATTTAAAACTTTTCTATGGGATGCCTGGTTTTGTCTTTGTCAGACATAGCAGGAGTGTTAAATTAAATGAATTATAAAGTTTTGTAACACATCTTCAGTCACAAGAAAATTGCAGTTACATTATTCTGTTTACAGGTAACCTTTATGCACTGCAAAAAAATGCAGTTTTTGTCTTGTTTCTAGTCCAAATATCTAAAAATTCTTAAATCAATTAGCATTTTCTAGACAAGTAAAAATTATTGTCTTGTTTTCAGAAAAAATAAGTCAAAATTAATTGAATAATCTGCCAATGGGTATGCAAAATTTTATTTCAAACCGAAAACAAGATTATTTTGCTTGTCCATTTATTTTTTTAAATGTTGGTGTTAATACAAATGAGTCATAGGAAAATATTGTAGCTAAATGACAATATAATAAATAAATATTAAGAGAGTCATAATAGAAAAATATTGTAGCCATAGGAATTTGATTTGAATTTTGTTATTGTTACTGTCGTTATTGTTATTATGATCTGAGCAGACATCTCTGGTCTTTCCCTCTTTAGGATTTTGTTTTTCTCTTTTCAACATATTAACGTTATGTTAAAACTATAGCTTCAACAGGTTACTTACATTAATGAAGTTCACACATACGTTAACTCTTCAGTGACATATTGCTCACATTGCAGACTCACTGGACGCTTTCCAAGATGGAGAGAAAAGCTTTTATTATTTTGTACATTCTGATTGGTAGGTGAAACAATCTTACAACAGTTGAGATAAAAAAAATCATAAAAAATAATTCACTTATATGTAAAATATACATAACTGTTCCAGCAACTCAGTCCACAATAACAGACTCAACATCATCTACAACAGCCACAACAACTCCTGCTGAATCTTCCTCCATAACAGCAACTGTCAATTCCACAAACATAAGTCCTTTTTCTGTCCCAGGTAATGATTCAGGTAGGTCTGATTATACCTGAAGAAAAGACTTGTTTTATATGTGTTCAGTCTTACACAAAAATAGGAAAGTAAAAAATAAACCTAGTATAGCTGAACTGGAAATTAATTAAACATGATACAATGACTTTTCCTTTGTCAGTGTTGATATGTGGTTCAATCTAACCTCATCATCTTTTTCCAATATCAGCAGTTACAATCTCTACAGCTGAACCAACGACTGTTCATGACATTAGTGCATTTACTACAACAGCATCTAAAGCAACATTGCCTACTTCAGCTCATGAAACGCAATCATCCACAACACCAACCACAACATCCACAAATAATGCAACATCTACCACAACAGAATCCTCAAAAGCCACATCAACTCTTGCTGGATCATCCACTGCTAGTGCATTTAATACAACAACATCTAAATCAATATCACCTACTTCAGCAGCCTTTCATAATACAACTCAATCATCCACAACACCAGCCACAACGTCCACAACTAATGCCACATCTACCACAACAGCATCACAACCAACAGCTTCTACCTTGATTTCAGCCGGTTCTGTTTCATCAGCTTCTGCAAGTTCAACACCATCCACAACACCAACAGGCTCATTCACAGCCACATCATCCACAAATAACGCAACATCTACCACAACAGGATCCTCAACAATATCACCTACTTCAGCAGCCTTTCATAATACAACTAAACCATACACAACACCAACAGGCTCGTTCACAACCTCAACACCCACAAATAATGCAACATCTACCACAACAGCATCACAACCAACAGCTTCTACCTTGATTTCAGCCGGTTCTGTTTCATCAGCTCCTGCAAGTTCAACACTTAGTATAAGCAAAACATCCACAACACCTTCAACAATATCCTCAAGAACCACATCAACTCTTGCTGCATCATTCAACACAACAACACCACAAACAACAGCCACAACCATACTTTCTTCAATTGCATTAAAAAGTACAGCTGTTAGTGTAACTAATACATCCACAACCACTGCAGGACCCACAACTAAAGTGCCTACAATAGTACCTGAGATAGTAACAGATCTGGAGTTTCACTCTTCTGACACATTTACAAGCGCACTCAACAATTCAGAGTCTCAGGAGTTCAAGAATAGGTCTAAGCTGGTGACAGATCAGGTGAGTTAAAGTTACTGCCTCTCTGATGACAAATTTCTTGACTTTAAACCTGTTTTTAACACAAGAGATCATTTTTATTACCAACACTTCTACTGTGTATATTGCGATACCCTTTTTAATGTGACGTTTGTTTGCTATTTGTTCCAGCTTGAAGCTGTCTACAAACCCAAATATGATAACTTTCTCAGAGCGACTGTCCAAGGATTCAGGTAAATACAGCATATTGCAATCATGCTTTGTGTGTGTGTGTGTGTGTGTGTGTGTGTACAGGTTTGGCTACTTATGAGACCAAATGTCCTCACTTATATATTGAAATATTATGACAACTGACCAGTGAGGACATTTTACTGGTCCTCACCAGTTAAAAAGGCTTATAAAATCAGCTAAATCATGTTTTTATTTAAATCTAGTGTTTTGCACATGTTTCTGTGATGGTTGTGTTTGGGGTTAGATCATAGAAAATATCATTAATCTTATATAAAATCAATGAAAGCCAATGAAATATCCTCAATAATATAGTAAATCAAAGACGTGTATGTGTGTGTGTGTGTGTATTTCAGACCAGGGTCAATCATCACGACAACACAACTAATTTTCAGCTCCAACCAACCTGTACCATCCAGAAAAGAGATTTCAGAATCCCTTTTGAAAGCAGTGGAAACAGGAACTATCAATCCACTGAATATAATTTCTCAAACAATTTCCGTCAATGGTTCCAGTAAGCACTAACTCAATAGATATTCTTCTGTAACATTAATATAATAGAAATATGGACAAGACACACACACAAAAAATCATTTTTATACTAACATTTTTCCTCATTTTGACTTGATTGAAGTGAAAAAGGTAAACAAGGTATATTTGATCTGCTCCAGCTAATCTGTTAATCTTTTATTACAGCTTTTGCTACACCTGCCGCTCCTTCCACAGAAACTACAGCTTCAAGAGCATCAAAGATTGAATTACATCTACTCCAAATCACATGCCTCATTATTATGCCAAAAACACTGAGACTTTTCCTGTAGATTCCTTAACCATAAATCAATCAAACTTGAGAGTTCAGCAAGACATGCTGTATTAAATTAAACAGCATATTTATTATTTTATACATAATATTTGCAATTAGCACACTCTCAATATAGGGTATTTAAAGATAAGCTTGATTTTGCACTATTTCTCAAGAATATATTTCTTAAATTGAAAATTGCATATATTCATTTAAAGGCTGTTAAAAAAATGGAATGAATTTCTATTTTCATGCTATCTTCTGGGAGGGAGAAGAGGATCTTCTCTGCATGTACTTCCTAATGTTTTTATTATTCTATTATTATTTTCACATTTAAACATTGTAAAAGTTTGCTCAGCTGTTTTAAGGGTAAATACTGGTTATATTCTGTTTTGGTCTTTTTTTGTCATATTTTATTATAATCAAATAAACATTTTTATGTGTTTATTTGGCCCAAAATATTTTGCCTTCCTGAAAAGACACACTTCACAAACGCCTTAAAGGCTGAACATTGTGTCTTACTGTGCAATGTACAATATTCAAAATGCAACTAGACTCAGTTTACTTTTAGTTTTAGGTCACTCTTTCTGTGGTTTACAGAAGTTAATCTGGAAAATGGTAAACTGACTGGTATTTTTATGAAATGTTGATAAGTGTTGAGATACAGTGATGATGGAGGTGTGTCATTCACTCAACACTGCTCCACTCTGCCAATGATCATTCTTCTGGGATTTTTGGCAGTGAATCAAGAAGCCACAGATGTTTGTTGTTGAAATGTTTGTTTGTTTTTGATTTACAGACCTAAAGCTAACATCACAGAGGTCTGTATTAATGTTAACACTAAAGATAGCTATTAGAAATAATAAACACAATAAAATAGAGTTATTAGAATCTGAAGCAGGCAGGAGAGGAAGGCTGGGTGTGAACATCAATAACACTGAACAGGAGCTGGGTGAGGAAACAGGCTTGGTGTTGAACGGGACTAGTGGAGATGAAGAAAAGTCTGTGCAGGATGGGACCACCAGAGACAGAAGAGGTTTGTTGGCTGGAATGGGGTGCTGGAATTACCAGTAGATGGCTGCAGAAGCCTGTTTTAAAGGGGACAGAGGCGATAACAAATGAGTGTGCATATTACGGAGATAATCTAAAATTTTTAAGGGGGCTGGGTGGAAATTTAGGGTGGCTAAAGCAGTGTGGAATGAGATCATAATCACACACTGGAATGACAGAATTGATACATTCACGGAAATAAATGAACATGCAGTTAAGAATTGAAAAGTCCAGGGCAGTTTCTGTAGAACAGGTCTGGAATGTGTTGTCCTTCCTGTTGCTTCCTGTACAGAAGCATGTGAACGGACAAACACCAGTGAGATGTCTAAAATGCATATTTCTCATATTAAACAGTGTTTAACATTTGACTTGAGATTATTCTTTGAATTCAAATTCTTAAGATTTGTTTTAGGAACAATCTTAAGAAAACAGGTAAGAACATTCTTAAGAAATGTTATAAAACATTTACAGTATTTATTATTATTATTATTATTTACAGTCACAAGGACCCATTTCTCAATACCTAAGTCACTTTTTTAAAACTTTTCACAGTTTTCCTAACCAACTTTGAGCTTGGCACAGCAGTTAATTTCACTTCCAAAATGCACTAAAACTACCAAAAAAATACTTCATGTGTCTCAAATCAACTTCCATAACATTAGCAAAGGTTTCACCCACCAAGTACACTTTGTCAGTCATAAAATAATGACCTAAAAACACTAACAACAGGTGGCATTGCACATTTTCTTTTGTAACACTTCTTAAAAAAAAAAAATTAAAGTAAAGCAATAAGCCCCAAGAAGCCATGGTTTACAATGAATTTATAACAGATAAGGGGTGTTGTTAGGCACGATGTATTAAAGACAAAAAATATATATCAATGCAACTTTCATGAAGTAAAATCATTTAAAGCCTTCCTTCCGCTCGAAAAAAATGTCCGTGACCGTGAACAGCAACAGAAGTTACATTATTACGCCATTAGATGGCAGCAAAGATTGTCTTTATGAACGAGTCACTCAGTTGCAAAGAGTTTTATATTGAAACTTGTTGTGAACACGGAACAAGACGCAACTGACAAATGCTTTGACAGTGACAGTTTTGTCAATGTTAGCAGGGCACGGAAAACCTATTAAATGTTGAAAAGACAAGATTGCAGCGGACATTCAAATAGATTTTTTATTATGATCATAGGACTGACCTGAAGAAAAATGCTAAATCTGAATGCAGGTGATACACTCGGTCACTCAATATCTCTCTCACAATATTCTTCTACATAATGCAGTAAGCTTAAATGAACAAAATAAACTAACAGTTTACGTTGCTAAGACAGATGCAGCAACATACACATTCAGCAGCGATACTTTTGTAATGCGGTCAGTCAGCTGTATGTTCTGGGGAATTTTACAACGGCTTTGAACGCGGCTCAACCAATCAGAATCAAGGGCCGGAACTATCCGTTGTTTAATGTTATTATTTATGTAGAAGAGTATTGTGAGAGACATATCAAGTGACCAATTGTACCTGCATTCAGATTTAGCATTTTCCTTCAGGTCATTCCTATGTTAATGACGTAATAATGTAACCTTTGTTGCTGTTCACGGTCACAGACTATTTTTACATATTTTAATATTTTAATTAAAGCAATAAGCCCCGTGAAGCCGTGGTTTACAGTGAATTTATAACAGCTAAGGTTTTTTTTTTAACAACGCCCCTTAGCTGTTATAAATTCTCTGTAAACCATGGTCTGGGACTTATTGCTTTAATTGTCCATGTTTACATTACACTACAAAATTATTCTTTATATATTAATATATATTTAATATATTTTCACAGTATTGCTGTAAAACAACTGCTGTCTTATTGAGTTTGTGTTATGTAGGTTCTGAACTTAAGTTTAACAGTTTTAAAAATATCATGTGATCGTACAATTTGGTCTGCAAGTACATAGTGCTGATGATTGTATCTGAGAGAAGAATTAATGTCATTTGAAAGATGTAATCAACAAATGCATTTTTGTGGCAATGCAATAATAAAAAAAAAGATCCAGTTTCACCCACACAGAATGCTTTTGTGCTCGGAGAGTTCTAGAAAAGTTACCTAAGTATTGAGAAATGTGTAATGACTGTAAGGAACATTACAGTTTATTCTTGCATTTCAATGAAAGGGAAAAAACCTTTCATGACGTCACTGTTTGTATTTAAAAGGCAGTATCATCGCAGGTATGAGAAGTAAAAAACTGGGACGTAACTTGCAGGCTTATAAAACCACTGAGGCAACAGTGAATTCAAATCAACATGTTCAGTTATTTATCTGCTTAAAGATTGGTAAGAACATTTTATTTTGCTAAAGATGTTTTTGTTAATTATATTTATATATTAAAGTGTTGGAAATATCACAAAAGGAAATGATCAAAACTTTTCTATGGGATGTCTGGTTTTGTCTTTGTCAGACATAGCAGGAGTGTTAAATTAAATGAATTATAAAGTTTTGTAACACATCTTCAGTCACAAGAAAATTGCAGTTACATTATTCTGTTTGAAATAAATATAAGAATGAAAATATAAGAAATAAATATTAAGAGAGTCATAATAGTAGAATATTGTAGCTATAGGAATTTGATTTGAATATTGTTATATTAAATGATTACTCTGATTGTTACTGTTGTTATTGTTATTATGATCTGAGCAGACATCTCTGGTCTTTCCCTCTTTAGGATTTTGTTTTTCCCTTTTCAACATATTCTAGAAACGTTATTTTAAAATTATAGCTTCAACAGGTTACTTACATTAATGAAGTTCACACATACGTTAACTCTTCAGTGACATATTGCTCACATTGCAGACTCACTGGACGCTTTCCAAGATGGAGAGAAAAGCTTTTATTTTTTTGTACATTTTGATTGGTAGGTGAATCAACTTTACAACAATTGAGATAAAAAATATCATAAAAATAATTCATTTATATGTATAATATACATAACTGTTCCAGCAGCTCAATCTACGATAACAGACTCAACATCATCTACAACAGCCACAACAACTCCTGCTGAATCTTCCTCCATAACACCAGCAGCTACAACAACAGCAGCCAACACACGCTCAATGTCTTCTTTCACAACCAGTGCTCACACAGCCAGTGTGCTGCTCGAGTTCCGCTGCTCTGAGACGTTTATACCTGAACTCAATGATTCATCCTCTCAGGCTTTCAATGACAGGGCTAAGCATGTTAAGGACAATGTGAGTTTAACTTAATTGATTCACTATAACAACAGCTTAAGGATTCCTAAATTTTGTCAGCCGAACCCCTTAAAGGGTTAGTTCACCCAAAAATGAAAATTCTGTCATTAAAAGTGGGGTGAGCCATTTTTCAAAAATGCTGTTGGACATTGTTGATATTTGAAATCAACCCAAACAAACCCATCCATTTCTTCGTTGCTCCGCCTTCAAAACTCACCCTCCAATCCTAACCACCCTGCTCCAACTCTGTCCCTTATATTTATTTATTCTGCATTTGAAGCTTATCATCAACTCACGAGCCAAATCATACCAAATTACAGGTGTTTATTGTAACTGTCTGTAATTTGTTACAGCTTGAGGCAATCTACAAATTGAAGTATCCTTCCTTCATAAGAGCTCATGTTTTAAGCTTCAGGTACATATATAATATTTAAAGAGTGTGTGTGTGTGTGTGTGTGTGTGTGTGTGTGCACAGGTGCACGTGAAACTGGGAGAACGCAAGAGATTGGAGTAAACTGGTTAATTTATAAAGGAACACCATATAATACTGTTTCTGATCATTTAATTCCAGAGCTGGGTCAATCATTACCACAACAGAGCTCATGTTCAACTCTACACAATTTGTGCCACCAAGTGTTGAACAGATTGAACAAACACTTGTTTCTGACCTGAACATAAGCTCACTTTCTGTCACAGTTATTGATACAGGTAGGTCTGATAACACCTGAAAACACACCCAACACACTGAAAAAAAGAGCAAAATACACCTAGCTGAACTGAAAATTAATTAAACATGATGCAGTGACTTTTCTTTTGTCAGTGTTGGCATGAGGTTCGATCTAACCTGATCATCTTTTTCTAATAGTACTATCAGAAGTTACAATCTCTACAGATGAACCAGTGATACTTCCTGACATTAGTGCATTTACTACAACAGCATCTAAAGCAACATTGCCTACTTCAGCTCATGAAACGCAATCATCCACAACACCAACCACAACATCCACAAATAATGCAACATCTACCACAACAGAATCCTCAAAAGCCACATCAACTCTTGCTGGATCATCCACTGCTAGTGCATTTAATACAACAACATCTAAATCAATATCACCTACTTCAGCAGCCTTTCATAATACAACTCAATCATCCACAACACCAGCCACAACATCCACAACTAATGCAACATCTACCACAACAGCATCACAACCAACAGCTTCTACCTTGATTTCAGCCGGATCTGTTTCACCAGCTCCTGCAAGTTCAACACTTAGTATAAGCAAAACATCCACAACACCTTCAACAATATCCTCAAGAACCACATCAACTCTTGCTGCATCATTCAACACAACAACACCACAAACAACAGCCACAACCATACTTTCTTCAATTGCATTAAAAAGTACAGCTGTTAGTGTAACTAATACATCCACAACCACTGCAGGACCCACAACTAAAGTGCCTACAATAGTACCTGAGATAGTAACAGATCTGGAGTTTCACTCTTCTGACACATTTACAAGCGCACTCAACAATTCAGAGTCTCAGGAGTTCAAGAATAGGTCTAAGCTGGTGACAGATCAGGTGAGTTAAAGTTACTGCCTCTCTGATGACAAATTTCTTGACTTTAAACCTGTTTTTAACACAAGAGATCATTTTTATTACCAACACTTCTACTGTGTATATTGCGATACCCTTTTTAATGTGACGTTTGTTTGCTATTTGTTCCAGCTTGAAGCTGTCTACAAACCCAAATATGATAACTTTCTCAGAGCGACTGTCCAAGGATTCAGGTAAATACAGCATATTGCAATCATGCTTTGTGTGTGTGTGTGTGTGTGTGTGTGTGTGTGTGTACAGGTTTGGCTACTTATGAGACCAAATGTCCTCACTTATATATTGAAATATTATGACAACTGACCAGTGAGGACATTTTACTGGTCCTCACCAGTTAAAAAGGCTTATAAAATCAGCTAAATCATGTTTTTATTTAAATCTAGTGTTGTGCACATGTTTCTGTGATGGTTGTGTTTGGGGTTAGATCATAGAAAATATCATTAATCTGATATAAAATCAATGAAAGCCAATGAAATATCCTCAATAATATAGTAAAACAAACACGTGTATGTGTGTGTGTGTGTGTGTGTGTGTGTGTGTATTTCAGACCAGGGTCAATCATCACGACAACACAACTAATTTTCAGCTCCAACCAACCTGTACCATCCAGAAAAGAGATTTCAGAATCCCTTTTGAAAGCAGTGGAAACAGGAACTATCAATCCACTGAATATAATTTCTCAAACAATTTCCGTCAATGGTTCCAGTAAGCACTAACTCAATAGATATTCTTCTGTAACATTAATATAATAGAAATACGGACAAGAAAAAGTTCATTTTTATACTAACATTTTTCCTCATTTTGACTTGATTGAAGTGAAAAAGGTAAACAAGGTATATTTGATCTGCTCCAGCTAATCTGTTAATCTTTTTATTACAGCTTTTGCTACACCTGCCGCTCCTTCCACAGAAACTACAGCTTCAAGAGCATCAAAGATTGAATTACATCTACTCCAAATCACATGCCTCATTATTATGCCAAAAACACTGAGACTTTTCCTGTAGATTCCTTAACCATAAATCAATCAAACTTGAGAGTTCAGCAAGACATGCTGTATTAAATTAAACAGCATATTTATTATTTTATACATAATATTTGCAATTAGCACACTCTCAATATAGGGTATTTAAAGATAAGCTTGATTTTGCACTATTTCTCAAGAATATATTTCTTAAATTGAAAATTGCATATATTCAATTAAAGGCTGTTAAAAAAATGGAATGAATTTCTATTTTCATGCTATCTTCTGGGAGGGAGAAGAGGATCTTCTCTGCATGTACTTCCTAATGTTTTTATTATTTCTATTATTATTTTCACATTTAAACATTGTAAAAGTTCGCTCAGCTGTTTTAAGGGTAAATACTGGTTATATTCTGTTTTGATCTTTCTGTCATATTTTATTATAATCAAATAAACACTTTTATGTGGCCCAAAATATTTTGCCTTCCTGAAAAGACACACTTCACAAACGCCTTAAAGGCTGAACATTGTGTCTTACTGTGCAATGTACAATTTTCAAATGCAACTAGACTCAGTTTACTTTTAGTTTTAGGTCACTCTTTCTGTGGTTTACAGCAGTTAATCTGCAAAACAGTAAACTGACTGGTATTTTTGTGAAATGTTGATAAGTGTTGAGATACAGTGATGATGGAGGTGTGTCATTCACTCAACACTGCTCCACTCTGCCAATGATCATTCTTCTGGGATTTTTGGCAGTGAATCAAGAAGCCACAGATAGAAATGTCAATCAAGAAAACAGAAAAATAGACACTCTGCTACTCAAATGTTAAAAACAGCCATGAATGTTTTGAATGGCATGACCCTAAACTCTGACACGGCTGCAAATACAAGGATCGCTGTTTGTTTGTTTTTGACTGACAGACCCTGTATTAATGTTAACACTAAAGATAGCTATTAGAAATAATAAACATAATAAAATAGAGTTATTAATCACAACTCTTGGCCTAAAGCTCCTGCTTATCATTGCTTGCTAGTCCAGAGTAGCCTAGAATCCAGCCGACACGCTCCTGTGAAATAACCTATGTAGACAATATTACACCCATTTAGTAGAAGGGAGATTCTTGAATTGTTGTAACTGGGTTTAACCCTGACCTTTTCTTGCACATTGAACTCAATATAACACACCCTAGCAGTGGATTCTATAATGAAACTGTAGGCCTACTTTGATTGTACAAAGCAATAGACATTGATTTTTTTTGACAGTCGTAGTACTATGATGGTAATAAAGGGTTAAAAAACTTTGCAGGACTAATACATTTCTGATGCATTTAGAAGAACATCATGGTGTTCTGTTGCTTAAAATTTTTAAGAGCCTAGAAGACTAGTCCGGCATCTTTTTAAATAGAGATCATTTTCATAACCTGAACCTCTGCCTTCACACTTGTTATACAATAACGATGAAGCTCTGTCGACAAAAACAACATATTTCCTCTTAACTGCTGTTTTCATTATTAGCATTATTTTCCGGGGAAAAAAAGATTAGGAATATTTTGTATTCACCAAAACATTTATTGAATGTTCTTAAATTGTTCTTAAGTAAAAACTTAAGAAAATTTTAAATTTCTGAAAAGAATGTTCTTAAAAATCATCGTAAATTTATAATTTTTACTATAATATTTTCGTGAATCTGGCACACTGCTCCAAACCACACACTGGACTAATGGCGCCCTCTAGTGGAACACAATAGATACAACTTTACAGTGCCATTTCAAAACACACACACACTAATAATAATATTAATAATAATTTATATTTACTACATAGCGTCAAAACGGTATAATTATTTATATATTTAGTAAGTTTGAACAGTTGAGAAAACGGGTGTCTCTTTAGAGATGGTTCCTTATGAAGAAGATGATGACGAGGGGCGCATGTGTTGTCATGTGACGTCATCCTGCTAGAGGACAGGCGTTGTTCTCCGCACAGGAGGGCTGAACCGGGTTTGGTCTTTTAGGTCCAGTTCAGGAAGACTGAAAATACAGGCCGACATGAGACAGTGAGACCACATCTGAAGCAGAATCATCTCTAATCACCATGACGACGCAGCGTTAGTGCTCAGCATCCGCAGCATCAGCATCATCCGCGGCTCAGGTGCGCCGCGTCCGTCAGGCAGGATGGAGTTTAAAGAGCTGGTGGACACCGCAGAGAAATGGTGCTCCGGGAACCCCTTCGACCTGATCTTCGCCGAGGATGTGGACGAGAGGCGGCTGGACTTCTACGCCGAGCCCGGGATCTCGTTCTACGTGCTCTGCCCGGACAATCTCACGGGAGGAACCGACAATTTTGTAAGTATGACATAATCGAGTAATATCCTCGGGGGGTGGGGGAGCGGTGCGCGTGCCCGAGTGTGTGTGTTTGGATGCTGTTGTGTTCTAAATAGTCTCTTGTCTCAAAAGTACCATGGTTTTTGGACATGCTACTATGGTATTAGCATAGTTATTATTAGACACTGGGTAATACTATGCTATTCATTGGAGTACTACGGAAATATGAAGACGGAAATCATTCAGTAACGCGTTGCATGTTGTGTACTATCACTGTATTGCCGATATACTTTTATTTTTTTGCGTGCGTTTTAAGGCCTTTATCTGAAAGCCAATGAAATGATGTCACTGTTTTGTTGACTGCAGTACTTTCTCTACACATGCTTGGCTGGATTTTTTGGATGCTGTAGGGTTGTAGGATGCCTCTGCCAACAATTACATTTTTATAAGTCTAATATTCAGTGTATAGACTGATGCATATGTTTTGGTCAGACAGGCATGGGTCATTATTGCATCAGCAGCACCATTTTGGGGCCATGATGTGGTCTAAAGCTGCACAGTTCACAAGACACTGTCACTGAGGGATAAATAGTGCAGATACTCTCTGTTTTTATTTTTGGTGTTGTGATGTAGTAAAAACACATGCTGGATTTGCATTAATGCTCCCTTTGCGCATGTCTGTTTGAAATGAAGCACAACAGTTTACTGTAGTTCACCTCACATCACATCACATGATCAGACCGCATCACCCTGCACCAGAGTCCCAGAGCTCACTAAAATATCAGTGCATGCAGCAGCAGGACAGGGCTCTAATTACTCAGACTGATCAATACAAAGTTCAGCAGGAGCACTGATCGAGAAAGAGATTTTACTTTATTAAAGCTAAAAATACAGTATAGGGCCAAAAGTCTGAGACCACATTGAAAATATGGGATTGTTGTCAAGAATAAAATCAAGAAATAAACAGGATTTTAAGGTTTTTTTTTTTTTTTTAAATAACTTGTGCAGATCACTATTAAATTAAGTAGATTAGTTTAAGTAGTTTAAAGGGGACCTATTATGCCCCTTTTCACAAGATGTAATATAAGTCTCTGGTGTCCCCAGAATGTGTCTGTGAAGTTTCAGCTCAAAATACCCCACAGATCATTTATTATAGCTTGTCAAATTTGCCCCTATTTGGGTGTGAGCAAAAACACGCCATGTGTCCCTTTAAATGCAAATGAGCTGCTGCTCCCGACACGCTTTCCAGAAGAGGGCGGAGCTTTAACAGCTCGCGCTTCGGTTGCTCAACAACAACAAAGCTGGAGAATCTCACGCAGCCAAAATGAGGATTGTCAGTAACGGTGTTCAGCCTTACATTGTTCAAACCGGAGTCGACACTGATGGAGAGACTCAGGAAGAAGTTACAACTTTTAGAATGAAACTGGACGTTTCTGAATGGTTAGTGGATACATTTATGTAGTTGCTGTGGAGTTGATTCAACTCATTGACTAGCATGTGCCGTCATGTTAATCTTTTGTGCAAATCCAGTGTTGAATTGACCCTCGTTTGTGAAGCAGTCCGGTGTAAAATGACGGCATGTCAACAACACTCTACTACAACAACTCTTCCTCTTCTCTAAAGCAGCCCAACATGGCCCCGCCCCCTTTGTTGTGTGTTCTCGGGGGCGGGGTTTATGCAAATTTTAGGGTTAGTGATGTTACCAACCCAGGAAGAAGCTCGTTGTAGTCCCTACCAGCCGTTTGTTGTAGTCCTTAAACAGCGAATTCTGTAAAAGAAAATATCTCCCTTTGCATTGAACTTTGAGCGTCAGAACTTTGCAGATGTTGTTTATGATCAAAGTCAAGTCAAGTCAAGTCAAGTCACCTTTATTTATATAGCGCTTTTTACAATGCAGATTGTGTCAAAGCAGCTTAACATTGATAACTGGTATATAATTTTAGCTGCACAGCAGCTCTTAAAGAATAGTGTCAATGTCGGCAGATCAAAGCACTGTTGAATATCAAATGTCAAGTGTCCCCAACTAAGCAAGCCAAAGCGACAGCGGCAAGGAACCCAAACTCCAACAGGTGACATCAGATGGCAAACAGGTGGCAAATAGACTTCTGTGTTAAAATGGAGAAAAAACCTTGGGAGAAACCAGGCTTAGTCGGGGCCAGTTCTCCTCTGGCGAACAGTGCTTTGTTACGATTCAGGTTGCTATCTTATGTCTGATAGGATCGCAACATTCAAAGTATTTATTCCAGTTCAGTCCAGTTGAGGATCGTATTCATCACACCGGTATGGACGGTTTGTTGAGGAGCTGTGCCACTGGCTGTTGTGTCGATGAGGCCTTCACAATGGATGATCTAGTTGACTCAATCTCTGCTGATACTTCAGGGCTACGTTGTGAGTCGCGTCAAGGCGCGGTCCTCGGTCTCACCTGGATACGGCCCGGATCTGGTTGACTACGGTAAACCTCGGGATAAACAGAAAGACTAATATTAGCGTAGATGCCATTCTTCTTCTGATGTAACGAGTACATCTGGTGTTATAGGAAGTGTTCGGTTCCGGCTGACCTAATTTATGCAGCCTAATAATCCTTTAACGGATTTGAAAATATAAATTGATAATGTGTTATGTGTATGCCAGGTTAAAGAGATGCGTTTTTAGTCTAGATTTAAACTGACAGAGTGTGTCTGCCTCCCGAACAATGCTTGGAAGATTGTTCCAGAGTTTCGGTGCCAGATAGGAGAAGGATCTACCACCTGCGGTTGATTTTGATATTCTAGGTATTATCAGCTGGCCTGAATCCTGAGATCGCAATAGAGCGTGAAGGACTATAATGCTTTAAGAGCTCGCTCAGGTACTGGGAGCTAAACCATTTAGTGCTTTGTAAGTAATTAGCAAGATTTTAAAATCTATACGATGTTTAACAGGAAGCCAATGCAGTGTTGACAGAACTGGGCTAATATGGTCATACTTCCTAGTTCTAGTAAGAACTCTAGCTGCTGCATTTTGTACGAGCTGTAGTTTATTTATCAGGTGAGCGGAACAACCACCCAGTAGAGCGTTACAGTAATCTAGCCTTGAGGTCATGAACGCATGAACTAACTGTTCTGCATTTTTCATTGAGAGCATATGTCGTAGTTTAGATATATTTTTAAGATGGAAGAATGCGGTTTTACAGATGCTAGTAACATGGCCTTCAAATGAAAGATTGGTATCAAAGAGCACACCCAGGTTCCTAACGGACTACGAAGACTTAACAGAGCAGCCATCAAGTGTTAGACAGTATTCTAGGTTATTACGTGAAGAGGTTTTTGGTCCAAAAATTAGAATCTCTGTTTTTCTGAATTTAGAAGTAGGAAATTACTGGTCATCCAATTTTTATATCAGCTATGCATTCTGTTAATTTTGTGAGTTGGTAAGTTTCGTCAGGCGCGAAGAAATATAGAGCTGAGTATCATCAGCGTAACAGTGAAAACTAACGCCATGCTTCCTAATGATATCTCCCAAGGGTAGCATGTACAGAGTGAAAAGCAACGGTCCTAGTACTGAGCCTTGCAGTACTCCATATTGAACTTGTGATCGATATGACATCTCTTCGTTTACTACTACAAACTGATAACGGTCAGATAAGTATGATTTGAACCATGACAATGCAGTTCCACTAATGCCAACATAATTTTCGAGTCTATTTAAAAGAATGTTGTGATCGATAGTGTCAAATGCAGCACTAAGATCCAGTAACACTAATAGAGAGATACAACCACGATCTGATGATAAGAGCAAATCATTAGTAACTCTAATGAGAGCAGTCTCAGTACTATGGTACGGTCTAAATCCTGACTGGAAATCCTCACAGATACTATTTCTGTCTAAAAAGGAACATAGTTGTGATGATACTGCCTTTTCTAGTATTTTTGACAGAAAAGTGAGATTTGAGATCGGCCTGTAATTGACTAATTCTCTAGGATCAAGTTGTGGTTTTTAATAAGAGGTTTAATAATAGCCAGCTTAAAACTTTTGGTGCATTATCCTAGTGATAAAGATGAATTGATGATATTAAGAAGAGGATCTATGATCTCTGGAAGCATCTCTTTCAATAGTTTAGTCGGTATAGGGTCTAACATACATGTTGTTGATTTTGATGATTTAATAAGTTTAGACAATTCTTCCTTTCCTAAAGCAGTAAATGAATTTAATTTTTCCTCAGGGACACTACAATGCACTGTCTGACGCAATACTGTAGTAGACGGTTTGCATGGTTATAATTTTTCTCTAATATTATCAATTTTACAAGTAAAGAAGTTCATAAAGTCATTACTGCTGTGCTCTTTGGAAACATCAGAAGTTGAAGCTTTATTTCTTGTTAATTTAGCCACTGTATCAAATAAATACCTAGGGTTGTGCTTATTTTCTTCTAAAAGTTTTGAAAAATAGGCAGATCTAGCAGTTTTTAAGGCCTTTCTGTACTCAATCATTCTCTCTCTCCACGAGATGCGAAAAACTTCTAGTTTTGTTTTCTTCCAGCTGCTCCATTTTTCTGGCTGCTACCTTTAGGGCCGGGTGTGCTCATCGTACCACGGCGTTGGATTAATTTCCTTAATCTTTTTTAAACGCAAAGGAGCAACCGAGTCTAATGTGCTGGAAAAGACAGAGGCAATAGTTTCTGTTTCAACATCGAGGTCTTCTAAGCTATCTGGTATGCTAAGGCGATGAAACTGATCAGGAAGATTATTTAGAAAGCGATCTTTAGTGGTAGAAGTGATGGTTCTACCATATTTATGGCAGGGAGGCAGTTTAGCTACCTTGACTAAATGTAGTATACGAGACTAAATAATGATCTGAGATGTCGTCACTCTGCTGCAGAATTTCAACGGCATCAATATCGATTCCATGTGACAATATTAGATCTAAAGTATGATTACGACAATGAGTGGGTCCTGACACGTGTTGTCTAACACCAATAGAGTTTAGAATGTCTGTAAATGCCAATCCCAATGAGTCTTTTTATTATCTACATGGATATTAAAATCACCAACAACAAGGACTTTATCTGCAGTTAGTACTAACTCTGAAAGAAAAGCAGCAAATTCTTTGATAAAATCAGTATGGTGCCCTGGTGGCCTGTATACAGTAGCCAGCACAAATGTCAACTTACATAATGTTCACGTAAAGCACCATCACTTCAAAGGAATTATATTTGGAAGACTTTTGACTAATACTGTAAATATTACTATAAATTACAGCAACACCTCCCCTTTGCCTTTCTGACGAGGATTGTGTCGATAATCATAACCTTGCGGGCTAGACTCATTTAAAGTAATGTAATCATCTGGTTTTAGCCAAGTTTCTGTCAAACACAGCACATCTAGATTATTGTCTGTGATAATATCATTTACAATAAGTGCTTTTGAAGAAAGGGATCTAATATTCATCAACCCAAGCTTTATCATTTGTTTATCATTTTTATCTCTATTTTTTATTTGTTGAACATCAATTAAATTTTTACCATTAAATGGGTTTGGAAGTTTTTGTTTCAAAACAGCAACATTACACACTAACTAAAGTTAAAAAAGTGAAATCAACCACCCCTTTAACTTTTCACTCAGATTGTTATGATGATAATATAATATGTAACAAAATACTAGAAAAGAATGCAAAAAGAAGCATTTTTGCTAGTGGTCTCAGACGTTTGGACTCCACTATATAAAATGCTGTGCAGGTGATTGATAATAGCTGTTTAGACATTGTTTTAGCAAGCTTGCATTTGGTGGCAACACTTTACAACGAGGTTTAATTTGTAGTTAATTACATTAGTTACATGAACTAACAATGAAAATACATGTAAAGCATTTATTAATATTAGTTTATGTTAATTTCAACATTTACTAATACATGCTTAAAAATTGTATCTGTAAAATGATTTAAGTGACCTGAGCTGACTTGAACTAACAAGGAACGGTTGCATTTTTATAACCAATGAGAACAAAGATTGATAAATACTATGTAACTAATGCATTGCTCATTGTTAGTTAAAGTCTGGCTACATTCTGGTGACTTCTTGTACTTTTTTTTAACTGTCCATTTGGAAATATGTTGCATAATGAAAGTGAAAGGGGTTTGTGAACAGCCACTAATGTTGATTTTAGAATTAAATATTTAAATGAAATGACATTTTAACAGATTATAAGAATGATGCCTTGTCAGTACTTCTCTGGTTTGGCCTGCGGAGGTTTTTCCTCTCTGTTCCTGCGAGTTCTGGACAGATGCATAAATAATCTCTGAAATCAGTCAAAGAAAGTTTTCTATCTATTGCTTCAGGCATTTCTTCACAACACAACTTGAGCTGAGATCTCTGGAGAAAGACAGTGTGTAGAATTTGTTCACCGCATGTTGACGTTCCCTGTTGAAACAGGAAGTTAGGGTTGGACATATCAATATTATTAGACTTTAACCAGTAGTTGAACATTAGAATTATTTTAAACTTTATTTTATTTTTTCTAGTACACATTAATGTAGATGATAGCCTCAGAGTGACATGGTCTAACAGCTACAAAACTCCAGTTTTGTTTTGATGAGGTTTGAGATCATCATATATTTCCCTGTGAGGTCCAGAGAAACCAGAATGATTGAAATCAGCACACTTTCCAATGACTTTTAGAGGATGGGTTGTGTCATGTCCTTCCAGTGCATTTTAGAGAGCATTTAGAGCAGCACACATGCACTAACACTGTCCTTCTATCATTTTGCATTAAGTGTACAGCATTCAACACACAGAACATTGATTTATGTTAGTTATAACAGCACAAACTTCAGCATTTATTGTTATTGCTCTCTCAGATACTCTGAATGCCAGTAAAATAACAGTAAACGAACAATAAACAACAGAAATGTATTGTATAACACAATTAATTAGACCTTTACTAATTGACACATCAGGTTTTATGCAAATGAACACACTGTAAACTTATTTAGTTGTAGAACTCTTTGGTCTGTTGTATTGTATTTGAATCCGATTCTATTTCCTCATTAAACATTTTTCTCTAATGCCGTTTGGGAGAAGATTATTTGGGCCATCTACTGAAAAACGGTCCCTCTCGCTCGGATAAATATAACGGGACAAAGAGTTTTAGTGTCCCAGATTCTCTGCAGGAAGCTCAACTTTGATGACTTCAGAGAATTCCTTTTATCCATATACTGTATGTACCTATTTTATAAATCCAGAAATAAATATACTAGGGAGTTTGTGTTAATAAAAATATTTTTATTTGTGCATATTTGTCGTCTGATTTTTCAAAGGAAATCAATGCTGATATAATTTTACAAATTCTCTCCATTGCAAATTATTTCTATAAGTGTAAATATTTGTCATGAATATGTAAAACACTGTTTACTGTGCTTTGCAACTCCATGAAGCAAAAATATAAAAATTAGACTCATGCAATTGGCAGACGATTTTATACAAAGTGACTTTGCATTCAAGGTATGAGTGTGTATATATAATTCAGTTCATTCGTTTCCTGGGAATCGATTTGAACCCATGACCATGGCATTGCTTGTGGCATGTCCTATCGAGCTACAGAAATATAAAAAACATCAGGTTTAGTTAAATTAGTATTTGAAAACATAAAGCAGTTTTGAAATATGGTTAAATAAATACTTATCCACAAATCTTAAATAAATACCAAAATTCTAAATCACAAAGCTACATCTTAATCTGTCTCAACTATAAATCTGAATGTTAAATGTAAGTGTTGCACTGAATATTTGGATTTCTGTGAAACTGCTGGTGAAATGATGTGTTTAATCTAATCCATGTGTGTGTTTTCAGCATGTGTGGAGTGAGAGCGAGGACTGTCTACCGTTCCTGCAGCTGGCGCAGGACTACATCTCCTCCTGCGGGAAGAAAACGCTGCTGGAGGTGCTGGACAAAGTCTTCAGATCCTTCAGGCCTGTAAGTCTCTCTCGCTTCACATTTATCAAGAATAATAAACAGAATGAACAGTTATTCAGCCGTGTATATTTCATTAGTCCACGAAACATTTGCCAAACACATTATAAAATTTGATTGATGTGCAGACACAGGTGTGTGTATGTTGCCTATTTTTTAGACATTTCAAATGTGGCTCATTCAATCTGATTTTAGAGCCAGAACTGTTTACAATCTTCTAATGGAATGTCTGAAATGAAATGTTGCATCTGAAAATTCTATTTTGTTCTGTTCTGGTTTGATTCTATTCTCTTCTGTATGGAATGACTGTTAAACTGTCCTGCAGCTCCTGGGTCTTCCAGATATTGACGACGACACATTCGATCAGTATCATGCAGATGTGGAGGAGGAACCAGAGCCAGACCACCAGCAGATGGGTGTGAGCCAGCAATAATGGCCAGCAGTGAGGCTCGGCGCCGGGCCACCATCTCTGCATCAAGCCCTGCTCTCCTAACCTTACTCACCTGGCTCTCTTCTCCTTAAACACACACACACACTGCACCATTACACCCTTTAATATTTGGACAGCTTTTCCTGCACCCTGATTTTAACTTAAATGATCATGTTATTTTGATCTATATTATTTGTCATGTCATGATAACTCTCATCACATTCAAGCAGAGAAAAAAAAAAAAACTCATCCCCAGCTTCCTAAAAAAATCTCCCTAAACCATCATGTGACTGGAGGTGACATCATAAAGTAGTAAATATGTTCAGAATGGAATACTGCTACATTATTGTTGTCACATGATTATGTTGCATGTTTAATTCAGCATGTGGTGTGCGGTTGTCATCTTCAAAAATTAGGATATTTTGAATCTAATGTGGTAAAAACATCTTAGTTCTTCATAGTCTAATCAAATTTTAAAAAATTGCAATTAATATCAGTTCCTATTCATTCATCAGATTGCAAATGGAAGGTAAATGCATTGCATTATGGGATACAGTCCGTAGCGTCAATTCTTCACATTTTGATAAATGTTGTATATCATCAGGATATTCCAAAATTAACATTATATACTGCACATTAGTAAGAGTAGTATGCTATTCTGAACATAACAATTGTGAAAAGTTGAATAATTAAAGATGACATCATAAGAAAAGTCTTTATTTTTGGGGGGAATAATGTGCACCAATGAATACGTCACAATAAGACCAAGAACATGTAATAAGAAAAATTAAATAGCGTCAATTTTGATTTCATGTTGGCTGTAGAGATTCTAGATGTCGATTGTGGATTTAGTGTACCCTTGAATGAGACATTTAACCCTGGGTCACTTCTTTAGGATTGTACTTGTATTGAAATGTACTTTAAATCACTCCTAAATGACAAATAACCAAAGCTGATTTCAAGCGCATACAAAGTGTCTGTGGTTAAGGATCAAATTAAAGAAGATCAGAAGTCTGATAATCACTGAGACAGAGGTTATTGTGTTTTTGGGTGGGTGAAATTTTTAACAATCCCCTTATTTTAATCCTCTCTTTGCCTTGATTGTCTTTTGATTGTACTAATCAACATATTGTATTTAGTCCTCTGAGTAAAGAAAGCTCAACTGTGAGCTTAACCAGAGAAAGGTCAAACTGTGTATCTAAGTCAAGAAAACAAGTTCTGTTCCACACTCTTAAAATAAAGGTTCTTCGGTGAATCCACTTCTTATCAAGAACCTTTTTTTGACCTCATAGGGTTCTTGAAAACATTGATTAGGCCAATAATGGCGTTCTTCAAATCACCAGAACCTTCCTGAATGTTCTTTTAAAGAACTAGAGAATGGAATTTTCATGTAAATCCCTGGATCTAACTGGAACCTTTATTTTGAAGAGTATATCAGCTGGTTCATGTCACTGCGGTTCATGGTCACGTGACCTGATGTTGCCCTGACGTCGTTAAAGCATCATTTATCTATCTGCTGTCTCATATCTCATGATGAAGATGATTGAAGGACTGCACACACAGGCCGTGCCGCAGCAGAGGTCAGCAGAGGCAGTGCGTGTTTCTCCAGGACAGACTGTACACTACAGTATGTGAATTTGCTGATGCTAAACTTCTGCTGTTTTCTGCTTCCATAGTGTCTTCCTGCACACGTCCAGTCTAAAGTCAAGCGTAGAGATGAATTATACCAACATTATATGGAAGTGTGTTGCTGAAATCAAAGCTGCTGTTTTTCTGACTGTCTTGTTATGTAACTGTTAAATCTCTGTGCCAGATTGTGATTTTTATTTTTTGTTTATCCCATAGTCTTCAGTGATAAACTTCTGCCACTTTTTTTTTTTTAAATTTTGATTACTTTTGCTTAACCATATTTATGTAAAATGTATTTGCTTAAGTTTTTTGTCTTTATGTACTTCTGTAACAGCTAAAGCTCTCCACTGCATTTGTGATTTCTGTTTTATTCATATTATTTTAATATTATTATTATTTATATATTTATTAATATTTATCTATTGTTTATTTTAGCTTACCCCTTTTGTTATATTTATTTATTTACTCACTCCTTTGTGTGTGTAAATCCATTTGTGGATGATATTTTAGTCACCTTTATAACTAATAATTTAATTTCTAAGAAGATTGTTCACAACCTACAATGTGGTAATTGAAAATATTGTTATTGATTTAGATGAATATTGATCAGCCTGTTGTTTAGAGTCATTTAGAATTAAACTGGAGTAAACTTGTTTGGGTCAGCATGTACTGTAACCTAAAATTCAGCAATTAAATTTTAACCGTATGAGTGTATTATGTATTTCTTAGCCCTAATTTCATCTCTGTGTGTGTGTTTTCATAATTATTCGACACAAGCTGTAACCTTCTTCAGTTGACAAGTTCTTGGACTTTGGTTGGGTGAATATTTGACATTAAATATGCACGTAGTAAAACTTCTGACTAAAGGCAACAAGGCTTTGAATGTTATGATATGTTTGGTGGGATGTGATGTGAATGGGGTTGCAACTTACATATGAAGTCAGTAATTGAAGTAGGTGTTAATGACTACACTGAGTAGAAACATAGTAATATGACAAATCTATTTACAGATGCAAAAGAATGAAGTATTTAATTGATTTAGGTGGCGCTAAAAAACAATTCAAGAGGAAACATCAGCAGATCACGTGATCTTGGCGTCACTCTGTTTGAGTGTGCAGTGTGCTCTACAGGATTTATTCACATTATCTTTGGGAAGTGTGAAAAGTTGTTTGGGCTTGGCGCTTTTGCGCGTTTAATATATATTTTGCGTTTATCGGTTTTTATTTATTGCTTTTTTTGAGGCTGCAGGTTAAGTTTGTGGCTTCTAGGATTTTTAAAGACTGATATTATAAAGGATGGGTCTGAAACAGAGCAGTCCATCTGTGGGTGTTCGGGTCAGGTCTTACTCCGGTTCAGATGTGAACAGCGGGAACGCTCGAGCTGCGGTTCTGCGCTATTACGCGGGCGGTTCGACTGGACAGATCGGCGAACGGGTCCAGTATTCACCGCACAGCCCCGGTTCATACATCCAGAGCGCTATTATACCCACCAGCGGCCGGAGAGATGAGACAGACGGACAGCGAACACTGCTGGTCGGCTCCTTACCTGCACACCTGACGCCTCACATGCTGGGCGGTAAGAGCTGGGACTATAGGCTATTATTAATATGCAATAACATGTATGCTTTTTAAAATATTATAATGAATATTAATGCATATCATCATTATCACTATATATAATTTCTAATATTGAGATAATAATGAGATATTATAATGTTGCTTATTGGGCATTTATTTTGATTTTGATATGGTATAATGCCAACAGTTGTATCTTATTGGCTTAATATAGTTATTCAAGTTATTCAAGTCTTATGCATTAAAATATATTATAATGAATCTTGTTGACATTTTATGATGAATTAATTATAATCACATGGTCATGTATGTATTATGATATATAATGTATAGCTTATCAACCTTATCATTAGGTTATATTTGATATGTGATTATGATATGGTAATTTATTAATGTCCACGTATGCATTAAATTGTACCTTACTGGTCTTATACGATTACTTATTGTATCATATGATAATATTATAATCACAAATGCGTTATAATATAATATTATTCACCCTATTGTAGGAGCTTATCATAGTAAGGTCATTAAAATATATTTTTATGTAATGTAGGATAGAGGGAGATTTCTAATACATCAATTTAAAGTTTTACAAGACCACCTTTGCTTGACTGAATATTACTTTTTAATCATTGGTGTATGTGTGTTTCTGTACATCATGTTTTGAACAGTGTGATCTAGAGCAGAACTGAACGCTGACTGTTGTTTTGTTGTGGATAAGTTATGGTAACTATAAACACAGAGACTTCCTCATACAAGTATTAGAGAACGTGGAAATGGAGCACAGTTCTTTAACTGTGAAGTTGTTTTTATGTTGACTGAATTACTCGGAAATATATATATATATATATATATGATTATAAATGAGTACTTTGCTGAAAGGTTTGCCTGTTCAGATTCAGGTCAAATATATAAAATGTTGCGTTTTTGTGACCTTTGAGTTGCAATAAATATCAAACATTTATTGTGTTATGTGGAAGGTTACAATGGTTATTTAATATAATCTGATAATGACGGATTATGTTAAATAAATCATTCATGAAATTTCTGGTCATATGTAATGCATTATTTGACAGTTATTGTATTTGTTAACGAGATATTTACGAGCCTGTTGAAATCCAAGTCGTGTTGGAAATAACTATGAGCAAGTGTTTGCATGCCAGCTTTTTGATTTAAGGCACAGTCTGACCTACAAAGTGGCTATTTTTCTATGAAGTCATTTTCTGCTATTGTAATTGCAGCATCAAACCGAAATGGAAAAAAAACAAAAAACGTCAAATTTAAAATAATGACTCGTTTCGCGAACACTGCTTCTGTCAGGTTAATGTGTTGAAAGTGTCACAGTGTTTATACTTTTCAGGAAATCAACCTACAAATGGTGTATTTACAGCAAAGATTGAAGGGACAATCTGCACTTACTGTGTCAAATTAGAGTGTGAAGGTCAAAGTGCAAGAGGCATGTATGTGTGTCATCTGTTTGCTCCAGATGCACTGTGTTCAGTAAAGCCCTGTTTACACCTGGTATTAAGATGCGTTTTGGTCGATCGGATCACAAGTAGGCGAGGGTCTCTTTTGTCAACCTTCGACCACTTCTGTCCTGATTTTTTCGAGTCTATGGGGGGGTAAATTTATGGGGCTTTTTCAAATCTTTCAATCTAATGGACAAAATAAGCATATGAACATGACCGGAGACATGTTTTTCATGTATGTTTGAATAAATCTGTCATGAAAACAAGTTTTCAAATGTTTATATTTCAAAAAAACAAATTGGAGTAGACATAATTTTTGTATACAAATCAGGTGTTCATTTTAACCTTTAATATTATATTACCAACTGACAGGCTTCCCTGTGTAGCATGTGTTGAGATTTTTTTTCCCCTGTACATGTACAGTACCTAATGTATAAAAAATGAATCGATTTTGATATAAATTTAATTGAAATTGGTCCTGAATCGAATTGAATCGTGAAATCTGTGTCAGTCCCCAGCCCTACACCAGACAGTGTTGTTTGGACAGCAGTAATCCTTAAGCAACCTTTGCCGTCATAACTCACTCAGGCATGTGTTTTAGTTTGACCTTTAACCCCACACACCACCATAAAGTTCCCCTACAGACCTTGATTCCACTAGGCTACAAACACATAACACACGTTGTCTTATGGATTGACTTGCTGTTGAGTGTGTTTGTGACTGTAATCAGTCTTGAGATGCTGTCATGTGTCTGAAGGCGCCTTCCCATGAATACGGCTGACCTGTTTTTTGTTTTGTCAGTGCAGGCTGAGACTGATAAACGAGTGTGTGTATGTGTGTGTACACTGCAAAAAATGCTTTTCTTACTTAGATTTTTTGTCTTGTTTCCAGTCCAAATATCTAAAAATTCTTAAATCAAGAAGCATTTTCTAGACAAGTAAATTGTTGTCTTGTTTTCATAACAAATAAATCAAAATTAAGTGAGTTTTTCCTTAAAACAAGCAAAATAATCTCCTAATGGGGTAAGCAAAATAATCTTGTTTTTGGTTTTAAATAAGATTATTTTGCTTACCCCATTGGGAAATTATTTTGCTTGTTTTAAGGAAAAACTGACTTAATTTTGACTTATTTTTTTCTGAAAACAAAACTTGTCTGGAAAATGCTTCTTGATTTAAGAATTTTTGGATATTTTTTTGGAAGACAAAAATTCTCATTTTTTGCAGTGTACTTGTACAGTTATCTTTGTGAGGACCAGCTCATTCAGAGTGAGGAAACTTTGGCCGCTCCTCACTTTCTGTCACCCCTTTAAATGACTACTTGAGGGTTAAGACTTGGTTTAGGGTTAAGGTTAGAATTAGGTTAAGGGTCAAGCACTTAGTTCTGATGTTTAAAGGGGACCTATAATGCCCCTTTCACAAGATGTAATATAAGTCTCTGGTGTCCCCAGAATGTGTCTGTGAAGTTTCAGCTCAAAATACCCCACAGATCATTTATTATAGCTTGTCAAATTTGCCCTTATTTGGGTGTGAGCAAAAACACACCATTTTTGTGTGTGTCCCTTTAAATGTAAATGAGCTGCTGCTCCCAGCCCCCTTTCCAGAAGAGGGCGGAGCTTTAACGGCTCACGCTTCGGTCGCTCAACAACAACAAAGCTGGAGAATCTCACGCAGCCAAAATGAGGATTGTCAGTAACGGTGTTCAGCCTTACATTGTTCAAACCGGAGTCGACACTGATGGAGAGACTCAGGAAGAAGTTACAACTTTTAGAATGAAACTGGACGTTTCTGAATGGTTAGTGGATAAATTTATGTAGTTGCTGTGGAGTTGATACAACTCATCGATTAGCTTGTGCCGTCATGTTAAATTTTTTTTTTCTGTTGAATTGACCTTCGTTTGTGAAGCAGTCCATCGTCAAAATGACAGCATGGTAACAACACTCTACTACAACAACTCTTCCTCTTCTCTAAAGCAGCCCAACATGGCCTCACCCCCTTTGTTGTGTGTTCTCGGGGGTGGGGTTTATGTAAATTTTAGGGTTAGTGATGTCACTAACCTGGGAAGAAGCTTGTTGTAGTCCCTACCAGCCATTTGTTGTAGTCCTTAAAAAGTGATTTGTGTAAAAGAAAATATCTCCCTTTGCATTGAACTTTGAGCGTGGTAACTTTGCAGATGTTGTTTATACAGCAACATTACACACTAACTAAAGTTAAAAAAGTAAAATCATAATCAACCACCTCTTTAAGGTTAGGGTAAGGGTCTAGGGATTGCATTATATCAATGAATGTCCTCAAAAAGGTGTGTGTGTGTGTGTGTGTGTGTGTACTGTAACCCAGCAATCAAGTGTTTAGACTGAGTAATAACATTTGCCCTACTTATCTAGTTAGTGATTTACAGGTCAATGCATAAATGATTTCTCACTTTTAAGCCTGAGACTTCAGTGTTTGCAAAGAACAGAAAACCTGTTCAACACATAGTTGAACTATCAAGACTGCTACATATCTCATTACAAAAAGGATTGAATTTACTACTTTTGTGTAGTGCTCAGTTTTTACTGTGCATGCATATCAGAAATGCATTATAAATAATATGCTTTCTTTATTGTATTCTGTTGAATAAGCATATCTATCTTTACATTGAAGTGGGCTTTTCATGCACAGAATTATACATAATGTTATAGTGATTCCCTTCAGCTTGTTGGAATGCATAAATATGATAATAAATTAATGATGATTCAAAGCGTTTTAGGTGGTTTATTCTTATGTAAGTACATTAATAGAGGGAGAGACAGGATACTCAGCACTGGGAGAGTCTGTGCACACACGGCTTGTCTGTGTAAGAGATTCAATGGATGCCTGCATTGAAAGCGAGAGTGTATTGCGTCAGTATAAGTTTACAGAGTTTCAGTAACAGTACTATATTAAACTACTATAATGTTGAAAATAATGTATAATAATGTAATGGGGGAATGTTTTTGGGTCCTAATAATGCCTCCTAATGCCTGATTATACCAGTAAAATGGGCCTACATTATTTTAAATAACTAGTCAGTGACAGAGTGCAAGCATATGTGTCTAACATAATTTTGTGTTTTCAGCTTCAGAATAATGAATATTTTTATTCTGGTGTCAGCATTGTCCTGTGCATTGAGGATCAGCATCAAGTCCAAGCCTATTCAAGTCCCTGATGTAGCCTAATACCAAATTAAGCTTCTTAATCAACAGTACATTTTTGTTAACTTTTTACCGTGTCTTGGAAGTACTTCTAATAAAAATAAAACTTTATTTTTGGCTTATTGGGATAGTATCGAATCGTGACATGAGAGCACTGTTACACCCCTCTGAATGTGTTTCATGGTAATCATAATGAACTTTACAACTTCACATGAACTTCATTGGAATTGAAATAAAACGCACATGGTGGCAAACCCTACTTTACAGTCATTCAGCCATGTGCAGCTCGATCACATGCTGTGGGTTTTATATATCAGATATATTGTTCATATTGTGTTGATAACCTTGTAATCCACATTGCAGTAAATAGACTCACAGAGGAGTTTACAACTCTTCCAAAATGGCTTTTTTTATAGCCATGTAATCTTATAATTGCTGTTTACTGGGAGGAAATAAATAAATAGGTTTTGTTATCTTTCAGCTGAACTACATAATGTAAGGGAAATAAATCATGCAAATAAGACAATAGTTAATAATGAATTTTGTCTGTTCTGTTTGTTTCAGTTGGATTTGACTGTCCTGTCTGCTCAAAGTTTGTCTCCTCTGATGAAATAGATGTTCATTTGCTCATGTGTTTTTCCAAACACAGACTCTGTTATAATGGTGAGAACAACCTTCACTATCACACACTAGATTATTGGCCTGTTTCTGCAATCCTGAGCTCTCAGATATGAAAACATATTTCACATATTTCATGCTGGACTGGCTTGTTTTTGTCCTCCACAGTCTGTTTTAATGCTCATTTGTTTTGTTGTATAACAGCGCCCTCATGTGACATCATGCTGCTCTAAGCTTCTCTGATATTGATAGTGATGATGGATGTTTTTATCTCTCTGTAGATGATGTTTTATCTCAGGACGCTGGTGAGTGTTCGATATGTCTGGACAACATGGTTCAGGGGGACACCATCGCTCGACTGCCCTGTCTCTGTGTCTACCATAAAGGGTATGAGAAACATTCACTAGCACTCATTGTGTGATTTATACATTGACTTTCAGGGGGGTCAGTTTGAGTTTACCTAGTTGGACCAGAAACAACCGCCTAGTCATATACACACTCATACCTGCTGTCGTCTGTGTCTGTGGAAATCATTTGATCTTCTGCTCCTACAGGTGTATTGATGAATGGTTTGAGGTCAGCAGGTCATGTCCAGAACATCCCACAGATTAACAATCAAACAGGTCAGATGTTAGATACTTTCCACTAATACAGTGATTTCAGATTACATACAAATCACATGTTTTTGTTGTGATGAGTGACAGATATAGATAAGCTATTTTCTAATCACTTAATTAAAATATGGCATTGTTTCATGCCTAATTGTGCCCTATTCATACCATATTCCACAAAAAAACTGTGTATTTTTACTCCTGCAGATATTTTGAGTAAAGAAGAGCAGCAGAAAAGGGCTCAGCTGATATTTTCTCCAGGATCTGAGTAGCTTTGACACTAGATCATGAATCCATCACCAACTGAAACCTTTAATATGGACCTAAAACCTGCTGTGCCTAATCTGAATGAAAGCATGTGTATACTTTGCACAGTTCTGCTATCAGGCCTGAAGGCTGTTTAACAGTAATCAAGCTGACATCTTTACCCATGATGCTCTTTAGAGATCAGATACTGAACTACAGTATTACTGCTTCATGTCCAGAAACACAGTGGTTTCATGATCCATAACAGTTTGAATGAATGTATTTTTTCCAACAGGACTTTCTGGTAAACTGTTATTTAATGGAAGAGTTTTGTTTTAATCTATAGAGGAAGATAAATAAGATTATTTTTTGGTACACTTTTAATTTTTGAAAATACTTTTACAATAAATGCACCTTTTAATGGTTATTTGTGTGTTAACTGATATGATGTTTTTGTGCTGTAATTTTTTTCAATGTGTTGCTGTGTATATAACAGGTACTTGTGATGAACAAAATAATGTATAATAATCTCTATAATATTCCCATGAGTTATCTCTTCAAGCATAAATCCATCATTATAAATTAAAAGGGCTCTGGGATGTAAAGATGTCTGTCTTGTTCTGCTTTGTGTGACCATTATTCTGTCTCTAAAATGAGAATTAATCATTACTTTGAGACAAATTTGCGAACATAACCAGTCGTGGAAGGCTTTAAGACCAAGCAGACTCCTCTGCCGCTGGTCGCTCCTGTGTCACAGCGAGCGGGTCTCGCGCTAAAAGCAAATCCCTTTCACTGTTCGCGTTTTGATTTCAGCAATATTCAGCCATGCAAGAAAACATGCAGTCTCCCCAAGCTCATTATTGAAACACAAAATAATAAAGTCTCAAGCAAAGCAGGCTAGGCTAATTTTCTAAGTTCTCTCCTTCTCTTTAATTAAAAAATATGCATTTTCATTTATTCATACATGGTTGCAACAAAATTTAGTTCAAACTTTTAAGTGCCATTGTTTAAAAAAAATGCTTTATTGGCTGAAATTTCAAAGATGTTAAATTATAATGCTTTTAGATTTCATGCCATCTATGTAGTATGTAGGCCTATCTTACTGACAACTTTTTTATATATATATATAAAGTTTATGGTTTTGAATAGAGGTTGATGTTTAATATCCGCTGGTGTAGCTAGATATAGAAAATGGGTAAAATTCAACAATTTGAACATGAAGCCACATTATATCTATGGGATTGAACCATATTATAGGGCCTTTAAAATGGAGATTACAAAAGAAAAGTTTATTAAGAATGAGAATGTAGACGGATATTGAGATATCTTTAATACTTTTAGAATTACAGGCATACAAACTTTGGAAAAATACTATTTATGGCACTCAGACGGGAATGTTCAATTGTTAAGTAATGTTCAGTGTTAGTAGAAAAAAACGAGATACAGTTCTAGTTTAAACATTATTTGTTCTTCAGAAAAATGTGCGACCTTTGAAAATGTGTACCAATCTACTCATGGAGGCGCATTGAGATCCCTATCTCTGGAAATTAACCATATTGGTTTGGGCCTTAAAAATTAAGAAAAGAAAAGTTTGTTAAGAATTAGAATCTAAAATGATATCAAGATATCTGTAATATGAGTTACAGAAATGGAAACTTTGGGCGAAAAACACAAGAAGTGCTTTTTTAACTGCAGATACTGAAATGACATACACTGTGTGGTACAGTGTACAAATATTTTGAGTGTCCCTTATTCTGTCCCTTATTTTCCTATAAAGAACCACGATTGTCTCTTATTTTCCTTTCCAGAAGTTGACAACCAGGAGAGAGTGTGGCAAGAGCACAGTAGACACAATGAAATGGGCAAGTACATACGGAGTGACTGAACCAATCTTTGTCATAGAATACACTTGTTTGTTCGCATTGATGTGTCAGTTTGAGCGTTCTTGTGCCCATTTATTTATTTTCAAGATCTGCGGTGAATTAGCCAGTGTTGTTTTCATTACAGCTAAAAAGCTGGGAACACAGAAGATGCTTTCAGATTAGATGCTTTTAACATTAAATAAAGCACATAAACAGAAGCCTACCTGATATTATCATTGCTATACTTTGTGTTGCTGTTCCAGCCGCGACGTCGCAGAGAAATAGAAACCGTTTCTAAAATAGGATCATCGCGTGTTGCGGTCTCGAGTGGTTAGGTCCTGGAGGGCCACTGTCCTGCAGAGTTTAGCTGCCACCCTGATAAAACTCACCTGGGTGTAATCCTGAAGACCTTGATTAGCTGGTTCAGGTGTGTTTAATTAGGGTTGGAGCAAAACTCTGCAGGACAGTGGCCCTCCAGGACCCCTGGGACAAAAACTCCGGAAAAGATACCTTTTATTGCGTGTTGCGGCGTCGTGTCGCGTCTGGTTAGGACACAGTGTTAGCAGTGGCGTGCACAGACCTCCACGGGGCAAGGGCGGGAGAAATGGGAACCGCGGGGCGATGCGGTGAGAATTAAGTGTTATTTTTATATTTCTTCACATTAGGCCTACATTTCCTCATAATTTTTTTTTATACAAAATTAAAACATCTAACTTTTTTTGAAGTTGCAGTTTGGTATGATGATTTTCGTAACCCAAATATATAAACTGTTTGTCATTTATTGGTTTCATGAATTATTGGTATGGGTTCTATAACATTAAAAAATAGTTGTACTGTTCTGTTAGCTTGCTTCAAGTGGGAAAAAAGAATTTTAAATACTATTTGTATGTCATTGTGTATCATCAGATTTACACTTGGAGCTCCATGAAGACTGAATGAATCATGGAGGACAAAGAAACATTCATTGATGGAGATTCTTCTCCAGGATGCAGGTACAGTAAAGTCTTTATATGATCTTAATGTTATAGAAAATACATTTTATGTCATGTAACAGGGTGTTTGCCAGGGTTGGTAAGGTGATGTGAGTGGTTTTTTCATATTATTGTGCTGAGATATAATTAGGACCTTGAGGGTATCAGTACACTGGATCATTATCTTTGTGCAATATAAATTATAACAATCTTCAACTTTTCTAAAGCTTTTCTTAGATAAGTTTATTTGTAAATGTTTTACATGTAAAATGATAAGAACTCTGTATTCTATTATCTGAATTCTAAAATCTGTATAATTGTTGATGCCACAATGACAGATCAATCTCACTGGGGCCCAGCTGTGTGTCCATGAAGAGTGACCAATCTATGGAAAAACCACTAGGATTTACTGGAGGACACACATCAACTGAACTGAGGTATGCTATTTCTGGATGGATGCAGGCCTGGTTCCAGAATCAAATCACTGAGGGTGCTTCTGAAATTACTGAGGATGCTCTAGTAAAGTGTAGGTGTAGGTTATGCAACGGCTCCACCATAGTAGTGTACAGTCTACACCATAGTAGTCATCACTGTTTTTTTCTTTTTCTTTTTTTTTTTTTTACCAATAATTGGAATAGAGTTTAAAAAATATTTTGCTACTAATATTTTTCTATTGAAATATTAGTCTGCCTTTACATCACTTTTACTATTTTAACATGTCATATTTCTGTCCTTTGCAGAGTGAATCCAGCATTTATATGTAGATGTCACTTCTGGAACTTTGGAGCATGCAATTGGCCGTAGATCCTCTTAGCAGCATGAGAAACAATAGTTTTTTTAAATGTATTAAATAGGTTGTAGCCTCGAAAGCAAGCCAAGACCCCTCCCTTTACAATCACTAAAACGCTGTCGCTTTGTCAGTTCATCGCGATCTCACAAAGTTCCTTTATATTCAGTGAAGCTGCCAACAATACACAATACATCTCTTACTTACATGGTGTCTACACTTTGTTTGTTAAAGAGAGTTTTTTGTTATATTATCTCTATTCTAATGTCTCTATTAATGTTGATGCCACAGTGACAGATCAATCTCACCAGAGTCCAGCTGTGTGTCCATGAAGAGTGACCAATCTTTAGACAATCCACTAGGATTTACTGAAGGACACACATCAACTGATCTGAGGTATAGCATTTCTATAGAAATGTAGATAGATTCTCTCTGAGGTTTGTCTATATGCAAAATCAACCATATAAATTCTTGTCTAAACCCTGTTCCTGAAGGCACACTAACAGTGCGCAATTTCAAACTCTTTCTAATCAGTCTGCCCTAATTCAACTCATCAGCTCTTTAATAGAAACTCTAAGAGCTGACATGGTTGGATCAAATAAAGGTTCACAGCCAAGATGTGTGCTATTGGAGGTGTGCCTCCAAGAACAGGAGTAACTCTGCTCTATTTTATAATCTCTAATTCTAATGTCTCTACTCAATTCCAAAGGAAGACATCAAACTCACCAGAGCCCAGATGTGTGTCCATGAAAAGTGACCAATCTATAGACAATCCACTGGGATTTACTGGAGGACGCACATCAACTGATCCGAGGTACAACATTTCTGTTTAAAATGGGCATGTTTGATTTAATGTAGTGCTGCAAAGACCGATTAGTGTCTGACTTAAACCAGTGCATGTCTGTTAGAAATTTAGTCCAAATTGAGAAGGCACTGATGCCATGTCACACGGCACTATTACATATTAGTTACATGTTTAGTTTATTTTTACTTCTGTCCTCTGTTAACTCTTTCAGGAAGTTCAAAATGTGTGTGTGGTTCCTTCCTTATGTGCAATTTAAATGTTTGTATGCAACTGAGATTTCCAATGGTGATTATTATGTGTGAAAATAAATATTATAAATAAATAACTATTTTAGTTAATATCTTGGGATCTATTATTAATTTTTACCTTTAATATTGTAGTAAAGTACAAAATAAGAGAGTTTCATGTAGAGTTTACAACATTAGTTGACATTATTTTCCTTAAAAATTGACATGTACCTGAAATTTCCCAAATAAGAATAGAATTGAATGATGCTCATTGATGCAGCTCTAATGGCTAGTGCAAATGAGCAGATAACAGCAGTGCAGATATTCAGACCAACAGCACTTGCTTTTGTAATATTGTGTAATTATTTTAATGTGTTAGTTTATTTTACTACCACTTTTGTTTTTAATTTATATTGTATTCTGTTATTTTAATCTTTCAGTCACGATTCTCAACTGGCCCAAAGCACACTTAAGTCAAATCTGATGAAGAAGTTTCAGTATCTGTATGAAGGAACAGCAAAGCAGGAAACCCAACACTCCTGAATGAGATCTACACAGAGCTCTACATCACAGAGAGTGAAAGTGGAGAGATCAATAATGAGCATGAGGTGAGACAGATTGAGACACAATCCAGGAGAGCAGCAACAGAGGGCACACCAATTAAATGCAGTGACATCTTTAGACCTTTATCTGGACAAGACAAACCCATCAGAACTGTGCTGACAAAGGGAGTCGCTGGCATTGGAAAAACAGTCTCTGTGCAGAAGTTCATTGTGAACTGGGCTGAAGGGAAAGAGAATCAGGACATCCAGCTCATATTTCCACTTCCTTTCAGAGAGCTCAACTTGATGAAGGACAAAAACTCAGTCTTTCAGATCTTCTTCATGTTTTTTTCCTGAAACCAAAGAAATGAAAATATCCAGTGATGAATATAAAGTGTTGTTCATCTTTGATGGTCTGGATGAGTGTCGTCTGTCTCTGAGCTTTAATGTGAAACAGTGTAATATATCTGAATCAGCCTCAGTGGACATGCTGCTGACGAACCTCATAGTGGGAATCTGCTTCCCTCTGCTCTCATCTGGATCACCTCCAGACCAGCAGCAGCTGATCTCGTCCCCTATGAGTGTGTCCATTGAGTAACAGAGGTGCGAGGCTTCAATGAGCCACAGAAGGAGGAATACTTCAGGAAGAGAATCAGTGATCAGAATCTGGCCAATACAATCATCACCCACCTGAAGTCATCAAGGAGCCTCCACATCATGTGCCACATCCCAGTTTTCTGCTGGATCTCAGCCACTGTTCTAGAAAGGTGTTGAGTCAAGCAGAGAGTGGAGAGATTCCCAAGACTCTCACTCAAATGTACACACACTTCCTGATCATTCAGACCAACATCAAACATGAGAAGGACTATGAGAAAAAGTGAAGGATAAAGACATGATTGTCAAACTGGCGAAACTGGCTTTTCAGCAGCTTGTGAAAGGCAACCTGATCTTCTATGAGGAAGACCTGAAAGAGTGTGGCATTGATGTGACAGAAGCATCAGTGTACTCAGGATTGTGCACTCAGATCTTCAGAGAGGAGTTTGGCTTGTATCAGGGGAAAGTCTTCTGCTTTGTTCATCTGAGCATCCAAGAACATCTAGCAGCTCTTTATGCTCATCTCTCCTTTAAAAACAACAACAGAAATGTGTTTGATCCAACCAAACGTTTTTCCTTTAAAGTTTTAAATCGGAAGAAATATGATTTATTAGCTAGCCTTCATCAGAAAGCTGTGGATGAGGCTTTGCTGAGTAAGAATGGACATCTGGACCTTTTCCTGCGTTTCCTTCTGGGTCTCTCACTGGAGTCCAATCAGACTCTCTTACGAGAACTACTGACACAGACAGGAAGCTGCTCTTACAACAAAGAGGAACAGTTCAGTACATCAAGCAGAAGATCAGGAGAATCACTCTCCAGAGAGATCCATCAATCTGTTCCACTGTCTGAATGAACTGGGTGATGATTCACTGATACAGGAGATCCAAGATTATCTAAGATCCGGAGAAATAAGAGAAACCAAACTTTCCTCTTCACAGTGGTCAGCTCTGGTTTATGTGTTGCTGACATCAGAGAAGAAGATGGATGTTTTTACTCTAAATCAGTTTATTGGTGTACAAAACACGGCAGATGAAGTTCTTCAGAAGCTGCTGCCTGTGGTTAAAGAATCCAGATCAGTTCAGTAAGTCACACTGACGATAATCACTACACTGATAAAACATGATCACGTTTATGATTTTGCTTTCTTACAAAAGCAACGGCATGTGTATATTTTCACAAAATCCCATTCGTGGCAGCAGGGATAGATTATTACTGCCAAATGCCCTGGGGCCAATTATCTCCAAGGAGAAGAGAGGACATACCATTTGAAGAATGAATAGATGGATGGAGTGATCATTCTTCTCTCTACCGGTCTAATATTAACAGCTGCACAATGAACATTCAACAATATGGAAAATTAGTTTATGAAATGGATGACTTTATTAACAGTCCAATTAACAAGCAGCCTTCACACTCACACAAAAAGTAAAATGTGATTTACTATAGACAGATTAATGCATTTATTAATCTCATTATTCACCATGCATGTTTTTAATCTCTACAGGTTGTTTAATTGTGGTGTTACAGATAAAGGTTGTGCTGCTCTGGCTTCAGCTCTGATATCAAACCCCTCACACCTGAGAGAACTGGATCTGACATTAAATAAACTAGGAGACTCAGGAGTGAATCTGCTCTCTGATGGACTGAAAGATCATTGCTGTAAATTGGAAATACTGAGGTAAATCATCTCTCTAAAAGTCACAAACACACTAATACTGTAAAATGGACATACTAAGGTAAATAATTTATCTGAAGATCACACACACTGCTACTCACAAAGATATATTAACAAAGAGTTTATGGTTGGAACAGTTCTGACATGGATGTTGATACACACCATAGTATGAGTATTTTAATTATATGATTGTAAAGTCTGTTGTGCACTGTGTTTGAGCATAGGGCAGCACTGTTCATTTACACACAAGCAGTTCATGATCTGGGAGTATTCAGCATGAGTGTCTTGTTCATAGTAAATCTGGCCTGAGGAATCTCAAACAGCAGGGTTTCAATTAAAAAGCTTTGATAATGGTCAAAAATAAATTAACTTATTATTAAGTTGATCTTAAGGTACTGTATTAAAAGTTAGAAATTTCTACAGTATATTGTGGCAGCTCTAGTGTATCATCTGCATACTGATGAAAAGGGACACATACATTGAGAGATATGTCCATTAAAGAAACAATATGTAAGATTTTTGCATTAAAATATCTAAAAACCACTAGCACATTCTTAAATATTTTGTTCAGTTGTGTACATACATTATCCCACATGTCTCTAACAATGTCCAATCCAGAATCCAGAGAAATTCGCAATTTTGACCAGTGTAACAGCCTGTGTCATTCGTTGCATGACCTTTGCATCTGCAAGCAGTACATCACAATAACTTTCAAAATACAGTAGTCAACATTTGAAGTAGATTAAAACCTTTCATCAAAGTTGTCCTAAAACCTCCTTCTTAAGACAACTTAGTTCTTAGGACAACTTTGATAAACTTTTTTGATCCACTTCAAATGTTGACTACTATATATTTTTAGTATGATGGTTTTGACCAGATAAAACAGTGCGCGTCACCCCACAATTGTAATTAGTCAGATAAAGTGACCTTTATTGGGTAGTAATTAAGCACTTAATTAAGCACGACTATTTCATTAGAATGAAATAAAATAATGTGAATATAAGTGATCACTGAACGTAACTGTAACAAAGTTCAAGTTCAGGGAAGAAGGAGACGGAACCAGCATACGTTAAACATAACTTTAATTGTTCCGCTCCACAGTTCTCTGTTCCATTCTGCTTCATACCACAGTAACATTAGTAAAACTTTAATACATTAGCTCATCCATGAACATGATTTCTGCCTGAGTCCCTTTGGATTGCTTTCCATCTGCTATGGAGGTAAAGATAACAACTCCCATGATACCACGCTCATTCACACATCATCAAGCTATGCCTTTGTTATAGTTTTAAATAAGCAACGTCTTGATGTAAAACTTACATATTGTGCCTTTAAATGTGACAGATAGTACCTCAGAATAAATACACCAGACCCTAATATAGGAGATCATTATCCTGCTTATTTCATGACTACTTACCAAATATATTATAGATCAACGTGAAACATTGATTTGAATGTAAATGATCATATTAAATTAGAAATATAAAATAAATCTAACACAAATATGTTAGAAATCTGTAGCCTAGGTCAACTGGGAATAAACAAATACAACATTTGAATAATAATATTCAAATACTAATCAACATTTATAATATATTCTGATGCATATCTCAATGTGGAAGCCGGTCTCACCTGGACCTGTTAATTGTGCCATGAATTAAGTCTCTCTTTCTGATTGGGAATTTCCTGCTTATCTGAGCTGTACTGTATATTCTGAACTGAGAGACTGAAGTGTGTCATTGTTCTCTACAGGTTGAGTTATTGTGGAGTCACAGATGAAAGTTGTGCTTCTCTGGCTTCAGTTCTGAGATCAAACCCTCACACCTGAGAGAGCTGGATCTGTCTAGAAATGAACTAGGAGTACCAGGAGTGGATCTGCTTTCTGATGGACTGAAGGGTCCTCGATGTAAACTGGAGATACTGTGGTAATTTATATATATTAGCTGTTTGTTGTTTGTTTTGGGTTCTAACAGAGCATTTGGACCCAGAAACTATGAAAAGTGACATCAGAGTTAACGAGTGGATGAGCATAAGGGAAGCAAGGGAGATGTTGGCTCCCACTGTAACTAACAGCTGGTATCTCTGTTGGCCAGTGTCACTTTAAAAAAATTAGTGAAATACTTTTTAATGCCATATTTTGTAATATTTCTATTGTTTTATTTTTGTGCTGTGGATATTTTTCATCCAGTTTTTGAGGAGGCACTGTTTCCCTTGCCTCCTCAGAGGAAATGACCCTGTGTTAATCATGCTGTGGACCAAGTCTCTCTTTCTGATTGTGAAGTTCCTGCTTATCTGAGCTGTAGATCCTGAACTGAGAGACTAAAGAATGTCATTGTTCTCTACAGGTTGAGTGATTGTGGGGTCACAGATGAAGGATGTGCTGCTCTGGCTTCAGCTCTGAGATCAAATCCCTCACACCTAAGAGAACTGAATCTATCTGGAAATAATCTAGGACCGTTAGGAGTGAATCTGCTCTCTGCTGGACTGAAGGATCCTTACTGTAAACTGGAGATATTGAGGTAAATCATCTTTTTGAGTACACACAGACTTGTCATCACAAAGAAATATTCACAAAGGTCAGAATTATTGCTTTGTACATATGAGCAAAACAGGCTGTGAAAATAAATATGTATTGTTTATCCTTTTGATCTTTCATTCAAAAATGTACAAATATCTAATGTTTCATTGCAGTAAAACATTTGAAAATGGGGTCCCTGGGTCTTTATGATCATATGTGTCGGATGAGGTTGGAGAACACCTGCCAAGAGATCAGAGAACATTTACAGAATTTCTCAGATCCTTCAATTTTCCAGGTCCATGTTGGTGCACTGAACTTTTCAGTTCACCACACCAATTTTCTATAGGTTTCAGGTCAGGGGCCTGGGATGGCCATGGCAGAACCTTCATTTGTGCACAGTGACACATTTTTGTGTTGATTTTGAAGTTTGTTTTTAATCATTGTCCTGACAGAAGATCCAACCACTCCCCATTATAACATTTCTAGCAGTGGCAGTCAGGTTTTGATTATTTATCTTTTGGTATTTGTTGTAATATACACTGCATACTAATAATAATATAGAAATAATAATCATCATTTATTGTATATTTTTCAGACTGAAACTGAGAGACTGAAGGATGTCGTTGTTCTCTACAGGTTGAGTTATTGTGGTGTCACAGATGAAGGTTGTGCTGGTCTGGCTTCAACTCTGAGATCAAACACCTCACACCTAAGAGATCTGGATCTGTCTGAAAATAAAATACGAGACACAGGAGTGATTCTGCTCTCTGATGGACTGAAGGATCATCACTGTAAACTGGAGATACTGAGGTAATTTTCTTTTCTTTGAAACTTTATAAACGTAATTTTGTAACTTTGTTTTCCTCCTATGGTGAATAAAAGGGTCCTGCCAGGAAACTGGATATTATGATGTTCTAATCCTCATTAGATTCTTTAAAAGTCTTTTATCTTCATGTTATAAACATGATTGGATGATGTGAAGATGTGACATTTGTTTTCTGGAAGAGTCATCTGACAGATTTGTTGAGGATTTTGGGGTATTAGTCTCTCTTTCTGACTGTGAAGTTCTGCTTATCTGAGATTTTAAAGCATGAACTGAGAGACTGTCATTGCTCCTGATAGGTTGAGTGATTGTGGGGTCACGGATGAAGGTTGTGCTGCTCTGGCTTCAGCTCTGAGATCAAACCCCTCACACCTGAGAGAACTAAATCTGTCATGGAATAAACTAGGGGACTCAGATGTGAAGCTGCTTTCTGATCTGAAGGATGATTCACATTATGAACTGAAGACACTTCTGTAAGTAGTGATGATTAAAATGATCATTTTATATAAGTACCGCTCTCATAAAGCCGCCTCTCAAACAGCTAGCAAGTACCAAATTTACTTCTTTTTCGTGGCTTATTGCACTTAAACAGTCAAATACATACAAAATAAAGTATTCAGGTAAATGCAGTCAGTTTTGGAAAGTAAATAGCTGAGAAAATGCATGTTGTGTAACAGTATATCAGAATCCATGAATAAACTTAAAGTGACAGCAGCCTAATAAACCTGTTAATCAAAAAACAAAAGACTAAGAGAAAATCACTTGCTGCTTTTGTCTGAATAACTTTTGTAACTTTAAATGTAACCATTAATCTGTATTTATTTTTACAATGAAAACTATTCAGTGTTATTTTACATTTGATTACTTTAATTTCTGTAGTATATAGAATTCTATAGTAGTAGAATTCTACTGTTAGACCCACCTGAAAAAATTTAAAGCCATGTTAATTTACTTGTCTCTTGCAATTTGTTTATTTCTTCTTACTTTATTTCTGAATGTTTACTTGTCTCTTTTTATAAATGTAGTTCAATGTTTCAAATAAAGCCTCTTTGTTCTGTGTGTAAACTATTACAACAAAATTACACAAATTATCAAAAATTCATAGATAATAGCATTATCTGAATGGCAGTATAAATGGCAGTTTTCCTGTGGTATCAAATGGTATTGAATATCGATATTTTTCAAGGTATCGTATCGACCTTGGAAGTTCCAGTATCATGACAACATTATTATTTCTTATATATTGTTGTCCTTTGACGCAGTATTACTAAGTAGTGATGGAAGAAATGAACTTTTTTGAAGATTTGAGTCAATTGAACAAACTGCTTTGCAAAATGATTCACTGTTTCAAAGTGCTCAAACACCACATTCATGCATAAAACCAAATTATGCATAAAACAGCTTTTAAAACCCATTGGAAAAGTTTTATTGAAAGTATAATATATTAAATGTAATTAACAAATCATCAAATACTATTAAATATGAAGTGTCTGTATAATGTATTTATTTATTAATTTTCAGTTTTGTTTGTTTTATGGAGGGCTTGTCTAAACAGGCAAGTAAGAGACTGATAACTACTACTCTTCCTTTTTGTTACACAAATGTCAAATTAAGAATGTCTACAAATTTATAAAACTGATCCGAGATCAGGTAAAAACTATAAACACTGGTTCAATGGTGGCAATCAGTGATTCATGTGTTCACTGAGATCTGCCCCAACAGCGAACCAATGTGTATGTGGCCTATAGTTGTCAGTCCTGTATTTGGGTCCTTAATTGTTACATGTATAGTCTCACATGTGGAGCCCACTCCATCGCAAGGTTCTGACCAGGTGCGTGAGCCGGCAACATCCATCGTCAATGAGGAGTACTCGTGGAGCTTGAGGGCTGGGAGGAAAGCCCCGCCAGACTTGCTGTTTCTCTGGGAAATATTATGAGGATTTGAAGGACATTTTTGATGAGGACCTGATTGATTTTTGTGGAGAGGTTTGTCCTAGTCCCCTGGTATCTCCAGTGTCTTCTGATTCTCCGGCGTCCCAAGTATCTCCAGAATTCCCTCCCAGCCTCCCTCTCCCACCACCTCTGTCAGCCAGTTCCTCAGCTCCATCTCCGCTGATGTCCTTTAGCTCCTCTACATCTCCTACATGCCATGTAGAGCTGCTTAGTGTCTTCAGGCAATCATCTCCGCCCAGCACAAAGGATCCCCTGTATCTGCCTCCAGCCTCTGTGCCCCTGCTCCACCACAGCCTGTAGACGCATTGAATCCGCCTTGGCTCCTCCTCCCTCGGCTCCACCGAATCCAACGGTCATACGGCTTCTCCGGGCTCCCTCATCTCTCTGGCTCCGCCTTGGTCAGCCCGTCAAACTGCCTGCACCTTTGGCTCTGTCTGGCTCCGCCTTCCCCCAGCTCCGCCTCCATCTTTGGTCCCACTGGCTCAGCCTCTGCCCTCTTGTCTTCCACCTCCACCTCGGACGCTCATTGCCATGGCTCCTCCTCGGTCTCCTGGACCATCAGCTATGTGTGGGCTCATCGGCTTCATCTGGGTCTCCATCTTCAGCTGCATCTCTGTTGGTCGTCCCCATCAAGTAGACTCCACCAAGGCTCCTCCCACCTTCGACTCCACCCTGGGGAGGACTTTTTGTTACTTTTGTTCGTTCCTCACCCTCCTCCAGAACCCCACCCTCCCTCCTCAGTCAGACTCTCCAACGGAGCGAGGACATTCCTTCCAGGGAGGGCAATATGTTACGTGTATAGTCTGTGTCTCCTTCCTTCATTGTGTGGTTTAGTCTGTGACCTAGTTTCTCTCCAGTCTGTCTAATTAGTAATGTCATTCCATAATGTCATGCCTTGTTAATCACTCTCATGTGCTCTAGTATATATTCTCCCTGTGTCTTTCAGTTCTTGGTCCGATCTTGTCAATGTATACATGCATTCTGGTGTTTGTTAACAGTTTCCTGAGATTCGTCATTTAAAGATCCTGTTTCCTGTTATTCCTCGTCTTTGTGAGCTTCATCTATATGTACTGTGACATTAATACTGTTACATTCATACGCGGTTATTTACGGAGTGACAACCTCATTATAAAGCCAAACTCACACCTGTAAATTTTCTGCAACCACATTTTCTGCAAAGCCCTGCTGTTGACAACTAGTTGTATTTCACATTATCACGAGAGAACCATTCTGCACTGCACATATGCATGTCTAGTGAGTGTTTCTTGTTTTCTTGTGTGGTTTCTGTTCTTAAGGTTTTAGATCCTGTCAGACAGACTGCTGACGTACTACTCACTATAAAACACTAAAATAAATATTCTGTATTAGTTAAAACAATCAAACAATATATGTATATCTCTACTTTTCCCCCAAACTAATATATATTAGGAGAATTCTGCATCTCTTCCATTTAAATGAAGATAAAGTAACCACTATTTATCATAAATAAATTCAATGTGAAACATAAAGAGGATAAAGTCATATTGGATTATGGGTAAGGTAAAAGGTTAATCAAAGTTATTGTCTTATACTAATAGTGCATATAGTTTGTTTTAGTTGTTCTAAAGTGGATGATGCAGTAATGTCACACATTTGACTGTCTGTGTTTTATCTACAGGTTTTAGATGTTAGTCTGACCTTCTCTGGATCATCTGATGGTGAATAAAGAGCCACTACAGACATGTCACATTCAACAGAATCAACAGACACAAACCCATAGTGATTATCACACATGTATGTGTTTGTGTAACTTTCCATAATGATCCAATCCGGGATCCAAAGAAAATCAAGGAAACCTTTTGCTTCTGCTACAGAAATGGCATTTGTACTGGTACCCCATTTTACATAATGATATTACTAGTTGTTTATGATCTCTGATTCTGTTCAGTCTGTACTACAATAGATTTCAACTCAAATCTCAAAGTGGAAAGGCTTTTAAAAATGAATGTATTAAAAAGCAGTATATAATGTTTTACCATCCTCAATATGGATTTTGTAACTGAGCTCAGGTACAGGTCACAGACCTGAGAGAAACCATCCAGCTCTGGGTTTATCTCTTAATAAGCGAGGCCTTCGCGTTCTCTCTAGACAGTGTTAGTTTACTCAGTTGCTTACTCATGACAAAGCAACACAGTGAAAAGTATTTCTAAAATGTTGGACCTTTTATTCCAGAACAGACAGAATACCTACATTTACCTGTTGAGACGTGCCTTCACAAGCAACCCTAAAAGCTTTGTGATGTTTGAGTCGACTGAGGCGCGACATGTGAAAGGTGCGTTTGCAAATTATGCTGTATTTTTGTAAGTCCGCTACATGCCGCTGGTGTCACAGAAACTACATACTTTACCTTAAACGTATAAGTTTGGACACAGATCTAAATCAGACACGACAAATAAGAAACACCATGGCACAGAGCTGAAGAGAATGGCACACACACTTTATGTAGACAATATAAGGATTGCAGTCACGGAATTTCTGTAGCACTGAGTTATGTTTCCCACACATTGTGTTACAGCCATCTATTGCAAGACCGATGCAATTCAGTAAGGACAATTTGTTGTCATCCAGGAGTTTGAACGAAGCATTTGCTATGGTCATATCGTTCCTGCAAAAGTGCTAATGATTTGTGAGAGCTTCTTTCTGTAATATCTGATAACTATGCATAGCTATTTTCTGGTTGTTACGTCAGTGCTCTCTTCAACAATAAGAGAGTATGGTCCACTTCCTATATCCTCCAGAAGGTCTTCATGCACTGCTGGTCCTATCACTGAATTAACTGGTGCTGTGCATTTCGTTCGATGTAAACTAATACCTTTCTTGGAAATTTCTTGCACAACACTTCCTATATGATCAACAGTTAAAGAGCTTGAGTGGCAAGCAACATCATGAGCAGCCAGCTTCAACTCTGCTTCTTTCACAGCAACATTAGTTCTTAGAAAGGAACTGCCTGTGTAAAATAATGTTCTGGCATTTCAGAAAGGAGCTGCATTTTTTTATGCTTTTCAGTTGCAGCATGAGCTAACAGATCACCATAGTGAGCTCTGATTTCTCATTTGCAATATTTACAGAACACTTTTTATTATTATTTTATTATTATTTTTATCATTTGGAACACTTGAATCTAACTCCATTAATCCTCTCTCTGTCTCCCATTCTTTGCGATATTTCTTTTATATATTTTCCCCATTTACCTGATATTTTATAATGTTCATCACAGAATGTGCTGGTCCCATGAGCTGTTATCTGCAAGCATAAATCCATCATTATAAATTAGCTCTAAGTGTAAAGACGTCTGTCCTGTTCTGCTTCATGTTTCTGTATTGTCCTTTTCACATAATTTCACAGCTCACAGGTTTCAAAGTCTGCAGCGTGGTTGGAATTCTGTATAGGCCTATACAATTTCTTACTGTATTGTTCAGCGATCCCATGCAGGAATGTAACGTTTTGTATGTTGCACTGACTGGTTGCTGCTGTGGTTACCAGGAAGGAACATGCATAAATGCATTTCGGCTCCGTCTACTGGCATACAGTGACATTTTTGTTTTGTTTTAAGACATAAAAATGTCAAAAGTCGTATTAGTGTTGATGATCCATGATTTTATTCACTGCCCGCATAAAATCCCAGTAACAACAGTGACAAATATCTTGATATAATGTCATATGTAAACTTGATTGGGCATCTATGTATTTATACATCCGATTTACACTCTATTTCCCAATATCCAATGTGAAGAGGACTGATGAGAGAGCAGGAGCAAGAGAGTTTGAACAAGGTTTGCAGCCTTCTTATTTCTGCTTTAACATTTAAACTAGAATGCTGGTTCTAGTATTTTTTCTTTTCTAATTAGTGATTACTTGACTAAAACAGACCATTAATAAAATTATATAATGTAAAATTGTTTCATATTATTGATTATTATTACCATTTATTATTTTGGCATTAGCTAAATTCGTTGTAATGTAGGCCTAATCACAACGGCCACCTCCATATATCATCTCTGAGTGCAAAACTGGTCTAGAACTAAAAATACTTTACTAAAATAATAAATACATGAATGATATACACTTGTTAATGTGTGTTTATTCTTTATGCTGTTTTTAATAGTAGGCCTATTTAATGATCATGAACAATTAAGCGCACTCAAATGTTGATTGATGCTCTTCTCAGTGCTAACAGTGGCAAAATTCTTGAATATGACTCAATTCATTTACGTTTTGACATATTTATTATCTTAAAAACTTTGTAACGCCTTCGTCACACTTCCTCAAATTGATGGAGTATTTTATCCATCCTATAGAAAACAATTGTAGAATTAGTTTGCTTACTATAAAAGCTAGAAGTGTTTTGAGGCCTCTTGGCCTATGTAACTGTAAGGGTCAGACAAGTTTACTTGGCCACTGAGCATATTTTGTTGGTAATTTTCCACCAGACAACAGGTGGCTGTGAAATGAACAAGATCATTATTAAGGGTGTCACGTGAAGGCTTCTTGCCTCCGGGAGTGTTGACTGTTTTGATACAATGTTTCAGTTGGCCAATGGGAAAAGGGTTGACCATCAATTGGCAGAAGGCCATGAGAGATTAAGGTAAAAGATGTAGAGTAGTTGGCAGTCGGCCACCCACAATATAAAAATAGATGACGTATCAGTATCTTGTGTCTCTCATAGCTGCACTTTGTGAAAACTGGTTGAGCTGGAATGTTCTCGCGAACACGAACAGGTTTTTCTTGTTGCCAGTAATTAAAAGTGAAAATAGATTGTGTTTTACCTGCGACATTTTGCATCTGAGCTTAACATTTTTAAATCGGTAAAACTAAGCAAAAAGTATTCTTTTTAGCTGTTTATGCAGGAATTTATTTGCTCTTGGAAGCCTTGAACATTTTGAGGCATCTCAATTAAGGTGAGTTTTCTGAGGTGAGGTGCTTGAAAGTGACATCAGCATTAACCTAGTAGCTATAAAATACTAACTTAAGGAAGTACACAAACAAGAAACATCTTGATCTTTCAATCCGTCTTCTTAGGACAACTTAGATCTTTGGACAACTTTTTTGATCCACTTCAAATGTTGACTATTTATATATATATATATATATATATATATATATATATATATATATATATATATATATATATATATATATATATATATATATATATATATATATATATACACACACACACTACCTGTCAAAAGTTTGGACACAGTAAGATTTTTAATGTTTTTAAAAGAAGTTTTGTCTGCTCACCAAGGCTGCATTTATTTAATTAAAAATACAGTAAAAACAGTAATATTGTTAAATATTATTACAATTTAAAATAACTGTTTTCTGTTTGAATATATTTTATAAAGTAATTTATTCCTGTGATCAAAGCTGAATTTTCAGCATCATTACTCCAGTCTTCAGTGTCACATGATCCTTCAGAAATCATTCTAATATGCTGATTTGCTGCTCAAGAAACATTTATGATTATTATCAATGTTGAAAACAGTTGTGTACTTTTTTTCAGGATTTCTTGATGAATAAAGTTCAAAAGAACAACATTTATCTGAAATACAAAGCTTTTGTAACATTATACACTACCGTTCAAAAGTCTGGGGTCAGTAAGAATTTTATTTTTATTTTTGAAAAATATTAAAGAAATTAATACTTTTAATCAGCAAGGATGCATTAAATCGATCAAAAGTGACAGTAAAGACATTTATAATGTTACAAAAGATTATATTTCAAATAAATGCTGTTCTTTTGAACTTTCTATTTATCAGGAATCCTGAAAAAATATTGTACACAAATATTTTGTACAATTGTACACAATAAATGTTTCTTGAGCAGCAAATCATCATATTAGAATGATTTCTGAAGGATCATGTGACACTGAAGACTGGAGTAATGATGCTGAAAATTCAGCTTTGATCACAGGAATAAATTACTTTATAAAATATATTCAAACAGAAAATAGTTATTTTAAATTGTAATAATATTTCACAATATTACTGTTTTACTGTATTTTTAATTAAATGGTGCCTTGGTGAGCAGATGAAACTTCTTTTAAAAACATTAAAATCTTACAGTGTCCAAACTTTTCACTGGTAGTGTATATATATATATGTATATATATATATATATATATATATATATATATACAAAAATTTGTCAACACATTTAAGAAATATAACTTTTCTTGAAGTTGCAGTTTGGTATGATAATTAACCTAAAACTGTTTCCCAATATCATGTTTTGGTTATAACATGTTTTGGTTACATGGTAGGCCTATGATTTCTATAAATGGTAAAGTTGCACTGTTCTGTAAAGAATTCTTTTCATATGTCAGTGTGACTCATCAGTCTTACTTGTGCAGCTTCATGAAGAATAAATGAATCATGGAGGACACACAAACATTCAGCGATGGAGATTTTTCTCCAGGATGCAGGTACATTGAAATCCTCGTGATCATGATGTTATAGAAAATGCATTGTATGTCACATAATGGGGTATTCTGGGTATTTGTAATGGACGTTAAGGTGTTCTAAATGGTTTTCTCACACTGAGGGTCTCTATACACTAGGTGACATTTTCCATATGCAATGTCAACATTCTTCAACCTAAAGCTTCTCTTAGACAAGATTCTCTATGTGAGATTTACCTACTTTTAAAATCAGCATATGAATTCTTGTCTCTTTTCTGTTATCTTTGCTCTATTAATGTCAATGCCACAGATCAAACCCACCAGAGTCCATCTGTCTCCATGAAGAGCAGTGTTGGGGAAAGTTACTTTTAAAAGTAATGCATTACAATATTGCGTTACTTCTAAAAAGTAAAACTGGGCTTGCTTGTTTGTTTTTAATAACAACAAAAGTTATATTTTTGCCAAATGTTTTTGGCCCTTTCACAAAAGTGAAAGGAATAAGCATCAGGCTGAAGGAAATATTTACGGCTGTTCAGCTGTGCTGCCATTCTGGATTAAAGAAGAATAGGATACAGGAGGAGGAAGTTCAAACTCTTATTTCTAAATCTAATCTAAAGTAATTTTTGCTTATTATTATGGTTGAATTAGATCACTGAAGATCAGCAGCAAAGATGTTTGTTAATAAAGTGAGATTAAATACATAAAGTATATCTGTGTAATTTAATATAGTTAATTATTACAGGTTTGTGTACAATTCTGAGATTGCATTTCACTGTTTTTACTCATTTTGCGGAATACTGAATGTTTTCCTGCAAGTGAGTAAATGCATGTTCACATTTAGTCTAGAACTACAATACAGCACTTTATTTCTCTTAACATGGGGACAGGAGAGCTGTCAGTCAATAAATGTGAAAAAGTAGCTTAGATATTTTGCTGTAAATTGAAAAAGTAATGCGTTACTTTACTAGTTACTTGGAAACAGGGGCGGACTGGGACAAAAATTCAGCCCTGGCACTGTAGCCACACCAGCCCACATTACCAGACTATATTGCAAGTAGCATAGCGTACAGCAGTTTGTTTACCCTAAATCCCACCTTATCTGCTGATATTTCAGTCATGTAATTTAGTAACAGGCTAGCTAACACTTGTAACCAATTATCACGAAGCAATGACATTTTAAAATATATACGGGGTTGTATTATGTCACTTACAACTGTTTAATACAAAAACAAAAAAACAAAACTGAAGCTAAGTGACAGAAGTAGCGTGAAAATGACTTGAGCTAGCTGTATTTTCTGGTTTTCCTTACCTCTACGGCACTACTGTCCTCCGCTACAGCATGAATTTAAACCCTTTGAAAAGAGTTTAGTTAATTTTAGGCATTTGGCAGTGTCGGACTTAAGAGCCCTTTTTGCTTTCTCGAACCTTTTCTGCACCGCCTTTCCTTTTTCCTAACTTTTACTGACAATTTGCTCATGTTGCGCTCTCTCTCTGATGATGTGCTTGATTTTGACTGAGTTTGATTGACAGGCGATCTAACCAATCATAACACCGTATCCACATTTATGTCCGACAAAGCAGTTAGATTAACGTTGTGGACTTGAATTTGAAAAATGTGTAGCTACAGCAATCTGTCAAGACACATTAAAGAGCATAAAACGGTTTTATTGTTTAAATTTCTCTTGTCTGTCGACACATTGTCAGTGTCCTCTTTGCTACAATGTATTTTTCACTCTGAGAGAGCATGATGTTTGGCATTAGAGTGCCTTGGCTTGTCGGATATACATAGCAACAGTAACTAAAGGGGCGGAACGATCGGCCCATCTCTGGACCGGGCGGCCGTTGCCGACTTGGCCAAATGCTTAACATTTATTATTAATAATATTATTATAATTACAGTGAAATCGTGCTAACAATAAAAACCTGTCATATGCGCTGTCGGACTGTAAAACTATTTATTTATATATATTAAAAATAAAACTGACCGCCCACATTTAAAAAAACAAATGGTCCGGCCCCTCTGGCATTTGCCAGAATTGCCCAATGGCCAATTTCTAATGTTTAAATTCTATTAACGTCGATTCCACAGGAGAGATCAAACTCACCAGAGCCCAGCTGTGTGTCCATGAAGAGTGACCGGTCTATGAACAACATAGTCACATTTAAGGAAAAAATACATCAACTGATCTGAGGTACAACATTTCTGTCTAGGTAGATAGATAGATAGACAATCAGAGTCTCCATGGGGTTTTATTTTTACGTAAAATCAACTGTATACATTCTTAACTCTGTTATCTCTATTCTAATGTTTAAATTCTATTAACGTCAATACCACAGGAGAGATCAAACTCACCAGAGCCCAGCTGTGTGTCCATGAAGAGTGACCAGTCTATGGACAACATGATAAAATTTAAGGGAAAAACACATCAACTGATCTGAGGTACAACATTTCTGTCTAGGTAGATAGATAGATAGACAATCAGAGTCTCCATAGGAGTTTTATTTTTACGTAAAATCAACTGTATACATTCTTAACTCTATTCTGTTATCTCTATTCTAATGTTTAAATTCTATTAACGTCGATACCACAGGAGAGATCAAACTCACCAGAGCCCAGCTGTGTGTCCATGAAGAGTGACCAGTCTATGGACAACATGATAAAATTTAAGGAAAAACACATCAACTGATCTGAGGTACAACATTTCTGTATGGATAGATAGATACCCAGATGAAAAAAAGTGCACTAAAATGCACTTTATTTCAGTACACTTCCATAATGTACTTAAAGTACTCTATTTCCATGCACTAAAATATTCAACAGGTAATTTTTGGTCCATTTTATTTCGCTCTACAAATTTGCTTTCACAAATTCAGTGGTTCAAATTCGACAGAAAATTCAACATTGGACATCTGGGAACTGCAGGAATAGCAGTAGATTGCCAATGCATGATCTCCATCTGTTGTTAGTCGTCCTTACCAGCAGGTGCCGCTAGCGGCTGTTAACGAAGACCCAAACAACAGCTAGAGAATCATTATTCATTCACAAAAATGGATTTACAGAAATAGAGCAAGTGGTAAGTGTATATGTATGTGATGATTGTCAGGGTCAGAATATATGTGGAGAAGCTGATAAAGACACAAAAGATGTGTTTACATTTAATTCAGTGTCTTCATGATTACTTTCCTGTGTATAGACTGCATGTAAGCAGATTTCTCTACCACGAACGAGATTATAATGGTGTTCCCAATGCTTATGTAGCCTATAACAAACATTTGACAAATCTGAGGAATGCTGAAGAATTACATCTTGGTTGCTTCGTTTCCTTAATTCTTATCATAGCTTGTGCAACGTTGTGCTTTAATACTGGGGTTGCCCTCATTCCCCAATAACACTTAACCTGAAAACATACATCTTGTACCTTATTAATGTACAATATACACAACACTATATATACTATATACAAGCCCAGAAAGTGCTTTGTCATGCAACACATGCTTGCATTTTCTTTATAATATGGCCCAAGGGAGAAAGACACTTTTGCATGTTGCGTTAATATTCTGGGCTCATCTGCTTAACTGTACATAGTATATAATGAATTTGGTCTTTTATCATCACAATAAACCATGTTAAGCATTTTTCTAAGTGAAACTGCTTAGTTTGATAGCCGTTAATTTAGGGATTGTCTCTAAAGTTACAAGCGACATTGGTACACTTTTCTAAATTCAATATCATTTGAGGAGAATGACTTCAAGTCATAAAACCAACTATAGTGTGTTCAAGTGTCAGGCATGATGGACACTTTTTTGATATTTATTAAAATAAATAAGGGCCCATATGGTAGTTAAAAAATAGCAATATTTACACATGATTTGAGTTTATTTCTATTAAAGGGGTGGCTCATTGTGATTTCACTTTTTAAACTTTAGTTAGTGTGTGATGTTGCTCTTAGAGCATAAACAACATCTGCAAAGTTCTGGCGCTCAAAGTTCAATGCAAAGGAGATATTTTCTTTTAAAAATTAGCTGTTTAAGGACTACAACAAACAGCTGGTAGGGACTACAACGAGCTTCTTACTGGGAACATGCAACAAAGGGGTGAGGCCATGTTATTGCAATATAGTATGTAACACATATACAATAGCATGTCATAAAGCAAGATGACAACATGACAAATTATAACACGTAATTAAACTAAACTATACCTGTTCTATCTTCATACAGCATTCTCTGGCTCTGTAGGCATCTTACAACAGTTCCCACATGAATGATTTATAGATTATCATGACAGAATATGCAATCAATAACTTTAAGATAGTTAACTCCACATCAGCTACATAAATTCATCAACTAACCATTCAAAAACGTCCTGTTGCATTCTACATGTTGTCACTTCTTCTTAAGTCTCTGCATCATTGTCCGACTCCGGTTTGAACATAAAAGGCCGAACAGTTTCTGACATTTTCAATGAGTCTGCGTGAGGTAATTGACACTGCTAACATTAGCTCTTGAAACTCCACCCTCTTCGTAGGAGCAGCAGCTCATTTGCATTTAAAGGGACACACACAAAAGCGGGCGTTTTGCTCACCCTCAAAAAGTGACAAATTTAACATGCTATAAAAGTTGATCTGTGGGGTATTTTGAGCTGAAAATTCACAGACACATTCTGGGGACATCAGAGACTTATTTTACATCTTGTAAAAGTGGAATTATATGACCCCTTTAAATATCAAAAATCTAAAATGTGTGCATCATACCGTCACCTACATAAACACTTTAAGGTTGGTTTTATGACTGTAAGTCATTCTTTTCAAATGATATTGGGCTTTAAATGATGGTATATTGTGTGTATGAGCATACAGTAGAAAATACATAGCAATATTTACATATGATTTGACAGTTTATTTTATTAAATCATGCATCGGCAATCTACTGCTATTCCTGCAGTTCCCAGATGTCCAATGTTGAATTTTCTGTCGAATTTGAACCCCTGAATTTGTGAAAGTGAATTTGTAGAGCGAAATAAAATGGACCGAAAATTGCCTGTTGAATATTTTTAGGTTGTATTTTTAAACAAAAATGTCTAAAAGGTGAAATCTAAAAGGAGAATATGGCTCTTCAAATTTTTAATAATGAAAATGTAAAATGATTTGAAGTGAAATATTTACAGCTTAAATATACAACCACGTTGAATTTCAGCCCATAAAAATGCAAGCCCAAAAATACAATGCATTACAATGTATGTAATGTGAAACACCAATATGAACGAAAAACACTACAACCCAGACAAAATCTTCTGAGCGCATATTCTGGATCAGTCTAATGACAGGTTTAACCACCCTCCCACATCTGGTTCAGTGACCCACCCTGACTGGAAGGAGCTCTGGAACACATGGTTAATGCAATGCACATTTTTTCAATTAGTGCAATTCAACAAGCTTTTATTTCAAAAACATTTGGCATTAATTAACTTCCAAATACATCACAGAGGGCTTTAAATCACAATCATACAAATATATCATGTGAATTTATCTGTTACATGAAATACGGCCCTAATTGAATCACACGCAAAAACTTGTGCGACCTACAGCTGTGATGTCTCATGCAGACTGGGAAGCAGCAAAATCGCTAACCCCCAAGTCAGTATGGTGGCAGGAAACCCCAAATATGGTCATGGCAAGTGGAATCACAAAATCATTTTCTAAATGTTTTCTTGAGAAAACTCAAAAATCTGCTGAAGTTTGTTGCCTTAAACTTTTAAGTTTTCTCAACTTTTGATTTTTTTACAGTGTATCTGTACCTGCACAAGTGCTCCTAGAGAAAAATATTAGCGTAGAGCCCTGCACTCACGGACAGACTTGATGTGCATGAGGCAACATTCTTGCAAGCATCAACATCAGGGCCTGGTTGCATGAAACCTCTTAAGGGTATCCCTTAGGGAAAAAATCTGACTCTTCAGCCAAACTGCTGAAATCACGTGACTTTGGCGCTCGAAGCGCTGATTCGACATGCTGATTCATAACACTCCAGAACCGTGAAGCAGTGTTTTGAAAATGGCCATCACTATATAAGTCATTATTTTGTTTTTTGGCGCACCAAAAATATTCTGTCGCTTTAAAATATTAATATTGAACCACTGTACTCACATGAACTGATTTAAATATGTTTTAGTACATTAATGGATCTTGTAAGAGGAAATGTCATTGCTGGCTATGCAGGCCTCACTGAGCCATCGGATTTCAACAAAAATATCTTAATTTGCATTCTGAAGATTAAGGAAGGCACTACGGGTGTGGAACGGCATGAGGGTGTGTAATAAATTACATTATTTTCATTTTTGGGTGAACTAACCCTTTAACTCACCCTTACCTAAGTGTTTATACTAAGCATTTCGTGATAGTTTCTGGCAAAACACAGCAATGGAGAAGCAGTTGCTATAGTTCTGAAGTCTCCACAATAAACAGAACATAATTGGACCACTGACTTTTAAACAAGTTTAACATTTACTAAACAACTGTTCTACAATATTTTTGAGTTAAGGCAGTCTGACTGGGCCCAGACACCTCGTTCTGGAGAGGTAGGAAGTTCAGTGGCATAATGTTCACTGGAGGACCTTTCTGCTTTTTGTTGTAGAGATTTGCTTGCCTAATTTGTTGTTTTGAAGCAGAACACTGGGCCACTTTCATAGCTTGTGCAAGATCATCTCTGAAAGACTGCACATACTGGTTGTAGTCAACCACCTGGTCACAAAGCAGCACAGATTCAAACATCATGTTTAATGGGCAACCTGGGAGTTCTACCAAACTTCAGCTGGAATGGAGAAAAGCCAGTTGTCTCATATATTGTTGCATTATAGCAAAAGTGAGAGACTTCAACATTTGAGGCCATCTGTGCTTAGCTTTAGGTGGTAAGACCCGAATCATGTTGCCTAACGTGCGGTTGAATCTCTTGACTGCCCGTTACCCATCAGGTGGTAAGGAGTTGTGTGGGATTTTTGGGGGAACTGCTTTCCTGGCTCCCTGATCTGAATGTACTCGCACTGGAAAACCGTAGATGCAGAAAAATTTGTCCCAGAGCTGCTTCGCAACTGTCTTTGCAGATTTATTAGGACAAAGGTAAGCCTGTGCCAGCTTAGTAAAATGGTTTGTCATGACTAATACATCCAGAGACTTATTGGACGAGTCTTCAGCAGACCAAAAATCCATGCAAACCATCTCAAGTGGTCTTGATGTTTTAACACTTTCAAGCCGAGCTTTCGTCTCAAGCTTCTGGCGACTTGCAACACATCTTTTGCAGCAACTTACATACCTGTTTAACATCCTTTTCCATCCCTTGCCAGTAGAACCGACATCTGGTTAGGTAGAGTGTTCTGTGTTGCCCCTGGTGTCCAGCTTCATCATGCACTCCCTTGAGCACTACATCTCGAAGAGTGGCAGACACAATAAACTGAAAAGTCTTCTTCCTTGTGATAACATCTTTAGAGACTCGATATAATAAACCCATTTTTACTGATAGTTTGTTCCAGTGTTTTAGAAACCGAAGAACAGTCAGTGATTCCTTCTTCCTCTCTCTCTGGAAGGCCTACGTTTGTGCTCCACCAAGACAAGTACTCTGTTCAGGTCAGAATCAGCATGTTGTAAGTCTGTCAGCTTCCGCCTAGACAGTACTGGATGCGATCTGACAAGCGAGATGGAATAATCGACTCAAGCAGCTGTGGAAGCAGGTAAGCATATGACTGAACTTGATTTTTCTGTTGTTTACTGCTGTCCAGAATGGCAGATATATCCTCCTGAGAAATACCAGACTGCCTAGATAAAGCAGCATTATTCACCTCAATATCTGAACAGGGCTTGTCTTGAGCATGTATCTCAAAAGGGTGACATTAACAATAGAAAACATCTTGGACATTCTCTGTATTCACTACCTGAGACTACTCCAAAAGAGCACCACAGGGCACCACAGGAACACACTGGGACGCACAAATGGCTCACGTCTGAGAGCATCTGCAACTACATTCTTAGGCCCAAGGATGTATTTGTCAAAATTATATGGAGCAAGTTTGGGTTTTGTAAGAATGTAGGTCAGTGGGTTGTTGTCTGTCCACACTGAGAACTGCAGACCCTTGAGCCAGTTGACTAAATTTGTCACAAACCACCCATTTGAGAGCAAAAACTCTAGCCTGTGTGGTGGATATTTGGATTGTGCATAATTAAGAGACTTGCTAGCAAAGGCTATGGGGCGAGGAACCTCTCCACCCACCCCTACCTAAAAAGCACCGCACCAAGCCCATTACCTGAAGCGTCGACAGACAGCAAGAAGGGTTTACTAAAATCTGGATGTGCCAAAATGAATCTTTTGAGTAAAGCCTGTTTAAGCACACTAAAGTCATCTCTACATTCCTGGGTCCAGTCCGAAGAGGTAAGTTCCCTTTCAGTCGGTCACGTTGACGTCGTCAGTAGTGACCGACGAATTGGGAAATCGGCAGAGAGCCCTATCAGCCGAGTAAACCAAAACAAGCCAATGGAATTGGCATGCAATATTGCATAATGCACACCACCCCGCCAGGTGGTATAAATAGGAAGCAGATGCAATTGCACTCTGTCTTTCACTTAGCCAACCGTGTTCCTGTGAAGAGCTATTGACTGAGAGTGAAACTCTACAGAGCTTTGTAGAGCTTTCTGTTCCTGTCTTGGTGTGACGGCACGTTGCAGCAAGGTCGCGAGCTTCCAGAGGAGCCTGAGCTTATTACAGCTCTCAACTGCTGTTTTTACAGCATTGTTTTTGCCCGTGTTATTGCGGTTGCGATTTGGGCCGGTTTCTCAGGGAGTGGTGTACCTGATCACATCGCGGCTGTTCCCTGTGTGCTTCGGCATAAAAACAGAGCTGATTCCCCTTCTAAAAGAGCTTCACAGACGAACCCTGCGTCTTTATCAAGATGTCATTTCGTCTGTGCGTTACTGGATGCGGTCATTCCTGGTCCACACTGGCGACCTTATTTTCGTCTGTGATGGAATGTCAGTGCTATCTTCCATAAGATCCTGTTCTGTGTTATCAGCAATAGCTCTGACCTTTTCAGGATCTGTAGCCACACCGTCACTACTGTCTCTGGTGCAGTTTTCAAACTCCCCAAATTCACTTCTTGCAGAACTTCCTTGTTTCTCTCTTTAGAGCTTCAGAGTCTTGAGAGAGCAACTTCACAACTCTGTAGAGTTGGACTTAGCTTAGCACATCTTGGGACCGGAACCTTGAACCGGGACTGGAACAGGAACGGGAACTGGAGCCTGGAACCAGAGCGGAAACTGCAGCAACCTGACAAACTGGAACAACTAACTATCTCAGATACAAGTCTTTTAACTTGTCCCAAGAAGGAGGAAATGCAAATTGGCACCTTTCAGATGCAGTGTTTTGATTGGCTGATGCTGTCAGAGGTGGCCGCTGGATGGCCCCCTCTTGCATGAAGTTCATTTGCATAGCTTAAAGTTCATGTTTAGAACAATGTCCTTAAGGTTTTTCTTATGCATATTTCACTTTCCAAACCAATTTCACATTGAGTTATATTGAACTTTTACCTATGCATTCATGTATACCTTAATAGGTAAGTTTGTATATTTTGCATGTACACAAACAACACTCATTAAGTATATAGAGTTCTGATAATAGAAATGGAGAAGATTTGCTCCATTTTGTCCACTGTGTGTCTATTTTGTGTCCTTTGTGACTTCAAGTCACATAGCAAAACCTGTCTGGTGAGTGGAGTTTAGATCACACCTCAGGTTTTAGGACTGAGAGACTAAGGTGAACAATGGGGAAAATTGTGATAGGATTAGCCTGCTTAATGACATGCTAATGTCATCATTCTTCCTTTGCACAAATGGTCAGGGTGATTGTCTCGATAGGCTTATCTGTTAGCCTATCTATTCCCTTGTTTGCTTTTCTTGGAGGTGTGAGTTTTGGAGTCCTGTGTTTTCATCATGGCAGATGAGGTGATGAGAGTCTTCCCTCATGTCTGCGTGCTGATCACTACACTACTCACAATGTGGCCAAGAAACTTAACGTGAGTTTCATAAAATTACACTTTTGAGACAGTTTCAAATTGTGAACCTGAAGTCTCTGGAATACCATCTCTAGTCGCTCCAAAGCAAGCTGTTCATCAGGAGCAAAAAGCAGGCATGTCATCGAGATAACACAGCATGCTCATGAAGTTCTGATCGCCAAATATATTCATCATCATCCTCATGAATGTCAGGACTATTGCATAGGCCTTGCGGAAGCCTATTATATTCATATAGGCTAAATGCCGTAGTAAAAGCTGTGAATCTCCTGTTGTCCTTGTGTACTTCCACGATATAATAATCTGATGATAGGTCCATTGTGGAAAGAATACGTTACCACCTATAGCCACAAGTGCGTCCGCTTGATGTGGAAGAGGATGTGCATCTTTGACAGTGCATGCATTCAGCCAGTGGAAGTCTGTGCACAGCCTCAGATCACGATTCCTTTTCAAGACTAACACCAGAGGTGATGCAAAAACACTCATCGACTTTCTGATTATGTCACGCTCCTCCACGTCATCTAAATCCTCTCACAGCTTCTCATAGTGCGAAGGGTGACAACCTTCTGTAAGGAAGCCTGAAAGGTTATGTATCACTAAGGCAGATTGTATGAACAACATCTCTGGCCTTACCACAGTCCAGTCCATGATGTGAAAATATCGACTTGATCAACAGTTCAACCAACCTCGCTCTCGAGTAAGGTGTCAAGGAATTTGAGCTTATGTCAATATCTTGGAGTCCAAGGCTAGACAGCGTCGAGCCAGTCAGCCCATGTGGTGTTCCAAAGGTGTTCCTATCGGGTTGATGTCAGGACTCTGTGCAGGCCAGTCAAGTTCCTCCACACCAAACTTGCTCATCCATGTCTTTATGGACCTTGCTTTGTGCACTGGTGCGCAGTCATGTTGGAACAGGAAGGGGCCATTCCCAAACTGTTTCCACAAAGTTGGGAGCATGAAATTGTCCAAAATGGCTTGGTATGCTGAAGCATTAAGAGTTCCTTTCACTGGAACTAAGAGGCCAAGCCCAACCCCTGAAAAACAACCCCACACCATAATCCCCCTCTACCAAACTTTACAATTGGCACAATGCAGTCAGGCAAGTACTGTTCTCCTGGCAACCACCAAACCGAGACCAAGACTCCATCTGATTACCAGACAGAGAAGCGTGATTCGTCACTCCAGAGAACATGTCTCCACTGCTCTAGAGTCCAGTGGCGGCGTGCTTTACACCACTGCATTCAACGTTTTGCATTGCACTTGGTGATGTAAGGCTTGGATGCAGCTGCTCAGCCTTGAAACCCATTCCATGAAGTTTTCTACACACTGATCTTGAGCTAATCTGAAGGCCACACAAAGTTTGGAGGTCTGTAGCTATTGACTCTGATACTTGAATTCACTGAGCTCCTGAGAGCGACCCATTCTTTCACAAATGTTTGCAGAAGCAGTCTGCATGCCTAGGTGCTTGATTTTATACACCTGTGGCCATGGAAGTGATTGGAACACCTAAATTCAATGATTTGGAGGGTGTCCCAATACTTTTGGCAATGTAGTGTATGTCAAGACAGTCAACATCAAAGTCTTCAAGAGCCATGCAGGTGTACACATCAGCCAGCTTGCAGTTGTGTTTTAGACAGACAGGCTTGTTTGATGGGTTGATAACTTTAACTTGTGTACTGCCATCCCCATAACTATTCTGCCCACCAACACATTTCTTGGGGCAGTGCACGCTGTGCTGGGCTCCACAACGATTGTACTGCCTGCAGAGAAGATTTTGTCACTAAACAGCCTTCCCTACACTATATGTTCTTTCATGGGCTCCAGAGTGACAGCATGTTTAAGTTTTACAGTTCCTACTTTAGTAGGTGGGTTCATTCCTTTCCATGATTCAGCATTGCACAAAAGTTGAATCAAAGCTCCTGCATCAGAATCTTTGCCCTGCAAGTCGAATACTCTCCTCCAGAAATCACTTGATATCTTCATGTCATGAATGAGATGATTTATGACATTACTTCCCAAAATTAGGTCAGCATTTTGCCCATCAACAATTAAAGCAGGTACAGTGAAGGAACAGTCGAACACTTTCATCTGTACATCACATACTTCCAGCGGGCTTGTTATCTGACCTCCACAGCCAGCGTGAACAGTGTTGAAGAAACTGAGGTGAGTACTTTTGCTTCAATGAGTTTGGACAGGGCTTGTGTACTCATAGTACAGGCCATAGACCCACTATCAAGCATGCCTTGCAGCAAAATAACATTGTGTATCAAAACATCAGTAAAGAACAGATCATCATTTGTGTTAAGTCTCTGCACATTTTGAAAAAATCACTTTTGTCTTGTCATCAACCCTATTGCAAAACTCTGAATAAACAGATGCCAAATCAATATATTCACTACTGGGGACATAACGCATGGCCCTCCACTAGTCCCCTCCTCATGTGGGCCATCTAGTTTCCAAGCTGAACAGAGTCAGGACTGCTCTGTTGAACTTGTGGTTTGTGGGCAGTCCCGGCAGAACAAGCTGATGCTCTGTGGCCAGAGGCATAACAGTTAAAGCACAAGCGGTTTATTCGACAGTGTGAAAAAGTGTCATGACTTGCATCACCGCACGCTTGTTCCAAAAGACTGATCATGTGATTCAAAGACTGATCCTGAGTACAGTGCTTAGTATCCTGAGATGGCGCCACTGCTGTATTTTTCTCCATACCATGGCCATGAGCACACAAAGCGTGTGTTGACTGAGCATGACACGCAATGCCACTCACATGTACATTAGACTTGCGTTGATACACATCAGCTGCGGTCCATTCATCCAGTGGCTTACACTTGAATATTAGAGCCAGCTCTGTCAGGTTTTGCAAGAGTGAGGACCTAGGTGCAGAATGAGCAGTGATGGGATATAGACAAGACTATAGACAGGGCACAACAGGGAGATTGAGGTACAACAGGAGATTCAGTCAAACAGCAGGGCAGGGCAGGCGACACAATGACAGGCAGGGAGGATGACCACTGAGACCAGTCTAAGGTGATAACAGACTTGAGGACAGCTTGGGAAGCATCACCAGGTGGGATGAAGATGGGAAGAACCAGGCAGGAATATAAGAAACCCGAGGCTTGATACTTGATCTCTCAGAAGTAGCTCCAGTCTTGGCTGCCAGACAGTCAAAATTAGTGGCCAGGTAAACTCAGAACACAGGGCAGGGCAGGGCAGGAACAAACACAAGACTCAAAACAATAGACAGGACACAAGACAAATAGGCAAGGCACAAGAGGGTTTATTAATAAACAAGAAGCAACAAATACTGAAGTAGAGAACTAAGACTAGAGAAACAAAGGAAAAATAAAATAAAACTAAGAATAAATGACTGAAACTTGCAAACACAAAAATAAAGCAAAAGAACACACTTGCAGGGAATTAGAGAGAGAGAGAGAGAGATTAGTTAACCAAATCAAAAACAAGAGATAAACCAAAAATAAGGCTTTGGAGAACTAGAACAAACATCTGGATCTGGGCATTTCTGAATGAACATCACAGTGACTTCATGAAAAGGGTCATCAAGAGTTTTTCCCTGTCTTTTAAGTCCCTCCCCAGCAATGTCAATAGCATTGTGCAGCCTAATCCAGTAGTCAAATGGGTTCTCATTTTCAAAGGCAATGTGGCATAAAAATCTGCTAAAGGCATGCACAAATACACAGTATCACTGCAGTGTTGCTTAAGCAGGTCAAAAATTGGCTTTGGACCATCAATGAGGTCAATCAATGGCTTACTTCTCAGTCCAACTTTACTACATCATGTGCTTTGCCCTTCAACTTTGTCAGAACTTCTCCGGCTTGATCTTTCAAAGGCACTTCACGCTTTCTCAAGTACACTTTTATTGTCTCTACCCTCTCGTCAACACAAATTTTCTCTTCCCCATCACCTAAGAAATGCAGGGGCTCATTAACATCTTGCTTAACAATTAAGCTGACTTTTGACAGTTCACTCATATCGATAGTTGAATCGCTATGCTTGTTTTGGCCAAAATGCCAGACTCAAGACGTAACAATGTTCAATGCTGCTGCCTACCTGTTTCACTGTATCATTAATCTTAATTGGTAGGGCATTTAAATCAGAGAATTGCACAGAATCATCAGAAATGGCACAAGGCTGAGACACAGTAGATGTTGGCACATTAACATATCTTTTATATACAGTATTGGGGAAAGTGGACTAATTTTATCAACCCCAACTGCCTGATGTGTTTTGACGAACCTCAGTACACCTCTTTCTCTTCCCATATTCATCTGACCATTTAAACAAAACTAAAAATATAAAAAAACACCTCCAATCTTTTTCCCCCTTTTTTTACGTAAAGGGTAAAATACAAATATTCAATGTAATTAAACCCAATTATCAAAATATTTCGGTCCTTTCAATGTTTTTTTAACTGTTCAACAGTCTTCTGAACCAGAGATATTTCAGTTCATATTCACTATTTACAAATGGCGAACCTCTCATCCACTCAGTCATGTTGCAGCGGTGCATTCAGTGGCCTGTCACCCCAGCAACTCCTCCACTTGTGTGCAACGTGTCGGGTCCCACAACGAGTGAAGCAAGGATCATGGCACCAGTTGTAGCGTTGTGTTTTCTGCGTTATGTTGAAATTAAAGACAGACTGCTAAAATTCTTGCCATCAGGTCCTCGTTTATTCTGGATAACACTATTGGAAATATATGAGGACTCGTGCAGCATATAAACCAGCGTGCGGCAGCAATGCACAATGCTGAGAAAGAGAGAAAATGACAGATATTAAAAAAACTTAATCAATGAAGAAAAATAATCAATGAAACATCTGAGTGTAAATCACAATCATACAAATATATCATGTGAATTCATCTGTTATATGAAATACAGCCCTAATTGAACCACCCAAAAAACTTGTGCGACCTAGTACCGCTGTGATGTCTGGGAAGCAGCAAAGTGCGTTAACCCCCAAGTCAGTATGGTGGCAGGAAACCCCAAATATGGTCATGGCAAGTGGAATCACAAAATCATTTTCTAAATACACACCTGCTACATTAGTTCAATTAGGACATTTAAGTAACTTTTATAAACGTGCCTTAGAAAAATATATTGCTGGTGTGCATCTTGAGACAAAACAATGGCACTGACATTTTTAAGATATGTCAGTGCAAGTTTCATTCAGTTAAAACAGCTCAGACATGTAAATTAGTCTAGGACTAGTTTAAGCCTTGTCCGTGAAACCAGGGTATAAATTCTTCTTTAATACTTCTTAAGAACATCTAAGTGTAATCAACTGTGCTATTTTGAGTCACCATGAATATGAACTAAAATGTGCTTTTAACATACTCTGTATTAAAAAAAAAAATGTATTTAGTTACCACTTGTAGTACACTTGAACCCGTCTTTCAAACACTTTTAAATATAATCATCAGAGAAAATACACTTATAAATTATTTAAAATATAAGAAATAAATAAGATAAATATATAAAAATGTATTTGCATTCTGACTTATTTACACTGTTAAAGAGTTTCATTCTCATGCTAAACATGGCCAAAGTTTCAAAACACGAGTTGGGCGTATTACGGAGTATTTCTGTGCCAAATACACTCCTTCCGGATTCGGATAAGTTTCGAACGCTTTTTAGTATGGGCCTGTATCATGTAATAAAGGGCGGAATTCCTTGTATGGGCACTTCTCCCTGATAAGCGTGCGCACACATTACCCAAAGCGAGAGCAAGAGCACGCCCATCAGCGTGCTTTGTTCAGATTACTGAAGCCGAGAGATTTTTTAACAATGTCACCAAAGAAGTGTGTTTTTCGTTGTTAGGAAAGATAACCTTTTCAGCTATCCAAAGGACCCAGGGTTAAAGGAACAGTGGATGCAGTTTGTTTTCCGGGCAGCAACAGAGTTGTGCATGTATGTTTGTTTGTTCCTGGAATTTTGGTGATGAATGTCTTGTAAACAAGTCCCAGTTCGACGCTGGATTTGCAGCTCATGGGTGGTGAGTAAAACTGCGTCAAATGTATGTGTTTTGTTGGCAATCGGTGCGCAAGTGCATATATAACAACACAAACGTTTTTGTTCCCTTTTTATTTATAATGATGTCGCAGCTTGCAGACAATTGCTACGCAAAAGCTGCGTGTGCTCATGACTCTTTAGCTCTGCCCACAGCACACCTCCAGAAGCTTGGCTTTTTGGAAAGAGTCGGTACAGCGTATCTATCTTTTATAAATATGACAAAACCAGCCAGCTCGTCTGTATGGGCAGGTGGGGCAGAGCCCCACCAAAATATTCATCCAAATATTAACCCGTGACAAGTACAATCAAGTACACTATTAGTATGTCATTAGTAGCACTTTTTCCCCACATTAAAATATAGCGCTTTAAGTACTTTATGCTAAAAGTATACTTACTGTTAAATTGTGAGTTTTAATACACATTTACCTGCATGTTTTATTTTTCATGAAAATCCATTAAAATAGAACTTAGTAATAGTATATATAAAAATCCACTAAAATGTTATGTAAAACGTTCATAGCACACTTTTAAGTAATGCACTTATAAAACACTTATGTATATTTAGTTTACTTTATCTGGCTACACTTAAAATCAATTTAAGTGTTGGTGCTAATTAGTGCATTCATATGAAGTATACTTAAATACCATGGTTGGGAAAATGAACTTATAACTACATCAGTAATATATTTTTAATAAATTTAAATTTAGGATTACTATATAAAAATGTACTAAGAACTAATTTTTAAAGCATTCAAAGCACACTTTTGAAATACACTAATAACACTCTGTATATTTTGTTGTACAATACTTGTTGTACAAAAATATAATGCACTAAAAATCAATTTAAGTATTTATGGTATTTAGTATTTTTTAGTGTGCTGAAGTGCTACTGAAGTAGAAATATACTTTAATTAGTGTTTTTATAGTGTATAACTTACAATTTTATTTAGTTCAAAAATAATAAAACCAATGTACTTGCTTGTATTTACTTTTTTTGTGCATTCAAGTATACTTTTTCACCTGGGTAGATTTTTTATTTTTTTATGTAAAAATCAGTCGTGTACATTCTTAATTATATTTTGTTATCTCTATTCTAATATTTATATTCTATTAAAGTCGATTCCACAGAAAGAGATCAAACTCACTGGAGCCCAGCTGTGTGTCCATGAAGAGTGACCAGTCTATGGACAACATGATAGAATTTAAGGAAAAAACACATCAACTGATCTGAGGTACAACATTTCTGTCTAGGTAGATAGATAGATAGATAGATAGATAGATAGATAGATAGATAGACAATCAGAGTCTCCATGGGAATTTTTTTACGTAAAATCAACTGTATACATTCTTAACTCTATTCTGTTATCTCTAAAATTTATGACAAAAACACATCAACTGATCTGAGGTACAACATTTCTGTTTATAATAGGTGTGTTCAACTTCATGTGGTGATGCACAAACTGATTGTGGTCTGACTTTAAGCAGTGCCTCTTGGTTAGAAATTTTGACTTGAGATGCTGTAGATGACATGTCACTGAGACGAATGCCATCAAAGTACAACGAGAGCAATTAGAGGGCAGACAGCAGGGTCAGCTACCTTAGCTTTTTCCAGAGCTGTGATTACAACACAGCTGTTTCATGAGTCTTCTGACACCTTCAGTTCCGCTAATGCACGCAAAACTGTTTTTGCAATAGTTCATGTAATCTTAATGCTATGTTATGTCATGATTATAAAAATAAAACTGAAAAAATAGACCCTTTTTATTGTTATTTGGGTAACACTTTTACAATAAGGTTCATTAGTTAACTACATTAGTTAACATGAACTAATAATGAACTGCACTTATACAGCAATTATTAATCTTTGTTAATGTTAATTTCAACATTTACTAATACATTATTAAAATCTTTTTAACATTAGTTAATGCACTGTGAACTAACATGAACAAACAATGAACAACTGTATTTTCATTAACTAACGTTAACGAAGATTACAGTAACAAATATATTGCTCATGGTTAGTTCATGTTAGTTAATACATTAACTAATGTTTAACTAATGAACCTTATTGTAAAGTGTTACCGTTATTTAAGTAGTAAAGGCTTATGTTAAACTTTATTCTTGCACACACATGCACTGTAATACACATCTTCCGATTGCTGCATATAAATGTCTGAAACATTAATTGAAACAAAATTACATCTATTCCACCTCGTATGTGATAAAGAAAGCAGACACTGTGCAATTATCACTATGGGAAAGAGGAATTATCCAGCTTGATGGCTCTGTTTTCAACTCCTGACTGCAAGTGGCAAATTTTGCCAAGGTTTAACTCACATAGGCTAGATCAGTGCTTTCTAATCTTCTCCTGGAGGGCCTATCACTACACACTCTGTACAGTGTGTCTGCCTCATCTCTCTGAACAGGTTTGGGAAGCAGTGGACTACATGGATAGACAGATGGATGGATAGATTTAGATGAAATTCACATAGAAAATAATTCTATCCTTGTAAAATCAACAAAATGAATTCTTGTCTCTCTTTTGTTGTCTATGTTCAATTATAGTCAATTGTGCAGGCAGAGCTTAAACCCACTGGAGCCCAGCTGTGTGTCCTTGAAGAGTGACTTGTCTATGCACAACATAATAACAGTGGGAAGACACACATCAACTAATCTGAGGTACAGCGTTTCTATCTAGACAGACTCATCAAAATTTGACTTTTAGATTCATGTTTTGAGCTACTGATACTTCAAAAGTAACATTCAGATTCTCATTCTGACTGTCAGTATGGCTTGTAGAGGTGGTTAAAGGGGGTATCACACAGTTTCTGCCAATCTCATGTTAATCTTGAGTACATATAGAGTAATAATGCATCCTTCATATCTCCGAAAAGTCTTTAGTTTTGTCATATTTATAAAAGATAGATACGCTAAACCGAGTCTTTCGGAAAAAGCTGAGATCCTGGCGGCGTGTCTGCCGTCAGTGTCGTGGCGGAGCTAAAGAGTCAATGAGCCGCACAGCTTCTGCGATGTCTGCTAGCTGTGACATCATTATAAATACAAAGGGAACGTAAAGCGCTCGTGTTGTTTACATTATATGCACTTGCGCACGATTGCCAACAAAACACAGACATCTGATGCAGCTTTACTCACCACCTGCGATCTGCAAATCCAGCCCGAACTGGGACTTGTTTACAAAGCATTCATCACCGAAATCCGGGAACAAACAAACATATGTGCACAACTCTGTTGCTGCCCGGAAAAACAAACTTCATCCTCTGTTCCCTTAACGCTAGGTTCTTTGGGAAGCTGAAAAGGTAATCTTTCCCTCAGAACCAAAAACACACTCTTTCGGTGACAGGAGCTGCGTCTCATTTCTGAGGCTTTGTCCTCCAGAGATCACATTTGAAGGCTGAATACTTCATCAAGGATGTCATATTTAGGAAAATTAACGTAATAAAATTGACTGATATTCATTGTGAGGTGTAAAATACTGCAATTTTTTTCTTATGTTACAATCTAACAGTTATTTTTCTTAAATGAGACCGATGATGTATGCAGCCTTCGAAGGGTGCAGCCCCTGAATTGGGACACAGCCATTGTTGAAAAATCTCTCAGCTTCCGTATCCCGAGCGAAACGCGTTGATGGGCGTGCTCTTGCTCTTGTTCTGGGTGATGTGTGTGCACACGCTTATCAAGGAGAAGTGCCTATACAAGGAATTCCGCCCTTTATTACATGATAAAGGTAATACTAGAAAAAAAAAAAAACTCAGAAACCTGTACGAAACCGGAAGTAGTCATTTGGCACAGAAATACTCCATCATACGTCCAACTCGTGTTTTGAAACTTTGGCCATGTTTAGCATGAGAATCCAACTCTTCAACAGTATAAATAAGTCAGAATGCATGAAATAGCATTGCACCCTCCCTGTGGTAAAAAAGATTTTCAATGTATCACAATCTTCATTTTAAAGGGTTAGTTCACCCAAAAATGAAAATTCAGTCATTAATTACTCACCCTCATGTCGTTCCACACCCGTAAGACCTTACGTTCATTTTCGAACACAAATTAATATATTTTTGATGAAATCTGATGGCTCAGTGAGGCCTGTATTGCGAGCAAGATCATTTCCTCTTTCAATGCCCAGAAAGGTACTAAAAACATATTTAAAACTGTCCATGTGAGTAGCTTTACAAATCTTTTGTTTTTCGAATCAGTGGTTCAGAGCGCCAAAATCATGTGATTTCAGTAAACGAGGCTTCGTTACATCATAAGTGTTTCGAAATTTCAATGGTTCACGTGACTTGCAGTTTGATACGCACTTGAACCACTGATTCAAAACAAAAGATTCATAAAGCTTGAAGCTTCATGAAGCAGTGTTTTGAAATCGCCCATCACTAGATATTGTTGAATAAAGTCGTATTTTTTTATTTTTTTGCGCACAAAAGTATTCTCTTCGCTTTATAACATTAAGGTTGAACCACTGTAGTCACATGAACTGTTTTAAATATGTCTTTAGTAGCTTTCTGGGAAATTGAAAAGGAAATGATCTTGCTGGCAATGAGCCATCGGATTTTATCAAAAATATCTTAATTTGTGTTCCAAAGATAAACAAAGGTCTTACAGGTGTGGAACGACATGAGGGTGAGTAATAAATGACAGAATTTTCATTTTTGGGTGAACTAACCCTTTAACAATCTTAATATCAATTTCAAAAATCACGAGACTGATGCTTTAGTCTTAGCTGTTTTCAGTTGATGAATGAATAAAACAACTAAACAGTGATTAGTGTTTCCGTTATTAAATGCTGTTTTGATAAAAGTGTCAGCATTCAAATTCTGTCAATTTTTTAATCAAAATTCAGACAGTAGTGGCATGAAAGATTGCTTTTTCTAACTGAATTAAATGTGAACCGATAATCTTTTTCTCTTCTCCACCAGTTTTAGCACCAAAACATGATAATGAATATAAATGAACATTAGATATTAAAACCAACGCCACTGTTGCTTGTATGATTTTGTGTAATTATTTGATTAACTAATGTTAATATACTGTATTTTACAATAACTTTTCTCTCTTTAATCTATTATTTTAATCTTTCAGTCTTGACTCTCAGCTGATCAAAAGATTTAAATCAAATTTGATGAAGAAGTTTCAGTGTCTGTATGAAGGAACAGCAAAGCAGGAAACCCAACACTCCTGAATGAGATCTACACAGAGCTCTACATCACAGAGAGTGAAAGTGGAGAGATCAATAATGAGCATGAGGTGAGACAGATTGAATCACAATCCAGGAGAGCAGCAACAGAGGACACACCGATCAAATGCAATGACATCTATAGACTTTTACCTGGACAAGACAACCCCATAAGAACTGTGCTGACAAAGGGAGTCGCTGGCATTGGAAAAACAGTCTCTGTGCAGAAGTTCATTGTAGACTGGGCTGAAGGGAAAGAGAATCAGGACGTCCAGCTCATATTTCCACTTCCTTTCAGAGAGCTCAACTTGATGAAGGACAAAACACTCAGTCTTTCAGATCTTCTTCATGTCTTTTTCCTAAAACCAAAGAAATGAAACCATTCAGTAATGAATATAAAATGTTGTTCATCTTTGATGGTCTGGATGAGTGTCGCCTGTCTCTGGATTTTCAGAGTGATGTGAGTTGCTGTGATGTAAATGAATCCGCCTCAGTGGACGTGCTGCTGATGAACCTCATAGCGGGAATCTGCTTCCCTCTGCTCTCATCTGGATCACCTCCAGACCAGCAGCAGCTGATCTCGTCCCCTCTGAGTGCATCCATCGAGTGACAGAGGTACGAGGCTTTAATGACCCACAGAAGGAGGAATACTTCAGGAAGAGAATCAGTGATCAGAGTCTGGCCAATACAATCATCACACACCTGAAGTCATCAAGGAGCCTCCACATCATGTGCCACATCCCAGTATTCTGCTGGATCTCAGCCACTGTTCTAAAGAAGATGTTGGGAAAGGCATGGAAAGGAAAGATCCCCAAGACTCTCACTCAAATGTACACACACTTCCTGATCATTCAGACCAACATCAAACATGAGAAGAGCTTTGATAAGAAAGTGAAAGATGAAGACATGATTCTCAAACTGGGGAAACTGGCTTTTCAGCAGCTTGTGAAAGGCAACCTGATCTTCTATGAGGAAGACCTGAGAGAGTGTGGCATTGATGTAACAGAAGCATCAGTGTACTCAGGATTGTGCACTCAGATCTTCAGAGAGGAGTTGGGCTTGTATCAGGGGAAAGTCTTTTGCTTTGTTCATCTGAGCATTCAGGAACATCTAGCAGCTCTATATGCGCATCTCTCCTTTACAGACAAGAATAGAAATGTATTTGTCAAACAAAGGTTGTTATCTTTAAACTGGAATAAATCTAATTCCATATCTGGCCTGCATCAGAGAGCTGTGGATGAGGCTTTACAGAGTAAGAATGGACATCTGGACCTTTTCCTGCGTTTCCTTCTGGGTCTCTCATTGGAGTCCAATCAGACTCTCTTACGAGAACTACTGACACAGACAGGAAGCTGCTCCTACAACAAACAGGAAACAGTTCAGTACATCAAACAGAAGATCAGGAAGAATCGCTCTCCAGAGAGATCCATCAATCTGTTCCACTGTCTGAATGAACTGGGTGATGATTCACTGATGCAGGAGATCCAAGATTATCTGAGATCTGGAAAAATAAAAAAACTAAACTCTCCTCTTCACAGTGGTCAGCTTTGGTTTATGTGTTACTGACATCAGAGCAGAAGATGGAAGAGTTTAAGCTGAATAAGTTTATTGGAGCACAAAATACAGCAGATGAAGTTCTTCAGAATCTGCTGCCTGTGGTTAAAGAATCCAGATCAGTTCAGTAAGTCACACTGACAACAACATATTCCTATGTCTAATATGTCGAAAATGCAAACGTTTCTTGTCGTCACATTCATTAATAAATTACATGAATCATGATGATCACACATTTTCAATTCCAAATGGCAAAATTTCATAAAAAGTTGAGTAGTTTGCATCACTACATAGTCTATTACTGTTAGTTGCTGAATATTTCTATCGTAAAACAGTTGTCTAATACTTACATTTACTTCCACGAACTCACCTTCTTTGATTTGATTGGCCATCTCAATCATTTTGACATTGACCAATGCTGTTAGACCAGAGGTAGAGTAGCCTAAAAAAATAAATCAGCATTTTTAAATCAGCAACTTTTAAAAACTTTTTGTCAACGTAACAACAAACAGCTCATTCTACACTAAAATGATTAGATAAGACAGACCCCATTAATTGTGTTCAAGATAGTACAAGCTAGAACAGGGAGGAATAGTGAGAGCATAGAGGAGAATTTTTTTCAATCAGAATGCAGTTAAGTGCTTGTGGAAGAGATGAGTTTTCAGCTGTTTCTTGAAAATTGTGAGGATTCGGCTGTCGGATGGAGTTGGGAAGATCATTCCACCAGTAAGAAACGAAAATGTCCTTGAGAGTGATTTTGTCAAGTCAAGTCAAGTCACCTTTATTTATATAGCGCTTTTTACAATGCAGATTGTGTCAAAGCAGCTTAACATTGATAACTGGTATATAATTTTAGCTGCACAGCAGCTCTTAAAGAATAGTGTCAATGTCGGCAGATCAAAGCACTGTTGAATATCAAATGTCAAGTGTCCCCAACTAAGCAAGCCAAAGGCGACAGCGGCAATTTGTGCCTTTCTGTGATAGAATCACGAGGCACCGCTCATACCAACCACAGTATTCTGGAGAGGATGTAGACTCATAAGAGAAGGTGAAGGTAGGAGGGTGCAGAGCCCATGGCTATTTTATAGGAAGCTCCAATGACTTGAACGTGATACAGGCCGCAACTGGAAGCCAGTGCAGAGAGATATACAGAGTTCTGATGTGGGCTCTCTTGGGCTCATTGAAGACCAGACGTGCTACTGCATTTTGAATCATTTGAATATGTTTGATTGTACATGTTGGAAGTCCAGCCAGAAGTACATTACAATAGTCCATCCTAGAAATGACAAAGGCCTGAACAAGAAGCTGTTGCATGCTCTGTTAAGAAGGGCAATGATCTTTCTAATGTTGTGTAGTGCAAACCTGTATGATCATGCTGTTTTTGCTATATTAAAGGTCAGCTAATCATCAAGGATTTCCCCAAGATTTCTGTCCAAACTTGATGGGATAATCATTGATGAACCTAGCTTGATGATAAAGTGGTGTTGTACTGACGGAGTAGCTGGGAAGATGAGAAGCTCTGTCTTAGCTAGGTTAAGTTGCAGGTGATGTTCTTTCCTCTATGTCGAGATGTCCGCCAGGTAGTCTGAGATCTGTGCAGCTACTGTGGGATCATCTGGTTGAAATGAAAAGTAGAGCTGTGTGTCATCAGCATAGCAATGGTAGGAGAAACCATGTGCCTGTATAATCAGTCCTAGTAATGTAGTGTATATGGAGAAGTGGAGGGTCCAAGAACTGATCCCTGAGGTTACCCGAGTGACCAGTTGATGTGATTTGGATACCTCCCCTCACCAAGCAACCTTGAAGGACCTACCTGTGAGGTAAGATGCAAACCAGCAAAGTGGAGTTCAGTAATGCCCAGTGTTAAGAGGGTGGACAGAAGGATTTGATGATTAATAGTGTCAAAACCTGCAGATAGATCTGGAAGATGAGAACTGATGATTTAGGGCCTGTTTACACCTGGTCACTTCATGCGTTTTCTCTGATCGGATAGCTATCCAATCGTGAAAGACCAGGTCTGAATGCCCTCCGAAATGCATTCGAGACAGATTTAAATCTAATTGCTCAAACCACTTCAGGAGGTGGTCTGGGACGCATTCCAGTCAAAACTGAACAAGTCTAAATGCATTTGGTTGTTAAAACCACATATGTAACTCCTCCCGAAAAACGCTAAAAATAAACATGTGAGAGCTTGTTATAGGCTATATGACGTTATATTCATGTATGACATCGCTACTGCATCACGCATCGCCACAGATGAGCAGCTGAGTATCTCTTCAGCAAGACAACACGCAAACTGCCGCAAATCAAACTGAAAGTAAGTCTCAGGCACTCAACACAATCATGTTCATTAAAAGTAATGAGACTAAATGATCTTACTAGTGCTGTTGATAGACGCTCAATACTGCATTGTCTGCTTCATGCAGAAAACGCATGAAATGACCAGGTGTAAACAGGCCCTTAGACTCAGCTCTTGCACTCTGTACAGCTACAGTAATTGACAACAAGGCAGGATACTACCTGGCTGGAGAGGAGAAGATTAGAAACTTCTTCCTCTGTAAAAGGAGAAGATGGTCAGCTGTGTGTGTGTTTATGAGGTATGTTATGTTCCTAGGTGTGTGAAGCTGAGAACTGACTGCTGATGAAAGTAGTTTTGTTTGTGAAGTAAGTAACTAGCGAAATCGGTGGTGGAGGGGAGCAGAGGAGATAATTGAACTTTCTAGCAAATTCAGCGAACACTCAGTATTGATCGTCTATCAACTTTTCAAGACAGAAAAATAACGCTTTCTTAGCACGTAGCTGTGATTGAATCGTTATCAGGGACATTGGGTTTATAAGCAGGTCAGAATCAACTCGCAAGAGTGTGCACACAAGTTTTATTTAACTAAATCACAAACACATAACTAAACTAACAAACCTATACATACACACACACACACAAGTCACACGTACATGGGTAAAATGATAAATGATTGAGTGAAATGAATTTGAACCGTATCATAACAGGGGAATGAAGCAATGGAAAGGGTCAAAAATAACAAGCTGGAAAAGGACCATCAGTTTTCTCAGTAATAAAGCACCTTTGCTAAAAAGGGTTCACAAATTAATACTAAATCGCTGTTTAGTGTTCAAATGTAGGATACTTGCAAAATGCCTTTAGGTTGAGGAGCATCGGATCTGAAGGCTGAGGAGAAATCCTTGATGATTCAGTCCAAAATTGTAATTAATATCTTCTGTGTTGGTTGAAGAAATATGAAACAACTTAAGCTGTTAATTTGACTCTTGTAGTAGGAAAGAGTTCTTTCACTCTTCTAGATAAGGACATGGCTGGGGGCAGGTTTAGGCCTACAGGCCTTGGCTTAAAGAGGCCTGCAGCAAAGGGGTCACTTCAGTCCGTCCAAAGAAGCAAGAGAGAGAGGCGGAGTTGTGCGTCTCCTCTTAAGGTCTGGGAGGAGCCACACCTCTTCGGGTGGACATGACCAATGAGCAAAGTGGAATTTCTGTAGTGGGAACTTCCTTTGTGGGGAGTTTATGAGCTTTGTGTTTCTAGCAGGGCATTTGCCTAGGTAACTGACTGGGTTGTTGAAGAAGAAACCATTAACGATTCTTGTCAGCCTAATATGTTGCATAGGTATCACCATCTCATATACACAAGAATTTAAATACACGATACGAACCCATAGACTCTAAACATGGCATAATTGAAGTTACATTAAATGTATCATAAAACATGTGAATTCAATACTGAATACAATACAACAAACAGTAATAATGGATACCATTTCCTATGGTTATGCATGTTCATTTATAGAACAGCCTGTCTATAAATTAATGCAGGAAATCTGCATATTAAAATAATAAGTGGTGGTAAGTGGACTCAGACAGTCATTTGTATAGAGAGTATAGAGAAATGGACTAAATACACACCCTTGTGGGGCGCCAGGGTTGAGAACAAGGGTGGGCGATACTGAATTATCAACCCTTACTGCTTGCAGGCCATTAGAAAGGAAATTATAGACCCAGCTTATTAATGGTGATGGAACGGTAAAATTGTAAATGCTGCAATTTCTTGATTACCTGATGATGCTGAATTGTATTGAAGGCAAAACTAAAGTCAATAAAGAGGAGTCTAGTATAATTTCTGGGAGTGTCCAGATGACGTAACAGACTATGGACATGTAGTTAGGTTGGAGAAAAAAGTATCTGTGGCACTTCGCATCTAATGAGTGCTGTATCAGCCACACTCAATTCAGAGGAAGATGAGAGGGAGATAGGGAACATAGTATTCGTCTAAATTAAACTGGCAGAGGATGGTGGTATGAAGGAAGGTAGTTGTAAGTTAAAAGTGTTGTGGAAGAGAGGAAAGAATAAAGTGCAATGAGGGAAAAAGATAATAACATGCTTTGTCAGTGTCCTTGGTCAGTGGAGTTACATGAAGTAGAGTCGCAGGTCTTTACCTTGTCGGTCTTCACACGAAGAGGACTGAGCACAAGAGCTGACGTTTCAGCGCACCAATTAGATTTAAATATGCAACCTTCCATGCCTTTCTAAACAGCAAAGCCTACAGCACGAGAATGGCTCAAATAAAAACTACTGTGGGGCAGTTTACCTCTTGAGTGCAAATTTTCAAATAGCAAAAAGGCTTTTTCGTATTCTAATTACAACTAAATGCAAACAACATGCAAAATCAGCATAAAAATATAAATACAAATAAACAGTAAACAAATTAATTCTTCTACCGATTTTTAATCTAAACAACAGAAACAGAAACTAGGTATAAAGCAAAATGCTTGCACACTCTGCGCTGTGTCCACTAACTAATCGCTTCTCTTGAGTTTGGAGAATGGTCAGGCAATTTAAATATCCTTATGGTCACCGTCTATGCCTTTCTAATTAGCAAAGAAAAACCTACAGCATGTGAATAGATGTCAAGGAAAGTCTTAAAAAAATAAAATAAAAGTTGATAATGATCAGTGGGAGACCAGATTTCTTGGAGCCTGTTTGGGCTCTTGCTAGTTACAGTCTTGAGGAGTCTTACGACTCCCAGGTGTATTATTTATTAAATCTAAAAAAATAGAAGTGTGTTTTTATCTGTCTCAATCACTACATAATCATCACATAATCGAGGTCTCTCACGGTATCAAAATAATGTTGATCTCCAAAATTGATCTAACTTCTTTTTATTTGAAAGATGAACGTGCAAGCCATTCAAAGTATACTCTTCTGGCCGTGAGTGAGAAAGACGTGTTCGCACACACACACTATCTAATGAACTTTATTTTTAAGTGCTCAAATCACTCTCACATGCGCACCGTCGCATGGACACAAAAATTGTGCAGCACTCAACAGTGTGCTCAGATGTCTCTGGACCCTCCTGATGACGAAAATTATGTCACATGAATTGTCGTAACGCGGACAGCCAAAGTATACTTTGGGCTTTAAGATGGTATTGCTGTTGGCCTTGAAGAGGAATGGGGATCTTCAGGCCTTGACTGTTAGTCCTTCCTGTTTGGATTTTGCTCCAGGTTTGTTTTACACTGATAAAAATGATTCTGTGGTAAGGTAAATACTACAGATAAAACAAATGTAATTTCTACATTCAATAAGTTAGTTCATACAAGAATTAAAAAAAAAGTAAATTCCATATTAGTACTCAATTCAAGCTTGTAGAAATTAATGTTACATAACAGAAGGGTCGGAGACAGAAGATGATATGAGATACCAGAGATGGTAACTTTATTTGACAACAGCAGAGTTAACAGACGTGCAGGTGAGTATAACGTGTACTTGGCAGGTGAATGGTGAGATGAGAAGTAATGATACTGTCCTTTTGTGTTGTTTAGGTGAGGATCCTGGAAGATGATGGAGAATACACTTGTTTGGAGACTGGAGACACTCACACACTGACGGGGAACACGAGGAGATACTAGAGGACGCTGGAGACAGGTAAGTAGATTGCTGGGAGTCCTTGAGGTAAGCATGTAGGTTGAGCTAGATGCGAATGAGACCGGACAGTGACTGGGCGTGTGTGAGTGTCTTTTGTAGTGGAGGTGATGAGCGTGCTGATGAGGTGCAGGTGCATGTGATCAGTATTCTGGAGATGGAGTGCGCTGTGATTGGTGGATGTTGGAGCCTGGCGTGTCTGTGACAGTACCCCCTCCACGGCCCGCTCCTGAGGGCCGAGGACCCCGACGTCGTGGTGCCCGTCCTCTTCCACATGGGGCAGGTCTGTCGGGATGGGCTGCGTGGAAGGTGTGAAGCAGGTTGGGGTCGAGTATGTCGTTTCTGGGAACCCAAGAGCGCTCCTCGGGGCCATAGCCTTCCCAGTCCACTAGATATTCCAGCTGGCCACCACGGCGCTGGGAGTCCAAGATCTCACGCACCTCGTAGGCTGCACCGTCGTCCAGGATGAGTGGAAGGGGGGGTTCGGCTGCTGCTACGCCAGGCTCTGTGGAGAGAGGAACAGAGGGGTGGTGAGGCTTCAGAAGTGACACATGGAAAGTGGGGTGAATGCGGTACTGAGGTGGAAGCTGGAGCTGTTAAGTGACCGGGTTGACCTGCTTGGTGATGGTGAACGGGCCAATGAACCTGGGACTCAGCTTCCGGCAGGGCAGACGCAGCCTGATGTCCCTGGTAGACAGCCAGACCTTCTGTCCAGGTTGGTAGGCAGGGGCGTTGGAACGTCGAAGGTCGGCTGCCATTCTGCGTCTGCGCAGGGCCCGTTGTAGTTGATGGTGTGCCCCAGACCCTCTCGCTCTCTCTGAACCAGTAATCAACTGATGGTACATCCGATGGTTCCCGGACCAGGGGAACAGTGGGGGTTGGTAACCGAGCACGCACTGGAAAGGGGTTAGTCCAGTAGATGGTTGCCGCAGGGAGTTCTGGGCGTACTCGGCCCAACCCAGATACTGGCTCCAAGAGTCCTGGTGGCCGTGACAGAAGGTGCGGAGGAAGCGACCGATCTCTTGGATCTTCCTCTCCATCTGCCCGTTCGACTCGGGGTGGTAGCCAGAAGCCAGACTGACGGTCACACCTAGGAGGCGAGAAGAATGCTCTCCATACTCGAAAGCGAATTGAGGTCCTCTGTCGGAGACGATGTCTTCAGGGATACCTGGGTATCTGGCAGAGGTATTGGAGGAGGGTATGGTCTCTTCTGACCAGGAGATAGGACTGACGATGAGAGATTCGGGAGAATGGATTCAGGTTCTTCGGTCTTTTCTTCAGGAGCGTGTAAGCGGGAAAAGGCGTCAGCCTTGACGTTCTTGATTCCAGGATGGTAGGAGATGGTAAAGTTAAAGCATGTGAAGAATAATGCCCAGCGTGCCTGCCTGGGGTTTAATCTCTTGGCTCTCTTGGCTACTCGAAGATACTCAAGGTTTTTATGGTCGGTGAGTACGAGAAATGGGTGTCTGGCACCCTCCAGCCAATGCCTCCACTCTTCTAGGGCGAGCTTGATGGCGAGTAGCTCCCTATTGCCGATGTCGTAGTTGGCCTCCGCCGGGTTGAGCTTGCAGGAGAAAAAGGCACATGGATGGAGTCTACTCGGTGTCCCCTGCTGCTGAGATAACACCGCCCCAACTCCGGTGGTGGAGGCATCCACTTCCACAACGAAGGGTAGGTCGGGATCAGGGTGGACGAGGAGTGGAGCGGTGGTGAAGGCTTCTTTCAGGGTATCGAATGCGGTGGTGGCAGCTGCTGTCCAGGACAGAGACTTGGGCTTGTGGCGGAGTAGGCTTGTGAGTGGACCAGTTATGGAGTTGTAGTTCTTGATGAAACGGCGGTAGAAGTTGGCAAAGCCGAGGAAACGCTGGAGTTCTTTGATAGTTGACGGAGTGGGCCAGTTCCTGATGGCGTCCACCTTCCTCTTGTCCATCCGGATGCCACTGCTATCGATGTAATCGCCAAGGAACTGCACTGAGGGCTGGTGGAAGGAGCATTTTTCAGCTTTCAGGAAGAGATGGAACTCCCTCAGGCATTTCAGGACCTCCGCAACGTGGTGGCGATGTTCGGCCAGGCTCCGGGAGTAGATGAGGATATCATCGATGTAAACCAGGACAAACTTATGGAGGAACTCCCGGAGCACCTCATGGATGAATTCCTGGAATACGGAGGGAGCGTTGACCAGGCCATACGGCATGATGAGGTATTCATAGTGTCCGGTGGTCGTGACTAAGCGGTCTTCCACTCGTCCCCCTCACGTATCCGGATGAGGTTGTAGGCGCTGCGGAGGTCCAACTTGGTGAAGACAGTGGCACCACGGAGATGTTCCAGGGCAGCTGGGACGAGAGGAAGGGTAGCAGAATTTAACAGTGATGTTGTTGAGTGCTCTGTAGTCAATGCAGGGCCGTAAGCCTCTGTCCTTTTTGCCACAAAGAAGAAACAGCAGGGAAGTAGATGGGCGGATGTAACCTTGAGCCAGGGCCTCTTCGATGTATTCCTCCATGGCCTTCTCCTCTGGGATTGACAGGGGATAGATCTTACCCTAGGCACTGGCGCACCCGGAAGCAGGTCGATGGCGCAGTCCCATGGCGGTGTGGAGGCAGCTTGGAAGCTTCGCTGAAGGCAGAAGACGTCGCTGAAGGGGTGTAACATGATGGTATGTCCACAGAGCGTTTCTCGATGGGGCTTTCTATGGAAGTGGCACAGACGGAGAGATGTTCAGGACTTGGAGACGAAGGAACCGGAAGCTCGGAGAAACAGCTGGAGAAGCATGTGTCGCCCCACTTCAGGATCTCGCCGGTCTTCCAGGAGATGAGTGGATTGTGCTGCTCCAACCAGGGGCGCCTAGAATCACGTCAGCGGTGGATTCCTCCAGAACCAGCAGATGTAACTGTTCGACATGGAGGATGCCGACTTGCAACTGGATGGGTCCGGCGCACTGGCGTACAGATTTCCTGCTGAGAGGCTTCCCGGTCACTGAGTGGATCTGGTAGGTGGACGGCATGGCCGTGGTCTTGAGCTTGAGTTGCCGGCAGAGGGCGCGGAGATGAAGTTGCCCGCTGACCCAGAATCAGGAGTGCGACCACTGGAAGAGAAATATCAGCAGCAGTAAGGTTTACAACAGTGGTGAGTGGTTTCATCTTTGATATAGAGGGAATGATGGCACTCACCATGGGACGTGGAGGACGGATTGGGCATGTGGAGATTACATACCCAGGTGAAGCACAGTACAGACATAGATTCTGGGTCAGCCGCCTCTGCCGTTCAGAAGGAGTGAGCGGGAATTTTCCAGAAGCATGGATTCGTGGGCTGGTTCTGGAGGGCTGACGGATTCTGGTCGGCGGGGCGATGTCAAACTGTGGCTGGCCCTGGTGTTCTTCGAGACACGACTGCATACAAGTGGCGAAGCAGATGGAGAGTTGGATGAACCATTCTAGCCCGATGGAATCCTCGTATGCAGTGAGATGCAACCGCACTCGAGGGTCCAGACCTTGACGGTAGGTTGTTATCAGAGCCTGTTCGTTCCAGCCGCTCGAAGCTGCTAGCATTCTAAATTGCAAAGCATAATCATTTATAGACATTGAACCCTGTTTCCAGATTGTACAGCTTCTCACCAATAGAAGAAGTCGGTTGCAGGTTTTCGAAGACCTCCCGGAAATGAGCGACGAAACCAGAATAGGACTGGGTAATAGGGTTGTTTTGGGACCAGATGGAATCAGCCCATTGAAGTGCTTTGCCTTGTAACTGTGAGATAATGAACAGCTACCTTAGAGGTGTCCGTGGGGTAATAGTGCGGTTGCATCTCCAGGACCAGTGCACATTTCACATTGAATCCGCTGCAATCCTCTGCCCGAACCAGAGTAGGGCGCTGGTTTGGCCATGGGACTGGCGTGCATGGGCGGTGAAGGAGTGGTGGTAGTGTTGACGGACGTGATCGCTGGTGGTGGTGAAGCCGGGATGGCGGTGAGTGCTCGGCGCAGCGTCAACAAGCTCTTAGAATGGATCTTGGTGGCTCATGCTGTTGTTCGTCGGTGTTGGTCCGGTCTTCTGTTATATAACAGAAGGGTCGGAGACAGAAGATGGCAGAGATGGTAACTTTATTTGACAACAGCAGAGTTAACAGACGTGCAGGTGAGTATAATGTGAAGTGAATGGTGAATGGTGAGATGAGAAGTAATGATACTGTCCTTTTGTGTTGTTTAGGTGAGGATCCTGGAAGGCGATGGAGAATACACTTGACTGGAGACACTCACACACTGACGGAGATACTAGAAGACGCTGGAGACAGGTAAGTAGATCGCTGGGAGTCCTTGAGGTAAGCATGTAGGTTGATCTAGATGCGAGCGAGACCGGACAGTGACTGGATGTGTGCGAGTGTCTTTTGTAGTGGAGGTGATGAGCGTGCTGATGAGGTGCAGGTGCGTGTGATCAGTATTCTGGAGATGGAGTGCGCTGTGATTGGTGGATGTTGGAGCCTGGCGTGTCTGTGACAATTAAAGCTTGAACGTATATTTTAGTTGTTTGTTTACAATGATTCTTCAAGTAAATATCACTTTAAATAAAACCTAACCAACTTTCTGATACTGGTGTTCCCATCATTCACTGGGCATGCATGAATTTTTCACTGTTTTTCAGTTGTGTTTACATTGTTTTGTTGCTTTTGATCTTAGATTTAGTAACTTGCTGTTTTATGACATCTGGAGTTAATTTTCTACTGAAAATGCCTCATTTATACTCAAAAACAATCCACTGAATGTTACTGTTATTGTGTGTTGTGTACCAAGTATTGAGGTCTCTGTGTTTGGTCAGGAACCTCATTACCTTTATTATGTGGATATGTTGTCTACACAATTTCTGCTGTATTGTTTACTTAAATGTTTTTAAGTAAAGCATACACATTAAAGCGTGACTTAATTCAGTGCTGTTGTTTGAGTAAAATTTATAAACCGAGTAAAAAATATTTGAAAGTATTGCAAAATTAACTTCAAGCGAAAAATACAAATTACTTAAACTATAACTGACCAAGTTAAATGTACCTATTCTCTTTGTTAGTTTTAGATAACTTTAGATTTTACACAATTCCATACATGTGAAATTTACTAAAAAACTGTGCAAAAATTTGCAAAAGGTAAATTAAATAAATCTTACTAATTGTTTTTCAGTGTAGTAAAGGTGTTGTTGAGACATAGACCAAGGTATGTTCCTAATGTTGCTCTGACCCCACTTGCAGCTGGTTTGCATGCCATTTCTCTTCCTTCTTTTCAGCCTGGATAAAATAAGGGGCTGCATGGACTTTCCCCAGGAGGGCTTTCAAGGCTTACATTGATTGCACTTCCCAGTGGCGTCAGTGAGATTTACATGCCGTGTCACACCTACCCGGCACATACAGGTATAAATGGGACCGTCAGTCACATTCAACGTTACGTCGATACTGACGTAATGGGGTCCCTATGGAAAACACCATAGCAACCGAACCGTGTTACGAGTGTTGGAGACACAGATGCTGGCAAGCCGCGGTGTGCCCCATAACAACTGTCTCTCACAAACCGTAAACTACTCAGCGCCTGAGGTAAGCCTGAGAGAAGTCCCCATACCCTAGGCGATAGAAAGGACTGGGTCTTACTCAGAGGATTGTCAAAGCTGCTGTTACTACCCCAGGAAAGCTGCTGTTCCCACGTTTTCAGCCAGACCAAAATGCTGGGGAATCATTCCCAGTCCCAAGGGAGGGGAACGCTAGGAATACCACACCCTGCCCGCAGGGAGGTAATGTATGGAAATACACATTTGGACTGACCCATGGGGCAGTACTACATATGGAAGATCTCTGAGGTAGGCCCTACCTAGCCAGGAGGAAACACTACAGGGCAGAGCTGCCCAGGGAAAGACACAGGTTTACCATCAGGGACAGTACTGTGGACAATACACATGTGGGATTACCCGCAGGGAATCACATCATATGGGCATCTAGCCCAGTACAACGGCTGACCGACTGGGCATGCACACAAATACTGGGCCTGGCGTCTGACGCCTATGCTGTGTCTGACTGCCGCAAGATGCTGGAGGAACTCCACAGGGTTCACCATCTGGGGAACTGAACATCCTCTCCTTGGAGGGAAATGGCGCGACAGCGAGAACCCGTGGCTATCTCTTGACAGCACACGGAAGACACCAGGTCCACTTTGAGATTATAAAATCTTGTGAATGTGTTCGGTGTCACCCAGCCTGCAGCTCTGCAAATGTCTGCCAGAGAGGCACCATGCGCCAACGCCCAGGAGGAAGAAATACTCTGAGTAGAGTGAGCTCTCTCACCTAGCCGTGGCAACACGTGCTGTCAGCCAGCAGTTCATCGGCACACGAAACACTGAGGAGTGGGAGATCTGCGGGGTTTTCCGGTGGAAAGCTCTCGCTGTAACCCTCAGTCTCCCAAAGTGTTGGACAGACCCGTGGCTGTGCTTTACACACAAGCGGCAGCTGGGCAACAACAAAGGGGACTCAAGCCTTTACGAGAAAGGAGAGTCACGACCTGCCAGTCGATGTGATCATGTTCTCTCATGAACATGAATCACCCATGAACGCTATATCAACATGCTGGGAATGTGAGACAGCGATCATGGCCATCAGATGAAAACAGGAAATGATTGCATCCAGGAATGCATTGACAGAGAGGCATCTTTAAAAAGACACTCACTGCCCATGCTTGCTCTTTTAGGGAATACTCTTTAGCCGAAGTGCCCAGCCGAATGCTGCCCTATGTGCACAGCAAGCTGGATGCAAACACCTCTGGAATGCGCCGTCACAGAGACATTCCACGATGAGCTGAAAGCAAAATAGCAATTAAAATTGTTGTTATTTGCTTAGAAATTTACTCTCAATAGAGGTGAATTGGAAAGAGCGATTGCTGTACAACCGCTCGGCTCGAGCAGAAGTATGAATGAAGTGAGTATGCCGGTCCTATTTATACCCGTATGTGCCGGGTTGGTGTGACTCGGCCTGCAAATCTCGATTGGCTCGTTTTGTACCACTTGGAGGTGATTGGGCTCCCAGGCGAGACCCGTTAAGTCAGTATCGACGTAACATTGAACATGAGTGACTGAATGGGAACAGTTGTTTGTATGTTATGGTGGTTATAACAGGGTGGCTGTCACCAAGCAGAGGATGTCTCATTGGGTGACGGATGCTCTTTCTATAACCTATGATGTGCGGTTTGCTTTGGGTGTTCATGTTCATTCTACCAAAGGAGTAGCTTCTTCTCCAGCTTTGTTTAGGAGTGCTTTCTTGGAGGACATTTGTGTTGCACATGATGGGCATTTCTGCAAACTTTTATTAGATTTTATGGTCTAGATGTGGGGTTGACTCCTGGCTTCCAGGTTTTGTCTGCTTGAGCAGGAACTCGTTCACTGCTTTGCAGTGATTTCACGGATGATAAACCTGAAGACATAGTTGTATGGCGCTGTGGTATATTGTTCCCATAGCATCTATGGAATGCCAAACCTGCCAAAATTTAAATAAATATACAAAGAAAAGCAAAAAACAAACATACATTTATTTCCTCATTTATGTATTTTTTTCACATTTATTTATTTTTCTTTATTTATTTATACATTTATTCATTTTGACTTTTATTTCCACATTTATTTATTTACAAATTTATTTCCATATTTGTTCATTTCACATTTATTCATTTCTACATTTCTTTATTTCTACATTTCTTTATTTTCACATTTATGTATTTCTATATTTCTTTGTCTGTAGGATAATGAGGAGGGAGTGGTTTACCTCAGAGATAGCAATCGAGCTCAGAGTAGGTGAGGTGAAGTGTTGAGGCCACAGTGAGACCTTGTGGTGTGCCTGAAATACAAGAAGTGACAGTCACAGCATCACTGATTATAATGGGTTCGCTTGGTGTAGTCTTATTATTAATCACACGTTTTAGCTAAGTTATCAACTGGAAATATCCAGAATTAGATAAATCAAAATGTGCCCATGGAAACGGAGCTAGTGAAACACAGATGCCATGTATTAAACATACACAGATGCATCATGCTCTTTCAAACAGCACCTGTCGTGTGCCCTCATATTTTTGAGCTAACTGCATTTTAATGTAACTTCCAAAAACAATACTGACAGCAACAGAAACAAACTTATTTTCTATTAAGCGGTGGTAGCCTTTAGCCTACCCCGTAAACTTATGTCCAGGGTAAACCTTATTAAATGTATGAATGCCACGTTAATTCCAATCGATAAATTCAGTATGGCAGTTACTAGTAAAATCCAATCAGTGTCAACAATCAGAGCTTCATTAGAACCATCATACAGAAGAGACATGAATGCATTTTCACAGCAATTAGCCTACAAGTCAAGTCAAGTCACCTTTATTTATATAGCGCTTTTTACAATGCAGATTGTGTCAAAGCAGCTTTACATTGATAACTGGTATATAATTTTGGCTGCACAGCAGCTCTTAAAGAGTGCTTAAAAATGTTATGAGAAATGTTTCATGATGTATATTACAATGTTATGATGAACTATATGCTTTTCTCCACTGACGTTCTGAGTTGTTCAAAGCATTTCTAAGGGTGTACACTAGGCGCTCTGAACCATGCCCGAGGGCTCAAATGCAGTTTGCATGCAGTGTGAGCACTAACCGTGCCTGATCACTGAACAGCTGCTACTTTTGTGTGCACTGCTGCCATCATTACGACGGCAAACATCTTTATTACTACTCTGATAGTACACTTAACAATTCATATAATTAATTTGAGTGTATTTGGGTTTATAATGGGTCTGCTTCTCACCTTTGATGAACAGGAATTGTAGTTTGCGAGCAAAGCTGCAAATTCCTCCATTAACGTCAGCTGCCTTTGTAATCCTCTGATACGTGCAAGAGAAAATTGCTGGGCAGCATAACTGATAAATATATTAGGCAGTATCTTAGCGAAAGTTCATTTATTCTTGTTTTCTTCCATTCAAAAAGTTGCATCGTATATGATGTAAGCTTGCTCGCTCAGAACTTTAGTTGGGGACATTCGCTCAGGCTCGGTTCAAGGCAACCGTGCCTAGTGTAAAGTACACCCTAAGGATGCTGTTTGTTAGAAGGCAGAAAATGGTGAACAGGAACATGGTTTGTGTAACATTAGCAACACATTATAAGCTGTTTGATAACGTAGTCTCGCAAAAACGCTAATCATAATAATTACCATTATGTGTCCAACCTTGTAAAAGCAATACCATTGTGCAGTGTTAACTGAGCTGACCGAGTGGATCTCGTCTGAGCTCGAGCAAGTAAGTGGAGGCGGGCAAAAAATGGAAAAAATGTTTAAATATGTAATTTTGGTGATCAAAGATAAGTTTTAAGGTTTAAAATTATTGATTACAGGGGACTTTAATAAAACTATTAACTTCTGTAGAGCTGCCTTACAGTTGAAATTGAAGTAGGATTGTATTTGAAGTTACAGATTCCTAAAACTGAAGGGAACCTTGCAACACTGTTATTATTATTATTTCTTTAAGTTTATTACTGTAAACCTGTTTATGTGTATGTTTTACGTTCATTATGAATTACATTTGTAGTTCTCAATTGTAGCTTGTGTCAGTTCATCATGCATGTTTTTAATCTCTACAGGTTGAGTGATTGTGGTGTCACAGATGAAGGTTGTTTTGCTCTGGCTTCAGCTCTGAGATCAAACCCTCACACCTGAAAGAACTGGATCTGTCTAAAAATAAACTAAGAGCATCAGGAGTGAATCTGCTCTCTGCTGGACTGATAGATCCTCACTGTAAACTGAAGATACTGAGGTAAGACTGTATGGAAAATCTTCCTTAATTCTCCTCCCACTGTAATTAATAGGCTCTTTCACACATACAGTGTTTACTGGTAAATTATGGCTAATAAATCATGTGTGAACAGGACATTTTTGAAAATATGAGAAGTATGAGAAGTTCCCAGTAAATTACCAGTAATGTGCTCTTTATGAACAAAGAACGGGTTTACCAGTATGAGCACGTACAAATTCAGAACACGCTGATGTAAGAAGTCTGCTGTGGGCCAATCATAACATTCTGACTCAGATGACACGTTTACTTTATGCTGTTTACGAAAGACAAAGAACTGTTGTCAAACTGGAGTGATAACGAAACTAAAGCACTTCTCCTCATCTGGGTGAATGAAGAGATCTGTCGACAGCTTAGAGGAACATTCAGTCATGCCATGATAAAATAATTAGCCTTCTTCGGGAGCAAGGCATACACAGGAGCAAACTAAACTAAACAGGTCATTAGCAAACTAAAAACACTTAGGCTAAAATACATGAAAAATTTCTGAAAATACTAAGAATACATGACCATCATAAAAAGTGGAAATGGCAGAATTTCCTGGACCTATTTTGTGCTTAATCAGTCCATCTGGGGTCCAGCCACTCTACAAATCCTGTGCCTCTTAGCAGTAGGCTGAATCCTGAAGAGCCCCAAAACTAGCTCCGCTGTGTCACTCAACTGACACAGAAAGACGGACTGTGTGACAGAAGCTGGGTAAACTAATTCACTTTTATTATCATAATAAACGTGTAACATGAACCAGTATCTCCAATCCATTCACCACCGTAGATTTCTGTAAAATAATTAATATAGTGATTATTTAAAAATGATGGTCATGCCAAAAACTGTTTTGTTGCTTTGGGAATCTTGTAAACACCTTAGATGCTAATAGTTTTTAATAATATTGAAACAAATACCCATCCTGGGCTTCAGCCATGTGGTATATGAGTTGGACAGCACTCTGGACAGCACTCTTCCATAATGGGTTCGACCAGGCCAACCCACATACACATCTGTAAAGCTGAAAAAGATATAAAATAAGAATGTGTATCTTTATCTCAATCTTTTAACAAATTAAACATACATAACATTTTACAATGAAAAACTACATAAATCTCTCAATTTTCCATACATATACACATTTATTACTCTGTAGGGAACTACAGAAGTAAAATTAGCTCAAATGAAATAATTAATTTATAGGGAATTATAAAGAGTCATTTATTTACGACCGAGCAACTGAGTTGTCCAGCGTTCATTTGCCCGTGCCTTAATAAGCTCTTGTAGTGGATATGAATATCCAACTATCGTGAAAATAATAGCTTGGTAACAAGATCGACAGTTTAAGACATTAAATTTTAGAAGCACATAATACAGGACACTTTCTTTAAAAATCTACAAGATTTTGTATCTCGAGACTTTATTTATTCTAACACAAACTAATCTAACACAAACACACACATACATACACACACATTCATACGTGTTGCAGTAAACGAAAGGAAATGAGAGAGAAAGAGTTTTAAGAGAGAGAGAGTGATATGATGAACAGGTTTCCTAGCAAAAATATGCACTTCAGAAGATCTGACCTGAACGAACCATGAATCATTAATTTAAATGCACCAGTTCAGTTGATAGAATCTGGAGGTATCTACTTGCTTGAGTCGACTTTAAATGTGCATCTTCTCGTCGGAGTGCAGCGAAGCGTTTTCCAAGTCGATGATTTGTCTTTTCAGGTCCAGATGGTGGTTAGGTAAAAACCAATCACGTTTTAGCTTGCTGGAAAAATGAAAGGAAGTCTCTTTGTCGCTGGAGTTGAAGTTTAAGCGGCAAAAGTCGTTGGTTGAACTTTGCGGCAAAACTTAGAACACGAGACTCAACGGAAAAAAAAATTAAGTAAAAGAAAAGAAAAGTGAGTGAAAGTTGGATGGCTTGAATGAGCTGCTTGTCTGTTCTTCTTGTTACTCCATAGTTATTCTTTGTTCTGCTTACTCTGGTCACTGCTGACCGGTTCTTTCTTCTAGTTTTTGTTCGTTTTCTTCTTCTTTTGTCTTGCGATATGACTATTTAAACTTAGGTGTTTGTCCCACCTCTGAGAGGAGTTTTGGCCAATCAGATTTCGTCCTGTTTCAAAAGGTGGCTTTTCTCTGCCCCAATCATACATAGGTGTTACCTCCGGTCTCTGCTTTGGCAGAGTACCGTTTTAGACATAATTTCTATTAAATGGAATATGATACACTTTTACACAGATTTCATTCAAGCCATGATTAAGAAGAGAGAAAGAGAATTAAATTCATTCCAAATAAGGCATACTTTCAATCAGTCATTCAAGAGTTATCACATTTACATGAATTGTGGGTGTTCTAAAGCATAACTGGTTACAGGTAGTATTTGTGGACATGATGTAAAATGTATGCAGTTAAAAGATGTTTGATAAGGGTTTTCTGAAAAGTTAGGTCCCTCAGAGAAACAAAAGAGGCCTGCATTGTCTCTTTGTCTCTCTTTTGATCTGGTGATTAAAGAGTCTTTATCTTTTGGTGACCATTTGGTTGCTACATTTTGGTTTAAAGGTTATCACCTCTCCTGCAGTCAGGAAGCACGGGTGCCATAAAAGTACCTATCAAATGTTGTTCTGTAGATGGACTGGAGCCGAAAACTAGATTCTCTGAGTTTTGGTTTCTGGAATTATGTTTTAAAAGAATCCACTGAATGATTCATTTGTCTGGTTCGTCCATGGTTCCTACAACTCTTAGCCCGTGTGTCCACCAAAGTTTTTTTCCAGCGACATTCATTCAATACTTTTCCAATTATTTTCAATGGGAGCGCCACATGTTAAAACGCCAGGAGCGTAATGAGGTGCTGAGCATCTATTTCGCTCAAGCGCTGAGCGCTCGGTGTTTTTGCTAGTCGCCTCGAGTTGAAGAATGTTCAACTTTGAGTAAAGCGCTGTGCTCATCACTGTCACTTTTTAGCCAGCCGTCCAATCAGAGTGAAGGAGGGTGGGACAAATACAAGTCCGGACAACTGTCACAACATCCCTGATGTACAATGACATCAACAAGCAGAGAACAGAACAAAATGGATGAGAAATTAATATTGCTGATCTCCGAACATATATATCAAGTACTCTACATTGTGTTGACATTTTTAGTCTGAAACAAATTATCTGTGAAATCAATTACAAGTAATTCCATATCATAACAACAAAGCGTCTCAACTGAAAAAACGCTGCACTACAGAAGTGCTCTCAAGCGCTCACAGCTAGGCATTTTCAGCAGAGCGTCCAGCGTTTTCAGCTGGCTAAATACGCTTTGGTGGACACACAGCCTAAATGCTTAAAGTTAGAGCGAATATAACACGGTAAACCTATAGCTTATGTACATGTAACACATAACTAGCACAATTTTAAGGAATAGCAACATCTTGTCTTATAGAAGGCTGAATTATGCTGAAACAAACATAAAGGCCTTTGTGGTTTTCTTACGTCTACTTACCAAAAGTTATGATCCACAATGGCCTGAAACAGTTAAGCTTGCGCTCCGTGGCGTCTGTCGTTGATATGCAACCATGAACTGCGCTCTCCACAACAACAAGGAAGTTTCAGCAAAGGATAAATTGATTTCTAGTCCTTGCATTAGCTCTACTACTAGATATATTTAAGGAGATGAGAAATAAAAACCTGCCCTGTACAGCTATGATCAGCTGTTCGGCTGAGCTTTAGATATTGTTACGGAAAGGGCAAAGCTGTTCGGTTGGTTCTTGACACATGACCTGCGATGCGCTTGCGGCATTTTGAAAAGCTGAGAATTTTTCATCTCGCTGCACCTAGAAAAGTAAGCACCGAATGCTCGTCATTACCCCGTTTTCTATTATTTGAAATAACAAACTTGAGAGTGCAAAAGACGTGACATGAGTGGCCCCTAAGGCTTTTTTCTTCTGTCAACCTCACATCTAGATAAAATCTAATAAAAGTGTGCAGACAGGCCATCCTGCCGCAACACAAATATCCTCCAAGGAAGCACCCCTTCACAAAGCTTGAGAGGAAGCTGCTACTCTAATAGAATGAGCATGAAAACCCAAAGCGAAGTCAAACCGCACCTCATAGGCCATAGAGATAGCATCAGTCACCCAATGAGACATCTTTTGCTTGGTGACAGCTGCCCCTATTAGAAAAATCCCAAGGATAAGACGTTCATTTGAAATGACCAAAGTCCATAATTCAGAATGAATTCAAAGACATTGTAGTTATTACAATGAAAATTTCAGTTAACTTTTATTATAAATAACAATTATTTCATGTTGTGTTAGGTTTTCCCCATTAAACATAAACTGTGTGTTATTAGTCTATCAAAATCTGTTGTTTTCCACAAAATGCAGCACAATCCCTGATCAGGATTTGAACACGGCTCTCTTGGGCTTTAAATAACATAAAAAATACACCACCACAAGACCATCATATCTCACAGTCAGTGCCAGAAATTTTCTTAAAAAAATTATGTGCAATGAGCTGATTATTTTTACTATTGCGAAGTGTGAGGAATTCTCTCTCACATGTGCAGACACACTGGTTACTGCTGGAAAAGAGAACTTCTGTTCTGGCCATTTTGCGGAAAGTCAATTCATAGTCAACTGGTAAAGCGTTGGTCAGCAATATGAATGACACGGGTTCAAATCCCGAACAAACACGGGCTACTGAGATGTGTGTGTCCTGCAGTTCTAAAACACATTTATTTGTTACACCATTATTTTTGAGCTTACATTTACAGGCTATATAAAATTACTATGAGTTTCCATTTTACACCCTGAAGTCCTGGAGGTGACTAGCAAGTAGGGAGCCTCCAGGGTGGCTCCCGAGCTCGGGAGGTCAGGGCGGATCGGGCAGTTCGGGAAGGCATGGCGGTTCAAGCAGTTCAGGAAGCCATGGCGGATCAGGCAGCTCGGGAAGCCATGGCGGTTTAGGCAGTCCGGGAAGCCATGGCGGATCGGCCTCCATGGCCATGACTTTTGGCCCGGCCAAGCTGATAGGAGACATATAGCCCCCACCAAAAAAAAATTCTTGGGAGGAGCCATGGACTTCTGGCCAGGAGCAGACTCTGGAGCGGGCTCTGGAGCAGACTCAGGGACTGGAGCAGACTCTTGAGCGGGCTCGTGAGCTGGAGCAGGCTCGTAGGTTGGAGCAGGCTCGTGGGCTGGAGCTGGCTCAGGGACTGGAGCAGGTTCAGGGACTCAGAGGAAGACTCGGGGACTGGAGCGGAGTCTGGAGCAGACTCAGGGACTGGAGCGGACTCTGGAACAGACTCAGGGACTGAAAGCGGAGTCTGGAGCTGACTCATGGACTGGAGCGGGCTCAGGGACTGGAGCAGGCTCATCGGTTGGAGTCAACGTGTTTGTCACCCACACACATAAAAGTGCTGTGGCCATAATGACCAGCGCTGCACTTTCTGGAAGACTCGGGTAGGAACGGACTCTGGGACTGGAGCCATCTCTGGGCTCTCAACAAGGCAGGAGTCGCCTCTGGACTCGGGACGAGGAAGGAGTCGCCTCTGGACTCGGGACAAGGAAGGGAATCGACTCGGGACATGGAAAGGAATCGACTCAGGACGAGGAGGGGAGTCTCTGGTCACGGGCTGAAGCAGACACTGAAGCAGATTCAGGGGCTGGAGAAGACACTGAAGTGAACTGAGGGGCTGGAGAAGACACTGGAGCGGATTCAGGGGCTGGAGAAGACCTTGGAGCAGATTCAGGGGCTGGGGAAGACACTGGAGTCTGGTCAGGGATGGTTTTTGGCTCTGACTAGAAGTCGATCAGCCATAAGTCCTCTATTAGCTCTGGAGAGGACTTAGGCATGGCGACCATTTTGGCTGAGGTCTCATTTTTCAAATTTCAAGTTTCAAACACTTTATTTATCCCGAAGGGCAGTTCACAAGGTCACGCAGAGTAACAAACAATATACGTCAAAAACACAAAAACACATTAAATAAATAACACAATATACACATCATATATGTATTCTATAACATATGAACATCTAAGAAGCAAATCCAAACCCTATAAAAATATAATAAAAAGTTTTAAAAATGATGTAATCACAACATGGTAAGCCTGGGGTCAGAAATGATTGAGAATTTAGAAGCTGCACCACTTTAGGAACGAAGGTTGCCTTCCTCCTTTGTGTCCAATAACCTGGACAACGAAGTCGTCGCCTGAAGGGAGCCACTCAAACACAGAAATCAAGACGTGATGGGTCATGTAAAATCCTACCAGCCAACTTCAGCATTTGCTATTCACTTATAGTGGAAAGAGTCTTAATAGGAAGTCCAATAATTTTCGAACAAACTTTAACTGTACGCTCCAAACATTTCTGTTCTGAAGGCTGATAGAATGAAACCAGCAAACAATAGAGAATGTAATGACACTTTCAAAGTAAGAGTAATAGAACAAAGAGAGAATATTCTTATTGACTCCAACAGAATTGTGCTTCCTTAAAAGATACTGCCGCTGCTGACATTTCCAAGTATCTCCTCTGTGTTGGAAGTAAATTTCAACAGGTTATCAAATATTGTACCCAAGTACTTGTACTCCTCAACAATCTCTATGGGATTTTTGTGAATAACAGTAGTAACAGCCATAGCTATCTACCTCTGCTTATTGGAAAAGTCACTACCATCTCTTTAGTCTTATTCATGTTTAGTTCCAAACAGGAGTTATCGCACCATTCAACAAATTCCTGGGGAACTGGACCATGCTGCTGTGAGGAGCCTGAAAGCAGAGACAGTAAGACGGTGTCGTCAGCAAACTTAATTAGATGACAATTGGAATGAGTAGACCTACAATCATCAGTATCAAGAATAAAGAGCAGAAGTGAAAGGACACATCCCTGCGGGGAACTAGTAGATGTATATAGAAGATCAGAGAGGGTATTATTGACTAACACTTTCTGAGACCTATTGGTCATAAAGTCAGTTATCCAACGAATCAACTGATCCTCCAAATGAAAGTGACTGGCGAGTTTCTCAGCAAGAATGTGTGGCTGCAGAGTGTTGAATGCCGAAGAAAAATCAACAAACAAAAGTCTGGCTGTGGTATTAGGAGACTCGAGGTGCTCATGAACAACATCTGTGATAAACTCTTTTGCATCATCGACTCCTCTACCTGTACGATAGGCAAACTGAAGTGGGTCCAACTGTGAGTCGGTGACTTTAGTGAAGTAGTTTTTAATAATTCTCTCTTTTTGGTATTTGAATAACTGTGGAATGTTTCCACTGCTGTGGAACTACGCCACTAACCAGGAGTTCTGAAACAAAGTCTGTAACACACCCTAGTTGCTCCGCACAGTATTTTAAAGTTCGACCACAAACATTATCCGATCCGGGTGCAGATTTAACTTTAGTCTTCTTAAGAGCTCGCACCACCTCCTCTGTACTTATAGTGAGGGCAGAGTCCCCAGGTTTTTTAATAGAGATGATTGTTTCCAATTGAGTACTATTATCTGCCTCAAATCTGGTTTAAAAAGAATTGAGGTCATTAGGAAGAGACGTTGGGCAGCTACCAGCAACCTGAATGTACTTGCAGGCATTGGGAGCAATATTAACTGCTGCCATGTTCTTAAGACCTTGCCAGGCTGCATGGAGGTTCCCCTGAGTGAACGTTTGCTTGATCTTACTCTTATATTTCAGTTTAGCAGCTTTAATAGCATGCTTAACCTCTCTATTAACCTCCTTTTTTCAAACTCAGAGCCGGTGTAAAAAAAGTCTCTTTTTCATATTTAAAATTGCCTTAAGTTCCTTGGTCACCCAGGGCTGATTATTTGGAAAAATGGTAACCTTCTTAGAAGGAATGATACTGTCCATACAAAAGGAAATGTACAACGTTACTATGTCCACTTGCTCATTAATATCAGTAGATGGAACTAGGAGCGTATCCCAGTCCATTGTTTCAAAACATCCCTGTAGCCTGTCAATGCTGTCATTTGTCCATTGTTTAACATACTTTACAACCTTCTCTGCCCTCCGTATAATCAGCAAATATTTTGGTGCAAGCAATACAGTATGGTGATCAGCAGAGCCAAGTGGTGGAAGAGCGATGGATCTATATGCACCTGGAATTGGGCCATAACATTTGTCTAATATTTTCCCCAGATGAGTAGTGCATGTAACATATTGATGAAAACCTTTAAAAGATTTTTCTGCCAAGCAGTGGTTAAAATTGCCCAGAATAAATTTCAGAGAATCAGGTGATATTAATTCCAAACTATCCAATGTGTTCTTAATATGCTCTATAGCTATAGTCGCATTCGCTCTCGAATGAATATAAACCAATATAAAAAGAGCTGTGGAAATTCTTTGGGCAGGTAAAAAGGGCATAGGGAAATAGCCAAAAGTTCACTATCAGAGTTACACAACTTCTCCCTTACGACAATCATTGAGCACCAGCGTGCGTTCACATAAAAACAAACACCACCACCATGCTGTTTGCCTGTAAGCTCTTTATCCCGGTCAAGTCTCAAGGAGCCCCAAATCCATCTATATGTAGACTGTCATCCTCATCATTCTTATTCAACCATGTTTCAGTAAATGCTAAAATAGAAGCAGTCCTATATTGATGCATGTAGTTCACATTAGCTTGCAGTTCATCAATTTTGTTGCGTAGGGAGCAAACATTAGCCATAATAACTGAGCAATCGGTGCTTAGATTTCTTTCATTTGAGTCTAGCTCTTATTCCTCCCTTTTTCTTTCCCCGTCTCGTTACCTTCTTATTCCGAGGAGATTTCATTTGAGTAGATGGCCCATTTCGTGTTATTTCCTCTGGAATCCTTTCTGCAACAGGTGCCTGATGAGAGTGGAATTGCAGCTGCAGCAGAAAATCCCTTGAATATGTGAGTCGCAGATTCTCCGGGAGATGACAACCCGTTGATAAACACCATGCATGCTCCAAGAAGTATAAAAATATAAAAACAGGATGAACGATGTTCCAAAAAAAAAAAAAAATTTAGTCCATGTGATTAATTGGCAACTGTGAACGCCTAGGTAGCCACGCCAAGTCTATATACTGCAAATTGTAGGTTGTGTCCTTGTCAGCATAGCCTAATCAGTCTAAATAGAATAATAATAATAAAAATACACTCAACATACAAAAGCAAACAAACAAACGAAAAACCATAAATGTTACGTTACTCACGAGCCAACCAGTCAGCCACAGAAGCAGCGACCCTTACGACCCTTTTTTCGGCGGTGACCATTTTCACCGAGGGCTCAGCTGCTCAGATTTTGTGGCTGGAATCCTCCGCTGGGCAGCTGGTGTTAATAGCACTGTGGTTTTCCAGCACCCACTCCACAAACTCAGTGAAACTCCTCTGAGGACCCACAGTGGATAGGCGTAACTTCCACTCTTTGTTCAAGCTGGTCAAATAAAATATAATCAGCGAACAGTCTGGAAAGTGAGTGAGGTACGCCAGCTGTTGAAATCTCCGGTGTGGGCCTCGAGGACTGCTGGTCTTGGTCCATGCACAACAATTGCACTCCAGGTACGTCCATCTTTCGGTTTAGGTCCTGTATTCTGTCACGGGTGGTGTGTAGTATTCAGTGCACAACGAAGGAGATATCTTCCAAAACATTTAATGGAGTACTAGGAACAAGGAACAGGGAAATGACCAGGAAATAACACCTACAAACACAATATAACATAATCAATATAGGACAAAGTCTAGACTAAAACTGAGCGCTCATATACACAAGGCAAACAGAGACAATCAAGACTAATTAACAAGACACAGCTGGTACAAATGAACTAATGATGAAGGTAACTATGGAAACAAACAAGTGGCGAGAAACTGAACAAAGGGAGACATGTGACAAATGAAAATGCAAACAGAAAGTCCAAACACATGACAATGACATGTAAATAAATGCATAACAAACAGCAGTTCACAAAAAAAAAAAAAAAAAACTTTATAGGGTTCGTTATCCAGAAAGATTTTTAAACATGATTGGCAGGATCCCTGTGGAATTTAGGCTAATTATTGGGTTGAAAATGTTGTTCATGGTGAGTGTGTGAAGTGTCTGCAGCCTAGGGTGACAAAGAACATGAGTGAGAAGTCTGTACCATTTCATTATTTTTGGCAAAAGCTGGCATAGTAAAATGGAGTAAATCATCTGATCAAGCAGAGCATCTGATTCTTTTCATTGAATAATGAAATATTTAACAATTAATAAACTTTTATGACAAAAATACTATGACATGAATGATTTAATTCCTTCATTATCTATACACTTTAAAAGTTTAGGCTAATGTCTAGGATAGCGATTTAAGACTGAATTGTTCTTTTGCGACTTCTCTTGTTTTTAGTCAGTCTCAAATGCTCCTATCCTAGCAGATATGGGGGTTGGGAGGACAGTTCAGTAGCTTCACGGTGGGGGTGCAGGACAGTATTAGCTAAAGGTGTAAATCGCCACTCTTTCACATGGCGTGCATCTGCGAGGGAGACAAAGAAACTTGCTGAAAGAGATCCAGTGTGTATGTGAGAGAGAGAAAAGAAAAACTGTTCTTAACTTGTTGCTGGTTCTATTTTCAGTTTGCACTGTTTTATTGTACACAGCAATGCTGCAGTTTATTTGGCAATACAAATGTAACGTCACAAGAATAAGATTCTGTATTTCTCATTTTACATAAAATTGCACAGGAATAAACACCTGTAATAAATAAATAGGCTACTGTACCAAGGCTTTATGTAAACCTTGAAAATAAAGCAATACTATTTAGCCTAGTTAGTATTATAATTTTATTTTTTGTCGTTTTAGTCAACAAAAATGTTTCAAGTCTTTTAAAGCTATAATAAACATATTCAGCCAACATTGTTTTGTTTGATGTATGGATCTGTTTTGAAATTTGTTGTTTTTCTTCTGTTGCTTTATCATTTATCCATTGGTTATCACTGTCATTCATCTCAATTTCATGAGTGATTCTCAAAACCAAATGCTTTACCAATCTGTTGTTTCTTTAGGATCGAGAATGGTCAAACAAAGACTGTCGTTTAACATCAGTTAAGAGCAAATATTTACAATGTTGTTATCATTAAGTATCAATTAAAATTTAAAAATAAACAGCCTAATACTAATTAAAATGACAGACAATGAATAACAAAGATCTTTTCGAACCAATAAATGTACATTTAAAATAAACTATGTTGGCTTGAGAAGGCTAAACCTCTAGCCAGGACTCAAACTCGGATCTCTTAAAGCACAGTTGCATCATGTGTTGTAGCGTTTCCCACTATGCCATTGTCTCTCCACTGTTAATACTCCCATGCAAAGACTACTCATTCCTATTAGGGTATTAGCCTAATAGGAAAACTACGCTATCACTCTTAATACCCCCATGCAAATGTGTAGCCTATATAATTCACATTTCTATATAACATGTACAACATATATTAAGATTTTTTTAAATATATTAGTACTGCATTAATGCGCAGTACATGAAAATGTAAACACAATTTTGACACGTACTGTACTGTTTGATTTCATTCTAAACAGCAAATGCTAACACAAGTGCTTACATTTACTACATATGGTTATGTGAATGTGATTTTTAAAAATCTTATTGATATTATTGATATTATATCTTATATTATTGATTTTATATCTTACTGATATAAAATTATTTTTTCAATCTCCACATGGCGCATTTGACTGTTACTCAGGGAAACGAGCTGTGATAAGTCCACTCCATAACATGTGAAAATCTATGGTTATAGCACCACTTAGAGGTCAAGAGCAGAAATGATTTTCCCACTGCAACGGCACCCGCGCAGCAAAAATACATTCTGGTTGAGTATCATCTGTAAATGATAGACTTTCATGATGACAAAGCACTAGGCTCTGTTGCAGGACATAGATGTGATTTTGAGAGTATTTGGGGTTATTCTGAATGTGAAGTTCCTGCTTATCTGAGCTGTATATCTTGAACTGAGAGACTGAAGAGTGTCATTGTTCCCCACAGGTTGAGTGATTGTGGTGTCACAGATGAAGGTTGTACTGCTCTGGCTTCAGCTCTGATGTCAAACCCTCACACCTGAGAGAACTGGATCTGACAGGAAATAAACTAGACTCAGGAGTGAATCTGCTCTCTGCTTTTCTGAAGGATCACTGTAAACTGGAGATACTGAGGTAAATCATCTCTCTGAGAATCACACACTGGTACTCAATAATATTATCAAATAGTTTGTGGTTGTATCAGTTCTGACCTGGATGTTAGATCATCTGTTGAATTGTATCCACATGTTCAGAAATGGACCAAGTGGAAAAAGGAGAGACAAATCAATGTAATAAAAGCCTTGCACACACAACACAGGTTAGTCTCATTATTCCTCAGAGATTTTGTGGAGCTAATAAGCTGTTTTGCAAACACATGTAGTTTGCGAGTTTGCTGTTGTTTATTGAACAGTTAAGTTCCAACAGAGCTTTGTTATAGCTAGGACTGCATCAGACGATTATTAGAACAATTATTTGACTAATCGTTGATTATTTTACCAATTAATCAGAAGGCTTTGATCAATTATTCAGCTTTTGCAATTAGTTTAATATTTACTTTCCTTTTTGTCATATCATTGGCACAATTGGACAAGGAGTGAGAATCTTTTGTGCATAGATCCTACCAATGCAGAACAAAGAATGTGACATATTATTAATACACAATGCATACACTATACATACAATAAATACACTTTATATATAATACAATATAGACAGGGGTGTGATGTACACAGAATTTTCACAATTCAAGGCGAAACAAGACAGCTCCCAAACCAGGCTATGGTGCAACCAATTAGGATGCTCTCAATAAAGTCCTGAGGATTTGTGGGCTCGTGCCCAACCTCTTCAGTCGCTTGAGGAAGAAGAGGCGCTGCTGTGCCTCCTTCACAGTAGTCTGTGTGTGTGTTGTCCACATTAGGTCCTCAGTCATGCATGCCAAGGAGCTTAAAGGGATAGTTCACCCAAAAATGAAAATTTGATGTTTATCTGCTTACCCCAGGGCATCCAAGATGTAGGTGACTTTGTTTCTTCAGTAGAACACAAATGATGATTTTTAACTCCAACCGTTGCAGTCTGTCAGTCGTATAATGCATGTCAATGGGAACACAATCAATGAGAGTAAAAAAGACATGCACAGACAAATCCAAATTAAACCCTGCGGCTCGTGACGACACACTGATGTCCTAAGACACGAAACGATCGGTTTGTGCGAAAACCGAACAATATATCATTTTTACATCTAATAATCTTGGATGCCCTGGGGGTAAGTAAATAAACATCAAATTTTCATTTTTGGGTGAACTATCCCTTTAAAAGAGCTGATCCTCTCCACTGTGTCATCATTGATGGTGATGGGGTGTGTACTCCTTTCTGTCTTCTGAAGTCTACTATCAGCACCTTAGTCTTGGCAATATTGAGGAGATATTCAATTCAATTCAAACACTTTATTTGTTCCCAAGGGGCAATTTGCAGGTCACGTAGAGTACCATAAATCATAAGATACTTCATACATTAAATAAATATCACTATGTGCACAATGTACATATTAAATAGAATCTGATACAGGCAGATACCTAAAAAAAGTCAAATGTGTTTTTCCTGGCACGATTGTGTCAGGGCTCTGAATTCCTTGCGATGTGCAGTCTGCAAAAATAAAAATGTGATTAAATAAATAAATGAACTATGAGAAATCTCTTTTCCTCTATCCCAACTCTTTTCACTTCCACAATTGATAATTCTCATAAAGATTCACACAAACCCTCTGTTTAACACCATAAAATAAAGGAACACTGAACCAGAAATATACTTAAGTTTGTTTTATTATTTAGGGCTTAACAAAAGCCAACGAATATAAATTATATACAAATATCAGGGTAAGTAATGAACTTAATTAACCAAGGCGTAAGGAGAGAGGGAGGGGGCGCCCTGGAGACCTACTGGCAGGTGAGGATGGAGGTACAGACAGGTAAGGAGGTCTGCAGAGCATGGCGGGTTGGGAGCCTCGGGCGCCATGGCGGGTCAGGAGCCTTGGGGTGCCATGGCAGGTCGGGAGCCTCGGGCAGCCATGGTGTGCCGGAAGCCTCGGAGAACCATGGTGGGTCGGGAGCCTTGGGCAGCCATGGTGGGTCAGATGCCTCAGAGAGCCACGGTGGGAAGGTCTCTGTGGTCTTGGCCACTCCGACCATGGGTATATGCTCGGAGAGCCACGGTGGGTCAGGTGCCTCAGAGAGCCACGGTGGGAAGGTCTCCGTGGTCTTGGCCACTCCGACCACAGGTATATGCCTTCCCCAAAAAAAAAAAAATTTATTTGGGAGGATCCGCACTTCCTTGGGTTGGAGTAGATTCTGAAGCTGGATAGTGGAATGGAGTGGGCTCGTTGAGTGGAGCGGGCTCTTTGCCACACTCTTCTTTTGCATTCCAAAGTGCAGTACCGTCTTCCATTGTATTGCATCTGGGAGGGCTGCATTACAGTATTGCGCATCAGTATCCCACTGGTCAAACTGCATTATTTCAGCTTCTTAAAATAGGTCAAATGAGATCAAAAGATTATTTGACATCAGAAATATTTGTCGTCAATTTTTTTATTATTGCTAATGTTGACTAATTGTTTCAGCCATACATATAACTGGTGTAGCAGAGATAGCAACAGTCATAAACATTCTTTGTACTCGAAGGTTGAATGGTGGGGAACACAACATGGAACAGCATACAGGGCAATAACAGCAACAGGGCTGGTAAACTTACATTGAGAACAATGAGGAAGATTCACACAGGAGATCAGTACAGGTAAGTACCCAACAAGGAAGTCCATAGAAGACAAGTATCCACAGGTAAGCATGGAGAGTCTGTGTCTTGCAGCAAACACTGACCATATCAGACACTGAATGAATGTGAGCGCTAGGTATTCATGCAGTCCTGATTGCAATAAAATCAGGTGCCGGTGATCAGTATTCTGGGAAATGTGAGCAGAGTGAGGATGCTGAGTGTGACAATGGTGAGGGAGAAAAGAGTGAAACTCCAAAAGAGGCGGCATTTGACGCCTTAACATCTGAAGAAGGGGCCGTGATGAAGAAATGGAGGACCAAAGGAGGGAAGAGCTTGAGGATTGACCGACTGAGGTGGAGCGGGAAAGTTGGAGACCCAGGCAAAGCCACAGGGTTGGGGAGACCGGGAAACCATTGGTCCAGGGGAACAAGACAAAGCCCCAGGATGAAGGAGCCGGGGTGGAGTTGGTGGCTCTGAAGACTGAGGCAAAGCTGGTGTGAAAGAGGATGAAGGAGGAGCCGGAGGGAAGGAGGAGCTTGGTGGAGCCGAAGGGGCGGAGGACCGATACACAGCAAGAGGTCTTGAAGTCCATGGCAAAGCCAGGGCGATGATGGACCAACGTGGAGCCGGATGGTTAAGGGAAGCACAGTGAACCCTGAGGAATGACAGACCACGGTGGAGCCTATGGGTCAACAGGCCCAAGTAAAAACCATGATTTGTGTGCCAAGGCTGAGCAAGCCCAATTTCTGCCTGGGTCAAATCAGCATTATATGTATCTTTAAAAGGGCCAACTGTAATTGTTAGACCAATTTTGTTAGTCAATTTCAGAAGTGCTTCTAAATCTGACCTGTTTTATTAAAAACTTTCTGCTCTGAAAGCAATATTACAGATGTACTATAAATAATATAAAATATACATGTATTCAAGGTTGGATATTAAGACCCTGGGTGGATTTCAGCAGTGGCATAGTCATTCATACTAGCCACTTTGGTAGGTTGAATTTCATTTTATATACAGTGGGTAATGGAAAGTATTCAGACCCCCTTACATTTTTCACTCTTTCTTATATTGCAGCCATTTGCTAAAATCATTTAAGTTCATTTTTGCAGATTTATTAAAAAGAAAAACTGAAATATCACATGGTCCTAAGTATTCAGACTCTTTGCTCAGTATTTAGTAGAAGCACCCTTTTGATCTAATACAGCCATGAGTCTTTTTGGGAAAGATGCAACAAGTTTTTCACACCTGGATTTGGGGATCCTCTGCCATTCCTCCTTGCAGATCCTTTCCAGTTCTGTCAGGTTGGATGGTAAACGTTGGTGGACAGCCATTTTTAGGTCTCTCCAGAGATGCTCAATTGGGTTTAAGTCAGGGCTCTGGCTGGGCCATTCAAGAACAGTCACGGAGTTGTTGTGAAGCCACTCCTTCGTTATTTTAGTTGTGTGCTTAGAGTCATTGTCTTGTTGGAAGGTAAACCTTCGGCCCAGTCTGAGGTCCTGAGCACTCTGGAGAAGGTTTTCATCCAGGATATCCCTGTACTTGGCCGCATTCATCTTTCCCTCGATTGCAACCAGTCGTCCTCTCCCTGCAACTGAAAAACACCCCACAGCATGATGCTACCACCACCATGCTTCACTGTTGGGACTGTATTGGACAGGTGATGAGCAGTGCCTGGTTTTCTCCACACATACCGCTTAGAATTAAGGCCAAAAGTTCTATCTTGGTCTCATCAGACCAGAGAATCTTATTTCTCACCATCTTAGCAAACTCCATGCGGGCTTTCATGTGTCTTGCACTGAGGAGAGGCTTCCGTCGGGCCACTCTGCCATAAAGCCCTGACTGGTGGAGGGCTGCAGTGATGGTTGACTTTCTACAACTTTCTCCCATCTCCCGACTGCATCTCTGGAGCTCAGCCACAGTGATCTTTGGGTTCTTCTTTACCTCTCTCACCAAGGCTCTTCTCCCCGATAGCTCAGTTTGGCCAGACGGCCAGCTCTAGGAAGGGTTCTGGTCATCCCAAACGTCTTCCATTTAAGGATTATGGAGGCCACTGTGCTCTTAGGAACCTTAAGTGCAGCAGAATTTTTGTAACCTTGGCCAGATCTGTGCCTTGCCACAATTCTGTCTCTGAGCTCTTCAGGCAGTTTCTTTGACATCATGATTCTCATTTGCTCTGACATGCACTGTGAGCTGTAAGGACTTATATAGACAGGTGTGTGGCTTTCCTAATCAAGTCCAATCAGTATAATCAAACACAGCTGGACTCAAATGAAGGTGTAGAACCATCTCAAGGATGATCAGAAGAAATGGACAGCACCTGAGTTAAATATATGAGTGTCACAGCAAAGGGTCTGAATACTTAGGATCATGTGATATTTCAGTTTTTCTTTTTAATAAATCTGCAAAAATGTCAACAATTCGGTGTTTTTCTGTCAATATGGGGTGCTGTGTGTACATTAATGAGGAAAAAAATGAACTTAAATGATTTTAGCAAATGGCTGCAATATAACAAAGAGCGAAAAATTTAAGGGGTCTGAATACTTTCCGTACTCCACTGTATATATATATATATAGGGCTGTATTAGGGCTGTCAATAGATTAAATTTAAAAGTTAACTCTCTGTAGCGAGAGGAGGCCTGACAACGCTCACAGTAGATAGCCTCAGCATGATGACTCTATAAAGCATGAGGAGACTAAACACATCTCACGCTTAGGACACCATGCAAGGAGGCTCACAGAGAGCCTACGATTCGCAAACACTATCCTAGTGTAGCTCTGGAGGTTTTCTGAATGTAAAGTTCCTACTTATCTGAGCTTCTGAACTGAGACACTGAAGAGTGTCATTGTTCTCCACAGGTTGAGTGATTGTGGTGTCACAGATAAAGGTTGTGCTGCTCTGGCTTCAGCTCTGAGATCAAACCCCTTACACCTGAGAGAACTGGATCTGTCTGGAAATAAACTAGGAGTGTCAAGTGTGAATTCGCTCTCTGCTGTACTGAAGGATCCTCACTGTAAACTGAAGAAACTGAGGTAAGATTGTATAAACCTCTCAAAATCCTTCTCAATTCTCCTCCCACTCTGAATGAAAGATATACAAGAAAAAAAAAAATTACCACAAATGTTAAAAAGACTAAAATAGTATGCTGTCAGATAACATAATTAGATTTCAAAGTGACAATTTAACTTACTATACCTTATGATAGTGTAAATATGATTGGATGATGTGAATATGTGACAACTGTTTTCATATAATACATATGTGTTGAGGATTTTGATGTACTCGCATAAAAATGAAAAGATTCTGAAATTTTTATGATATTGAAATTTAACCCCCTCAAGCATGATGTAGAAGAGGGTCTCACCTTAGACTGGACCTCTTAATCTTGCCGAGGATTAAGTCTCTTTCTGTTTATGAAGTTCCTGCTTATCTTAGCTGTAGATCCTGAACTGAGAGACTGAAGGGTGTCATTGTTCTCCACAGGTTGAGTTACTGTGTTGTCACATATAAAAGTTGTGCTGCTCTGGCTTCAGCTCTGAGATCAAACCCCACACATGAGAGAACTGGATCTGACTGGAAATAAACTAGGAGACTCAGGAGTGAATTTGCTCTCTGCTGTACTAAAGGATCCTCACTGTAAACTGGAGATACTGAGGTAAATCATCTCTCAGAGAGTCACACACACTGGTACGCAATAAATTTTCTAGAAATATTCTAAAAATAGTTATAATTGTAGCAGTTCTGACATGGGTGTAGGATAATCTTTAGATTTTTACCCACATGTCAGTAAATGTATGTGTAAATGAAGTGTAAAAAGAAGAGCCAAATCTCTGTTACAAAAAAAAAAAAAAAAAGCCAAAAATGCCTCACACACAACACAGGTGAGTCTAGTTATTCATCAAAGATGTTGTGAAGGTGATAATAGACTGTTTTACAAACACATGTAGTTTGTGAGTTTGCTGTTAAACGTGTTGAGGATTTTTGGGTACTTGTATAAGAAATTAAAAGATTCAGATATTTATTATGATAGAATTTAAATTAAAACTCCCAAGTACCCATGTAGAAGCGGGTCTGCACCTTAGACTGGACCTGTTAATTGTGCCGTGGATTGAGTCTCTTTTTCTAATTGTGAAGTTCCTTCTTATCTGACCTGTAGATCCTGAACTGAGAGACTGAAGTGTCATTGTTGTCTACAGGTTGAGTGATTGTGGTTTCACAGATGAAGGTTGTGCTGCTCTGGCTTCAGCTCTGAGATCAAACCTCTCGCACCTGAGAGAACTGAATCTGTCTAAAAATGAACTAAGTGTGTCAGTAGTGAATCTGCTCTTTGATGTACTGAAGGATCCTCAGTGTAAACTGGAGATACTGAGGTAAGATTGTATGAAAGTGTCAACATCCTTTTTCATTTTGCTCCCACTGTGAATAATGACAAACCAGCTGCTATCTACAGCTCTTGCCTGGTTTCCCACTGAAGCTAAGCAGGGTTGAGCCTGGTCAGCACCTGGATGGGAGACCTCCTGGGAACACATGGATGCTGCTGGAAGAGGTGTTAGTGAGGCCAGCAGGGTTCTCACTCTGTGGTCTGTGTGGGTCCCAATACCCCAGTATAGTGATGGGGACACGATACTGTAAAAGCATGTTAAACCAAGGCCCTGACTCTGTGGTAATAAAAAGATTTGGGGTGTTCGATTTCTCCCCAGTGTAGAGTTAGGGAGGAACTAAAAATATTAATGTAAATTAGAAGTCATGAAATGAAACTTATCTTACTAATGAAAAACAAAACTAAGTAACCTACCAAAATAAAAATGAAAATGACAAATTCATACCTCCCTCCTGACTAATGAAAACATGAGAAAACTGGGAAGTGTTCCAAATAAAATGGCGCCCAACTCCCTACAGGCTACATGTGATTTACTGTTGTTTTTCAAGTTCTTACAGGATTCTTATCGTTCACAACTGAGTTTGTCAGAACCCATGCTTTCACAATACTACAGCAATTTCAGTAAGAAATGGATTGATGTTTTGTCTGGGATGGAGGAAAAGGGAGTCTCTGAGTGCTTTACTCCTTTCCACTCTTATACCTGATTCCTTCCCACAGGAACAAATCCACACTTTTACTGAGGAAAGCCAGCTGATTAATTTGGGAGCACTGCAAGATAAAAGAGAGATAGAAAACACACAGAACAAAACACTCTAATGACTGGTAGTTGACATGTACTTGCAAAGAATGCAGAATATCTAAAGTGGACTGTCAAAATAGTGTTGCAAATTCTCTGTTTTTGATTGTGAAGTTCCTGCTTATCTGAGCTGTAGATCCTTAACTGAGAGACTGAAGAGTGTCATTGTTGTCTACAGGTTGAGTAATTGTGGTGTCACAAATGAAGGTTGTGTTGCTCTGGCTTCAGCTCTGAGATCAAACCCTTCACACCTGACAGAACTGGATCTGTCATGTAATAAACTAAGATACTCCGATGTGGTGCTGCTCTATGATCTGAAGGATGATCCACATTATAAACTGAAGAAGCTTCTGTGAGTAGTGATGATAAAAATGGTCAAATTGTAATTGGTTGCTATTAATTGCTATTAAGCAGAGTTGTGTAGTGAACACCATGTCTGAGTTTTAACCCTCTGCTGCATGAATTATCAAACCATAAAGTGAAAAGAGAAATCTTAATGTTTTTCTTTATTTCAAAACAAGATTATAGTCATTTCCAATCATTTTTATCCAAAATGACCCCGGTTTAACAGACAAGGCTAGTCCCAGACTAAAATGCACATTTGAGCTGACCCCTTTAACCCAAAGTGTATTAATTCATAATCAAATTACTAAGCATGGAATGGAGTAACACAAAATAGGTATCATTTTAAAGCTTATAAACTCTTTTTAATGCATGTAACCATTTTGATGAACTCATAACGAGTGCTGGGTAGTCCCTCTAAATTGGAGTGACTGCAGGGGCAACACCTAGCCACAAAAAAATGAGTAATCATATTTTCAGAAGTACTGATCAACACAAAATAGGTGACATTTTAAAGCTTAGAGAGTCTGAACTTTACAATGCATGTAGCCAATTTGATTAACTCCTAAGTAGTGATGAGTTATTTGCTGATAAAAAAACGTTTTTGTAATTTATGAAATATTTTTTGTACTGTAATATGTCAAAAACATCATACAGCTCAGATAGTCACAGAGTAGAATACAACAAGCATAATTGTTATTCATGGAGTTATCACACATAAAACCTCACAGATGCACATGTAGCCAAGGAAAAAATGTTGCTTTCACATGGCGTTTTTGCTTGTAACGTCATGAAACATGCATAGTGGATAATGGCCCAACGTTATTTACAGCAGATTCTCATTATTAAAAACCCTTTCGAAGGGTGCAGCCCCTGAATTGTAACACAGCCATTGTTGAAAAATCTCTCGGCCTCCGTATCCCGAACGAAGCGCATTGATGGGCGTGCTCTTGCTCTGGGTGGTGTGTGTGCGAGCATTTATCAGGAGAAGTGCCCATACATGGAATTCTGCCTTTCATTACGTGATAAAGGGCCAGTACTCGATACAACTCTCCAAACGCAGTCCGAAACTGGAAGTAGTGTGTTTGGCACAGAAATCGTTCTCGGGTTACGTCTGTAACCCTGGTTCCCTGAATAGGAACGAACGCTGCGTCGAAACGCGGTGGGAACGCCTCTGTTAGTTGCGTGCGTGAAGCACGTGTGTAAACTGTCCAATAACGTGATGGAACGTCATAGGCGGGTGACGCCACAGACCAGGAAACTATAAAGCATACCCAGAACAAAGAACGCTAGCTTCTGATTGGATGAAGTAAGCACTCTCAGGCATGCTAGGAGTATGGCAGGGCGACGCAGCGTTCGTTCCTATTCAGGGAACCAGGGTTACAGACATAACCGAGAACGTTCCTTTCATGGGAACTACCGCTGCGTCGAAACGCGGTGGGAACGCAATACCCACTACGCCATACGAAAGAATGCCTGAATGTATCAAGGCGAGAGAACAGAAGAACCCGGAGTGGAGCCGAGATCTAGGTTATAGAACCTAACAAAGGTGTGAGGAGAAGACCACCCTGCTGCGTTACAAATATCCTGCAGGGAGACTCCAGAAACCAAAGCTTTAGAAGCGGCCATACTCCTGGTGGAATGAGCCGAACAGCCAAAGGGGAGGGCTGTCCGGAGGACTTATAGGCAAGTGAAATGGCCTCAACCACCCACTTGCTCATTCTTTGCTTAGACGCGGGACACCCTCTACTGGGTGACCCATAGCAAACGAACAGTTGGTCCGTCTTACGCCACAGGGCAGCTCTGTGGACATAAGCGTCTAAAGCGTCAGAGCAGATTAAGTTTTTCCTGATCTGGGTTAGAGAAGGAGGAGGACAAAAGGCCTGCAGCATAACAGGCCCTGCAACATTAGTGGGGACCTTGGGAACATAACCAGGTTTGGGATGGAGAAAAGCTTTGACCATGCCCAGAGCAAATTCCAGACATGATGGAGCGACTGAGAGAGCCTGTAAGTCTCCAATTCTCTTGAGAGATGAAATGGCTAGCAGAAAAATAGTCTTAAAAGTGAGAAACTTCTCATGAACCTGTTCCAGAGGTTCGAAGGGAGCCAGGGTCAGACCCTCTAACACAATGGCCAAATCCCAAGCCGGTGTCCTAATACGCTGAGCAGGCCTAAGCCTCAGAGTACCGCGGAGAAAACGTGTAACAAGAGGGTTTCTCCCCACAGAAGTACCCTCAATGGGTGAATGATAGGCAGAAATAGCCGCAACGTAGACTTTCAAAGTCGAGGGGGATAAACCAGCGGAGAAGCGATCTTGCAAAAACTCAAGAATAGGACCCACAGAACAAAGAGTCGGGTCAAAACTCCTTTCTTCAAACTAAGAAGAAAAAGTCTCCACTTAATAGCATACAATCTCTGGGTAGAAGGAGCTCTGGACTGGAGAATGGTCTCAACCACCTCGGTGGAGAGACCTGAATCTATGAGGTGAGCCCCTCAGGGGCCACGCCCACAGCTTCCACAACTCCGGGTGAGGGTGAAGAATTGCGCCCCTGCCTGAGACAGAAGGTCTTGCCTGACTGGAATCTCCATAGGGGACCGTCTAGAAGGGACACAAGGTCCGAGAACCAAATTCTGGTCGGCCAGAATGGGGCCACGAGTAGAAGCCGAACCCCATCCCGGCGAACCCTCTCCAGAACTCCTGGGAGCAGAGCAACCGGGAAATGCATACAGACGGCGCCTCGGCCACGTCTGTACCATGGCATCCAGCCCCAGAGGAGCTGGATGGGTGAGAGAACCATAGTTGACAGTGAGTTGTCTCCTGAGATGCAAACAGATCTATTTCCATACGACCAAAGTTTTGCCACAGGAGCTCCACCACCTCGGGTGAAGTCTCCACTCCCGGGCCTCGGCCCCTGTCTCGACAGGATGTCTGCTCCTGATTCTGGGACCCAGGAATGTAAGCTGCCCTGAGAGAGAGCAGCTTCTGGGCCCACAGGAGGATCCGATGGGCCAGCTTGCATTAAGGCGTGACCTCAGACCCCTGATGGAGATATAAGAGACCACCGACGTGTTGTCCATACGGACCAACATGTGATGGCCCCTCAGGTCTGGGAGGAAGTGCTTGAGAGCTCAAAACACCGCCATCATTTCCAGCCGATTTATGTGCCAGGAAAGAAGATGGTCCTCCCAAAGACCTCGAGCCGGCGACCACTCATGATCGCTCCCCAGCCCGTGAGAGAAGCATCCGTCGTTAGCATTATGCGGCGACAGGAAACTCCCAACACGGGCCCTTAGGACTGGAACCAAGGCTTTTTCCACCTGACCAAGGCACGAAGGCATCGCTGCGTGACCTTGATCATGCGAAGAGGGTTTCTCTGCAGGGAGAACCCCTTGGTCCTGAGCCACCACTGTAAAGGTCTCATGTACAATAGGCCAAAAGGAATCACGTTGACGCTGCTGCCATAAGACCTAACAGTCTCTGAAACTGTTTCACAGTGAGTGACTGGCCTAGTTTTACCGCATTCACAGCTGAGAGCACTGAAGCAATATGGGCAGGAGAAAGCTGAGCCCACATGAGCCCCGAGTCCCAAACTACGCCTAGAAAAGTGGTCGTCTGAGCTGGAGCGAGCACACTCTTCTTGACGTTGAGTCTGAACCCCAACCTTCTCATGTGAGCGAGAACAACATCTCGATGTTGAACCGCCATGCTCTGAGAACGAGCTAAAATCAACCAGTCGTCGATGTAATTTAGTATGCGAATGCCCTGGAGTCTCAGGGGAGCCAGTGCAGCATCCACACACTTTGTGAAGGTGCGGGAGATAAACCTAGGCCAAGCGGAAGAACCCGATACTGGTAAGCTTCGCCCCTGAAAGCGAACCTCAGGAACTTCCTGTGTTGAGGATGGATGGACACATGGAAGTAAGCGTCCTTCAGATCGATTGTCACAAGCCAATCCTCGGACTGGATTTGCGAAACAATCTGTTTGAGTGTGAGCATCTTGAACTTTAACTTCTGCACAGTGCGATTCAGAACACGCAGGTCCAAGATGGGACGCAGCCCTCCATCCTTCTTTGGAACAATGAAGTAACAGCTGTAAAACCCTGACTGCCTGTCGGGTGGGGACACCCGTTCTATAGCCCCTTTTTAGGAGAGTCAGAACTTCTTGTTCCATAACCAGAGACTGCTCTGGGTTGACTACCGTAGATAGCACCCGATGAAGCTGGGCGGCCTCAGCCCGAACTGAATTCTGTAACCCACTTCTATCATACGCAGCACCCATTGAGATATATTGGGCAGACGTTTCCATTCTGCCAGAAATTCTACTGAGGGAACCAGTCGCTGAGACTGGCCTCTGGTGTTGACTGCATGAACAGCCCAGTGTCCTGAAACGGCGAATCGGCAGGAAGCAACTGAACTGAACGCTCCACGATCCTCCTCGGAGGGTCGCTGGAGGCGCCTGCGCCCTGAAGCACACGAGGTGGCAGGGTTGGCAGAACGGCCTCCTGGGGCGCTGAAGAGAAGTGGGCACCGTATGATGAGGTGAACTCCGCTTCTCCCCAGAGGGGACCACCCTCAGAAGCCTGACACCACTGGCGTCAGGACTTCTTCGCCGAAGACTTCCTAGAGATGATGACAGTCCTCAGATCTGCCTTCTTCTCAGGAGCCTTGACTGCGACCTCACCGGACCCCACCCACCCTGCTTCTGAGGGGGAGCCCGAGTGGCGGCGCTGATCTTTTGTTGTGCTCTGTGCGAGGAGCTGGTACTCGGCTGAGGCTGCTCCGCCCAGCAGCCTCAGAGACATGAGAGCGGCGGGGAGAATTTTTCTGGAACGCCGCCGCTTGCTTCTTTGCCTCCTGAAATCTGTCGACGACAGTGGTGACAGCGTCGCTGAACAGGCCAGAAGGCGAAAGCGGGCATTCAAAAGGAAGCTCTTATCTTTTCCTTGATACTACTAAGATTCAACCATAAATGCCTCTCAGTGGCCACCAGGGCTGCCATAGAGCGGCCGACTGACTTGGCCGTCTCCTTGGTGGCCCTGAGAGACAAATCTGTGGCACGACCCAGTTCCCGAAGTGCATCTGCAGAAAACTCCCTGCCCTCATCTATCTCTTTCAACAGATCAGCCTGGTAAGCTTGCATGATGGCCATGGTGTGCAAGCATGCCGCGGCTTGACCTGAAGCAGTACGCCTTGCCCACCAGCGCTGAAGTTGTCTTTAGTGGCTTGGTGGGCAGTGTCGGGTCTTAAGCGACGATGCAGCCTCAGGAGAGAGATAATGGAGAGAGATGGCCGCATAGCCGTATTGTTTCAGCCCCAGGATGTTAGAGTAGTTAGATGTAACATGACTGAAAACACGATATGAAGCAGGCTTATTCCACGACCTCGACACCTCGGTGTGGAGGTCAGGAAAAAATGGCAGACCCGACGTGGAGGTTGAGATCTAGATGGTAAAAATCTTTCATCTAAGAGGCTTTTAGATCTTTCCTCTTGCTTCTCGGCTGGCCAGGAGATGTTTAATTTGGCAACAGCGCGAGTAACAACCTCCATAAGCTCCTCATAAGCAGGTGTCTGAGGTGGCGAGTCCTCAGGATCGATACTCAGAATGTCTACCTCCTCGGAGCTAGACATCTGAAGTACCGGTGCCTCAACCTGGGAAGAAACCCGGAGCGTGCTTCCGCCTGGGAAAAGGCACTGGACCTGGCAGGTGAGGGCAGAGAAAGGCGGCGCCCGTCTCCAACCCTCTGCCAGATCCATTTGCGAGCCCCATGATCTGAGCCGCCGCTCTGCCTCGGCAGCAGCGGGACCCGAACCATGAGGAACGCGAGCCGAGGCGCCCTCCTCGGCGCCGGCGGAGCGGAGAGTTCGGAGGTTGAACTTATCGCAATGCTCACAGGCAACCCCTCGAGGGCCGCCTGGGCATGCTCCACTCCCAAACAAACAACGCCAAAGCTTGTGTGTGTCCCCACTCGTGATGTAGCGAGGGCAGGGAGAGGCACACGGTTTGAATTGTTTGCTCGCCATTATACATATACATATATATATATGTCTTAATATAGCAGGGACAGACAACAATAAATAAAACGTGAGACAGATACACAGAGCGCTTGCTGAAGACACAGAAGCTAGCGTTCTTTGTTCTGGGTATGCTTTATAGTTTCCTGGTCTGTGACGTCACCCACCTATGACGTTCCGTCACGTTATTGGACAGTTTACACATGTGCTTCACGACGCAACTAACAGAGGCGTTCCCACCGCGTTCGACGCAGCGGTAGTTCCCGTGAAAGGGAAACTCAGTTATACGTCCAACTCGTGTTTTGAAACTTGGGCCATGTTTAGCATGAGAATGCAACTCTTTAACAGTGTAAATAAGCAAGAATGCATGAAATAGCATTAGACCCCCACTTTAATGTCACACACATTTGACTGTCTGTGTTTTACTTACAGGTTTGGATATAAGGACACATCAACAGAATCAACAGACACAAACCCATAGTGATCATCATGTGTTTGAGTAACTTTCCATAACGATCCAATCCTTGATCCAAAGTCAGACAAGGAAACCTATTTGTTTCTTCTTCAGATGTGACATTTCTACTGGTACCCCATTTTACATGATAATATTACTAGTTGTTTATGATAGTCTGTGTATCTTCTATTCAATGCAGGTGACAACAGATTTCAAACCAGTGTAAAAAGTGTGCTTTTAGCAATTGACATGATAAGGTATTGAAAAACAATCTGCGCTCTGAATATATTTTACTATATTAGCCTCATTACAAATGATGTAACTTATTTGAGCTCAGGTACAGGCCACAAATCTGAGAGAAACCATCCAGCTCAGATGACCTCTATTAGTGTTAATTCAAGGGAAAACAGACACATCCAATCACATTTTACACTTTAGTTAGCGTATTCTCTCAGGTGTAAGTTAATATATGACAAATTCATGTGCAGAGCAAAGAATGACTGTCCACATGAATCTCTGTGTAAGACTTATGATATCTGAATAGTCTGTAAAAATGTAACATATTAAAATGTAACAAAAACTTTTATAAAACAAAAACTGTTGTTTCTTGCATTTTTCCTGATGAATATGGAAGTAGTTGTTTGTCTGCAGTTCCAGAAGCTTCTGTATTTTTAGGCAAGCCCTTAAACATAAAAACCCAGATGGAGAATGAGATGAGATTCAGATAAATAAAAGACTCTTCATTGACACTTTTCATGGTAGTATGTAGATAGATGTTTATGATGTATTATCTTGTATATTTAAATGTACAACTATTCTGAGAACGTCTGAATCTCCAGATAAGATGCAATTGCTAATATTTGATCAGATAGATGGTCTGTCCACTTTTTACTCTTAAACTGAACTGTATGCTTTGCTTTTGTCAGTTAGGCTAGGCATAGACAGTACATAGTACCTTTTTGTACCGTGGTGAAGGTGACAGGGTCTAAAATTGTTCATCTTGTATGTCTGGCAGTCTCTAATTGGCTGTATGTCTGTAATTGGCTGTACACACTTTCAAGAATGTGTTTTTTCTGAAACACATGTAAGATGCATAATACAGTTGTATGCAAAGGTTTCAGAACCCTGTGCCAAAAAGAAAAAGACATTAAAGAAAAGATATTCTTCTCAGTAAACAAAAATAAAAATGTGTTTGAACATTTATATATTGCTTAATTTAACAAATAGAAAAACGGTAAATGTGGCAGGTTTTTTACCTCACATTTAAATTTCCCTGAAGAAAGAGAGAGTGATTGGTGACAACAAATATGAAATGTTGGTTATACAAGAATTGTATTTGTTATTTATCATGATACTGTCAACACTGTACAAAATGTCACTGTACAAAAAAGAAAAATAAGCTTAATTAAAGATATCTGTAACGTTTGGTTACATATGTAACCCTCGTTCCCTGAAGGAGGGAACGGAGGCGCACGTCAGTAGTGACCGACGAATTGGGATATCACCAGAGAGCCCTATCAGCTTTGAGTAAACTAAAACAAGCCAATGGAATTGGCGTACAATATTTGTATAATGCGCACTGCCCCCGCCAGGTGGTATAAATAGGAAGCAGATGCAATCACACTCTGTTTTTCGCTGAGGAGACAACCTTGAGTCTGCACTGCAGCGAGGGCACAGGAACTGTGGTGACGTGAAGTGCGTCTCCGTTCCCTCCTTCAGGGAATGAGGTTACATACGTAACGAGACATTCCCTTTCAGTCGGTCACGTTCAACGCACGTCAGTCGTGGACCGACAAATTAGGATCCCAAATAAAACGCCATAGTTACTGACCCTTCCAGCACCCAGCGCAAGCTCCAGCCACCCGCTGCACCTGGGGACAGAGAAGGGGCGAGCTTACACTGAGAGAGTCTACTGCTGTTCCGCAAGACCCACTACAGAAAACTTAAACAACACTGGGGAAGCGAACCCGTAGGGGACACTGCGGAGGCCACCACCTACCCTGCAGGGGAGGAATTTTACGTGGAAATACACATATGGACTGGCCATGGGCAGTATACATATGGAGTTCCTGGGATGGCTCCAGCCTAGAGATAGGGGAGACTCATCTGACAGGTGACGGCAGAGCTGACTCTGCTAAGGGAAAGACACGGGCTCACCGTGGGGAGTTTGACCGTGGACAATACACATATGAGACCACTCATGTGGAGGGGTCGTGGCATATGGCACCCAGCCAAACATCAACGTCGGCGACGGACATTTGGCCTGGCATCAGACATTCCACAATGTCCGAGCCGCAAGGGAGATGGAGGAACTCAACAGGGTTTGCCAAGCGGGAACTTACTGGAGTAAATGGATGCACGTATCTGGCCCAGGGGCGGGAATGGCATTGCAAGCTGACACTAGAATGGGTTCTTCGTTACCGGCTAGTGGAAGCGAGTACATGGGAAGATACCAGTTCCACACGAAGGCTATAGAATCTAGCGAACATGTTGGGTGTCGCCCAGCCCGTAGCTCTACAGATATCTGTCAGTGAGGCGCCGTGCGCCAACGCCCAGGAAGAGACTCCTCTGGTGGAGTAAGCTCTCAACCCAAGCGGGCAAGGCACACCTTGGGACTGATAAGCCAAGGCGATGGCGTCCACTATCCAGTGGGCCATCCTTTGCTTGGAGACAGCCTTTCCCTTCTGCTGGCCTCTGTAACAGACAAAGAGCTGATCTGAGGTCCTGAAGCTTCACGTTCTATCCACGTACAGGCGCAGAGCGCGGATGGGACAGAGCAAAGCCAGGGCTGGGCCTGCCTCTTCCGAAGGCAATGCTTGCAGGTTCACTACCTGATCTCTGAAGGGAGTGGTAGGAACCTTGGGCACATATCCAGGCCGGGGTCTCAGGATAACGTGAGAGTCACCGGGCCCGAATTCCAGGCATGATTCGTCAACCGAAAATGCGTGCAGGTCCCCTACCCTCTTCTCCGAGGCCAATGCAAACAGGAGGATGGTCTTAAGGGACAGTACTTTTAATTCAGCTGATTGCAAAGGCTCAAAGGGATGACTCTGGAGAGAACACCATTCAACGAACAGGTTCCACTTCAACGCATAGAAGTTCCTTGTAGAAGGTGCTCTAGCGGAAGTGATAGTGTTTACAACCGACTGGGGAGATCACTTAAAACCTCCGCGTCCCATCCAGGGACCACATATGGAGTTTCCACAGGTCGCGACGCTGGTGCCAGAGGGTGCCCTGTCTCTGAGATCCTTCCTCAGAGGAATGGGCCAAGGAGGTGCTGTCGCGAGGAGCGCCAGATCAGAAAACCAGGTCCGAGTGGGCCAATACAGAGCCACTAGCAAGACCTGCTCCTCGTCCTTCCTGGCTTTGCACAGGAGCTGTGTGAGAAGGCTCACTGGGAAACGCATATTTGCGTAGGCCCCGGGCCAGCTGTGTGCCAGAGCATCCGTGCCGAGCGTGCCCTTGGTCAGGGAATAGAGCAACTGGCAATGGGCAGTGTCCAGGAGGCAAACAGATCTATCTGTGTGGCCCCGAAATGCTGCCAGATCAGCTGGACCACCTGGGGATGGAGTCTCCATTCGCCGAAGCGGAGGCTGCCGTGAGAGCTTGTCGGCTGCACGGTTTAGCACGCCTGGGACATGAATGGCATGAAGCGACTTCAGATGCTTCTGACTCCATAGCAAGAGATGGCGGGCGAGTTGAAACATACGACGGGAGCGTAGACCACCGTGATGGTGGATGTACGCAACAGCTGTAGTGCTGTCCGAGCGGACCAGTACGTGCTTGTCTGTCAACAGCTCCTTGAAGTGGCTCAGTGCAAGACGTACTGCTAGCAACTCTAGGCAATTGATATGCCAATGCAGTTGAGGCCCAGTCCACAGACCTGATGCTGCATGCCCATTGTACGTGGCTCCCACCCGGTGTCAGAAGTATCTGTGTGGACCACAGCATGCCTGGATACTTGTTCAATGGGAACTCCCGCCCACAGGAACGAAGGGTCCGACCACTGAGTGAGGGTGTGACGGCAGTTTGGTGTCACGGGACACGGAACGCATCGAGGTGCCACGCCCATCTCTGGACCCGGCCGTGAAGCCAGTGTTGAAGCAGCCTCATATGAAGCAATCCGAGTGGCGTGACTGTGGCTGCGGATGCAATATGCCCCAGGAGCCTCTGAAAAAGTTTCAGTGGGGCTGCTGTCCTGTGCTTGAGCATACTCAGGCGGTTCAACACTAACTGGATGCGCTCCTCGGTGAGGCGCGCTGTCTGGGCGACTGAGTCCAATTCCATACCGAGATAAGAGACCCTCTGCCCGGGGCGAGCTTGCTCTTGTTCCAGTTGACCGAAGACCCAACTGGCTGAGGTGAGCTAACACCATGTCCCTGTGTTCGCACAACTGCTCCCAAGAAACTGGCCAGAATGAGCCAGTCGTCGAGGTAGTTGAGGATGCGAATGCCCTGTTCCTTGGCCGCCTCCGCAACCTTCGTGAAAATGCGGGCGACAGGGCTAGCCCGAAAGGTAGGACTTTGTACTGATATGCCCAACCCTCGAACACAAACCGTAGGAAGGGTCTGTGTCGAGGCAGAATCGAGACATGAAAGTACGTGTCCTTCAGGTTGATCGCTGCAAACCAATCCTGGGGACGGATGTATTCGAAAATGCGCTTCTGCGTAAGCATCTTGAACGGCAGCCTGTGAAGGGACCGATTCAGGACACGCAGATCCAGGATTGGCCGTAGCCCACCGCCCTTCTTGGGTACAATGAAGTAGGGGCTGTAGAATCCTGACTCCATATCGGCTGGAGGGACCGGCTCGATTGCATCCTTCGCCAGGGGACAGCAATCTCCGCCGGAGAACAGGTGCATTGTCCAGGGACACGCAAGTGTAATGGACACCCCTGAAGACCGGGAAGGCCGGGCGAACTGAATCGCATAGCCGAGTCTGATGGTACGAATGAGCCAGCGGGATGGGCTGGGAAGCGCTAGCCAGGCTTCCAGACTCCGAGCCAGCGGGACCAAAGGCACCACAGATTTTCCGGCGTGGGGCAGTGAGGCAGAGTGCTGGGACCCGACTCGGATTGCATAGCGGCCCAAAGTGGGGTCTGAGTCTGCGAGGTGGCAGTGTGTATGGGAGACGGCACATGGGAGGCGGCCTCGACATACACACTGGAACCTGCTGGCGAAGTGAGAGGGGCTGAGAGTGGCGAGGTGGGCCCTCTTGGGACCTGGAGAATTGGGAAACTGCTCTGGAGAGCCAGCGGCGGGACAAGACAACACACAAATTCCTCCTGGCCCTCCTCCGGGAGTCGGAGAGATGCGGGCATCATCTCCGAAGAGCTGAATCCCTCTCCTCCAGGTTGCCCGTCTCAGGACCGCTTCTTCGTTCTTTTGCCACCTGGCTTGGCTGGGTTCTGAGCGGGCTGGGCGCCGCGTCCGCGACCGGCTCCCTGCTGTCTGGCGGGTGTAGGCTGCTGCTTGGCCGACTTAGCAGGGGTAGAGGACGACGCAGGCGGGTGCCCTCACCAACGAGCAGACTGGGGCTGCCAGCGGCCGGGCGGCGGGGTGGAGGCAGCAGCAGACCGCCGGGCAGGACATGTTTAACGGCCTCAGCCTACTTCTGTGTGGCCAAGAACTGCTGGGCAAAGCTCTCGACCGCATCGCCGAATAGGCCGACCTGAGACACGTGGGCGTCCAGGTCTCCCTCATGTCAGCCAGGGTCAACCATAGGTGGCGCTGCTGGACTACGAGTGTAGCCATCGCCCGACCAATTGAACGCGCTGTTACTTTAATCACCCGGAGAGTGAGGTCAGTAGCAGCCGCAGCTCCCAGAAGCTGTTGGTCAAGACCACCCTGGGGCATGTCCAGACGAGAATTTACAGGGCCGGGATGGGAGACGCGGTTCACCGCGCCAGCCGGGCGGCCGTCCGGACACAATTGCATCGCTACAGACCACTCGACTGGGGATCCCAGCGTAACCCCTAGCCTCTCCGCCATCCAGGGTGGTGAAGGCGGAGGAGGGACCAGGCCTGGCACGAACACTATACGGCATCAACTTGGGATCGGCCTCGGGCAACGCCACGGTCCCAGAAGGGGCAGCGCAGCTGAGTCTTCATCTCCGAGGACTCCTGCTCACCTTCCGATGCCGCAATCGACATCTGTTCGTCCCACAGGTGCACGAAGGAAGCGGATGGTCGCTCCGTGGAGGGACCAGCATGCTCTTCGGCAACACCACAGGCTGCAGTGTTGTCGAGGGAAAGGGGAAGCCCTAACCGTAATCCTCAGATCGCCCTGCCTACACGCCGATGCACCGTCACCCTGGCTGAAGCCAGAGAAAGCGGCCGCGACGGGGCATAGGGGAGGGGACCCCACACCCTGAGAACCAAGGAATGAGAGTCTAGATCTCAACACTGAGCTCAGCACAAAGCTGCCTCAGCATGCTGAATGCCCAGACATGTGATACAGCGATTGTGACCATCAGCAGGGACCAGGGAACGACCGCATCCAGTAACGCACAGACGAAATGACATCTTGATAAAGACGCAGGATTCGTCTATGAAGCTCTTTTAGAGGGGGAAATTCAGCTCTGTTCTTGTGCCGAAGCACACAGGAAACAGCCGCGATGTGATCAGGTACACCACTCCCTGATCACATACACAGAGGAACCGGCCCAAGTCGCAACACAATGCCACAGGCAGAAATGATGCTGTAAAAACAGCAGTTGAGAGCTTGTAGTAAGCTCAGGCTCCTCTGAAGCTTGCGACCTTGCTGCAACGTGCCGTCACACCAACACAGGAACAGACACTCTTCAAAGGCTTGTAGAGTTTCACTCTCAGACAAATAGCACTTCACAGGAACACTGTTGGCTCCGAAGCGAAAAGCAGAGTGCGATTGCATCTGCTTCCCTATTTATACCACCTGGCGGGGTGGTGCGCATTATGCAAATATCACACGCCAATTCCATTGGCTTGTTTTAGTTTACTCGAAGCTGATAGGGCTCTCTGGCGATATCCCAATTCGTCGGTCACAACTGATGTACGTCGAACGTGACCGATTGAAAGGGAATTCAAAATTATAAGCCAAAAATATGAATAAACAAAAAATGTTGGCTTAGCTACTGCAAAATTAAAACTTTTTAAACATCCATGCAAGAACAGAATGTTGCTGACTGACAAAGGTTTCAGTACTGAACATCTCTCCTCCAAAATCCGACCACAAAGGCTGAATGTTCTCTCAGAAGGTGCACTCGTGGCTGGGATGTAAAGAGCATTTCTTGCCAGGTTACTTAGGGCAGGGAACTGGGAACTGTGTGAATGCCACCACTGCTGAAAAGTTTGGTTCACTTCAAGTTCAAGTGCAGATACGCTGTTGTCAAAAGATGTCGGGAGTGGCCAGTCTATTGTCAGACTGCCCACTCATGTCTGAAGTACACCAGAGGTGCGGTGCCAACTGCTTCCGTCTTTCATTCTGAGATTTAATCCCATACCGCAAGAAATCGGATCGGGTCCCACGGGAGAGCCGTGGGAATGCAGACCTCTACTCCCATTCTTCCTTAAAGAAACTTCAACAATATTCTAATGGCATCTTGTCTGCACTACATGTTTGAACATTTTGTCTGTCGGAGTGAACAGCAGCTGAAGTGTGTTTGCTGTGTTTTGTTGAACTGAATTAGCAGTTGTTGTTAGTAAGGAGTTTGAATTGCACTTCTAAAACTACTAATGTAAGATCTTTTAATTGTTGCTAGTTTAGAGCTTTAGAGTTGGAGTTTCACTTGACACTTTTAGACTTTGAGCTGTTAATTAAGTTGGTGGACTTAGCAGTGAAGCAATCAGTGAGGTAGTACTTAATTAGCCAACAGTACTGATGCAACAGCCCTTGAGTAAAGACCTATGAGTTTACCTGTACCAATTAAGGAAACACACAAGGCACTGCATGCTACACTAACTCTTTCTTTCTTCTTCCTTAATACTCTTTCTTCCTGTAATTCTCTTGCAATGTGCCATCAGTTCATCACTGTTGTTTACTGCAGGTTGAATTATAAACGTTGTCAGATAGAAGTGCACTCCGGGTTACCTATGTTTTCTTGGTACCTCCTCACCACAGCCTGTCACTCTCTCCATCTGACTGTGCAACTGTGTTGAAGCGAATTAACTCAAAGGGAAATATTAATAATTATTCATAACTCATTATGATTATTAATTATGATTAATTATGAATATGTGAATCAGTTAATCAGATTAATGTAATTACATTAAAATTAATATTACAATCAGTTAACCTGTTTGTCCAATGAACTCTCAGAGTTAATTGTTTTTAATTCTAAGAAATGTTCATTTCCAGGTTATGGGAAACAACATTCTTATTGCACAGTACTACTCAGAGCATGTAGTCAAGATCTAAATCATTTAAGAGGCAATTTATTAGCAGACGGAGTCAGAACCAAACATGTATTGTGCACAAGCTTTATTAACTAACTCACAAACACATAACTAAACTAACAAACGCATAACATACATGCAGGTCACACATATACGTAGGTAAAAATTAGCAATGATAGAGTTGAACCGGAAGTGGGACCGGAAATGGAGCTATGGGAAAAAGTCAAAGACAATCTGGAAAAGAATCATCAGTTTCCTCAGTAATAAAGCACCTTTGCTGACACAGGTGGTTTACAAATTAATACCAAATTGCTGTTTAGTGTTGAAATGTACGATACTTGCAAAATGCCTTTAGGCTGAGGAGCATCAGGTCTGCAGGCTGAGGAGAAATCCTTGATGATTCAGTCCGAAGTTGTAACCAATATCTTTTGCATTGGTTGAAGACATATGAAACAACTTGAGCTGTTAATTTGACTCTTAGTGGGGAAAGAGTTCTCCCTCTCCTAGTCAAGCACATGGTTGGGGGCAGGGCAGGCCCAGGCCCAAAGGCCCACAGGCCCACAGGCAGCCCCTGCAGTCGCTGTGTTGTCAGAAACGTAAGAGAGAGGGAGGAGCATTGCGTGCTGGCTTTAAGCTCTGGGAGAAGTCACACCCCTAAGGGTTGACCTGACCAATGAAATGGGTAGGATCTCCAGCGTCAAAATTCCTTTTACGACCGAGCGTGATTAAAATGGCTGAGTTGTTGAAGAGGAACTATTAAAGATATTGATGTGTTGCACAGGTGTTGCACTGATGTGTTGTATCAACATATCATATACACAAGCATTTAAATCTTCTCGATACTGAACCCATAGACACTAAACATGGCATAATTGAAGTTACCTTAAATGTATCATAAAACGTGAATACAATACTGAGTACAATACAACAAACAGTAATAATGGATACCATTTCCTGGGTATATGCACGTTCATTTATAGAACAGTCTGTCTAAAAATTAATGCAGGAAAGTCTGTTTTCTGTGGGAAAAATGCAGGAAAGATGCAGGTTTTCTGTGTCTCTTTGTCTCTGCTTTTCCACGTGGCAACACACATATACTTCAGGGCAATAAAACTAAGGCTGGTCTTTTTGGGGATGGGGACAGACCCCAGAGTAAGTTTTAAACAATTATTTGTTAAATATAACAAATAATTGTGTCTGATTTGTCTCAGTCGTTACAGTGTGAAGGTCAGCTGTCATCAGAACTTAAAGTCGGCATGAAATCAAAATTAAGAACTCTTATTTTTCTATGGAATATTGTAGTATTTATTATCAATAATTTATTCGTATACTTCATTATTTTTTTTTTTAATTCATGTGCCCTCGTAATCTTTAATTAAAAACATTCACCTGCCCTCCCCTCAAAACAACTCATTGTCTCTTCCTGTCACATGATATGGCACAAGGGCGGAGATATCTGGAACTGCCAGCAGATCCAGTGACGTAAGGGGAACATGCGGTCACTGGAGCTGATGCCAGTCACTGGGGTGTACAGTACACTCAAACATTGAAAGGAACATGTTGGAGGACATGCTCAGTCAGTCAGGCTGCATGTCCACTGGAGCAGAGCAAGCGACCAGAGCCAAAAACACTCACTCCATCAGTCAGTCTCTCTTGCGCTCTCTCGCTGTTTAGTGCCGTTGACCGTCCTCGTCATCCTCAATAAATAAAGTTCTTACAGTAACGTGAAGTGAGGGTGCTCGCAGTGAGTCTGGTGGAGAGAAATCCCCACAGACTGCAAACAGCATTCAGATCTGTCTCCATTTTGTTAGCAACGCCCAATTTCCAATGATCCAAACAATTCCCGAAAGACGAAATGAAGTCCCGCCCTCTCATTTTAGATGCCGTTTCACTCGGATAGACATCACAGTAGAGAAGAAAAGACAATCGCAATTTCCGCTTCATGCCGACTTTAACATTTGGATTTGACGGAAGCATGGATTTCAGCAGACCACACAGCGACTCCTTCACCCCTCTCTACCAGCTTAATTTTCTCCCAAAGCCCTCATCTAGGCAGGGTGAGGGGACAGGTTTGCTTATTTCCAACTCTTGAAAATTCACCCCTCTCACCTCTCTCTACACTAACACATCTTTTGAATATTACTGTTACAAATCCTGCCAAATTTGCCAACTATCATCCTTCAGGTCAACTGGGAAACTTCCTGGAAGAGCTAGATCTGCTGCTGTCTTCTTTCCCTCCGACACACAAAGCAGATAAACAGCATGAACTCTTTCTCACACATAACTATCACAGACAGCCATCTTGTCAGTCCATTACATTTCTCAGACTTCCTCATTCACCAGTTCTCTGTCCCTCACCCTTCATGCTCACCTCTAACTGCTCTTTTCACTGCATCTTCTCCTCTCTCTCCCCTGCAGGCTTCTCTTCTATAGTGTCAGCATCTCTTCCCTCCACTAACCAATTCTCTTTTCTTGATGTCAGTGAAGCTACAGAAACTTCAGTTTTACTTCAGACTAGTGTCACATCAGCTAATCACTGTTATGGCTCAAGGTTTAGTGTTCGCTCCTCTTCTTTTCTCCATATATGCATTCTTACAGACCATGATCATAAAGTCACATGACTTCTCTTACCATTGCTGTGCAGATGTCACACAGCTCTGACACTTCAACCCGATGACCCCACTGTGTCAGCCTGTATCTTTGCCTTCCTTTCAGATTTGTCTTGGAAGAAACACTGTCTCCAGCTTATACTTGCAAAGATTGGGCTTCTTGTAATTCCTGCCAACTCTTCAATTGAGCGAAACATCACTGTTCAACTGGGATCTACAACACTAACACCAACTATTACAGCAAGAAACCTGGGGCTAGTGATTTTTGGGTTCAACTGAGCTTTAACACTCAAATATTAACAACGGCCCAGTCATGCGGGTTCTTGTTTATTACATCAGGAAAATCAGACCCTTCCTGTCAGAGTATGTTACTCAGTCATAGTCATATAAATAGTTAGCTGTACCACTAACCCTAACAGTGATACAGGAAAGTATATTAACAGCAAACAAATTACTTTACCATATAAGCAGACAGACTCAGCAAATTAAAATGTATTTAAAGGTAGACAAGCAGGCTTGTTTTTATCCTCATCAGTCTATTTTAATGCTCATTTGTTTTGCTCTATAACACGCCTTCATGTGACATCAGCTGACTACTCCTGTTACTCCAGCGTCTCTGATGCTGATAGTGATGCTGTGATATTTAACTCTCTGTAGATTATGTTTTATCCCAGGAGTCTGGTGAGTGTTCGATATGTCTGGATGACATGGTTCAGGGGATACCATCGCTCAACTGGCCTGTCTCTGTGTCTACTACAAAGACTATATGACATTCACTATCACAGACATGTGCCCCTGCCCTTGCCACTATTGAGCCCCTGCCCCTTTGATCGTGAAAGTGAAAGTGCCCTTCGTGGTCGCATCGCGTGCCCCCATGTATATATATGCGGTATATATGCTCGCATCTGACTGGCTGGCCAATGTTCTAAGGTGTGCAAATATTTTCAGGAAACGCATGGCTAAAGTAGTTCTAGCAGGTCTTGACTGCATTGCAGTTCCATTTCACTTGTTTTCAGTTATTTCAATAGGTCCTTACAGCCTATAACCACAAAAGAACCAAAACCCACAACAACACCGAACAAGCAAATAAATATATGTTTTATTGTGTCCTGAAAGCACATACTCTCTCACGCGCTCTCTCTCTCTCTTTCAAATGTACACACATAACGGATTGCCAGACAGAGAACCGTGATTCGTCACTCCAGAGAAACGTCTCCACTGCTCTAGAGTCCAGTGGCAGCTGCTCGACCATGGAAACCCATTCCATGAAGCTCTCAAAGGCCACACGAAGTTTGGGGGCCTGTAGCTATTGACTTTGCAGAAAGTTGGCGACTTCTGCGCACTGTGCGCCTCAGCATGCGCTGACCCCGCTCTGTGATTTTTCGTGGCCTACCACTTCGTGGCTGAGTTGCTGTTGTTCCCAATTGCTTCCACTTTGTTATGATTAGAGATCAACCAATATATTGTTTTACCGATATTTTCCCGATATTTAAGCATTTTACCATAATCGGATATCGGTTTTGTAATATCAGATTTACCAATAAACGCCGCCATCTTGTTGATGTTTTGAGAATTGCACGCAGGATCGCCATTACAGCGCATGAGGAGACGAGACAACGGCGTGCACAGGTAAAGTATACTTACCTGCTTTGCTGTAATTAGTAAACTTTATTTAACATAACAGCCATTAATGTACAAATTAGATGTGTTGTATAAATGCCTGAAATGCTAGTTTATGCAGCTTGTCTCTAAGAAATAGAGCAAACTCACAGAGTCACGTAAGATAATCCATCAAGTCCTGTCCAAATAAAGATGTTACTTTGCATGAATTAAATAATACAGCCATGAATGAGCACATGTTGGAAATAAAAGCGCTGAATTTAATTCTCTCTCTGTTGTCTATGCTCATCATTAGTCTCGTGAAGTCGTCTGCATTTTGCTGTTCACGCAGAGGTTGATGCTCAGGAAATGCTCCATGGCCACTGCATGTAACTTTTAACAAGATTCACTTGTTTAAAACACCGTAATTTACTATCTAACCATTAATTCGCTAATAAACATCCAAATGTAAACAACTCTATGGAAATTAATTATTTATTATCTCCATGAGCGATCGCAGTTTGAGTATAGTTCTGTGTAAATGCATAGATAAGCAGCACTTTGTCAGCAGATATTTCATAATCTAGAACGACAAAAACATTATTAATAATTCTGATATAACATACCAGTTGAGAAATGCAATAAAATACGATGTTTTGTTTATTATATTGCAATATTCCAGAGAATATTATTGAGTTATTTAACATTATCCAGCGAATTATTCTTCACTCTTTAGCCTATTAAACAGCTTATAAATCTACTAAAACTGTAGTTTAAAATGAAGTATTACATTTCTGCTGTCAGGGTTCTATGTCTGTTTACTGTTGTGTTAGGTTTTGATCTGTCTCCTGTTCTGTTCATGTATTAGTTGCTTTGTCTTTCTCTTTGTCACATGTTCTTTTGTTCAGTTTTCCTGCCATTAGTTTGTTTCCTTGGTTACCCTGATTGGAGTTTATTAGTCCCAGCTGTTTCTTGTTAATTAGCCTCGTTTGCCCCTCTGTTCTCCCTGTATATATTCCCTGTGTTCTCTCTCAGTGTTGGTCGGTTCTCGTCTTTGTATCACGTCAGAGTGTTATGTTTAAGCTTGGTGTATGTAGTGTCTTCCTACTTCCTGGTATTAAAACTGCTTCATTGGATTCTCCTTGTTGAGTCTTTATCTACACTCATGCACCTTGACATCTGCAAAGTTGATATGACTTCAGTCTTTAATTTATTTTCTCCATTTAAAAACATTAGACATTCTACATTTATTTTGCTTATTGTTAACATTAGTGTTGCTGCTGATGCTTTTTATAAATAAAATTATTTCTGTAATATGAAGATTAAAATTTAAAAAAATGTATTGCTGTATAAATAAGATTTGTTTTCTATGCAAGGAGGGAGTGATTGTTATAAATAAAATGGTTTGTTCAGTTCAGTGGTGTTGTAATCGTGTCAAAAACAGAAGTATAACAGTAAATAAATATTGGTTCTGCATATCGGTTATCGGGCACATAAACACAAAAATTATCGGTTCTAAAAATCAATATCGGTCGATCACTAGTTATGATACCACTAACAGTTGACTGTGGAATATTTAGTAGTGAGGAAATTTCACGAATGGACTTATTGCACAGGTGGCAACCTATCACGGTACCATGCTTGAATTCACTGAGCTCCTGTGAGCGACCCATTCTTTCACAAATGTTTGTAGAAGCAGTCTGCATGCCTAGGTGCTTGATTTTATACACCTGTGGCCATGGAAGTGATTGGAACACCTGCTGAATTCAATGATTTGGAGGGGGTCCCAATACTTTTGGCAATATAGTGTGTATATATATATATATATATATATATACACACTACCAGTCAAAAGTTTGGACACAGTAAGATTTTTAATGTTTTTAAAAGAAGTTTTGTCTACTCACCAAGGCTGCATTTATTTAATTAAAAATACAGTAAAAACAGTAATATTGTGAAATATTATTACAATTTAAAATAATTGTTTTCTGTTTGAATATATTTTATAAAGTAATTTATTCCTGTGATCAAAGCTGAATTTTCAGCATCATTACTCCAGTCTTCAGTGTCACATGATCCTTCAGAAATCATTCTAATATGCTGATTTGTTGCTCAAGAAACATTTATTGTGTACAATTGTGCAAAATATTTGTGTACAATATTCTTTTTTTCAGGATTCTTTGAAAGTTCAAAAGAACAGCATTTCTTTGAAATATAATCTTTTGTAACATTATAAATGTCTTTACTGTCACTTTTGATCGATTTAATGCATCCTTGCTGAATAAAAATAATAATTTCTTTAATTTCTTTTCAAAAAATAAAAATAAAAATTCTTACTGACCCCAAACTTTTAAACGGTAGTGTATAATGTTAAAAAGCTTTGTATTTCAGATAAATGCTGTTTTTTGAACTTTCTATTCATCAAAGAATCCTGAAAAAACTGCTTTCAACATTGATAATAATCATAAATGTTTCTTGAGCAGCAGATCAGCATATTAGAATGATTTCTGAAGGATCATGTGACACTGAAGACTGGAGTAGTGATGCTGAAAATTCAGCTTTGCCATCACAGGAATAAATTACTTTATAAAATATATTCAAACAGAAAACAGTTATTGTAAATTGTAATTATATTACAATATTACTGTTTTACTGTATTTTTAATTAAATAAATGCAGCCTTGGTGAGCATACGAAACTTCTTTTAAAAACATTAAAAAATCTTACCGTTTCCAAACTTTTGACTTTTGATATATATATATATACAGGTGCTGGTCATATAATTAGAATATCATCAAAAAGTTGATATATTTCACTAATTCCATTCAAAAGTGAAACTTGTATATTATATTCATTCATTACACATAGACTGATATATTTCAAATGTTTATTTCTTTTAATTTTGATGATTATAACTGACAACTAAGGAAAATCCCAAATTCAGTATCTCAGAAAATTAGAATCTTACTTAAGACCAATACAAAGAAAGGATTTTTAGAAATCTTGGCCAACTGAAATGTATGAACATGAAAAGTATGAGCATGTACAGCACTCAATACTTAGTTGGGCCTCCTTTTGCCTGAATTACTGCAGCAATGCGGCGTGGCATGGAGTCGATCAGTCTGTGGCACTGCTCAGGTGTTATAAGAGCCCAGGTTGCTCTGATAGTGGCCTTCAGCTCTTCTGCATTGTTGGGTCTGGCATATCGCATCTTCCTCTTCACAATACCCCATAGATTTTCTATGGGGTTAAGGTCAGGCGAGTTTGCTGGCCAATTAAGAACAGGGATACCATGGTCCTTAAACCAGGTACTGGTAGCTTTGGCACTGTGTGCAGGTGCCAAGTCCTGTTGGAAAATGAAATCTGCATCTCCATAAAGTTGGTCAGCAGCAGGAAGCATGAAGTGCTCTAAAACTTCCTGGTATACGGCTGCGTTGACCTTGGACTTCAGAAAACACAGTGGACCAACACCAGCAGATGACATGGCACCCCAAACCATCACTGACTGTGGAAACTTTACACTGGACCTCAAGCAACGTGGATTGTGTGCCTCTCCTCTCTTCCTCCAGACTCTGGGACCCTGATTTCCAAAGGAAATGCAAAATTTACTTTCATCAGAGAACATAACTTTGGACCACTCAGCAGCAGTCCAGTCCTTTTTGTCTTTAGCCCAGGCGAGACGCTTCTGACACTGTCTGTTGTTCAAGAGTGGCTTGACACAAGGAATGCGACAGCTGAAACCCATGTCTTGCATACGTCTGTGCGTAGTGGTTCTTGAAGCACTGACTCCAGCTGCAGTCCACTCTTTGTGAATCTCCCCCACATTTTTGAATGGGTTTTGTTTCACAATCCTCTCCAGGGTGCAGTTATCCCTATTGCTTGTACACTTTTTCTACCACATCTTTTCCTTCCCTTCGCCTCTCTATTAATGTGCTTGGACACAGAGCTCTGTGAACAGCCAGCCCCTTTGCAATGACCTTTTGTGTCTTGCCCTCCTTGTGCAAGGTGTCAATGGTCGTCTTTTGGACAACTGTCAAGTCAGCAGTCTTCCCCATGATTGTGTAACCTACAGAACTAGACTGAGAGACCATTTAAAGGCCTTTGCAGGTGTTTTGAGTTAATTAGCTGATTAGAGTGTGGCACCAGGTGTCTTCAATATTGAACCTTTTCACAATATTCTAATTTTCTGAGATACTGAATTTGGGATTTTCCTTAGTTGTCAGTTATAATCATCAAAATGAAAAGAAATAAACATTTGAAATATATCAGTCTGTGTGTAATGAATGAATATAATATACAAGTTTCACTTTTTGAACGGAATTAGTGAAATAAATCAACTTTTTGATGATATTCTAATTATATGACCAGCACCTGTATATATATATATATATAAAATACAGTTTTTGCCTTTTCTCTTAACCCTTGGTTTTGTTTTAGACATTTGTGCTCTCTTCCCCACACTTCTCAGGTGGTGCTGAATAGAGTGTAAATTACTCTCCACTGTTGCTCTGCTTTTCCTACATCTCATTTGAAGAGGTGGAAAAAGGAAGCTCATCAATCCTTGGCTTAATTGAGGACAGAACATGAATTGGTGACAGGAATTTTAGAGGCTCTAACTGTTTAGTGTTATCTGAAAGTCTCTTCCTAATCTCCTTTGATAACTCCAGCATGTCGTCCCTGCACCTGCGTTTCATGTCCTGTTCAGCTTGGTCACTTATTCCATTGGCTTCAAACAAAGCAAGACAGAACTGCACCCCAAAGTCAACAGCATGTGGCAAAAGATTCTCATTAGAAAAGTTAAACTCATAATGTTTTGCCAGCTCTGGAATGTCTTCGGCAAACCTATGCGCTCAAGAAGGGACCAGTAAAATGTTAGAAGTTCCGTTAGAAGTTTTGCAGGATCGGGTTTGTCAAGTTAAAAGATTTTATTACGTCTGTTTAACTCGAAACAATTGGTTGGAGGAATTTCAGGCAGATCAGGTTAATATTGTCACTGCACATTTGGTACAGCAATTCCGCAGAATAGCTTCTTTCACTGTCTTTTGTTAACTGGAAATGCAACTTAAGCTCCTCGTGCTGTGAAAGGATCCGGTTGATACACTAATAGCAAGCCATCTAGTGTCAGACAGTTGCAGAATCTTCAGATGGGTTTCACCTACATTTATGGTTTTGTACAGTTCAGAATATTTTTAAAGACGCTGGGTGGCATTTGAAAACCAACTGTAGGTCTGAGAAACCATGTACTCAACATTTCTGGGGAGGACAATGACGGCTTTTGATGCACAGAGCTGAAGAGAATGGCACACACACTTTATGTAGACAATATGAGGATTGCAGTCACGGAATTTCTGTAGCACTGAGTTATACATTCCCATACATTGTGTTACAGCCATCCGTTGTGAGACCAATGCAATTCAGTATGGACAATTTGTTGTCATCCAGGAATTTGAACAAAGCATTTGCTATGGTCAGTGAATCACCAGCAACTATATTTATCATTCCTGCAAAAGTGCTAATGATTTGTGAGAGCTTCTTGCTGTAATATCTGATATCTGATAATGTCATATGTAAACTTGATTGGGCATCTGTGTATTTATACATCCGATGTACACTCTATTTCCCAATATCCAATGTGAAGAGGACTGATGAGAGAGCGGGAGCGAGAGAGTTTGAACAAGGTTTGCAGCCTTCTTATTTCTGCTTTAACATTTAAACTAGAATGCTGGTTCTAGTTTTTTCTTTTCTAATTAGTGATTACTTGACTAAAACAGACCATTAATAAAATTATATAATGTAAAATTGTTTCATATTATTTATTATTATTACATTTTATTATTTTGGCATTAGCTAAATTTAATGTGTTTTACTACTTTGTAGCATTGTTAACATCACTGTATGAAAGAGATGATAATTAACTGATAATTAAAAATATTTGTTAATCACATGTATAGGCGTATTCATTGTAATGTAGGCCTAATCACAACGACCACCTCCATATATCATCTCTGAGTGCAAAACTGCTCTAGAACTAAAAATACTTAATAATAAATATAATAAATACATGAATGATATACACTTGTTAATGTGTGTTTATTTTTGTTTGCAGTTTTTAATAGTAGGCCTATTTAATGATCGTGAACAATTAAGCGCACTCAAATGTTGATCGATGCTCTTCTCAGTGCCAACAGTGGCAAAATTCTTGAATATGACTCAAATTCATTTATGTTTTGACATATTTATTATCTTAAAAACTTTGTAACGATCACACACTTCCTCAAATTTATTTATCTTTATTATATTTTTTGCGAATATAGAATAATGTTGAATTTTCAAGTTGATTACTCATAAAATAGGTGAAGTATTAGTATCTTTTGTCTCTCATAGCTGCACTTGTTCACTTGAAAACTGGTTGAGCTGGAATGTTCTCTCAAATACACACAGGTTTTTCTTGCTGCCAGAAATTAAAAGTGAAAATAGATTGTGTTTTACCTGCAACATTTTATATCTGAGCTTAACATTCTTTAAATTGGTAAAACTAGCCAAAAACTCTTTTTAGCTGTTTATCATGAATTTATTTGCTCTTAGAAGCCTTGAACATTTCAATCAAGGTGATTTTTCTGAGGTGAGGTGCTTCAGCATTAACCTAGTAGCTATAAAATACTAACTTAATGAAGTACACAACGAAACATCTTGATATTATTATCTTAAAGGGTTAGTTCACCCAAAAATGAAAATTCTGGCTGGGAGATCAGTGATGAAGTCGACTCCTAGGTGTGACCAGGGTCGGTTGGGAACGGGCAGAGGTAAGAGCTTGCCGGATGGTAAATGGCGTGGGCTCTTCGAGATGGCGCATTCCTTACAGCCCTGCACGTACCTTCTGACATCTGCTGCCATGTTGGGCCACCAGAAGCGTTCCCTCAGCAGCGAGAGGGTTTCATTGGCCCCCGGGTGACCAGTGCCAAGTGACGTGTGGGCTGAGTGGATGAGAGGAGTGCGTCGTGATCTCGTGATGTAGCACAAGCCTGGTGGGCAACCCGGCGGAGCGTTGGTGGAGGCATTGGAGGAGGGTACGGACTCCTCGGACCAGGAGATGGGGCTGACTATAAGTTTATTTGGAATGATGGGTTCTGGATCTTCTTGGATTTCTTCTGGAGCATGGAGACGGAGAGAGCATCTGCTTTACATTCTTTGGGCCAGGACGATAGGAGATGGTGAAATTAAATCTGGTAAGAACAAAGCCCAGCGGGCTTGTCTGGGATTGAGTCTTTTGGCGGATCGTAAGTATTCTAGGTTCTTGTGGTCTGTGAGAACTTGAAAGGGTGTTTGGCTCCTCCAACCAATGCCTCCACTCCTCCAGGGCGAGCTTCACAGCTAGGAGTTCTCGGTTGCCGATGTCGTAGTTTCTCTCCGCCGGGTTGAGCTTGCGGGAGAAGAAGGCGCATGGATGGAGTCGGCTGGGATTCACCTGCTGCTGGGACAACACCGCTCCAACTCCGGTGGTGGAAGCATCCACCTCGACAACGAAGGGCAGCTCTGGGTTGGGGTGGATGAGGAGAGGAGCGGTGGTGAAGGCTTCCTTGAGCTGGTCGAATGCTTTCGTGGCCTCAGGGGTCCAGGACAGAGACTTGGGCTTGTATCTGAGCAGGTTGGTGAGTGGACTGGCAAGGGAGCTGTAATTGTGGATGAAACGGCGGTAGAAGTTAGAGAATCCGAGAAATCTTTGCAGTTCTTTGATGGATGAGGAGTTGGCCAGTTTTTGATGGCTTCCACCTTCCCTCGTCCATCCGGATGCCACTGCTGTCAATGATGTAACCGAGGAAATGCACTGAAGACTGATGGAATGAACATTTCTCTGCCTTGAGGAATAGATGGTACTTGCGAGTTGTTGGAGGACCTCCGCAACGTGGTGGCAATGTTCGGCCAGGCTCCAGGAGTAGATTAAGATGTCATCAATGTAGACCAGGACGAACCGATGGAGATACTCCCGAGCACCTCATGAATGAAATCCTGGAATACGGAGGGGCGTTGACCAGGCCATACGGCATAACGAGGTACTCGTAGTGGCCGGTAGGTGTCACAAAGGCGGTCTTCCACTCGTCCCCTCGCGTATCCGGATGAGGTTATGCAGCGCTGCGGAGGTCCAGTTTAGTGAAGACAGTGGCACCACGGAGATGTTCTAGGGCTGAAGGGACGAGAGGAAGGGGATAACGGAACTTGACTGTGATATTGTTCAAGGCGCGGTAGTCTATGCAGGGCCTCAAGCCTCCGTCCTTCTTGGCCACGAAGAAGAAGCTTGAAGCAGCAGGGGAAGTGGATGGTCGAATGTATCCTTGTGAGAGAGCCTCCTTTATATACTCCTCCATGGCCTTCTCCTCCGGGATGGATAGAGGGTATATCCTTCCCCTAGGCACTGGTTCACCCGGAAGCAGATCGATGGCACAGTCCCATGGCGGTGTGGAGGCAGCTTGGAGGCTCGTTGAGGGCAGAATACATCGCTGAAGGGGCGTAACACTCTGGGATGTCGATAGAGCGTTGGTCCACTGGGCTCTCGATGGTCGTGGCAAAGACAGGAAGAGCTTCGGAGCGTGGAGTACGTGGGATTGGGAGCCCAGGGAAGCAGTCGTGGAAACAGGTTTCGCCCCACTTCAGGACCTCGCCAGTTCTCCAGGAGAGTGTTGGGTTGTGCTGCTCCAACCAGGGGCGCCCTAGGATCACGTCAGCGGTGGATCCCTCCAGAACCAGCAGATGGAGGTGTTCGACGTGAAGCAGGCCGACTTGAATCTGGATGGCATCGGTGCAGCGGCGAATGTGTTTACGGCTTAAGGATTCTCCTGTCACTGATCGTATCTGGTAGGTGGTCGGCGTGGCCGTGGTCTTGATGCGGAGCTGGCGACAGAGGGTCCCGGAGATGAAGTTGCCGGCTGACCCAGAATCGAGGAGGGCAACAACTGGAAGGGAAGTGTCAGAAGCAGTAAGTGTTACAGTTGTGGTGAGTGGTTTCATCTTCTTAATAGATGGTATGATGGCACTCACCATGGGTCGTGGAGGACGAATTGGGCATGTGGAGAGGATATGCCCAGGAGAACCGCAGTATAAACATAGATTCTGGGTCAGCCGCCTCTGTCGCTCAGCCGGGGAGAGCCGAGTGCCTTCCAGAGACATGGGTTCGTTGGCTGGTTCTGGGGGGCTGACGGATTCTGGTCGGCGGGCTGAGATGGCGAACAGCGGCTGGTCCTGGTGTTCTTCAAGACACGACTGCATACGAGTGGCGAAACGAATGGAGAGTTGAATGAATCGTTCCAGGCCGATGGAATCCTCGTATGCAGCGAGATGCAACCGCACGCGAGGATCCAGTCCTTGACGATATGTTGTAATCAAAGCCTGCTCATTCCAGCCGCTGGATGCTGCGAGTCCGAAACTGCAAGGCATATTCATTAACAGAAAGCGATCCTTGTTTTAAATTGTAGAGTTTCTCACCAACAGAAGAATCAGAGATGGGCTTCCCGAACACTTCGCGGAAGTGAGCCACAAAACCGGAGTATGATTGAGTGATGGGATGGTTTTGAGACCAGATAGAGTCAGCCCATCGGAGCGCTTTGCCTTGCAGTTGGGAGATGATGAACGCCACTTTCGATGTTTCAGTGGGGAAATTGTGCGGTTGCATCTCCAGGACCAGCGAGCACTGCAGGAGGAATCCGCTGCAGTCCTCCGCCGAACCAGAGTAGGGCGCTGGTTTAGCCATGGGACTGGCGTGCGCGGGTGGTGAAGGAGAGGTAGCGGTGTTTGCGGAAGTGATCGCTGGGATGGGTGATGCTGGAGTGGTGGAAAGAGCTCGCCGAAGGACATCGACGAGCTCCTGAATGGGATCCGGTTGGCTCATGCTGTGTGTGAAGATGAGGTTTTCAGGTCCGGTCTTCTGTTACAATACAGACTGGGCAGAGGCAGAGGTAACGGTAAACAGGACTTTATTATCACACACAGCAGAGCAGACGGTAGTGCAGGTAAGTGATGATGAATGTAGTAAGTAGTGAAGGTGATGATAAATAGTGATACTGTCCTTTTTGTAGGTTTGCAGGAGTGATGAATGATGATGAGGTGAAGAGATGGCTGACGAGGATGACTGGAGACATTCACACACAAACTGGAACAACACGAGGAGACTTGGAGACGAAGGAGACAGGTAGGTAGCTTCAATGGAGTCCAAGAGGTAAGCATATAGCATTCTATGTGCGCATGAGACCGGACAGTGAGTGAATGTGTGTGAGTGTGTTTTATGCTGGTGATGATGAGTGAGTAGATGAGGTGCAGGTGCAGATGATTAGTACTCCGGGATTGAGTGCGCTGTGATTGGGTGATGTTGGAACCTGGCGTGTCTGTGACAAAAGGTACTAAAACATATTTAAATCAGTTCATGTGAGTACAGTGGTTCAATATTAATATTATAAAGCAACGAGAATATTTTTGGTTCGCCAAAAACAAAAACGACTTACATAGTGATGGCGATTTCAAAACACGCTGCTTCAGGAAGCTTCGGAGCATTATGAATCAGCATGTTGAATCAGCGGTTCGGAGCGCCAAAGTCACGTGATTTCAGCAGTTTGGCGGTTTGACACGCGATCCGAATCATGATTCGATACGCTGATTCATAATGCTCGAAGCTTCCTGAAGCAGTGTTTTGAAATCAGCCATCATTAAATAAGTCATTATTTAGTTTTTGGCGCACCAAAAATATTCTCGTCGCTTATAATATTAATATTGAACCACTGTACTCACATGAACTGATTTAAATATGTTTTTAGTACATTAATGGATCTTGAGAGAGGAAATGTCATTGCTGGCTATGGAGGCCTCACTGAGCCATCGGATTTCAACAAAAATATCTTAATTTGTGTTCAAGATTAACGAAGGTCTTACGGTTGTGGAACAGCATGAGAGTGAGTTATAAATTACATTATTTTCATTTTTGGGTGAACTAACCCTTTAATTGTATTTTTTTTTTTTTTTGTTAGTTTGTCTCAAAATGTGATCGAATTGACAGAATTTTATGTGTAAGCTGTTGTTACAAACTTGTTCACCAAACATACTTTATATGACAGATTTTCACAGGGTTGCAGAAACCAAATCTCGTTTTTATCACACACCCTTAGTTTTACAAAACATTATCACATCTGACGTGCCTAACCATAAAATTTCTGTCACATATATTATATTTATAACTTATATAACTTTTCTTGAAGTTGCAGTTTGGTATGATAATTAGCCTAAAACTGTCATGTTTTGGTTACATGGTAGGCCTTTGATTTCTATAAATGCTAAAGTTGCACTGTTCTGCAAAGAATTTTAAATTCTTTTCATATGTCAGTGTGACTCATCAGTCTTACTCGTGCGGTCTTCATGAAGAATAAATTAATCATGGAGGACACACAAACATTCAGCGATGGAGATTTTTCTCCAGGATGCAGGTATATCAAAATCCTCATGATCATGATGTTATAGAAAATGCAATGTCACATAATGGGGTATTCTGGGTGTTTGCAATGGACGTTAAGGTGTTCTAAATGGTTTTCTAATATTCTTGTGCTGAGATATAGTTAGGACCCTGAGGGTGTCTATACACTGGGTGACATTTTCCTTATGCAATATCAACAATCTTCAACCTGAAGCTTCTCTTAGACAAAAATTCTCTATGTGAGGTTTATCTACTTTTAAAATCTCTATTCTGCTATCTCTGCTCTGTTAATGTCAATGTCACAGATCAAAGCCACTGGAGTCTAGCTGTGTGTCCATGAAGAGTGACCGGTCTATGGATAACATAATAAAATTTAAGGAAAAAAACACAACTGATCTGAGGTACAACATTTCTGTATAGATAGATAGAAAGATTCTCCCATGTGAAGTTTAATTATTTTCATGTAAAATCAACCATATGCATTCTTGTCTTTATTCTGTTATTTCTATTCTAATGTTTAAATTCTATTAAAGTCAATTTCACAGGGAGAGATCAAGCTCACCGAGCCCAGCTTTGTGTCCATGAAGAGTGACCAGTCTATGGTCAACATAATAAAATTTAAGGAAAACATACATCAACTTATCTGAGGTACAACATTTCTGTCTAGATAGATAGATAGGTACTCTATGTGAGGTTTGTCTATGTGCCAAATCAACCAAATTAATTCTTGTCTGTATTCTGTTCTCTATTCAAATGTGTCTGTTAATGTGGATACCACAGGGAGGGATCAAGCTCACCGGAACCCAGCTATGTGTCCATGAAGAGTGACCAGTCTATAGACAACCTAATAACATTTAAGGGAAAACACACATCAACTGATCTGAGGTACAACATTTCTGTCTAGATAGATAGACAATCAGAGTCTCCATGGGAGTTTTTTTAACGTAAAATCAGTTGTATACATTCTTAACTCTAATCTGTTATCTCTCTTTTAATGTTTATATTCTATTTCAGTCGATTCCACAGGGAGAGATCAAACTCACAGCCCAGCTGTGTGTCCATGAAGAGTGACCAGTCTATGGTCAACATAATAAAATTTAAGGGAAAACACACATCAACTAATCTGAGGTACAACATTTCTGTTTGTAATAGGTGTGTTCGACTTCATGTAGTGCTGCACAGACTGATCGGGTCTGACTTTAAGCAGTTCCTCTTGGTTATATATTTTGACATGAGACGCTGCAGACGGCATGTCACTGAGGCAAATGCCATCAAAGTACAACGAGAGCGATTAGAGGGCAGACAGCAGGGTCAGCCATCAGAGCTTTTACAGAGCTTCTGCACAAGCTCTGATTGCAACACAGTTGTTTCATGCATGAAATCAATCATGAAACGATTAAGGACTTTCCTCCATCTCGTCTATTCTGCCTTTTACTTCCTGCCCTCCATATGGATTTAGTCCATCATCAGAATCACAAACAAGCCATTGACCCTTTTTATTGTTATTTAAATAGTAAAGGCTTATGTTGAACTTTATTCTTGCACACGCAGGCACTGTAATACACAATACATGCTCTGATTGCTGCAAATAAATGTTTGAAACTTTTATTAAAAATTACATCTATTCCACCTGAGAAAGAAAGCAGACACTGTGCAATTCTCACTACTGGGACAGACAAATTGTCCAGCTTGATGGCTCTGTTTTCAACTCCTCCCTGACTCCAAGTGGCAAATTTTTAATTTTAGATTCATGCTTTGGGCTACTGATACTTGTTCAAAAGTAACTTCTTGTTTCGTAAAGCACTCTCAAACTCAACATTCAGAATCTCACTGTCAGTATAGCTTGTAGAGGTGGTTAAAAAAGTTTTCAATGCATCACGATCTTCATTTTAACAATCTTAAAATCAATTCTAAAATCACAAAACTGATGTTTTAGTCTCAGCTTTTTCAGTTGATGCATGAATAAAACCACCAAACAGTGATTAGTGTTTCCATTATTAAATGCTGTTTCGATAAAAGTGTCAGCTTTCAAATTCTGTCAACTTTTATCAAAATTTAGACAATAAATTTAGTTTTGATGCTCTTGTGGCATAAGAGATTGCTTTTTCTGATTGAATTAAATGGCAATGTGAACCGGCAATGTGAACCTAAATGGCAATGTGAACCTGGCAATTTTCTTTAATCTGGAACTGCCTCTTCCATGTATGTCATTTTCACACACTGTTAATTTCCGTAAATGGAAATCAATTAATCCGTCAGATTTTGCAGGCTCTGTTGTTCCCTCTCTTGGTGATCTCCAGTCGGCTCCTCTTGAAGATAAGATTCTACAGCTGAATACTGTTCTTGCATCTAATTTGGATTCTTTTGCTCCCTTGAAGTCCCGCAGTGTCTCTTTTGCTCGTTCTGCCCCTTGGTATAATGATGACCTGCGTTCTAAGAAAGCAGCTTGCTGAAAATTGGAGCGCAAGTGGCGTGACTCAGGTCTGAATGTATTTTATCAGCCCTGGAAAGACCACTTAGGGGTATATAAAGCTGAAATTGAGTCTGCAAGATCTGTTTATTTCTCTCAGATTATAGATAGCAATCAAAGTAATCCTAGACATCTCTTTCACACTATAAAAAGACTTCTCAAAGTTAATGTTGGCACTTCTATCCCTGTCTCAAATCAGTTGTGTAATGATTTTCTTCATTTCTTTAGTTCTAAAGTTGATAATGTTTATAAACTTATTCATGCTGCACCTGTTTCCGCTTCTACATTATGCTTGCCTAGTTTCTCTGGCATATCCTTCTCTACCTTTTCTCAAATTGACTCTGAGCTGCTCACTAGGGAGGTGTCACGTATGAAAGTCACCACTTGCTTACTTTACCCCCTCCCTACAAGCTTGTTTAAATCTTGTTTGGATTCATTGTGCCCTGCTGTTCTCAGCATTGTTAATGATTCCCTGCGTACTGGTGTCGCACCAGCAGCATTGAAAACTACTGCTGTAACACCTGTTCCAAAAAGCATAATGTTGATTTGGATAACTTAAATAATTATCGTCCTACATCAAATCTTCCTTTTCTTGCAAAAATTGTTGAACGTGTTGTGGCTTTGCAGCTACACAATCATCTTATAGTAAATAATCTTTTGAACCCCTTCAGTCTGGCTTTCGAAAATTTCAAAGTACTGAGACACCCTTGGTCAAGGTCACCAATGACCTGTTAATAGCCTCAGACTTTGGTTCTCTTTCTATTCTGATCCTTCTGGATCTTAGTGCCGCTTTGATACTGTCAATCACAATCTGTTACACTTGGCTTGCTTTTAAGATCACTTGGGCTTAATTATCACTTTTATGCAGACGATACTCAGATTTACATTCACTTTAAGCCTAGTCAAAATCTGGACCTTCCTTTTTTAGCACATTGTATTTCTGAGATAAAAACATGGATGTCCCAAAACTTTTGTGTCTCAATAGTGATAAGACAGAGGTCTTGCTTATTGGCACCTCTCATCAGCTTTGTAAAGCTGGTTCACTATTTTTAAACGTAGATGGCTCTGTTTTGGAATCACAAACCAAATTAAAAATCTTGGAGTAATATTTGATTCAAGTTTGTCTTTTGACTCTCATGTTCAGTACAGGGTAAAGAACTCCTTTTTCATCTCAGAAATATTGCTAGACTCCGCTCTATGTTATCGTTTTCTGTGACTGAAAGGCTTATTAATACTTTTGTGTTTTCCCGCATTTACTATTGCAACGCACTTCTGGCTGGGGTTCCTAAATGCACACTGAACAAACTGCAATGTGTGCAAAATTCAGCTGCTAGGATCCTGACCGGAGTCAGGAGAAATGAGCATATTACACCAATTCTCAAGTCCTTGCACTGGCTTCTGGTCAGGTTCGAGTTGATTTTAAAGTCCTCATGCTCACATATAAGGCACTGCATGGTCTGGCCCCCAGTATCTGTCTGCACCTTTAACCTTATACACACCCAAGCGTCACTTACGCTCCTCACAAGATGGTCTATTGGCAGTCCCACAGACACTGCTGCGTTCTGTAAGGGATAGGGCCTTCTCATCCTACGCTTCTAGGCTTTGGAATGCACTCCTCCTAACATCAGAGATGCACAGAATTTGAGAAGCTACTTTAAAGGCGCTATATAAAAATAAAATTATTATTATTATTATTATTATTATTAACCGATCATCTCTTCCTCTTCTCCAATAACTTTTCTCTCTTTAATTAATGCTGTATTCTATTATTTTATTCTTTCAGTCATTACTCTCAACTGATCAAAAGAGGATTCGAATCAAATCTTCTGAAGAAGTTTCAGTGTCTGTATGAAAGAACAGCAAAGCAGGGAAACCCAACACTCCTGAATGAGATCTACACAGAGCTCTACATCACAGAGAGTGAAAGTAGAGAGATCATTAAAGAGCATGAGGTGAGACAGATCGAGACACAATCCAGGAGAGCAGCAACAGAGGACACACCAATTAAATGCAATGACATCTTTAGACCTTTACCTGGACAAGACAAAACCATCAGAACTGTGCTGACAAAGGGAGTCGCTGGCATTGGAAAAACAGTTTCTGTGCAGAAGTTCATTGTGGACTGGGCTGAAGGGAAAAGAATCAGGACGTCCAGCTCATATTTCCACTTCCTTTCAGAGAGCTCAACTTGATGAAGGACAAAACACTCAGTCTTTCAGATCTTCTTCATGTCTTTTTCCCTGAAATCAAAGAAATGAAACCATTAAGTGATGAATATAAAGTGTTGTTCATCTTTGATGGTCTGGATGAGTGTCGTCTATCTCTGAATTTTAATGTGAAACTGTGTAATATATCTGAATCAGCCTCAGTAGATGTGCTGCTGACGATCTCATTGCGGGAATCTGCTTCCTCTGCTCTCATCTGGATCACCTCCAGACCAGCAGCAGCTGATCTCATCCCCTTTGAGTGTGTCCATCGAGTAACAGAGGTGCAAGGCTTCAATGAGGAAGGAGGAATACTTCAGGAAGAGAATCAGTGATCAGAATCTGGCCAATACAATCATCACCCACCTGAAGTCATCAAGGAGCCTCCACATCATGTGCCACATCCCAGTGTTCTGCTGGATCTCAGTCACTGTTCTGGAGAAGATGTTGAGTGAAGCAGAGAGGAGAGATTCCCAAGACTCTTACTCAAATGTACACACACTTCCTGATCATTCAGACCAACATCAAACATAAAAAGGACTATGAGAAGACAGTGGAGGATGAAAGCATGATAGTTAAACTGGGAAAATTGGCTTTTCAGCAGCTTGTGAAAGGCAACCTGATCTTCTATGAAGAAGACCTGAGAGAGTGTGGCATTGATGTGACAGAAGCATCAGTTTACTCAGGATTGTGCACTCAGATCTTCAAGGAGGAGTTTGACTTGTATCAAGGGAAAGTCTTCTGCTTTGTTCATCTGAGCATTCAGGAACATCTAGCAGCTTTATATGCTCATCTCTCTTTTAAAATCAAAAACAGAAATGTGTTTGACCAAACCGAAAGAAATATGCGTTATTATCTGAGCTGAATCAGAAAGCTGTGACTGAGGCTTTCCAGAGTAAGAATGGACATCTGGACCTTTTCCTGCATTTTCTTCTGGGTCTATCATTGGAGTCCAATCAGACTCTCTTACGAGAACTACTGACACAGACAGGAAGCTGCTCCTACAACAAAGAGGAAACAGTTCAGTACATCAAACAGAAAATCAGGGAGAATCACTCTCCAGAGAGATCCATCAATCTGTTCCACTGTCTGAATGAACTGGGTGATGATTCACTGATGCAGGAGATCCAACATTATCTGAAATCTGGAAAAATAGGAGAAACTAAACTCTCCTCTTCACAGTGGTCAGCTCTGGTTTATGTGTTGCTGACATCAGAGCAGAAGATGGATGTTTTTGATCTAAAACAGTTTATTGGAGTACAAAATACAGCAGATGAAGTTCTTCAGAAGCTGCTGCCTGTGGTTAAAGAATCCAGATCAGTTCAGTAAGTCACACTGACAATAATTACTACTCTGATAAAACATGATCACATGTATGATTTTAGCATGTGCTTTTTACTAAAGCAACAAAAGGGGGTATTTTCACCCATTTCCATTACTGGCAGCAGGTGCGGATTATCACTGGCAAAGACCTCGGGCCCAACAAAGCACCTGGAAGGTTTTTCTTAACATTTTGCATTTTCAGGCCATGTGAGTTCCTGAACGTGATGGATGATGGGATACATTTAGCCTCAAATACTGCTCTGAAACAGTATTAGAGTCATTGTGGATTTAGTGCATTAAGGGCACTGAGCTTTGGCATTGATCAGACCTGGGACAGCGCTCTAAAGTGGCTAAGACCACAAGTGCAAGTATTTTTTTCCCCAGATTGTTTTGTTAAGGTAATGACATCTTTATGTCATGGTCACATGATGTGAAGTAGAGGCGTAAACAATCCTACGTGACCTGGGATAATCAGAAATTAGGATTATTAATAAATTATTATTTTTCATTTTAAATTAAGAATGACAAAGACACTGCAGCATTAATACACTGCTATATTATTTTATATTACAATATTATTGCATTATATTCTGTATATATTTATGTCTTAGAAATATCATTATTATATAATAAGAACTGTCGGGCTTGAGGAATCTCAGAGTTTCATTTGACAATGCTTTGACTATGGTTAAAAATAAATAAACTTAGATATTCAAATTTTAAACCTTTAATGTGGCAAATCAAAGTTAGAAATTACAGTATCATGACAACACTAGTGTATCATCTGCAAACTGATGAAACAGGAGAGATTTTATTCATTAAATATGGCAGATAATGACTCCGGACACTGATGCAAAGTGGAGACCAACTGTACATTATCCTGCTTATTACACAAATACTTACTAAATAAATGATAAATGCACATGATACATTGATTTAAATATAAATGATCTCATTAAATGAAAAGAAATATAAGATAAACTGGTAACACTTTACAATAAGGTTTCATGGTAACACTTTATTTTTCCTTGTTACACATTACATGTAGTTACCGTAGTAATAACTATAAATTATGCATAATTACATGCAACTAACACTAAACTAAACCCCAACCCTAATCCTAACTCTATAATTTGTACATGTAGTTAATTATTATTACACAGTACTTAAATTCATATTTACACTGTAACACGGACACCTTTAAATAAAGTGTAACCGGTTTCATTTGTTAATAGTAGTTAATGTATTAACTAACATGAACTAACAATAAGAAATACATTTGTTACAGTATTTATTAATCTTTGTTAATGTTAGTTAATAAAAATACAGTCGTTCATTGTTTGTTCTTATTAGTTCAGTGCATGAACTAATGTTACCAAATACATTTTTGATGCAAAAATACATTTTTATATATATTTATAGATTTTGTTGAAGATTTTTGGGGTACTCACAAATATTTTAATTAAATTGAAATGAACCTCCTCAAGCACCATGTAGAAGCAGGTTTCACCATAGACTGGATTGTCTCTCTTTCAGATTGTAAGTTCCTGCTTATCTGAGCTGTAGATCCTAAACTGAGAGAATGAAGAGTGTCATTTTTCTCTACAGGTTGATTAATTGTGGTGTGACAGATGAAGGTTGTGCTGGTCTGGCTTCAGCTCTGAGATCAAACCCCTCACACCTGAGAGAACTGGATCTGTCATTAAATAATCTTGGAGACACCAGAGTGAATCTGCTTTCTGATGGACTGAAGGATGCTCACTGTAAATTGGAGATACTGAGGTAAATTATCTCTCTGAGAGTCACAAACACTGGAGCTCACAAAGAAAATACTATAATCCTGCAATACCAGAGGCTGCAGTTCTAGGACCACATTTCTAGCCGCACTGACCGCACCACCTAGAAAACATTAATCCACCAGAAGAGACTGATTAAAACCTGAAACAAACAGGTGCAAAGACCCTACTGACCTTAGATTTTATCAGTCATTCCTCTCTTCTTTCTCTGCTAATGTCTTCACTGCTAAAATGACATGCTGCCTCAACAAAATTAACAATTCTTCTGACTCTCACTTTTAAAAGTGAGAGACTCTGCTTTTAAAACGTTTTCCTCTCTCCTGTGTTCTCCTCCCTCTCCTTCATCAAATCTATAACTGATGACTTTGCCACATTCTTCATTATAAAATCCACTCTAAACCCAGCATTTCTGAAATAATAATAATAAAAAAATACAGGCCGATATCCCTTCCAAAATAGTTTATCTCTGCATTGAAAAATAAGGTCTTTGTTGTCCTGCAAGATGTAAGCAGTGTCCTGGGTTTCAATTTTGTCTATATCATTATTCCTTCCTGAAATAACAGTACCACAATAAGAATATAATAAAACAACTGTGATTGGCATTTGAAAAATACATTTGTGCACCCATCATGTTCTAGCTAGAGTGGGTAAAATAACCAACCATCACATTCTTAAGGCACACCAGATGAGCAGCATCACGTCATACCATCACGTCGTACACATTCTCTTGTCACTTTGTGGTTAACAGTATTGTTAAGTTTAAAGACATTATGAAATTAAGATATTGTTTGTACTGTACATTGTTATGATTGTGTTGTACAATTAAATACAACCATTGCTAATCTCAGTCACTGAACATTTGGGCTTACATTAACTGAATTTTCTGAGAATTAACTGAGAATCTCACTTGAAAGTCCAGTTATATCAGCAATAAATGTTAATATTCAAATATTACTTAACATGTACAATATTTTCTGATTCATATCTCACAGAAGTTTTTCAGTATTTGTTTTTTCTTTGTTTTCATAGAATTTTGATATTTTAATTATATTGAAATAAAGGCCCTTAAGCACCATGTATAAGTTGGTCTGCACATTAGACTGGACCTGTTAATCATGCAGTGGATTAAGTCTTTCTTTCTAATAATGAAGTTTGTGCTTATCTGAGCTTCTGAACTGAGACACTGAAGAGTGTCATTGTTCTCTACAGGTTGAGTGAGTGTGGTATCAGAGATGAAGGTTGTGCTGCTCTGGCTTCAGCTCTGAGATCAAACCCTCACACCTGAAAGAACTGAATCTGACTGACAATAAATTAGGAGACTCAGGAGTAAATCTGCTCTCTGATGTACTGAAGGACCACTGTAAACTGGAGATACTGTGGTAAATCATCTCTCTGAGAGTCACACACACACTGATCATCACAAATAAATATTCACAAATAGTTATTGCAGTTCTGACATGGATGTAGGATAATCTGTAGAGATTTATCCACATGTCAGGAAATTAATCAAGTGTAAAAAGAAGAACAAAACCTTGTTACAAAACACAACACGGGTGAGTCTCGTTATTCCTTAAAGATCTTGTGAAGGTGATCATAAGCTGTTTTGCAAACACATGTGCTTTATGAGTTTGCTGTTGAAAATGGTTCCTCAGTTCCAGATGGATACTGGCCTTCAGAGACGAGGAGTCTCGATATGGGTGAATAGCATTATCTCTGTTTTATATAAAAATTTGAGTTGTGTATCATTTGCAAACCAAAGTGTAAAAGTGGAGACTAACTGTACATTATCCTGCTTGTTACACGGCTGCTCATCAAATAAATGAGTATCACACCCAATTTCTGCCGGTACATATCAGTGCTGTGTTTACACAGGCTGAATGAAAATGTAACAACAATTTCATTGTCGTTATTTTCAGCAGTGCCTCTATTTTAGGAGACTACTGATTTTATTAATACATTTCTGCTCTGAAAGCAATATTACAGATATACTACACATTATACAATATATACATATATTCAATTCTTTTATGGGATGCACATTTTCCAAACAGAAGAGGACGGTAAAATGCTCATTAATACACATATTAACTGTAGATCCTGAACTGTGAAAAAACTGTAGTTTTAACTGTAAAAAATAAATAAATAAATAAATAAATAAATAAAATACATTTAAAACTTGTTAAAACTTATTCATGTGTAAGTAAATTAAACTAAATTAATTAGTTGATGAACTTTGATTTATCACGTTTTCATATGCTAAATTGCAATTATAAATTGTAAAATGTACAGGTTCTTTTCTAAATGTTTATATTTTAACTGTATTTTTACAGAAATATTCTGGCAACCACAGCTAAGATTTTCTGGATTTTTTTACACTGCTGAACTGAGAGACTAGAAAGTGCCATTGTTCTCCATAGGTTGTTTAATTGTGATGTCACAGATGAAGGTTGTGCTGCTCTGGCTTCAGCTTTGAGATCAAACCCTCACACCTGAGACAAATGGATCTGTCTAGAAATAAAGTAGGAGCTTCAGGAGTGAATCTGCTGTCTGATGGACTGAAAGATCATTGCTGTAAATTGGAAATACTGAGGTAAATCATCTCTCTAAAAGTCACAAACACAGTAATACTCACAAAAATATTCACAAATAAATGTAGTTCCAAACGTAGGTTCGGAGAGGAGCCTGAACATTCAGTCCTGTCAATCATCATTACGAGCGTATGTAAGCAGCAGTCACTGCGTCATCCCAGCGACAATTCTTCCAGCATCCCTCCTCCTCCCCATTTTCTCCTATATTTATCTTATTCTGCCTCTGCACAGTACTGTTATAGGTGGGTTTAGCTTGGAGCTCGAACCTAGCCGACCCTCGGATTCGAGCCTCCTGGGAGAACAGCAAGCCAAGTTTGTTTACCATTAACGATTAAGACTGAATGGGCAGGTGAACTCGTGAATAGCTATAACTCATTATAACAGTTCTGACATGGATGTAGGAGCATATGTAGAGTTTTATCTACATATCAGAAAATGTACCTACTTTATAAAGGAGAGACAAATCCCTGTTACAAAACAACACAGGTGAGTCTTGTTATTCCTTAGAGGTGTTGTGAAGATGATAAAAAGCTGTTTTGCAAACACATGTGGTTTGTGAGTTGGTCTGTTGAACATGTTTCCTCAGTTCCAGATGGTGGTTATTGGCCTTCAGAGACAAGGAGTCTAGATATGGCTAATTAGAGTTTCTCTGTCATTTCTGTAAATCGTACCATGGATTAAGTCTCTCTTTCTAATTGTGAAGTCCCTGCTTATCTTAGCTGTAGATCTTGAACTAAGAGACTGAAGAGTGTCATTTTTCTCTACAGGTTGAGTTATTGTGGAGTCACAGAGGAAAGTTGTGCTTCTCTGGCTTCAGCTCTGAGATCAAACCTCACACCTGAGAGAACTAAATCTGTCTGGAAATAATCTAAGATACTCTGATGTGAAGCTGCTTTCTAATCTGAATGATGATCCACATTATAAACTGGAGATGCTTCTGTGAGTAGTGATTAAAAATCGTTGTATTTAAATCGGTTGATACTAATTGTTATTAAGCAGAGTTTTATTATGAAGACCATATTTTAGTTTTAACCCACTGGTGCATTAATTATTAATGTGCAAAAGGAGGAAAATATTTTTAATTTTATTTCAAAACAAGAATAAAATAATTCCTAATCTTTTTCTCCAAAAAAATATGCTTTTAAGAGAATTCTGCATTTGCCATTTTTAACAGAAGATAAAGATAAACAGGTATCACCACTTTTGTATCATGAAAAGGATAAGAATCAAAGGTCAAACCCTGAATAGTTAAAATGGCTTTTACAGGTTAATTGACTCCATGTTAGGGATGGTAAGATTCACAGATTCGCATCAGTGCTTCATAAAAGTTAACGATGCGATGCATCGATTTAAAAAAGTGTGCATCGGATACAAGTTGGCATTTGTATCGTGATCGTTTCTAACATATTTGCACCGGTAAAAAAGGATTTATTTATATATAATTATTATTAGATTAATAGCTATACTTTTATCTCATCACCACTGCTGCTACATGAATAGGAAGTATCACAACACTGTGGAGACCGAGGCGTGTCCTGAGAGTCACATAGAATATAGATTAACATGGCACTACAAAGGCCTGTTTGCGAAAGGGCCATGCATTAGAAGTCAGAAGGCACTTAAGTGAATTTATGATTTGCTGTCTGTCTGAACCACAGAAATAAAAGCGAAATATCTGTACCACGTTTAGAGCCCTATGATAACCACGATACAGAAAACACGGACGGAATCGTGGAATCCATTCTTAAAAACAGAATTTATTGTATAACGCACAATGTCACGTAATTTGTCAAATTTGGGATGAATAAATCAAAAGTCGGTGGGTACACTTAAATCAAATCACGATATGGATCAGTGTCTGTGAATATTAAACCGCAAGAAGACTATTGGAATATGAATCCTGCATGTTCTGCGTGTCTCTGTGTAAGTGAATGGCGCAGGCGCTCAAATACGTTTACTACACATACTAAAGCACGGTGTTTTTTCCATCTGACTCAATGATGACATGAACACCAACTTCATCAATCAGTCACTTCTTGAGCATTTTACCGTTTATTTTTTTTTTTTTTAAATACACAGCACAGAATTTCTGGAAAAACAATCATAGGGCCCTATTATTGTAAACAAAGTTGCTTTTTGTTAATTTAATTAATTAGAATAAATTACATTAAATATGTTTTTGATTAAACCAGTAAAATGGAATCCAGAAAAATTAAAACGGAAAACAGAATTTGTTAAAAAAATAACAAAAGAATAAATAAAAATAAAAGAGAATTTGAGAAAAAAAAAATGGATTTCATAGGACCCTACATATTGAATAGCTTGTTTGCAATCACGTGATTCTGATGATGCATATCTCGTTAAAAGACTTGGATTGAACCTGCTCGCTCTGTGTAACACTTAAGGTGAAGGTTTCCAAAACTTATACTAAGGAAAATTACATGGATATCATTCTACTCCAGAAAACAAATTAAAGCAGGATCCCCCACCACACACACACACACACACACACACACTGCACATTTGGCATGTCTACTTAAAACACACCTGATTCAGATCATCAGCTCATTAGTAGAGACTTAAAGACCTGAAATGGGTGTGTCAGACAAAAGGAGACATGCAAAATGTGAGACATGCAAAATAGCATCATATTTTTTTCCATTGCATCGTATTGCATTGATTTGCATTCGCACAAATCAGATCGTACTGCATCGTTATAGGGGTGAATCGCATTGCATCGGTAGCTGCTTCATATGTGTGTATCGTTTCGCTGGCTATGCATCAAGATGTGTATTGCATCGGCCTCAGTTATGAAGATGTACATCCCTACTCCATGTATCACTGGGTTATTTTAATATCTCTCATTAGTAGTGCAAATAGTTTGTTCTTTTAATGTGGAACATGTATTAAAGTTGCACACATCTGACTATCTGTTTTACTTTCAGGTTTTAGATGTTAGTCTGACTTCTCTGGATTAGCTGATGGTCTTCTGAACAGACCCCTATGGCTAGCTTCGGCTCCATACTGGCATTATGAATCCGATCTTCAAGCAAAAGGAACTGGATGAATATTTGAATGCTACCGATCCCGATCTTAATTGTGATGCAGCCTTAATCATAATGACACTGTGTTTGTTTGTTGGCCAGAGGAGAACTAGCCCCACAACTGAGCCTGGTTTCTCCCAATGTTTTTTTCTCCATTCAGTCACCTGATGGAGTTTGGGTTCCTTGCCACTGTCACCTCTGGCTTGCTTAGTTGGGGACACTTAATATTCCACAATGTTATTGATTTGACTGCATTGACACCGTTGGATGAGAACTGAGCTGAGCTGGACGATGACATCATCAGCAGAACTGCTTTATAAGAGAAATTAACTAATTTAATAAATGACAATCTTTACAACAGAACTGAATCAACACTGAACTGACTTCAGCTAAACAACAGTCGAAATGTATAATTTTCCCGTTATCACTCTAAAGTAGTGATGGGAAGTTCAGATCATTTTACAGACTCTGATCTTTAAATCTTGTTCATCAAAATTAGCAAATCTTTTTTCAAGTCATTTCATTCATCTCAGCGGAATATAATTAAAATGTTACATGTTAAAGCCAAATTCCCCAACACATCTACATATGCAACGTCATTCACATTTCGAATAAGAAAACACAGAAATCACCTATACATACGCACAATAGCAATCAAAACCCCTTCATAAAAGCTCCCAGTTAGTATTTAAAAGATGTGATTTTAAAATGACACCATTGCTCAACTGGCCTGTCTCTGCATGTGTCTACCACAAAAAGATTCACATACCTGCTGTCATCTGTGTCTGTGGAAATTATCTCATCTTCTGCTCCTGCAGGTGTATTGATGAATGGTTTGAGGTCAACAGGTTGTGTCCAGAACACCCCACAGATTAACGATAAAACAGGTACACTAATAGAGTGGTTTCACATTACTTACAAATCACTTGTTTTTGTTGTAAAAAAAAATATTATATGACATATAAACTAAAAGTTTATATGGGGCTATTATAATACCATATTCATACTCTATTCCACACAAAACTTTTTTTTAAACTTGCAGATATTTCCAGTAAAGAAGAGGAAGAGCCGCATAGGAGCACAGCACATATTTTCTTCAGGATCTGAGTGGCTTTGACACTAGACCATGAATCCATCACCATCTGAAACCCATATGTACCTAAAGCCTGCTGTACCAAATCTAAATGAAAGCAGCTGTATACTTGTAAATAGCTGTAAATGAAAGCAGTATACTTTCTGTTAACAGACCTTCATGTCCGGAAACATAGAGGATTCATGATCAACAACCACAAGATTGAATACATTTTCTCCAACAGGACTTTCTGCTGACCTGAAGGAAAAGTTTTGGTTTATAGGAAAGACACACACACATATATATATATATATAAAAAGATCACTGACAGTGTTAGCAAAAAGAAGAACATGGAAAAAAGTGCTAATTTTTTATAAACTTTTTAAAATGGCATTTAAAAGAGACTGTGAAGAGCAGTCCTGCCCTGCTCGTCACAGAGACACACCTCTGGTTATTTGTTTATTGACAGAATGTTTTTCCAGATCATTCTGACAGGTGGTGTTATTTTTTTTTCTCCCAATGTTCTGCTGTGTATACAACTGCCTATAAGATGTATGTAAGATGTATGTGTATGTTCTGCCTATAAGATACAACTGACAAACAAAATAATGGACACTAGAGTACTCTAGAGTAAATCCATCTATATGAATTAAAACGACACTAGTGGTTCTCAACCTTTTTTGACTTGAAGGCCGCCCATTGTTTAACAATATTCTAAGGTCCCCCATATTTCCTCTTGTACTTTTGCTGTAATTATGAAAATGCTGCTTGTTTTCAAACTTTTTTGTAACAGAAACTGGGATATATTTAACCACAATTCACATTGAAGATTCAAGATTCCGATTAGGCATGTTCTTCAATAAAAATTCATTTGTATTTTGTGCATCTGAATCAATTTCTAGTATAGTTACAAAATAGTAAGTCATCCTTTGGCAGTTTCCCGAGGCCCCAGGCAGAAATCAGGCAGTTTCCTGATTACTGATACAAAACTAGTGAGGTACTAGTCTCTTACAGTAGTCTCTAACAGTTCATTGTGTTTGGACTTTGTTTTCTGTTTTCACCAGCACCCTACCTGAGTTATCTCATTAATTTGTCACCATGGTTTCTAATTTGATTAGTTAATGTTTTCAGCTGTTGCCTAAATAGTTCTCTTTGTTTTCTCCCAGTATATATCTGCCTGAGTTTCAGTCTTCTGTTGTAGGTTCTCTTTAATGCTAACTCTAAGTTTGGTTATGAAAGTCTTCTGGAAAAATGTAATTTTTGTCAGATGTCAATCTTCTTCCTCATACTCTTTCACACACCACGCTTACCAAAGTGTGATATCTTTTGCTCTCATAACCAAACTGTTTATGAACTGGATGTGCTGGATATTTGTCTTCAAACGGGTTTGGCAACTTTGCTAGCAGAAGTGAAAACATTTTCAAAGTTTTATTGCGTGCCGTTTTACACCAGGATGTAATAAGATTCTTTATTATTATTATTATTATTATTTAATGAAGTTTTTTTTTTATAGTACATATTATAGAATCTTTCTAGCTGCCAATGCAGGAATTTAGGTGGTGAAAAACAATGGGAAACCATGAACATGTTGGGAACCTGTTGTAAACTACAGTAACATTTTGATCAAGGTGAGTGAGCATTAGTCAGGTGAGCTGCATTTGAGTGACTTCCTCATTAACTTAGGTAACTATTATATACTTTCATGAAGTATGTAAAATAAAAACTAAACGTGGAGTACTTAAAGAAACATACATTTCTTGATCTTATATCTTTTTGTTGGACACATAAATTCTTTTTGTCTACGCATAAATTACAATTTTAATAATTGTTTGGGTAAGACCCTTTTAATTGCCCCAATGTTCTAAAAACCACAACTAAAAATGAATGTAATATGTAACTGTGACGAGGCGGCAGACTCAGTGGGATCCATGTGCAGCTTTATTAAAGATAATCGTAGTCGTACAGGCAAGGGTCAAGCACCAGCAAAAACAATGTCCAAGGCAAAACGTAAACAGAAACCAGGAAGGGCAAATGGTCAGGGCAGGCGGCAGGCGAGGCAGAGTAATCCAGTAAACAGTCAGGTAAATCACAAGGCAGGCAGTAAGCAATCACAGGGTACAAGGCAGTCCAAGGTCATACACAGAATAGCAAAAACAGGGATAAACGCTCAGTAATGTCAGCCGGGGCAAAACAAGACTTCGCAAAGGGTGAAAGTGTGCGTCTGCTTAAATAGTCCGGGTTATGGGAATCAGGTGTGTGCGTAATCAGCCCAGGCACGGGGTCATGGGAAATGTAGTCCATGGGGGTTAATACTCGGGTGAGGGAGCCCTCTGGTGGTGATCGGAGGGAGCCACAGAGGCCAGGTTCGTGACAGAGCCCCCCCCCTGCGAGCAGCTCCTGAAGCGAGGAGGCGGTCGACGCCGGGGTCTTCCACGTGGGCGAGGGGCAGGTCGCTCCGGATGGGTCCTATGGTAGTCGTTAATAAGAGATGGGTCCAGAATGTCATCTGCGTTTACCCAGGACCGTTCCTCCGGGCCATATCCCTCCCAGTCAACAAGGTATTGAAGTAGTCTGCCCCGGCGTCTGGAATCCAAGAGTTCGTGTACTTGATATGCCTCCTCGCCTTCCACGATTAGGGGAGGAGGCCTCTGGTCACTGGCCTCATCTAGGTTCTCCACTCCTCTCGAACCACCTGCGGGCTTGAGCAAAGAAACATGGAAAGTGGGTGAGATACGGTATTCAGGAGGTAATGCCAAACGGAAGGAAACTGGAGTTATTTGTCTAATGATTTTGAATGGACCCACGTACCTGGGACTGAGCTTCTTGCAGGGTAACCGGAGACGAAGGTCCCTGGTTGACAACCAGACCCACTGTCCAGGGTGGTATTCTGGATGAGGCGACGGTGTTGGTCAGCAAATTCCTTCTGGCGCCGGACGGCCCGTTGGAGGTGAACATGAGCCTCGTTCCAGACAGCCTCACTCCGCTGGAGCTAGTGGTCGACGGCTGGGAGATCGGATGGTTCACCTGACCAAGGGAACAGTGGCGGTTGGTATCCAAGGATGCACTTGAATGGTGTAAGTCCAGTTGACGGTTTTTGAAGTGAGTTTTGCGCATATTCGGCCCAGAACAGATACCGACTCCAGTCGGACTGGTTTTCGTGACAATATGAGCGCAAATAGCGGGTCAGTTCCTGATTGAGGCGTTCAACTTGCCCATTGGCCTGAGGGTGATAGCCTGATGTTAAGCTGACGTTGACATTAAGTTTTGGAAGAAGGAACTCCAGAGTCGTGACGTGAATTGTGGTCCTCGGTCGGATACTATGTCCTCTGGTAGACCATAGAACCGGAACACATAATTGCAGAGATGTTCGGCCGTTTCCAGAGCGGTGGGGAGCTTAGGTAAGGGAATGAAGCGGCAGGCCTTAGAGAAACGATCAACTACTGTGAGTATGGTGGTCAGACCTTGGGAGCTGGGGAGATCGGTAACAAAGTCTATGGCAATATGCGACCAGGGGCGCTGTGGTATGGGCAAAGGTTGCAACAGTCCAGCGGGAACCTGATGGGAAGATTTGGTGGTTTGACATATAGTACAGTTGCGGATGAAGGTGATGACATCAGATTGTAAGGAGGACCACCAGAAGCGGTTACTAATGAGTTGAGTGGTGGCTGTGATACCTGGGTGACCTGAACTGGGAGAAGTGTGGACCTGTTGAATGACCTTTGTGTGAAGTGCTGTGGGAACATAAGTGCGGTCTGTGGGGCAGTTTGGAGGAGGTGGTTCAGTATGTTGAGCATCAGCGATTTCGGTCATGATGTCCCACTGAACGGGTGCGAGGATGATTGCGGGTGGCAGAATGGGTTCGTTTGAGGGTGGTTCTAAAGAGGATTCATATTGGCATGAGAGTGCATCGGCCTTTGTGTTCTTTGATCCTGGTCTGTAAGTCACAGTGAACTGGAATTGGCTGAAAAGAGGGCCCATCTGGCCTGTCTGGGGTTTAGACGTTTCGCTGAGTGCAGGTATTCTAGGTTTCTGTGGTCGGTTAGCACAATGAACGGGTGCTTACTTCCCTCTAACCAATGCCGCCATTGTTCTAAGGCTGCTTTAATGGCCAGTAGTTCACGATCTCCCACGTCATAATTTTGTTCGGCAGGAGTGAGTTTGCGGGAGTAATGTCGCAGATGGGAACAGTTTGGTAGGGTTGCCCTGGCGTTGAGACAAGATCGCCCCAATCCCGTGCTGGAGGCGTCCACCTCGACCTGGAATTCACGCTTCGGGATCTGGATGATGTAATATGGGAGCAGTTGTGAACAATTCCTTAAGCTTGTGGAAAGCATCCCGGGACGTAGGTGACCAGACCAACCTGTTATTTCCCTTCTTGAGCATGGAGGTGAGTGGTGACGCAATCATACTGAAGTTTCTAATAAATCGTCGATAGAAGTTGGCGAACCCCAAGAAGCGTTGTAGTTCTTTAATGGTGGTGGGTAATGGCCAGTTTAGAACAGATTGAACCTTGCTGTCATCCATAGCAACCCCTTCAGAACTGATAATGTAACCCAGGAAAGACGTGGCCGTCTGATGGAATTCACATTTCTCTATTTTGGCGTAGAGTCTGTTGTCGATTAGTCGTTGAAGCACAGAGCGGACATGGCGGATGTGATCGGTGTAGGTGTCTGAATAAATGAGAATGTCATCGATGTAGACAATAACCCATCTATTGAGCATATCCCGGAAGACGTCGTTGATGAAGGCTTGGAAGATGGACGGACTATTGACCAGCCCGAACGGCATAACCCGGTATTCGTAGTGCCCAGTGGTGGTGGAGAAAGCCGTCTTCCATTCATCCCCCTCTCTGATGCGGATCAGGTTATAGGCGCTTCGTAGGTCAAGCTTGGTAAAGTATTTGGCAGTACGTAGTTGTTCTAGGGCAGCAGGAACTAACGGCAGGGGTAACGGAACTTTACCCTTGGGAGGCGATGTGCCCGGCAGCAGATCGATGGCACAGTCGCTGGGGCGATGTGGTGGTAACTGGGCCGCCTTGGTTTTACTGAAAGCTTCAGCGAGATCTTGGTACTCAGCAGGCAATGCATTCATGGGTGGAGATGGTTTGGGAGATTTCTGTGGGGACTGGAGACAATTACGGTGACACAGGTCTGACCACTGGATGATCTAATTGTCGGCCCAAGAGATTTGTGGATCATGGAGGCGTAACCAAGTTAACCCGAGGATGATAGGGTTCAGAGGTGACTTGATGATGTAGAAGCGGATTAATTCAGCGTGCAATGCGCCAATTTGAAGAGTAACATCGTTGGTGGTGTAGTGAACCTGTCCAGTCCCCAGGGGTGTCCGTCTAGCGCTGCCACTGACAATACAGAATAACAAGGGATAAGAGCTATGTTGTGTGCTTTAGCGAAATCACAATCCATGAAATTACCGGCTGCTCCTGAGTCTATCATAGCTAGGGCATTCACAGAACTGTCTCTGAACATGAGTTTGACTGGGACTTCAATATTAAGAGAGGTTGAAGGAGAACTCACCACAGTGGCATTACGACTGGAGGGTCGAGTGGGACACGATACTCTCAGATGACCGGGTTGACCACAATAGAGGCACAGGTGTTGCTGGACACGTCTCTCTCTCTCCTCCGGGGACAGGTGAGTGACGCCAATCTGCATGGGTTCAGCCGCCGACGTTGGTGGAGCGGCGGCCGCGGACGATGTGATATTTCTCGGAGGTCGTCGGGAGCGAATTAAGTTGTCGAGGCGGATGGCTAGGTCAATGAAGCCATTGAGAGTGTTTCCCTCGTCACGGCATGCCAATTCAGATTGAAGATCCGAGTTCAAACCCTTGCGGAACAGTAACTTTAACGTATCATCCACCCAAGAAGTCTGTGCAGCCAGTGTGCGGAAAGTGAGGGCGTACTCTGCCGCCGTTTGCTTCCCTTGGTGCAGCGCCAGCAGTAACTCACCAGCCTCCTTTCCCCCTCAGCGTGCTCAAAGATCTCCGGAAGCGTTGCAGGAATTCGTCGAGTGAGGTGAAGGTAGGATGCCCATTAATCCACACAGTAGTTGCCCATTCTAATGCCTTGCCCGTCAGCAGGAGCACCACGAAGGCGTCGACTCGTCATTTGTATACAGAGCGGGTTGCTGGGATAGAAACAATGAGCACTGTAACAGAAACCCTTGCATCTTGCCGGCGAGCCGTCATAATTCTCGGGAAAAGCTAGACACGGGTTTGCTGTGGCGAAAGATGGTAATGGTGATGCGCTGCCGCTGGCGGTGTGGTTAATGGCGGACTTACATCAGCAGGAGTGAGTCGCATGCTCTGCAGTGTCTTAACCAGCTCCTCGGTTACAGCGGTGAGACGGGTAAGCTGCTGTTGGTGGACGGCTAGAACGCTGGCTTGGGTGGAGACCTCTGTTGTCAGGCGATAGATAGCCGCTGGATCTTGGTCTGGCGAAGTCTTCTGTGCCGAGGCGGCAGACTCAGCGGGATCCATGTGCAGCTTTATTAAAGATAATCGTAGTCGTACAGGCAAGGGTCAAGCACCAGCAAAACAATGTCCAAGGCAAACGTAAACAGAAACCAGGAAGGGCAAATGGTCAGGGCAGGCGGCAGGCGAGGCAGAGTAATCCAGTAAACAGTCAGGTAAATCACAAGGCAGGCAGTAAGCAATCACAAGGTACAAGGCAGTCCAAGGTCATACACAGAATAGCAAAAACAGGGATAAACGCTCAGTAATGTCAGCCGGGGCAAAACAAGACTTCGCAAAGGGTGAATGTGTGCGTCTGCTTAAATAGTCCGGGTTATGGGAATCAGGTGTGTGCGTAATCAGCCCAGGCACGGGGTCATGGGAAATGTAGTCCATGGGGGCTAATACTCGGGTGAGGGAGCCCTCTGGTGGTGATTGGAGGGAGCCACAGAGGCCAGGTTCGTGACAGTAACAAACAAACAAAAAATTATGTTTACATATTTAGATTACAAAAAAATAAAAAGTATGGGAGACAATGAAGTGTTGTAATATTTTTACTTTAAAGTCTGGGATGTTTTTTTTTGTTTTTTTGCCTCATGTCTCAAACTTATAAATTATGTAATTTTTGTTTTAATTATATATTCATTCATATTTATATTCATTCATATATTCAAATATATAGACATTGTCAGGTACACACGTCAGGATCCTTTCATGTACTGCATGTTATGGAATAACAATAAACTACTACTACTACTACTAATAGAAACCAAAAACATAAACATGAGTTTTAATTTTGTACATACATTTATTTTGTTTGTCATATTTACTGAAATATGATTTCAGAAAAACACCCCCCATTTCACATTTATTAATTTCATTTTAAGCATTTTGATTAAATTAAAAGCATTAGCAAATAATTTTCTTTTCTTTTATTAACCAGCAAACAAGATGGGAAAATATTCAAGTAAATTGTTACTACAAAAAATATTTTAATACTTTTGTATGTTGTCTGAATCAGTGTTTCTGACTCATCAGAATTACCCGTGCAGCTCCATGAAGACTGAATAAAGAATGGAGACCACTCAAACATTCAGCGATGGAGATTTTTCTCCAGAATGCAGGTACGTCAAAGTTTTCATAAGGAAATGTGAGTTGTTGGACAGATGGGTGATATGATTCTTGTGCAATGTCATCACTCTTCAACATTTCTGAAGCTATTCTCCATCTATATGTAAAATTCATTATACTGTGCATGATATGAATTCTTGTCTCTATTGTATTAAACTAAATTTCCCAGTCAGAGATTGAACCCACCGGAGCCCAGCTGTGTGTCCATGAAGTCTATAAAAGAGCCAGTAAAATTTAAGGAAACACACACATCAACTGATCTGAGGTACAACAGACAGATAAAGTCTTTATGTCAGGTTTATGTACATGTAAAATGTAATATATGAATTCTTGTCTCTATTTTGTTGTCTCTATTCTATTCAATTTAAAGTCACAGTCGGAGATCAAACTCACCGGAGCCCAGCTGTGTGCCCATGAAGAGTGAAAACTCTACAAAAGTGCCACTAAAATTTGAGGGAAGACACACATCCACTAATCTGAGGTACAACATTTTTGTTAGACAGAAAGACAACTGGTACAAAATGCATGCAGGGCTGAATTTGGCAAATATCCACTTATCAAAATGCTGAAATGGCCAATCAAATTTTTGAAGCATTTAAAAAAGCATTGTTTTTTGCTAGTTTCAGCCCGATGCAGCTATCATTTTCACGTCCAGTGGCCACGTTGTTTAAATAGCAAATGCACTCGCTCCCATCTGTTCACCAATGGGCATGCTGGTCTGAAAACGAGGTGTGTTCAGGCGCATTGTTGGCGTGTTGCTATTTTAAGGCAACTGAAAACAACTGCGCCATCGACCAACTGAAACCTGGTCTAAAGTCTACTTTTTGTTGTTATTTAAAGGGCGCGTTAGTAATACGCGCCTATAGGCGGGTGCACAGCGCTCGTACACTCTGCTTGTCACACACACAGGGATGCACAGCAGCACACAAACATACCAAATATTAAAAATAAAAGGATTACAGTGTAAAAGATTATTATTGTGTACATAAAGATAAAAATGCCTACATGTCATAATGGATAGTCATTGCATGTATCAGAATTACTTATTTGCAGTAATGATGAATGAAATTGGCTAATTATTTGACCAATCGTGGCAATACACACATGTATTTAAACTAGTGCTGTCAATCGATTAAAAAAATTATCTCGATTAATCACATTTTTTCTGAGTAATCGTGATTAATCGCAATTAAAAACACTTAAGTTTTTATACGTTTTTAATATATTTTATAATGTAGTAATTTCATAGTTAATCTCCAAATTAAAACAACATATAGAAACAACATAAAGACAGTATATTTTAAATACTTGTTTAATGGCATTTTTTTCATGAATGCCAGTATCACTTATACTAATACAGCTGCTGATGTCTTGATGAAATTGATTTTGAATTATAGCCATTCAACATTACAGTGTAATTGAAAGCTATACTTTTTTTCTTTTTTTTCTTTTTTATTTCATCTATTATTTATTAAGTATTATTTATCAACTTTTAATTTAAGTGAATTTAGAACAATCCTCACATGAACCCATAATAAATGTCATATTTACCTGTGCCCTTCCTACCCCTCTGACAGATAGGAAATATACAGAAATTGAATAAAGTTATCAAACAGTCTGCACTGCATAATTTATAGCCTAAATTAAATATAGATTAATCATTATTAAAGCTACAAAAGTTCTTTAGTCAAGAGCAGTAAGTCATTTTCTCTGTTACCTTTGTTCTTTCATTGTCTTCAATGACTTTGGTTGCTGTCACTTTAAGAGCTGCCGCTGCTGCACATGACGTGGATCTTACACGCATCCCATTTTCTCACATCTCTTTACTTTCGTTTAAGACTTTAACTCATTCAAGGCTGTTCTTATGAGGATACTCGACAAAACGGACATTTTTGAAATTATTGTGTGTGTTATTGTTCGTTCAAGTGTGACAGAGAACTCGATTCTGGCGCGCCGCCCATGTGCATGATACTGCTGCACGTCTTTCTGTGTGTCGTGTGTGTAACAAGACGTTCACAGACAGCACGTTCTCTTTTTCTCTTTTGCCGCACTTAAATGGTTTAAAAGCATTTGCATGAATAAGAGCATGATCATATATTGTAATGCTAGCCAAAGGATGACAGAAAAAACGGATGCCACGTTAATTGTTTAACGCGTTAAACTGGAAAAAAATAATAGCATGCGTTAACGTGTTAACGTTGACAGCACTAATTTAAACTGAATCGTCAGGTTGAGGGTATCTGTATTCCGCCATGTAAATAGCAATCCGCCATGGTGCAAGCGCACCTGGCTTTTAAAGGGAATGGGAGATGAGACTCTGATTGGTTTATTGCATGTTACGCTTAAAACACACCCATGACTCATTAAGAGACTAAGTACAACCCTTTTGGACCATGCGGCGACCATTTTTTCCATTGTTAAACTAGCTAAAGTGGATTCGGACACGCCCTAAGTGCACCTGTGCCATACGCTTCAGACCATGCACTTAGATCAAGTTCCTTCTCACAGCTGATCCAGAGCTTCAGTCCTGATGTTTCACTGATGTTTCACTAACATACACTGACCTCCATCATACTGATAATCTGAATCAGAACAATACTGTCAAACTGAATAGATTCAACCACAGACAACAACAGATTAAAGATCAATGGTAAAAAAAGACATGGATTCATTCTCTGTTTGAGGTTTATCTACAGGCAAATAATTATTATTTTTTTTTAAATCTCAATTAAATTAAATTCCACAGGCAGAGATCAAACCCACCGGAGTCCAGCTGTGTGTCCATGAAGAGAGACTGGTCTATGGAAGAGCCAACTGAACTCAGGTACAACTTTTCAGTCTAGACAGATTCACTCAAATTCAGAATGTGAATGAGGTTCAATCATTTGTTGTTTATTTAACTTTTGTATAAAAGCGACATCACACTCTCATTATATAATTCTGTAGGTCTGAATATCAGCACAGCTCATGGAAATGTATCACAGCCATACTAATATTCCAACCAACAGCATGATTAAAGTGTGATATTGTTTATGCATTTTATCACAAACCACTTTAATTTGTTGTAATCTGTTGTTTTAATCTTTCAGTTGTGACTCTCAACTGATCCAAAGTAGATTGAAATCAAATCTTCTGAAGAAGTTTCAGTGTCTGTATGAAGGAACAGCAAAGCAGGGAAACCCAACACTCCTGAATGAGATCTACACAGAGCTCTACATCACAGAGAGTGAAAGTGGAGAGATCAATAAAGAGCATGAGGTGAAACAGATTGAATCTCAGTCCAGGAGAGCAGCAACAGAGGACACACCAATTAAATGCAATGACATCTTTAGAAATTTACCTGGACAAGACAAACCCATCAGAACTGTGCTGACAAAGGGAGTCGCTGGCATTGGAAAAACAGTCTCTGTGCAGAAGTTCGTTGTGGACTGGGCTGAAGGGAAAGAGAATCAGGACATCCAGCTCATATTTCCACTTCCTTTCAGAGAACTCAACTTGATGAAGGACAAAACACTCAGTCTTTCAGATCTTCTTTCTGTCTTTTTCCCTGAAATCAAAGAAATGGAAATATCCAGTAATGAACATAAAGTCTTATTCATCTTTGATGGTCTGGATGAGTGTCGTCTATCTCTGAATTTTAATGTGAAACTGTGTAATATATCTGAATCAGCCTCAGTAGATGTGATGCTGACGAATCTCATCGCAGGGAATCTGCTTCCCTCTGCTCTCATCTGGATCACTTCCAGACCAGCAGCAGCTGATCTCGTCCCCTCTGAGTGTGTCCATCGAGTGACAGAGGTGCGAGGCTTCAATGAGCCACAGAAGGAGGAATACTTCAGGAAGAGAATCAGTGATCAGAATCTGGCCAATACAATCATCACACACCTGAAGTCATCAAGGAGCCTCCACATCATGTGCCACATCCCAGTCTTCTGCTGGATCTCAGCCACTGTTCTAGAGAAGATGTTGAGTGAAGCAGAGAGAGGAGAGATTCCCAAGACTCTCACTCAAATGTACACACACTTCCTGATCATTCAGACCAATATCAAACATGAGAAGGACTATGAGAAGACAGTGAAGGATGAAGACATGATTCTCAAACTGGGGAAACTGGCTTTTAAGCAGCTTGTAAAAGGCAACCTGATCTTCTATGAGGAAGACCTGAGAGAGTGTGGCATTGATGTGACAGAAGCATCAGTGTACTCAGGATTGTGCACTCAGATCTTCAGAGAGGAGTTTGGCTTGTATCAGTGGAAAGTCTTCTGCTTTGTTCATCTGAGCATCCAGGAACATCTAGCAGCTCTATACACACATCTCTCCCTTACAAACAACTGCATAAATGTGTACTGGGTGTCATTTAATCCATTATCTGGCCTGCATCAGAGAGCTGTGGATGAGGCTTTACAGAGTAAGAATGGACATCTAGATCTTTTTCTGCGTTTCCTTCTGGGTCTCTCATTGGAGTCCAATCAGACTCTTTTACAAGAACTACTGACAAAGACAGAAAGCTGCTCCTACAGCAAAGAGGAAACGGTTGAGTACATCAAACAGAAGATCAGGGAGAATCCCTCTCCAGAGAGATCCATCAATCTGTTCTACTGTCTGAATGAACTGGGTGATGATTCACTGATGCGGGAGATCCAAGATTATCTGAGATCTGGAGAAATAGGAAAAACCAAACTCTCCTCTTCACAGTGGTCAGCTCTGGTTTATGTGTTGCTGACATCAGAAAATGGGATAGATGATTTTCATCTAAAAAAGTTTATTGGAGCACAAAATACAGCAGATGAAGTTCTTCAGAAGCTGCTGCCTGTGGTCAAAGAATCCAAATCACTTCAGTAAGTCTCACTGACAACAATCACTACACTGACAAAACATGATCACATTTATGATTTTAGCATGTGCTTTCTAAATCAACAAAAGGGGGATATTTTCACCAATTTCTATTACTGGCAACAGGGGCAGATTATCACTGGCAAAGGCCCCGGGGCCAATAAAGCACCTGGAAGGTCTTTTTTTAACATTTTACGATTTCAGGCCATGTGGGTTCCTGAATGTGATGAATGATGAGATACGCTTAGCCACAAATACTGCACTGAAGCAGTATTAGAGTCATTGTGGATCTAGGGCCCTATTTTAACAAGTCTGAAGCATATGGCGCAGGTGCACTTAGGGCATGTCCGAATCCTCTTTTGCTAGTTTAACAATGGGGAAAATGGTCCAAAAGGGTTGTACCTAGTCTCTTAATGAGTCATGGGTGTGTTTTGGGCGTAACATGCAATAAACCAATCAGAGTCTTATCTCCCATTCCCTTTAAAAGCCAGTTGCACTTGCATCATGGCGGATTTGCTATTTACATGATGGAATTTCCAAGCGGAAAGACTGAATGCTTCTCCAGAGAGGAATCCTTTTATTTTTAATATTTAAAAATGTGTGTGCTGTAGGGCTGGAATATTCGAATAAACGAATATTTGTTCGGTAGGTTGGTATTTGATTTTCAATTGTGGGATTTGAATATTCGAATATTTGAATATTCGTTTTTTGTTTTTGTTTTTCCCGCACAACTGGCGCCCCCCTCTCACAAAACGGTTCTCATTCGCGCCTGAATATTACACTATAAAATCTGGTGAAATACAATACTATTTTTTTTACAATTATCTTATATAGCCTAGCCATTTTTAATAGGATGGACAGTTGAAGGAACCCAACCATGTTATACTTAAATATATTTGCTTCTTCTTATCCTACTAATGTGTTCACTGCAACTGGAGTATTCTCTGTCTGAAGCGCACAACTGCATGAGCTTGTATTTTGGGTTAAGCTGCGTTGCTTTGACATTGTGGAAATTATTATAATAGAAACAAAATGTATTAGCCTTTTTAACCATTATTATCAATCTAAATGAATCTACTGCAAAATATAGGAGCTTGTTAAAACTCAAATGTGAGATTTTACTCGGACGGCGTGTTTTTTATTTATTACAGTTCTTTCATTTATTCTTCGTTCTTCTTTTATTTAAATAGCCTACTCTTAACTGTGTCAGTAATTACTGTGCTGCTAATTTCTGATTTGGGAGTGATTTGTTTGTCAGAAAAATGTTAGGCTACCTTATTAAAAGTATTGCTCTTAACAGACCTGTGTTTTGTATCACTAGTGCAGTGTCCGTTCTCGGAACATATAAGCCTATAATATTCTGTGTTGATAACTACCAAAGCTTCGAAGCTCAAAAAATGGTATTCGGACCAGCCCTAGTGTGCTGCTGCGCATCCCTGTGTGTGTAACAAGCAGAGTGACTCAGTCACTCAGACAGTGGCGCAGTCGTTTTCAGTTGCCTCAAAATAGCAATGTGCCAACAATGCACCTGAACACACCTCGTTTTCAGACCAGCACGCCCATGGGCGAACAGATGGGCACGAGTGCATTTGCTATTTAAACAACATGGCGCTGGACGTGACAATGATAACTGCGTCAGGCTGAAACTCGCGCATGGTGTCGCATTGAGTCGAGTGTATGATAAGGCCCTTAGTGTGTGTTATGAGCACTGAGCTTTGCCATTTTTTCAGACCTGGGACAGTTTTCCGCACACTTCCTGTTTTGTTCATGTACTCTCAAGTGGCCAAGACAAGGCAAGTGTGGGTATTGGGACACAGACCCAAGGACACAATTCCAAGGAGGAAAGACATCAGCAATGATCTTAGAGAAGCAATTGTTGCTGCCGTCAATATGGGAAGGGTTATAAGACCAAATTGTTTGGAAATGAAGTCCATCATTGTACAGTTAGGATCATTATTCATAAGTGGATGTCCTGATACATAAAACCATAGAATTCAAAGAGAGGGTCTACTTTCTTTTTCACATATAATACCTATGAAATATTCATTTTTTTTTTTTTTTTATTGTAAAGTGCAGTTGTAATAAAATAGTTACTTATGTCTTAGAAATATTATTATATAATAAGAGCTATCGGGCCAGAGGAATCTCAGTGTAATGACTCATCACTCGAAGTGGGATCCATAAGCAGGCTTTATTAACAATAATCGTGGTCAAACAGGCAGTGGTCAGATAACAATAGAAGCAGTAACAGAGGGCAGACAGATTCGTGGTCGTAGAACAGGCAGTAGATCAGGGCAGGCGGAGAACAATCACAGGTCAAAAACAAAGCAAATAGTCCAGTGGGCAGGCAGCAGAGAATCATAAAACAGGGAATCTACAGGGTCACAACAGGAAAGCAAAACAATAAAGAACATGGCTTCGGATTCGGGCTGAGAGAGGGGAAATATACGACCCTAGGAGGTGTCGAACCAGGGATGAGATCAATGGCACAGTCGTAGGCACGGTGGGGAGGCAGTTTGGAAGCATGGACTTTACTGAAGGCCACTGACAAGTCTCTATATTCAGAGGTGATTATATTAGGAGGTGATTTGTTGACTTTAATGGATCGAACAGGCAGAGATGAAATGGGTGAGAAACACTCAGGGTAACATGCATCGTTCCATTGTGTGATCTGGCCCTCCTTCCATGAGACGTGGGGATCATGTCTGCGAAGCCAGGGTAATCCAAGGATGACAGGTGTGTTGGAGGTGGGCAGGATGTAGAACTGAATTTTCTCTGTGTGAAAGAGACCAGTCTGCATCAAGAGTTCTTGTGTGAGGGATGATACGTGTCCAGAACCCAGTGGTCGGCCATCTATCGCCTCCACTGTCAGGGAAGAGGAGCATTTAATGAGAGCAATGCTATTATGAAGAGCAAAGTCACCAGACGTGAAATTTTCAGCAGCTCCTGAGTCCAACAGGGCCGTGGTAGAGATTTGATGACCATTGGCAGAAATAGTGATGGGTACAGTAACACACAGTTCAGGATTCAGAGCATCAACAGTGAAACTCACCGGTTTCTGGTTCTCAGGATGAGGTTGTGACGGGCAGGAGTTTCTTAGATGAACAGACTGACCACTGTATAAACATAAACATTGAGAAAGTCGACGATCTCTTTCTTCAGCTGATACATGGTATGAATTAATCTGCATGGGTTCAGTTTCTTCCGTGACAGTGGGTGTCGGGACTCGAACAGTATTGCGGTTGCTTGGTTTTCTGGCTCTGATGAGGTTATCAATCCGAATTGTGAGTTCGATAAATTGGTTTAAGTCTCTTCCCTCATCGCGACAGGCCAGTTCTGATTGCAGTTCATGAGACAGTCCTCTTCTGAACAGTACTTTAAGGGTGTCACTCAACCACATAGTTTGTACAGCAAGAGTGCGAAAGATGAGAGCATATTCAGCTGCAGTCCTCCCTCCCTGCAAGAGCTCCAGTAAGCGATTGCCTGCACTCTTGCCCTCGCTGGGATCAAACACTTCACGGAATCGCTGCATAAGACTCAAATGATGGGAAGGCTGAACCATCATCTCTCCAAACTGCCGTAATCCACTCTAGTGCTTTGCCGGTGAGTAATGAACAAACAAACCCGATCTTCCCAGCCTCGGTTGAATACAGTGTGGGTTGCTGACTAACAAACAGCGAACACTGAAGTAGAAAGCCCTTACATTTTGCTGGGTCTCCATCGAACTTTTTGGGGAATGCCAGACGAGGATTAACTTGAGATGGCGTTTCTGCTGCGTGTGTAATGGCGGCTGCGGCAGGTGTTGTTGTTGTCGTCGGGGGAGTGGTAGCATGGAGATTTTGGAGTGCCTTCACCAACTCCTCCGTGATGGAAGTGAGTCGATTAAGCTGATGCATGGCGAGCTGGCAGGCTTGGGCAGACATCGTTGCACACAGGTGAGAGAAAGCCACTGGATCGGGGGATGGCGAGGTCTTCTGTAACGACTCGTCACTCGAAGTGGGATCCATAAGCAGGCTTTATTAACAATAATCGTGGTCAAACAGGCAGTGGTCAGATAACAGTAGAAGCAGTAACAGAGGGCAGACAGATTCGTGGTCGTAAAACAGGCAGTAGATCAGGGCAGGCGGAGAACAATTACAGGTCAAAAACAAAGCAAATAGTCCAGTGGGCAGGCAGCAGAGAATCATAAACAGGGAATCAACAGGGTCACAACAGGAAGGCAAAACAATGAAGAACGCTCAGAAATGCAAACCATAGCAATACAAGACCTCACAAAGAGGACTGGAGCGGTGATAGTTTATATAGGCCAGTAAACAAGCTGCAGCTGGGTGGCGTAATCAGTGCCAGGTACGGGGCTGATGGGAAACGTAATGTGTGTGTGTGTGTGTGTGTGTCAATATTCGGGTGAGGGCGCCCTCTGATGGCCAGAGGAGGGAATCACTGAGTTTGTCTCTGTGACACTCAGACAGCAGTGTTTCAGTTGAAAATGCTTTGACTATGTCAAGGCAAGTCACCTTTATTTATATAGCGCTTTTAACAATGCAGATTGTGTCAAAGCAGCTTTACAGTGATAACTGGTATATAATTTTGGCTGCACAGCAGCTCTTAAAGAAAATGTTGTCATTATCCATCTTAAAGGGTCATGAAACCCCAAAGCACATTTTTTGAGCTGTGAACAGATAGGTATAGGCTGCACATCATTGAAAACACTAAAGGTACTCATTAATTTTATTCATAAGTTGAAATTAGTTATTTTGGCAGTTTTCAGAGTGATTTCGGTCTTCCGGTTTGAAAAGCAAAGTTGGAGCAACGTCACAAAATCTGACGTCATTGTGTACTACCGGCAAGATCCGGAGTGCTGATTGGCTTCAGTATGGTCGAACATGCTGACGTCAACAGTTTCAAGTGGTTCTCTGCATTTATTCATGACGAAAAGCTCTTTCAATCCAATCACTGCGCTGTAGTATGCATAAGATTATAATTGCGGTATTATGCATGAGGAAGTATGACTTTTCTTGCCTTTGTCTCTTGTCATTCAGAGACATGGGTCATAGGTGCTCGTTTCCTCAGTGCTACAACACAAAAATGTGTTTTCCTGCGACGCGACCAGAGCAGAAGTTTTGGTGCAGGTGGTTTGTTTTGCTGTTGTCCACCAGCACAAATGGAAAATATGTTCGCATGAGATCGCATTACAGCGGAGAATTCAAATGTCACAAAAGTGCTGTTCATTCACCTCAATCTGCATTCGGACATGCAAGCCGTGTGTATGTTTCCCTCAGCACAATAGCACATGAGTGTTGTTTATATTTTGCCCGCGACGCGGTCAGAACTTGAGTTTGAATACGAACACATGAAAAATAAGATTGTTATGATATACATGCGGAGCGCGCATATGATCGGTTTCAGTGCGGAGCTCCGCGATGAGTATAACAACACTAGCCACGTGGGTCATATATCATATACAGAATTAAGTATGGGTTTAAAGTTTTTATAGACGTATTTCACACACTCTCCTGCACCAAACATGAACCAGCAGGGTGTATGCACACATATTTTTATAATGTATTTTTCAAATTAAATATATGTGCAATCTGGACACTGATACAGTGGTGTCTGAACACGATGACACGATTATTCTGATACACAAAAGATTGATTTAGATCGAAAATTCAAAGAAGAATGGACAAAAGAGTAACTATGTCTTTATTCTTTCTGTGTTAAACTATGCGTCGTTTATCATGAGACTGTAGTGCTCGTAATGAAAGTATTATTAGCCCTTTTAAATATTCTTGCACATTTCTCCCTTGTGCTTGGGAGTTTGTTGTCATTTTTCTCCGTGCTCATATATTAATATTCATCATTCTGTATAATGAGTGTGTTGTAGGTCTGTATTTCATTGGTTGTTCTCTCCCCTCTTCCACCCCCTCTACACTCCCACTTTTCCAGAGCTTTACACGCCCATTTTCCACCTCAGAGGTGTGAACGACCAGGCTAAAACAGGGGGGGTTTCATGACCCTTTAAGTAAATTTAGTATTGATTCATTACGATGTAACAGTTATTAATTTAGTTAATTTATCTATATCAGCACTGGAGTAAACAGTGATGTCATCATCCAGCTCAGTTCAGTTCGCATACAATGGTGTCAATGCAGGCAGATCAAAACACTGTTAAATATCAAATGTCAAGTGTCCCCAACTAAGCAAACCATTTTGATTATGGTCAAAAATAAATGCATTTAGATACTGTTTAAATGCTATACCTTTAATATTGTGGCAAATCAAAGATATCAAAGCTAGAAATAACTGTATCTTGTAAACACTAGTGTATCATCTGCATACTGTTGAAACAGGATATATATAGAGAGATATTTATATTCATAAAATATGGCAGATAGTGACCCCGGACCCTGATGCAAACTGGAGACTGACTGTACATCATCCTGTTAATTACACAAATACTTACTAAATAAATGATAAATGGACATGATACATTGATTTCAATGTAATTTATCTTATTAAATGAGAACTACAGTCATGTGAAAAAGTTGGGACACCCTATTGAATTCCATGGTTTTCTGTATCAGGGAATAATAAAAAATCATCTGGTCCTTGGCAGGTCTTAAAATGTGGAAAATAAAACCTCAGATGAACAACAACACACTACATATCACACCATGTCATTATTTATTTACCAAAAATAAAGCCAAAATGGAAAAGTGATGGGTGAGAAAGTTAGGACACCCTTACTGTTAAGACAGGAATTAAGAGGCTAAGTAACAGTCAGACACTGCTAATCAAATGCCTTTGATTAATCGATCATCAGCAAGTGTGATCACCTCTATAAAAGCAGAAGTTCTGGCAGTTTGAGTGTCTGGAGCCTTCAGGTGTGTGTTAACACAACGCCAAGGAGGAAAGACATCAGCAATGATCTTACAGAAACAATTGTTGCTGCCATCAATCTGAGAAGAGTTACAAGACCATTTCCAAACAATTTGATTATTCACAAGTGGAAGACATTCAAAACAGACACCAATCTTCCCAGGAGTGGACATCCCAGCAAATTCCCCCTAAGATTAGACTATATAATGCTCAGAGAAATTGCAGACAACCCAAGAACTACACCTCAGACTCTACGGGCCTCAGTTAACATGTTAAATGATAAAGTTCATGACAATACAATTAGAAACAGACGGGTCAAGTATGGTGTGTTTGGAGGGGTTTCCAGGGGTTTCCTCTTCTCTCTAAAAAAAAATATGGCAGCACAGCTTAGGTTTGCAAAGTTGCTTCTAAACAAACCATAAGACTTCTAGAACAATGTCCTTTGGACAGATGAGACCAAAGTGGAGATGTTTGGCCATAATGCACAGTGCCAAGTTTGGTGAAAACCAAAAGAGCATATCAGCACAAACACCTCATACCAAAAGTCAAGCATGCTGGTGAAGGGCTGATGATTCTGGGCTTGTTTTGTAGCCACAGGCCCTGGGCATCTCACAGTCATTGCGTTGACCATGAACTTCTCTGTATACCAAAGTATTCTTGAGTCAAATGTGAGGCCATCCGTCCGACAGCTAAAGCTTGGCCAAAATTTGGTCATGCAACAGGACAATGATCCGAAGATCACCAGCAAATCTATAACAGAATGACTGAAAAAAAAAAAAAAAAATCAAGGTGTAAGGGCCCAGTGAAGTCCAGACCTCAACCCAACTGAAATGCTGTGGCGAGAGCTGTGCATTAAAAAATGCTCACAAACCTCAATAAACTAGAGCAAAGTTGTAAAGAAGAATGGGCCAAAATTCCTCCAGAATGATGTGAGAGACTGATAAAGTCATACAGAAAATGATTACTTCAGATTATTGCTGCTAAAGGTGGATCTACAGGCATTTGAATCATAGGATGTCCTAACTTTGTCATCCATGTTTTTTCCATCTTGGCTTTATTTTTGCTAAATAAATGATGACATGGTGTGATATGTCATGTGTTGTTGTTCATTTGAGGTTTTATTTTCCAAATTTCAAGACCTGCCAAGCACTAGATGATTTTTATTATGTCCTAATATGGAAAACCATGGAATTTAATAGGGTGTCCTAACTTTTTCACCTGACTGTATAAGATAAGTCTAGCACATCTATGTAGGAAATCTGTAGTCTGGATCAACTGTGAATAAAAAATATATAATATCCCAATGTGAATCAAAATTTACAATATACAAAAATGCTGAATTATATCTTACACAAGTTTTTCAGTACATGTTTTTTTCTCTGTATGTTTTCATATACAGATGTGTTAAGGATTTTTGATGTAGTCACTTTCTGATATTTTAATTATATTGAAATGAAACTCCTCAAGCACCATGTAGAAGCGTATCTCACCTTAGACTGGAACTGTTAACAAGTGTTGTGCATTGTCTCTATTTCTGATTGTGAAGTTTCTGCTTATCTGAGCTGTATATCCTCAAATGAGAGACTGAAGAGTGTCAAGTCATGTCATCTTCATTTATATAGCGCTTTTCACAATACACATTGTTTCAAAGCAGCTTCACAGTGACAATAGGAAAAATTCTTATCGAGCTAAAGTTGGTTTTTGATTGAATCACTTCTGTTGTAAAAATTGTTAAATATTACATTAGGGGCCGCTTAAATGACACCTTTCCTACTGAAAACCGAATACCTTTAATGCATTCTTGCCATTCATTTATGTGTTTAGTCTATAGGTTTGCGTATTTGAGTGTGTACATGCGCAGAAGCTTGGTCTTTTTAAAAAAGTGTCATTGTTCTCTACAGGTTGAGTGATTGTGGTGTCACAGATGAAGGTTGTGCTGCTCTGGCTTCAGCTTTGAGATCAAACCCCTCACACCTGAGAGAACTGGATATGTCTGGAAATAAACTAGGAGACTCAGGAGTGAAGCTGCTCTCCGATGGACTGAAAGATCCTCACTGTAAACTGGAGAGACTGAGGTAAATCATTACTCTGAGAGTCACACACACTGGTACATGATGTAAAAGATTCTGACATTTATCGTGGTTTATATTTAAATGAACCTCCTTAAGCCAATAGTATAATCCTGCAGTAGTGGAGGCTGCAATTCTAGGTCCGCATTTTTCACCTAGACCAGGGGTGGGGAACGTTGATCCTGGAGGGCCATTGTCCTGCAGAGTTTAGCTCCAACCCTGAAAAAACACTCACCTGCCTGTAACTTTAGTAATCCTGAAGACCTTGATTAGCTTCAGGTGTGTTTAATTAGGGTTGGAGCTAAACTCTGCAGGACAATGGCCCTCCAGGATCAACGTTCCCCACCCCTGACCTAGACAATTATACTCCATCAGGGGAGACCTGATTAAAAACCTGAAACAAACAGTTGGAAAGACTAGACCCTCAGAAATTATTTAATTTTCAATATCTTTCCATCTAATGTAAATCAATATTTACATAGTCTAATAGTAGTAAATTTGTCTCTCTTCCACTGAAATTTGTCTCAAAATCCCATCTGCTGTCCTGCAACAGAACAATAATAAGATGGTCACCCTATTCCTTAGTTCCAGATGGTTATTGGCCTTCAGAGAAGTCTAGATATGGCTGAATAGCATTTCTCTGTCCATCCAGATACCAAATATCTGTGATTTAGTTGAAAAATCGATTTGTGGATCATTTGCAAACTAATGTGGAAAAGTGGAGTCTGACTGTACATTATCCTGATTGTTACATAGCTGCTTATCAAATAAATCAGGAGTGTCAAACCCAATTTCTACTGGCTCACATCAGTGCTGTGTTTACACTTAAAAATGCACCTGTCAATCAGACCCTGAACTGTAAATAATGACTGTAATTTTAACTGTAAAAGACTGTAAAAATGCTACTGTTAAAACCTATTAATTGGTTAACAGTAAATTCCCTTATTATATACAGGGAAAAACTGTAATAGATCTAGTCTTACATTTAATGTAATTTTACAGTTTTTGGAAGTAAAAATGATAAACCATCTTAAATTTACAGTGAAAAACCATTAACTGACATTTCCAGAATTCCCTGTGTGATACTTCACATTGATGGTTTTTAATTTTAATACTGTTTCATCTTAGTCATATCAGTTATCTACATTACATTTATTTACATTTTACATTTATGCATTTTGGCAGACGCTTTTATCCAAAGCGACTTACATTGCATTATACTACACATTTGTATCTGAGTATGTGCAATCCCTGGGATCGAACCCACGACCTTGGCATTGCTAGTGCCATGCTCTAACCACTGAGCTACAGGAAAGCAACATTAGGATTTTATGTCACATATTATGTTGTTAAATTAATGTTTATTGCATTATTTTACTGTCTTAGTTACCGTGATTTGTATTTGTGTTCATGACACTGTGCACCTTCTATATACACAGTATATTAGTATTTATCTCAACTTGTAGAAAAGCTACTTGTAATGAACTTTGATTCATCATATGCTTTCTCTTCACCCGAGTGTTATTATTGTGCTTGTCAATACATGTTAAAGGTACAAAACAGAATTTAGTAGCAGTGCCTTTTTTGTAAATTACAATTTTAAAATTTACAGTTTGTTCTGTAAATTGTTACTGTATTTCAACAGAATTATTCTGTTAACCGCAGCTGACAGTTTTTTCTGTAAAAATGAAAGGATTTTTACAGTGCTGAACTGAGAGACTGAAGAGTGTCATTGTTCTCTACAGGTTGAGTGATTGTGGTGTCAGAGATGAAGGCCGTGCTGCTCTGGCTTCAGCTCTGAGATCAAACCCCTCACACCTGAAAGAACTGGATCTATCATGGAATAAACTAGGAGCATCAGGAGTGAATCTGCTCTCTGATGGACTGAAGGATCCTCACTGTAAACTGGAGATACTGAGGTAAAACATCTCTCTGAGAGTCATGCACACACTTGTACTCACAAAGAAATATTCACAAACCGTTTATAGTTGTAGCAGTTCTGACATGGATGTAAGATCTGTCTGTAGAGGTTTATCCACATATCAGGAAATATACCAAATGTAAAAGGAGAGACATATCCCTGTTGCCAAACACAACACAGGTGAGTCCCATTATTCTTTAGAGATATTGTAAAAGGTGATCATAAGCTGTTTTGCAAACACATGTGGTTTATGAGTTTGCTGTTGAACATGGTTCCTCAGTTCCAGATGGTTATTAACCTTCAGTGACAAGGATTCTAGATATGGCTGAGTGGCATTTCTCTGTCTGTCATTTCAGATATTAAGTATCTCTAAGTATCTGAAAATAGTGCTGTGTATCATCTGCATAAAAGTGGACATTATCCCACTTATTACACTGCTACTTACAAAACAAAAAATCAGTGGACATGAAACATTGATTTGAATGCATGTAATCTGTTGTGTTGATGATTTTGGCTTATTAAAAAAAAAATCTTACATTTATTGTGAATAATAATAAAATGAACCTCTTCCAGCACCATGTAGAAGCTGGTCTCACCTTAGACTGGACCTGTTAATCATGTTGTGGATTAAGTCCTGAAGTTTCTGTTTATCTGAGCTGTAGATTTTGAACTGAGAGACTGAAGAGTGTCATTATTTTGTACAGGTTGAGGTGTTGTGATGTCACAGATGAAGGTTGTGCTGTTCTGGCTTCAGCTCTGAGATCAAACCACTCACACCTGAAAAAACTGGATCTGTCATGGAATAAACTAGGAGCATCAGGAGTGAATCTGCTGTCTAAAGGACTGAAGGATCATCACTGTGAACTGGAGATACTAAGGTAAATCATCTCTCTGAGAGTCACACACACAATTGTATTCACAAAGAAAAATTCACAAATTGTTTATAGTTGTGGCAGTTCTGAAATGGATGTAGGATCATCTGTAGAGTTTTATCCACAAGTCAGGAAATTTATCAAGTGCAAAAAGGAGAGACAAATCACTGTTACAAAAAAAAAAAAACTCACAACATAGGCAAGTCTCGTTCTTCCTTATAGATATTATGAATGTGATGATAAGCTGTTTTACAAACACATGTGGTTTGTGAGTTTGCTGTTGAACATGGTTCCTCAGTTCCAGATGGTTGTTGCCCTTCAGAGACAAGGAGTCTAGATATGGCTGAATAGCATTTCTATGTCCATCCAGATATCATCTGTGGTTTATATGAAAAATAGAGTTGTGTGTCACTTACAACCTAATGTGGAAAAGTGGTGCCTGACTGTAAATCAGGAGTGTCAAACCCAATTTCTGCCAGTTCACATATGTGCTGTTTACCCTTAAAAAGGCAGACTGAAAATGTAAGACCAATTTGGATGGTCATTATTTTCAGAAGTGCTTTTACTTCAGATTACTATTGATTTTATTAAAAAATTCCTGCTCTGAAAGCAATATTACAGATACACTATACACTATACAATACATACATATATTCAGTACTTTTCATGGGATGCACTTTTTCCAAACTTAATAGCAGGACAGTAAAAAGGCTCATTAATATTCAAAAGGAAACTGCTAGCTGATTGTTGGGTGAGAAATTTCATTCACCTGCCCTCATCCCTACATTTGGGACATTAACTTACAGGCTACACAAAATGTGGTGAAAATATGACAGAATCAAGCTCAAATTGCAATAAAATGATCTCACTGGAATATCTTATTAAATGAGAAGAAATATGAGATAAAACTAGCACAGCTATATAGAAAATCTGTAGCCTGAGTCAATTGTCAGCAAAAAATGTTAATATACAATGAATTATTAAGAAGTACAATATTTTCTGATATCTTACAAAAGTTTTTCAGAATGTTTTCTTCAGTATTTTTCTCATTCAGATGTGTTGAAGATTTTGCGCAATTCACATAAAAATCTAAAGATTAAATTTTTTTAATGATATTGAAATGAACCCCCTGAAGCACCATGCAGAAGCGGGTCTCACCATAAACTAGACCTGTTATTCGTGCCATAGATTAAGTCTGTCTTTCTGATTGTGAAGTTTCTAATTATCTGAGCTGTAGATCCTGAACTGAGAGACTGAAGGGCATCATTGTTCTCTACAGGTTGAGGGATTGTGGTGTCACAGATGAAGGTTGTGCTGCTCTGGCTTCAGCTCTGAGATCAAACCCCTCACAACTGAGAGAACTGGATCTGTCATGGAATGAACTAGGAGCATCAGGAGTGAATCTGCTCTCTGATGGACTAAAGGTCCACGAGCCAGGACTCGAACTCGGGTCGCCTGAAGCGCAACGGTGCTATATGTGGGCGCGCTGCCCACGAGGCTATTGGCGCTGACAGAAACAGGTGTTAGTTTTCATGTACTTGTCCTCCTTATCCCCGCTCATCTCCGCACCCGTTCTCCCGCTGCAGACTTCGCATTGCCATGCCCCCCTCGCCACAGAAGTATTCACAGATAGTTTATAGTTATAACAGTTCTGACATGGATGTAGGATCATCTGTAGAGTTTTATCCACTTGTCAGGAAATTTACCAAGTGCAAAAAGGAGAGACAAATCACTGTTACAAAAACACCTCACACGCACATTACAGGTGAGTCTCATTATTCCTTTGAGATGTTGTGAAGGTGATAATAAGCTGTTTTGCAAACATGTGGTTTGCTGTTGAACATGGTTCATCAGTTTCAGACCATTCCAGATACAATGAATTATTAACATGTACAATATTTTCTGATTTATATCTTATAAATGTTTTTCAGAATTTTTTCTCATTTAGATTTTGTGTAACGCACATAAAAAATCTAAAGATTAACATTTTTTAAAGATATTGAAATGAACCCCCTGAAGTACCATGTAGAAGCTGTTCTCACCTTAAACTGGACCTGTTAATTGCGCTGTGGATTAATCTCTCTTTCTGGTTGTGAAGTTCCTGTTGTAGATCCTGAACTGAGAGACTGAAGAAGTGTCATTGTTCTCTACAGATTGAGGGATTGTGGTGTCACAGATGAAGGTTGTGCTGCTCTGGCTTCAGATCTGAGATCAAACCCCTCACACCTGAGAGAACTGGATCTGTCATTGAATAAACTAGGATTGTCAGGAGTGAATCTGCTCTCTGATGGACTCAAGGATCCTCACTGTAAACTGGAGATACTGTGGTAAATCATCTCTCTGAGAGTCACACACACAGATACTCACAAAGAAATATTCACAAATAGTTTATAGTTGTAGCAGTTCTGACATGGATGTAGGATCATCTGTAGAGTTTAATTCACGTCAGGAAATGTACCAAGTATAAATGGAGAGACAAATCTCTGTAACAAAAATTACTCGCACACAACACAGGTGAGTCTCTTTATTTCTTAGAGATGTTGTGAAGCTGATAAGCTATTTTGCAAACACACGTGGTTTGTGAGTTTGCTGTTGAACATGTTTCCTCAGTTCCAGATGGTTACTGGCCTTCAAAGACGAGTAGTCTAGATATAACTGAATAGCATTTCTCTGTCTATCCAAATACCAACTAAAAATAGAGTTGAGTATCATCTGCATACTGATGAAGAGTGGAGATTACCCTGCTTATTAAACAGCTACTTACCAAACAAATAATAATTGGACATAAAACATTGATTTAAATGTATGTAATCTGTTGTGTTGATGATTTTGGCATATTCACTTACATTTTTTTTTAAGATTCTTATATTTTATGCTATTGAAATGACCCCCTCAAGCACCATGTAGAAGGAGGTCTCACCTTAGACTGGACCTGTTAATCATGTTGTGGATTAAGGGCCTGTTTACACCTGGTCACTTCATACGTTTTCTCTGATCGGATAGCTGGTGAAAAGACCAGGTCTAAACAGCCTCCGAAACGCATTCAAGATGGATATAAATCCGATCGCTCAAACCACTTCAGGAGGTGGTCTGGGACACATTCCAGTCAAAACTGAACAAGTCTAAATTCATCTGGTTGTTGAAAACACATATGTAAATTTAACTCCTCCCAAAAATGCTAAAAAATAAATGTGTCAGAGCGTGTTATAGGCTATATGACGTTATATTCAGATATGACAACGCTACTGCATCATGCATTGCCGCAGATGAACAGCTGAATATCTCTTCAGCAAGACAACGCACAAACTGCCACAAATCAAACTGAAAGTATGTCGCAGGCACTCAAAACACAATCATCTTCGTTAAAAGTAATGAGACTAAATGATCTTACCAGTGCTGTTGCCGTGCTCTCTCCAATTTTGGTCTTTGATTTTAAAATTAGCTGATGATCAATAAAAATACAGCTCAAATTTGTTGCTTTCGGTTACGTGAACTCTATGAAATCTGCATATAGCGCGGGAATTGAAGATCGGATTTATATCCGTTTTGCGGAGACATATTTATGTGGTCAAGTGTAAATGGAATCATTTATATAAATCAGATAGCTATCCAATCAGAGAAAACGCATGAAGTGACTAGGTGTAAACAGGCCCTAAGTCTCTTTCTGATTGTGTAGTTCCTGCTTATCTGAGCTATAGATCTTGAACTGAGAGACTGAAGAGTGTCATTGTTCTCTACAGGTTGAGTGATTGTCGTGTCACAGATAAAGGTTGTGCTGCTCTGGCTTCAGCTCTGAGATCAAACCCCTCACACTTGAGACATCTGAATCTGTCAGGGAATAAACTAGGAGTCTCAGGAGTGAGTCGGCTCTCTGATCTGCAGGATGATCCACATTATGAACTGAAGACGTTTCTGTGAGTAGGGATGATTAAAAAATGGTCACATTTTAATTGGTTGCTAATTACTGATATTAAGTTTTATGATGAAGAACATGTTTGAGTTTTAACCCACTAGTGCATTATTCATGTGCCAAATGTTTAATTTTATTTCAAAACAAGAATATAATAATTTCCTATCCTTTTCTCCCAAAGTGATGTATTTTAAGAGAATTCTGCTTTTGTTCATTTTAATGTAATATAAAGATAAATACGCATCACTGCTTGGGACTTTCGTTATCATAAAAAAACAGTCTCACACAAAGAGCATTCATGTGTCAGATTCAAAGGTCAAAGATCAAATCCTGAATGGTTAAAATGGCTTTTTTGAGATCTAGATCTACTGTAGTTGACACCATATATCACAGGGTTATTATCTCTAATAGTGCATATAGTTTGTTTTAGTTGTTCTAAAGTGGATAATGCAGTAATTGCAGTAAATACACACACATTTGACTGTCTGTGTTTTACCTACAGGTATTAGATGTTAGTCTGACCTTCTTTGGATCAGCTGATGGTGAATAAAGAGCCACCTAACCCTAACCACAACACAATCAACAGACACAAACCCATAGTGATCATCACACATGGATGTGTTTGTGTAACTTTCTATAATGATCCAATCCTTGATGCAAAGTCAAACTAACAAACCTTTTGTTTCTTTTGAGATTTGTACTAATACCACATTTTACATAATAATATAGTTTGTAACAATCTGTGTATCTTCTGTTTAAACCATATTACAAAAGAATTCAACCTAACACCAAGGTTAGAATGTGTATTTATTCTTAATGAACTTGATAAGTAAGGTAAAAATACACAATTTCCTGCAGGTCATTTCTCGATGTCTGTAATCTGATCCAATATGGAAGTACCGTTGTAGTTGTTTGTCTCCAGAGCCAGAAGCTTCTGTATGTAGTTTTGAGGCAAGCTGTTCTGTTGAGCCCCTAAACACACAACCTAGATGAAGAATGAGACAAGATAAACAGAGTCCATATGAATAAGAGACTCTTCATTGACAGTTACAGTATGCAACTAGACAGTCATCAATTAAAAGACAACTATATTGAGAACATCTGAAGCACTTGTTAATATTTGATCAGAGATGTGGGTTGTTCACTTTGTGCTCTTTAATTAAACTGTATGTTTTGGTCATTCAGGCTCACAATGGGCTATAAAATGTACCTTTTTATACTGTGGTGAAGGTGGACAGGGTCTGAAATTGTTCATCTTGTACGTCCGGCAGAGAAGTGGCTCCTCTTTTGTTTCCACTTTGACCTCTAATGGGCTGTACACACCTTCATGAACCTGTTCCTGTCTGAAACATGTGAAGATACGAAATACATGCCTAAATGCAGATATTTTAGTTCCTGTGTAAAACATCCAACATATATAGATGCTTTGTACAGTGTGTAATAGTGATGCACAATATATTGGTTACTATATCTGCATTTGCCTACATGTGTTCATCTGATTAAGCAGACGATGGAAGCAGATATCATGGCTTTTTTTAACCAGTATACAGTATACTCTACAGTATATTTTATCATAACAAAAGTATTAAGCAGTTATCTTTTCTACTATATATGTATAGGAGATAACCAGCATGATGCACAGCTACTTACAAAATAAATAAATGAACATGAAATACTGATTTGTGTTTTGTTTTTTGTTTTTTTTTCTGTGGAAAGGGTGCAGTATCCAATACAATATTGGTCATAATACGAAAAGTTATGATCTTTAAAGATGAAAGTGTGGTTTTAGGAGACATCACAATCCCAGGTGATCTCACCGGTCTAAACTGTGCAGGTTTTGGTTGTCTATCCTCCACACGACCCCCCACACCTCGTCTCCTTCACTCTCCTGTATCGTGGCGACTCCACCGTGCCAAGCGCAGTCAGTGCAGTCTCCCCAAAGACCGAAATTCAGCCTGTAGCCCTGAAATACAGTGCATGGTTATGTGTACAATGTATTTCAATGAACTTCAAACATCTTGATGTATTATGATACTTTTTTGTTTGTGATTACAACACACATTATTTACAGTGCTATTTGTTTTAAAGACAAAACTACTTCAAACAAAAATTAAATATATAATAAATTAAAAATCAAAATGAAAATTTGATTAAAATAAATTAAAAAACTAGATGTAAATAAATAGTATATCTAACAGTACAGCGCTATGACGGATAGAAAAATGTAGTTAATGTAATATAAACTAAACAATATCCAAATAATATTTTTTTTTACAGTAAAAATTTGGTCTTTGTACAAGAAACTATATATAGATTTTAAAAAAGCACACAAATTTACCATGGTAATTGTTTCAAAATGACATTTTCTTACAAAATCTTTCTATTTTATTTTTGTTATTTTTATGACAGTGGTGGCAATGCAGTTTCGCCACAAATTTTACCAGTTAACTCACTAGTAACCTGGTACCACGGTAAATTAAAGGTAGACTAGACTTCTAACGTCTATAAGTTTGTCGTTCTATGTGCTTATGTCCATTCATTAACTTAATATTATAGTAATTATTCATCAAATAATCTGTTTGTTTACCTGTATCCTGCCGATGGAGTGAAAGACAGCTGATGGGTTTTTCAGTTGCAGTCTCTCTTTCAGTAAATTACTGCCATAAGCAAAATACAGAAAACAACCTCTGGATGACATTTTCACCAGCGCCGTGAAGAAAACACGTTAGGTTGAAACACAGAAGCGCTTTAAAAAACAAACCCTGAGGGTTTTTATAACCTTCGTTCTGGAATCGTTCTCGTGAGTCGACTCTTTAGAATTAATGACTCGGCAACTTTCACAAGGAGAAAGCGGTGAGGTAGGAACGATTTAGTTCACAATATTTGAAAAGCAAAAAAAAAAAAAAAAAAAAAAAATGCAATTATGACAGTTAACAAATAATTAGCATTTTGAACAACACGGAAAGAGATCTGAATCGACCTCGATTTCCTAACCAGGAGAACTGACCCCTGCGGCGTCACGACCACAACTTTCAAAATAAAAGTCCCGCTCACTAGCGCACTGAAACTGGTGTAAAAGTAACGTTTAGGCAATGTTGGGGTACTTTAACATTTCTTTGTCTTAAAATTATTGTCACTTTTGACGTAGACAGCTTTTGTCTTACACAATTTTTTATTAAAATACTGCTTCAGGACGTTTCCAGTCATTTTGGGTCACTGAATAAAGATTTTTGCAACAATAATAAACAACACTGCATTTTGGATAGCCAGAAGTGTCTTAGCTATAGAAATTATATTATTAAAATTCCATTGTATTTCCCATGACCAGCAAACTCAAGATATGTGATGGTGAGCAGAGATTTTCAGCTGCAACTTTAGTAAATACACTGAATAAACCAAAGAGAAAATTTAATTAGGTATTGTTCAAACTCACTTTTTTTATATATAATAACATTATTATTATTATTATTATTATTATTATTATTATTATTATTATTATTATTATTATTATTATTAAGGCCAACACTGGCTATTATATGTTAAGTAATACTGAACCTTCTTCAGCACACAACTAGACAAGTTCAATAGAGCAGTTTATTGATATGTAGAAAAATAACCAGAAACATCACTGCCTTATATTATCACAAACAGTTCAGCAGCACTTAAACAAAAGACTCAAAACAGCTTTCAAAAGAAATGAATTTAATGTACAAAATGCAAACAAGTCAGAATCAAAATATTCTCAAAATAAAGAACAAAAAAATGCTGTACAAAGCCCACTAATGTACTTCAGAGATTCATCTCCTTGGCCCGCCGCGGCCACGTCCTCTTCCTCTGCCACGACCCCGTCCTCTTCCTCGACCGCGGCCAGCAACTGCAAGAAAGGCAAGGAAAACAATTATACATTTTCATAGACAATCAATCAATCAATCAATGCCCGAGTTTCAAAGTCATATCAGTTTAGATGATATTTCCTGTAACTCACCAGCCTCTCTCTTCTTTGACTTGACTTTAGGCTCGATGTCGACCAGCAGCGTGTCCAGAGGAAGACTGTCGGGCAGGATGAAATAGCGGATGTTGTTGCCACGGATACTGAGGGACTCCAGCTGAGTGGGTTCTCTGTTTTTGAGGGTCATCTTCACAGCTTTGAGGTGAGTGTTCATACTGACATCCACACCTGTTCATAGGATTCAAAGGAAAAGTATAAAGCCATCGTTCAATTTAAAGAGATAGTTCACCCAAAAATGAAAATAATCCCATAATTTACTCACCCTCAATACATCCTGGGTGTATATGACTATCTTCTTTCAGACAAACACAATCAGAGTTATATTAAATATTATTCTCGCTCTTCCCAGCTTTATAATGGCATTGAATTCATTTTTGAAGCTCCAAAAAGTGCATCCATCCATCATAAAAGTAATAAATATGACTTCAGGGGTTAATAAAGGACTTCTGAAGCCTTATTTTCACTGCACACATCTGCGGCGCATTACAGCTCCGGCAAGGTTTTGTTCTGTCCTCTATGTGGCGTCAACTCATACCAGGAGCATTTTAGCTGGATTCGCAAGACCACGAGATTTGCCTCTCCTAAGTTGTTTTCCTTTTTTTCCATGTTTTTAAATGGTTAAATGAATATTTTGTCCAATTTAATTGTGTTTATTGCTATGCCATAATTTATTTTGCTGTAGCCTACAGATGAAGTTAATACACTTAAAAGTCCAGTTATGACGACAGGGATAAAAAGTTTTTAAACTTCGAATCTCTTGTTGTCAATTTCTGGCCTCCTAGTGATGTGAAATGATTGGGAGTTTACACAGGGTGATTATTATGACTTTATTTTGTGTTTGAATGGTGCAGCTGGTGTAAACAAGCATTGACTAGAGTGGCCGCGATTTACTCCAGTGGCCAAGTCGGAGCCGTAACACGTTGCAGACGTGTGCAGTGTAAATCTGGCTTGAGTCGAGTTTCGGTAGAAGAGTGACCTCTGACCTGACGTAGCTCCTCTTCTCTTATATCGAAATCCTCAATTTTTCTTTAAAACTTCTCATTTTAGACTGCTAATTCTTGACCTGTGTTTTTGTTTTGCTCTATCCTCTGCGTTTCCGTGTTCGCCAATTCTCACCTAAGCTCACGCTATGCCTACGTCAGAGGTCTCCAAATCTGGTTCTGGAGGGCCACTTTCCTGCAGAGTTTAGCTCCAACACACCTGTTTGAAAGTTTCTTGCATGCCAAGTGAGACATTGATTAGCTGGTTCAGGTGTGCTTAATTGGGGTTGGAGCTAAACTTTGCAGGACAGAGGACCTCCAGGGCTGAGTTTGGAGACCTCTGGCCTATGTCGGTTCGGAGTTCACTCTTCCGCCAGAACTTGACTTGCGTACAGCAGTTGTCGGAAGCCAGTGATTATAGATTATAAGGTTTCAATAAGGATATTTTTTCTTAAAATAATGCATCGCATCAGAAGGCCTCATTAACCTCCTGGAGCCGTACGGATCATTTTTATGATGAATGGACTTTTTGGATTTTCAAAAACTCCAGTTCTATTCAATACTATTACAAAGCTTGGAAGAGCCAGGATATCTTTTTTATATAACTACATTTGTGTTTGGCTGAAAAATGATTGTCAATTACACTGAGGATGGCTTGAGGGTGAGCAAATTATGGGATTTTAATTTTTGGGTGAACTATTCCTTTAAGAATTCCACTTAAACTTGAAGCAAATATAACAGTCTAAAAATTAATATTTCTCTCACTTATTAGCATTATTTTGATTCATAATTACCTGTAATGGTGCCATGGACCTGTGTGCCATTCTTCAGCTCAATGGTGACTGTTTCATGGCTCAGTTTCATCAAAAACCTGCAGGATCAATCATAAACAATGACTAAAATACTCATCACAACAACAAACAAACCTTACAACTGTACAGATCACATTTAAAGTATTTTCAGACTTCATTTTTGTTTTTATTGTAGAGAATTTGATTGCTAGAAATCTAAATAGAAATGTGAAATTGTTCTTTAAACCTCTCCACTTTGTCTTAATTACATCATATTTGCCTAATAACAGAAAATGTATGCATTTTGCGGAATGCATCTCTAATAACAAGTAAATAGAAAGTTACTGGCATTTAAAAGTGGTTGTTTCTAATGCTGCGTTTGTTAGATTTTAAGGCCCAGCATCTACAAACTAATCTTCCAAATGCATAATTTCATAAATCTAAGGATAATCCCACCAACTATTAATTAAATATACAGCTGCGTTTAAAACACGACAGAAACTCAAACAAACAAACACACATTCATTCATTCCCGCCCGTTGAAGCTAACAGCTAACCAAAAGCTACATCAAATCTGACTCCATCCGTTAAATTATATTACACGTCGCTGCAGATACTTTGTGCATATTGATTATATGAGACCTATAGATGTTTATTACCTGACGAGTTTCATGCTGGCGGTGGACTTTGAGAGTAAATCCTCCACCAAAGTGAGAAAAAATTGTAGCGCAAAACGACAGAAAAGCGTCGGACGCTACTGGAGCTATGAGTGGAATCACTTCCTGTGCGAAACGGAAGCAGAATCATCGACGCAAGTGTTGCCTCTACACACCCAAAATCATTCACATAATAGAAGATACAAATAAAATATTTAGTTTATGTATCTTTAAACTTAAGTAAAAAAAAATATGTGAATAACATTAAGTTAAACCGTGTTTATTATATATTTTTATTTTTAATAATACATTTAAAAGTCTTTATATGAACGGCTGGATTATGGACCTACGAATACGTGTCACAATAAATAGCTTTTAAAGATTTGAACTTAAATTTGGCCAAAACATATAATATTCAAAAATTGAATTGAACAAATCTGGCAACCCTGTAACAGGAAGTGAATCCCGGAAGTGAGCGCTCATTGAAACATCACGTCAAAGTGAATCGAGGGGTAAATTAAAGAAATTAAACGCGCGCGCTTCATCATGAGGAATCACCGATGACTTTACACGGGATTTCTGAGGATGCTGGAGTGAAAACCGGATCAAATAATAATATAACACACTGAAGATGTTATAAACGATGTTGATGTGTGGATTTAGAGTGACGTGTGTTAGTGGCGGTGCATCAGGACTGATTGACAGCTGATCTCATCCTGTTCTTCATCTTTATTTTCCGCATCAAGCGTCCAAACAGCATGTTGATCAGCAGCATTTGCTCTCGTCTGTCCGCTGAAGCTGTGTACTGTCATTGATGCAATCATGATGTTTCCTAAAACCTCGTTCACGAGCCTCATCGTTGGGGTCTTCCTCCTGTATGTGCTGCACACATGTTGGGTCATGTATGGGATAGTTTACACTAAACCTTGTGAAAAACCCAAAACTGACAACTGTATCTCCCCTTACCTGGCCGGAAAACCTCGACTGCAGGTAAGACTGTCATGTGTTGCTGTCATATCTGAGTGTTTACAACTTATCTTTTAAAAAATTCACGTGAAACCAGGCCTAAGCAGGTCTTTATGGATGGACACATTGGCACATAAAAAGGATGATTATTAATAATTAATATAAATAGTATTAAATGTGAGGAAGGGGTTTTCAATCTTTTAGATGCCACACAGAGACCCCCAAATAATAATATTCTTCGTTGCGAGGGCCCCTTTTCAAAAATTTAATTTATATAGTTTCTTGTTTAAAGACTAAATTTATACTGTGAAAAACTAATATTATAAATATGTAAAAAATATTATTTGGAAAATATTTAGTTTTTATTAAGTTACTTATTACATTTTTTTTCTGCTCATTATAGCACTGCACTGTTAGATGTTCATTTGCATCAATACATTATTTATATATTTTAATGTAATTTGTATTTATCTATTTTTCTTATTTATTTTTACATTTTAATTTAATTTTTATTTTATTTAATGCAATTTTTATTTGATTATCTATATCTTTTCATCTCATTTTAATATATATTTATTAATTATTATTTTTATCTAATTTTGTATTTATTTATATATTTCAATATAATTTGTATTCTCTATTTTAAATTTATTTATATATTTATATATTTGTTTTATTTTTTAATTCAATTTTTATTTGTTTATTTATTTTAATCTAATTCTTATTTAAACCCTATTTTTATTTATTTATTTATTTATTTTAATCAATTTTATTTTTCTACCTTTTTCTATCTTACCCAAATTTTTCTTTATTTTAATATTTTTATTATTATTTCTTTTTTATATTTTGTAAACTGTTTTTCTCTAAACATGTCACGGACCTCAGTTAAAAATCCCCAGGATTAGCAGACTTGTATAATCAAGTTTATACAGTACAGAATATATTTCAGTAAACAATAGGAATATATAAGAACATGTGCAATAACAGTGATATTTTGGACGTGTTTCATCAGCTCAGCATCTACACTGCATTGAGACCGAATGCTGATGGAGGACACAGTCTGATCCACAGAGAGGAAGAGTTTGATGTGAACACCAGGTTTGAGAGGTACAGGCGATGGGATCTAGTAGACATAATAAATCATATCACTGTTTCACTGCCCTGTCCTTCTTGTCCATATACTACTGCATACCAAAATTTCTTTCTCACAGTTGTACTTCTGTCTTCTTAAGGTTAATTAATGTGTCTTTGCCGAAGAAGACACGCAAGAATGGAACGCTGTACGCTATGGTGTTCCTGCACCAGGCTGGAGTCACGCCATGGCAGGATCCGCACCAGGTGCATTTAGTCACGCAACTGACCACATACATGCTGCCGAAGCCTCCGGAGATCAGCCTGATCACGGGACAGGATGACCCACAGGTGAGCTGACGCCCACTTCCTGCACCTGAAAGAAGAGTTGTTTCCATGCGTCTGTTTACATTATATAAATGAATCCAATTGCTATACAGAAACCGGATCAGCAAAAGCAGAGCAGCGACTCCGAACTGGACCGGCCCGTTTCTCACTGGCGTTCCCGTCTGACCCTGAACGTGGTGTCCGAGAACTTCCAGTTTGACAGAGAGGCCCTGCCTGGAGACGTGCACCGCTACATGAGAGTGTGAGTCTGTCAGGGTCCTTCATATTATACACTCCACATCTAGCTGCACTTTTAAAGATAAAACAGTCAGAGTGTCTATATACACTAAGTGCAAAGAGCCCGTCTTGTTGGCAGAGGCTATTTACATTAACTCCGCCCACAGACGTCTGTTTGGGCCAGACAAAATTATGGAAGACGCTGGATTGTCAACAGTAGTAATAGTTTTGATGCAAATCGAACTGGGTTTGAATTAGCTCTACTCCGTCACATATCAGATCGGAAAGGCATTTATTTAAAAAAAAAAAAATTAAGAAAATATTCGAAAAGTGGAAATAAAGTGTCTAATGTGTGTTTAATAATAAAGTGTTTACCAGGTAGGTGTAGGGAGGGCTTTATTGTCCCAATAAGGCAGCATCCATTTAATAATTTTAATAAATATAATCATTTACACTGTTATTATTGCATACCTGCAAACAGTATTTGCCACTACTTTTAAGTAGAAATGGCATAACTACTATTTACACTTATTGCAATGAAAATATTGCTATTTTTACATAGTGTAAATAGGCGCTGCCAAAAACAATATGCATTGAGATAGGTTGCCATGAGTTACAGTGATTTTATCACATTAAAAACATATAAAGTGATTAATGTCAAGTCAAATTTATGTCATGTTTGTTTAACAACTGTCATGATGTTAATGTTTATAATATCCTAACACCTTCATGCCTTATAGTCACATTGAGCTGATTAGAGCTGGGTTATATAGTTACGTTTTGCGACGATACAAGCAATTGAGATTGGGGGTTTACTCTATATGAGTAATATACTGTATTTATGTGAATAAAGTTGGACATACTATAATATATATTCAACACTATATAGAGAGCTAGGTGATAATATAGCGACCAAATAAAAAAAAATAAAAAAAACAGGCATTTGAGAGTTGCTGTATAGTATATTGTTAAATGTAAGTGCACTGTATGTATGTGGATAAAGTTTAATATTATATATATCGAACTTTGTATACAGAACTGTGCGATAATTTAGTTTTTCAGACGATGTAAACAATCACACAGCTATCTTATACTGTGATATAAGAATTTGGTCATCTTGTTTGCCTCTAATTCACCATTATCTTTTTGTCCTGCAGGTATCAGAACGGCAAGAAGATGATTTACCTGCCGCTGCTGTTTGTAGATGAGCTCAGTAACAGAGTGAAGGATTTAATGGTACTGCACCTTTAATTCTCTACATTCCAGCTGTTTTCTAGCTGCTCCTGTAGTGAAGGTGCACACTGAGTGATGATGTGTTTACTGCAGGAAATCAACAGCAGCACCACTGAACTGCCTCTGACCATCTCGTACGACTCCATCGCTCTGGGGAAACTGCGCTTCTGGATCCATATGCAGGACGCCGTTTATTCACTGCAACAGTTTGGTAAGAATCTGCTGACTCGTGGGTAATTAATGCAATAAGCCATGTGAGGCTGTGTTAAATGAATTAAATGTATTTTAATAGATGTTTTCAAACATAAAAATAAAAAATATTACCTGATTGATTGCATGGCCTTAAAAGTAATAATTATTATTCATTTAGATGAATTATATGTCCATCAAGTCATATAGTTTATCTGACTGATAAACACTTTCCACATTAATATTGAAAATAAAAGTAACATGGATATATTTCTTTGGACTTTAGGCTTCACTGAAAAGGATGCGGATGAAATCAAGGGAATATTTGTGGACACAAACCTGTATTTCCTCGCTCTCACCTTCTTTGTAGCCGCCTTCCATGTAAGTCCATGTGTTTTACACTGAGATGCATCATATTGTCTGAATCATGTTCATACTGCTGACTCTGGGTTTATGTTTCACTGCATTCAAACATTGCTGTGTTTTTGTCCAGCTTTTGTTTGACTTTCTGGCATTCAAAAATGACATCAGTTTCTGGAAACACAAGAAGAGCATGGTTGGGATGTCGAGCAAAGCAGGTCTGTGAACAGTAACCCTCCTTCACACCACTGATTTACATGCCTGTAATGCATGCAAAGTATTTTTGAGGAAGTGAAAGTTTTTGTGGTATTGCAAATATGTTTAAATGAGCAACTATTTCATAAACGAAACAAAATGCAATAACATTTTACATTATATTTAAATTTTTAAATACTAAATTTAAGTGGTTAAATTGTCCTGAAGTATGTATTTTATACATAATAACTATATTTAAATTGTGTGTGTGTATATATATATATATATATATATATATATATAATATTTTTACAATATTTCTAAAAAAAATATAAACTTTATGGAATATTTCTATTATTTTATTAATATAATATGTATTAAATTGTCCTCAAAGTATATTTATAAAATAATAAATAAAAATACATAATTATTTAATTAATATTTTTATAAATATATTAATATAAAATAATGTAATATTAATATGTATTAATTTATCCTCAAAGTATATACAGTTTCATATATTTTTTTTTAATTGTTCCATTTTATTTTTATGTATAAATGTGTACGATAATCAGACGTGGTTTGCATCACTTATCACCCGATCACTCAGGTTTTGCATATATCATATTGTTGGATGTGGTTTAGTGTGAGTTTGTGTTGATGTGTGTTTGTGTGTCTCAGTGCTGTGGAGATGTTTCAGCACCATCGTGATCTTCCTGTATCTGCTGGATGAGCAGACGAGTCTCCTGGTTCTGATTCCTGCTGGAATCGGCTCTCTGATCGAGGTACAGTGAGATCTCACTCATGTTTTTTGTTCTTTCTGTGCAGATTTCTTTCTGGACATAATGGACATACACTTACAGCTCTTGTGTTTGTATATTTTAAGGTCTTTGCGCTTTTATTTCAGGTGTGGAAAGTGAAAAAGGCTTTTAAAATCCACGTCATATGGAGGGGCTTGACTCCCACGTTCCTGGTAAACCTTTATTGTTTCTTTTCTTTAGTGCTCTGAATCAAAGTTAACACTGATTATTCTCTAACTGTGAATTGTACCCAATCTATCCTTCAGTTTGGGAAATTGGACGAATCTGAGAAACGAACAGAACATTATGACACACTGGTGAGAACAAGCTTCATCCAGAACTCATCCAGAACCGTATGATTATGTTTGATATATCTGAATATCGCAATTGTTACTTTTCAACACTGTTTCTCCGTGCAGGCGATGAAGTATCTGTCCTATCTGCTGTATCCTCTGTGTGTCGGCGGGGCGGTTTACGCTCTCGTGTTTGTCAAGTACAAAAGGTGAACAGTTTGCTGATTTGCTGAAAGATTTATTTGATGTGTTTAACATGCACAAATGATTAATATTTGATGTGTTTTCACAGCTGGTACTCCTGGATTATTAACAGTTTAGTCAACGGTAAGTGTCATTTTGTATGTTTTTCTGACTGATTTTAATCATTTAGAAACATGAATGATGGAAATGTAATTGTTTGTTGTTGTCATTCAGGAGTGTACGCCTTTGGATTCCTCTTCATGCTGCCTCAACTCTTTGTGAATTACAAGGTTTGTTGAGTATATTCAGAATCATGATATGATGTTTGATCCATGTTTGAGTTTGTAATCAATGCTTTTGTTTTCACAGCTAAAATCAGTTGCTCATCTGCCCTGGAAAGCCTTTATGTACAAGGTGAGAGACAATCATTCATAGTTTTATGATGCTGTTTGCATTAATAATGCATGATATGTCAGAGACAATATTTGTTTTGTCGGATATTAGTGCTTTTAAAGTTAAAGTTAAAAATATATATATTTATTTCTTTTGTTCTTTTAATTATTTTTCATTTTTAACAATAAACTCTTTTTCTATGCAACCAGTATAAAAACTGCCGGTATAAAAACTGAAAACTGCCAGAAAAAAATACCTGTTATTTTCTATGTAACAATTGTCCATATTTTTATAATAATGTACATTATTTTAAATATTTATTTAATTAAACAACATAATTTATAAAAAATCATGATACTGAGTACATATTACTTTCATTGTTTTTCTGTTATCTTGTGAAATTTAAATTTAAGTGGTAAATTGTCCTCATATACATTTATAAATTTTATATATATACAGAGCTGGGTAGTAACGGATTACATGTAATCTGGATTACGTAATCAGATTCCAAAAATCAAGTACTTGTAATTAGTAATTAAAATTTAAAATACTCATAACCAGACTACAGTTACTTTTTTTTATGGATTACATGATTACATATTATTTACACAATGACAGTACATGATTCACAATTCATTGATTCTCCTAAATTTTCATTTTTTTTTAACATTTACAGTTGCAAGAAAAAGTATGTGAACCACTTGCAGAATCTGTGAAAATAAGGGAGCATGTAAAATGCATGTTATTTTTTTATTTAGTACTGTCCTGAGTAAGATATTTTACATAAAAGATGTTTGCATATAATCCATAAGACAAAAAAATAGCTGAATTTATTAAAATGACCCAGTTCATAAGTATGTGAACCATTGATTCTTAACACTGTGTGTCATTACCTGGATGATCCACGACTGTTTTTTTGTTGTGTGATGGTTGTTCATGAGTCCCTTGTTTATTCTGAGCAGTTAAACTGAGCTCTGTTCTTCAGAAAAAATCTCCAGGTCCCAAAAATTCTTCAGTTTTCCACCATCTTTTGCAAATTTGAACCCTTTCCAGCAGTGACTGAATGATTTTGAGATCCATCTTTTCACACTGAGAACAACTGAGGGACTCAAACACAACTATTAAAAAAGGTTCAAACATTCACTGATGCTTCAGAAGGAAACACGATGCATTAAGAGTCGGGGGGTGAAAACTTTTGAACAGGATGAAGAGGTCCAAATTTTTCTTATTTCGCTTGAATATAATTTTTTTTCATTTAGTACTGCCCTTCGGAAGCAACAGAAGATACTTGCATGTTTCCCGGAAGACAAATTAAATACAATTTACCTTGATCTTCAAATTCCAAATGTTTTCACTCCCCATCTATTAATGCATCATGTTTTTTTCTGGAGCATCAGTGAATGTTTGAACCTTTTTTAATAGTTGTGTTTGAGTCCCTCAGTTGTTCTCAGTGTGAAAAGACGGATCTCAAAATCATTCAGTCACTGCTGGAAAGGGTTCAAATATGCAAAAAATGCTGGAAATCTGAAGAATCTGCAGGACCTGGAGATTTTTTCTGAAGAACAGAGCTCAGTTTAACTGCTCAGAATAAACAAGGGACTCATGAACAACCATCACACAACAAAAAAACAGTCGTGGATCATCCAGGTAACCACACACAGTATTAAGAATCAATGGTTCACATACTTATGAATGGGGTTATTTTAAGAAATTCAGCTATTTTTTTTTGTCTTATGGATTATATGTAAACATCTTTTATGTAAAATATCTTACTCAGGACAGTACTAAATAAAAAAACAACATGCATTTTGTATGATCTCTCTTATTTTGTTAAAATTATTAACATTTTCACAGATTCTGCAAGTGGTTCACATACTTTTTCTTGCAACTGTATATATATATATTTTTTTCATAATAAAAGCTTATATACGTTAGTGATTCTTTGAGTTTTTCCGGCGGTGAGGGGGAAAATTAGATGAAATATAGATGAATATATATGAAATGATAGTAATATAATAATAATAATAATAATATAGATGAAATATTTGATGTAGCAGTGACATTGCTGTGAATTTCATGTTTTTCAATATTTGTTTTTGTAATGTTGCTGTTTTCTAAATTTACTTAATTTTAAGTAAATATGTTTTAAAATCATAAGACGTGATTTTGTTTTATTCGGTGTCAGCAAACACTAACAGGTACATTTAGTGTTAGTATTTTGAAGTATTAACTATCCATACATTGCACTTTAAAAAGAATCTGTTGAGGCTCTTGTTGGTGAACAGAATATATTTTTTGGAATATATTTTTTCTTTGTATTTGTCAAAATAGTACAAGATTATCAAGGGTTAGCACAAAAGTAATCTAAATGTAATCCAAAAGTAGTCAGATTACGTTACCAAATATGTGTAATCTTAGAGATTATATTACTGATTACAAATTTTGTCATGTAATTTGTAATCAGTAACTGATTACAATTCATAAGTAATCTACCCAGCTCTGTATATAAACATCAATTTAATAAAACAATTTTATTAGTTTTCAGGATTAATACATTAATTATTCACTAATATTGACTAAAATTTGAAGATTATTGCTTGTCTGAACGTTTGTGTTTTATTAATTGAGGCCTAGTTTTCTAATCATTCTGACACTTGTTTTTCTCAACAGGCTTTCAATACGTTTATTGACGACGTGTTTGCGTTCATCATCACCATGCCCACGTCACATCGGCTGGCGTGTTTCAGAGATGACGTGGTGTTCCTCGTATACCTGTATCAGAGATGGTGAGGATCCTCTTCCTCATTCTGTCGTTGATGTTGAACTGATTTTAAACTCGATGTTGATGTTTTTCAGGCTCTATCCAGTGGACAAAACCAGAGTGAACGAGTACGGCGTGTCTTATGATGAAAAGCCCAAAGGAAAATCCCATAAAGATTGACATCGACACGACAGAACAGCTCAGCACTATCATGAGATCAGCCATCGGATTCGGAAACAAAGGACAACACTGCATTTGTCTATTTGGGCTCGGTTTTGCTCCACTAAACAGAGGATTTTGTCCTTCTGCTCACTGTCGGAGCATCTGTCAGAGTTCAAATGGTTGCAGAATGTTGAGTTATAAGATAAGAAGAAAAACTATGAAAAGCTTGATGTAAATTTACAGAATGTATTTTGATGGGACCTTTAATTCAGTCTCAAATAGTGTTTTGAAATTAAGACCATATCACAAGGGTGCCAAAAGACCAGAGTTTCAGATGAATTATCTGTTTTGTTCTGAATATGAATTAATTTTAGTAACATGACTGTTATTTGAGTGTTGGGAGAGAAAGATGTATGTTTGATTTGTGTTGCATTCCATTAAAAGTGTTTCTGTGGTTAAAACTGTTTAATTACAGAGACTTTATTAAACATTCTATGCCTTCCACAGTCTTCATACTTGCATGTCGTTTTTTTTATGCTAATTTTTGACAGTGCAGCAGTTACTGACCTATTACCTACTGAACCACCATTGATATGTTTATACAATTAAGTTCATTTATAAATATAAACAGATACATGAAATATACAAAAAAGTACCATGTTTTTACCATGTTTCTAGATGGTATACTTTAAAGTACCATGTTTATTTAGAAATATAATTTTATTAATACATTTAATGTAATATATATTTTTTAATTTAATATATTATGTTTATTTATGAATATAATTACGTTTATTTATAAATAAAAAAAGAGATACATTAAAAAAATCTAACGAAAAAGTATTATCATGTCTTTCTAGATGGTATACTTTGAAGTACCATGTACATTTTATTTACATGTAAATAAAAAAACATTTTTATTTAATGTTTAACTTTTTATATTTTTCCTGTTATACTTATACTTTAATTTTATAACTACGCTCTCATTACCACGCAGATGTCAAAAATAACTGACAAAACAGACAGGCCAATCACATTCTGTTCTCTGCGCTTGTCCCGCCCACTGAAGTGACGCATGATGCTATATAAGCCATCGCCCCGCCCCTTTTCGGCCCTTTCCGTTCACTGACATCGCTGTGTTTGAGGTGCTCGGTTCTTCGCTCGAAGCTAAGGCCTTTGAATCCGGCGACTAGCACCGTCAAATTTAGGCATCCACGTCTGAAACCTTAACCTGCTGAAAGAACAATGGCATCTGTGTCCGAGCTGGCCTGTATTTACTCCGCTCTCATCCTCCATGATGATGAAGTTACAGTCACGGTGAGTGTGAAGGGTTTGAGCCGGCGCGCGACATGAACATCCGGGACACTGACGCTGTGTGTGTACATATGACGCTCATAAATGTCAGTGATTTTAAGAAAATTACATTTCTGTATAGGCTAGTTTGTTTCTGCACAGTTTCAATGTGTTATTAGAACATAGTGTGTGTGAAAACAACAGTTTGAACGCGTTGTGGGAAACTAGTACAGAGACGCGCGCTTTTTCTGTTTTAGTATTTTTCACTATTATTCAGGACAGCTCAAGTAATTTGCTCTTAAAGTTTGCTATTGCTAATCATACAATGCAGAGTATTACCACTTGATATCGTTCCTGTACCTTGCTAATCACTGCACTACTATAGTAAGTGGCATGATGACCATCTGTTGACCATATACTTTATTATTACTATATTTATATCATGGTATTTACATCTTACTCGAAGAATACCATGGTATCACATCTTACAGTACCCTGGTACTACCATGTGTTTTTCTTTTTGACAGTACCATGGTATGAGCATCTGATACATCACTGTACCATATTACTGCATTCAAATCAAACTGAACTCATGTGTTAATGTTTTCTGGTTGTGTTTTGCAGGAGGACAAGCTCAACGCTCTGATCAAGGCTGCCGGTGTGACCATCGAGCCCTTCTGGCCTGGTCTCTTCGCTAAGGTGGGTTATTTCCCAGCCATTGCATCCCTAAGATCTTTTATGATGGTGATGGAAAGGGTTACGTGTGTTTGGGAAGCTTTGTTTCTACAATTATGTAGAAGTCAAATCAAGTACAGAAGACCTTATGGTCTTAATTCAAGTATTGCATCTTGATTCTGAGCGTTAATGTTTAAGTGCTGCACTGTTGGAATGTAAGTCTGATGTCATTTCCTGTGCTCAGGCTCTGGCCAGCATTGACATCGGCAGTCTGATCTGTAACGTTGGTGCTGGTGGTGGAGCCGCTCCGGCCACCGCCGCCGCCGCTGCTGCTCCTGCAGGTGGAGACGCTCCAGGTAACGACACACGCTCATTCAGATGCTTCAACACGTGTTTAATTTTATTCAGACCCTCACCTTCTCTTCTGTTTGCCTTACAGCCAAGGAGGAAGAGAAGAAAGAGGAGAAGAAAGAAGAGTCCGAGGAGTCTGATGACGACATGGGCTTCGGTCTTTTCGACTAAAGCAGTTTTTAATAAAAAAATTGAAACTGTCAATGCTGTTTGTGTCATTGCTGGGCTGCTGGTTTGGGGTTTAGTTCTAGCTAATCGAAGTATTCACTAATTTAAGTCACTTGGGCCTGGTTTCACAGACAGGGTTTAGTCTAAGCCAGGATTTGGCCTTAGTTCAATAAGGATATTTAGGTAACTTTTATAAACGTACACTAGAAAAAAAGCATTACTGGTGTGCATCTTGAGACAAAACAATGAGATTTTAAGATATGTCAGCACAAGTTGCTTTCAGTTAAAACAGCTCAAACATGTATTTTAGTCTAAGACTAGCTTAAGCCTTGTCTGTGAAACCGGGGATTAATTTTGTTCCTGATAGTTCTTGAAACCGTAAAAAGCTGAGGTGTTTTTATTATGAAGTTAAGGCATTTTTTGGTAATGCTACAAGTTAACATGAACTAATAGTGGAAAATACTTGAAGCGTTTAGTAATCTTGGTGTTTATTTCAACATTTAATAATGCATTATTAAAATGAGTATCTTGATATTTAACCTGATCTGAATTATTGTGAGCAAATGGAATGTTATGTAAAGTGTCACCATTTTTTCCGGTGTTCCATCTCTTGCTTTACATGGAGGAAAGTCTTCAGTTCCTGTTGCCTTTTCTTTTAAAATGGAGAATGTTTTGTTTTTGTATGAAGTACTTTATAGGGTACAAATGTGCTTAACCTGAAGTCTAAAAGTTTTAACATCCGTATGATTGTGCAACATTTTCAGTATTTTTTAAATTTTGATGGTTTAGATATGTAATGCCACCTGAAATAACTAATACCACTTAGAAAGATTTAGAATTTGTTATTCCAAATGAGTTTAAAGTAATCATTATAAGGCTTCGGCCCAGTGCAAAGAACATTTAAGTGAAACAAGGCGACAAAAAAACCTCCCTCATTTATTCATTACTCTCTTACTTTTCTAAAGACTGGTCAGAAGAGACTAATTATGATGATAGTGTCCAACACATCCATTGATTTCACTTTTTTAACTTTAGTTAGTGTGTAATGTTGCTGTTTGAGCATAAACAACATCTGCAAAGTTACGACGCTCAAAGTTCAGTGCAAATTGAGATATTTTCTTTCACAGAAATCACTTTTTAAGAACTACAACAAATGGCTGGTAGGGACTACAATGAGCTTCTTCCCAGGTTAGTGACATCACTGACCCCAAATTTACATAAACCCCGTCCCCGAGAACACACAACAAAGGGGGCGGGGTCATGTTGGGCTGCTTTAGAGAAGAGGAAGAGTTGTTGTAGTAGAGTGTTGACATGCCGTCATTTTACACCGGACTGCTTCACAAACGAGGGTCAATTAAAAGAAAAAAGATTAACATGACGGCACATGCTAGTCAATGAGTTGAATCAACTCCACAGCAACTACATAAATTTATCCACTAACCATTCAGAAACGTCCAGTTTCATTCTAAAAGTTGTAACTTCTTCCTGAGTCTCTCCATCAGTGTCGACTCCGGTTTGAACAATGTAAGGCTGAACACCGTTACTGACAATCCTCATTTTGGCTGCGTGAGATTCTCCGGCTTTGTTGTTGCTGAGCGACCGAAGCGTGAGCTGTTAAAGCTCCGCCCTCTTCTGGAAAGGAGGCGGGAGCAGCAGCTCATTTGCATTTAAAGGGACACACAGAAACAGCTTGTTTTTGTTTACACCCAAATAGGGGCAAATTTGACAAGCTATAATAAATGATCTGTGGGGTATTTTGAGCTGAAACTTCACAGACACATTCTGGAGACACCAGAGACTGATATTACATCTTGTTAAAGGTCCCCTATAAAAATCTAAAGCATTTTTTTAGTTCTTTAATAAGCCCATATTTCATAATATTTCATTTTCAGTACTCTAATTTACCAGATGTGTTTATCCAAAGCATGTTCAAGATTTTTGGATTCAGACAATCATTTTCATTTCCAAATATATAGTAAACTACTAAACTACCGTATGAACTAAAATAAACTGAATTTTAAAAATCCAATTACCAGCTCAAACTTTTATTACAAACACAAAAAAGTGAACTCAAAAGGAATGAGTCCAGCAGAAATAAGACCAAGACACATACAGCTAAAGATAATGATAACATTTTATTAGTTAAAAGATCTGTACAGTTGCTTCTTCCTGAGAATAATTTATATCAATGACAAAATGGATTTCACGATTGTTCTGTACACAAAAGTAACTCTAGTTCAAACTCAAAGGGGTCGTTTCAACCCTAGTGTGTGGTAAAAAACAACAACATGATTTTACAGAATAAAAGTTTCTTGAAATGAAATCAGAAGGCAGCTTTGATTATATCATTTTACCAATATGTGCTTCAAGTGACTGATATGTGACTATATTCGCTTCGGCCCCTAACGTAATATTATGCTCACGTCAGGGCGACTTGATTTTCCCCTTTTTGTCAAGCAGTTTCATACAATAGCTGTGATTCTTTAAAACTCTGTTAAAAATGACTGTGGTTTGGCTTTAGAGTCGTGGTGAGTTCTGTACATGAGAGCGTTTCAGCCGTCGAACCCCTGAGTTTCTCAGAGGATGTTGTTGAAGCACAAGCCCTCGATGCACCTCGATCCCTGAAGTCTGAGATCAGCATATCCACAAAACAAAATCACGTGTTGATAAGCCTTTGGATTATTGGAGAAGCTCGAGCGTGACCTCGGCTCAGAGTTCAACGGGTTCCAGTTGCAGGTTTGAGTAAGACGACAAAGACGAACTTCATTTCTGGATACAAAATAAAACGAACACGACGCTTCTAACGGTTATAAAACAAAAATATGTTTGCAATATCCTCTCCTGGTGAAGAATCTCTATGAAAAATGTTTATGTAGCATCTGTTTTGTATAACATTTAAAGTTGTTTTTGGCCTCCTGTGGCGACGCGTCCCTCCGTAATGATCCAGCCATCCTGGAGGAACTAGTGCGGCCGGTTATGAGCTAGCATCTTCAGCCGCGCCTGGTCGATGACGTCCAGCAGGTTCTTGGCGTCGACGGCGAGCGCGTGAGCCGCGGTCAGCATCTGCTTCTTGTAGTCCTGCTGCAGGCTGGTCAACATGTACTGCTGCGCCAGACGCATCTTACTGATGAGCTCCGCCAGGTCAGAGTTCAGCAGCTTCTGAGCCATCTCGATCTGACAGGACAGAGAGAGGTGTGTTCAGTGCAATAACAGTTTAGTGCTTCGTATCAGTGCTCTGATGAAACTGTGCTCCTAATCGAACTGTTGTCAGCAAAAGAGCAGCTTTAAGGGCTCTCTGTGGTTTTCTGCCAAAATAAAAGCTTTGTGGTTTAATGTTTGAAAATGAACAAATTAAATTAAATAAAATAAAACTACTATTATTACTATTATATTTTTCTAAATAACTATTATCACTACTACTAAACACTCAATTTTACAGTGAAATAGTAGTATTATTTAACAATAGTAATATTTCTTAATATTTGTATTTAGTAATAAGTATAATAATAAATATTATTATTTATTTTATAGTCGTTTTGGATGTGTAATTTTTGAACAAATTTTGCAAACCTTCAAACAAGTGCAGCAAACCTTTTTTTAGTCGCACTTTAAAAAAATCAGAAATATACATTTTAACATGCTATTTAAAATATTAATAATAATAAATAAAATTTAAAACAGTTTTCAGTTTAAATCTAATTATTTTATTTATATATATATATATATATATATATATATATATGAAATTATTTTTTATTACTAAATTTATTTAAAAAAATTTATTGACATTTTTATGATTTAATTAATTATAAGCAATATAATTATAAGTGATATATAAATGAAATGATCAGAATAAAATTGGAATCATTATTATAATTGATAATTTACAATAAATATATACTGCAAAAATAGTATGAACAGTATGTATTGCTGCAACCAATGAATATTTTTATAACAGAATGACATCATTTTCAGCTGATTATTGGAAAGCAAATAATGCAATTGTTATTGCAGCAAAAATAAATTAATTATAGTTAGCCCTAGTAGTATAGTGAAACACTATTCTTTAAAAAGATTTATTAGAATAAAATAATAATTAAAAACACTGTTTGATCACCCAGCATGTTTAAAATAAAAACCGGCCAATCAAGAGAGGTTATGTAAAGCAGTGTGCTGAGAGTCCGTGATGATGCGGTCTCACCTCTCTGTGTGTGCTGGCCGGTAACACTGGGATCGTCTCGTCCACCGTCGCTAGTAGCGTCCTGAGGGCCAGTCCAACATCCTGTGAGGAAACACCAGAGGAACTCATCAAACACACACTCCAGACAGGCTGTCTCATGTGATTATCCCAGCATTCCCAGGTTCCTGACCTTCACCATAGGGACGTACTCCTCTGGGGGAGCCGGCTGGATCCGACTGGACATCTCAATAACGGCCTTCACCAGCCCCGTCACGTTCTCGTACACTTTATCGTTGGAGCGGTCCAGGTTTGCTGTGGGAGGTGGACTGATCTCCTGAGGCTGGATCTGAGAATAAATATGACAGTGTCTGTGTGCTGCAGTACTTGATTTATACAGCAGGTGGCGGCAGCAGCTCGACATGATCTACTGAACCACAGAAGAAACATGGACTGTGCCCAAAAGGTTGTGTCTAGAAGGGATACAGCAACGGCTGGAAGTGAGGCCAAATTTCATAATAAAAAATAACAGTAAATGAATTTGCTACTTATCAAGATTGTTTTTTATTAACGACTACACATAGGCTACCCCAACCCTAAACCTACCCTTACAATAATGCAAATACAGTAATTAAATGACCCAATATTAATTTTGTGCATACCCAGTGTCCGTAGCTGTATCCCTTCTAGTCTTTACCTGTCCGAAATCACCCCTGTACCCTTAAATAGGGCACTGTTTGAGGGGACAGCCATTTGTAGTGACGTCCAAAACTATAGTGGATGTTATCGAGTGCACTCATTCAATCCCAAAAAGCACCAAAATAACGAGTGTACAACTGAAGTACACTCAATGGCTAGAGAACACCCATAATGCACTGTGAGGGTCGTGCTGGATGAATTCCCTATTGCTAAGTTTCAAATGATTATTAAACAGCAAACCCAAACTATGAATGAGGGTATAGGGGGCGATTTCAAAACAGCTCTGGTTTTCCAAACTTCTTGACCAGTGAATTTCCTTGACTTTTTCAAGATTTTCCCCAAGATTTTATAGACAGTCAATGAGATTTATAAATGAAATGATCAAAATAAAATTGGAATTTTATGAAGATGGTCATTTTTATAATTAATAAATATTATCATGTACATTGTGTACAATTAAAATAGATTTTTCAACTGAAATAAACGTGTATATATATATATATATATATATATATATATATATTCCTGGAATGTATTCCCCTTTATATATAACTTTTTAAAGTCAAAACTCTCTTAATGTATTTATTGCCCATGATTCATCTGTGCACATTACTGTACTGTGAGAACAGCGGCCACTAGTGGTCATACAGTGAATAACAAACACACACACACGCTGCATCTCATTTTGGAGGCTGCGTCCTCCGGAGGTCGCATTTAAAGGCTGAATACGTCATCAAGGGTGTCTTATTTAAGAAAAGTAACCAGAATAAAATTAACTGTTATTCTTTGTGAGGTGTAAAATACTGTCATTTCTTTCTTACTTTGCAATCAAACGGTTAATAAATGAGACCTTGATGACATATGCAGCCTTTAAAAGTGACCTCCGGAGGACGCAGCCTTCGAAATGAGATGCAGTTACACACACAGACACAGAAACAGACACACACACACACACACAGGTCTTACCCTCCAGGGCTACATGCAACAGTGCATCATAAAGCAGGTGAGCGGGTGTGGGGGAGGAAGCGGGATGCAGGAAAACAGAACAAATCATTATTAATGTAAAACAAACAAACAAACCAAAACAAATAAAGTCATGCAGCTTCAAGTACAGAGGAGGTGTCACGACTGAGGTGTGTGATGGGAAACGGCCGTTTGACTACAGATGTTTCCAATGTTAAATTACATCCAAAAGAAACAAGGACGGAGGTCTCGGGATTTGTTAGTTCAGCTTCTCTGTGGAGTTTTGATACTGTTGAATTTTCAAAGCATTAGGATTCGCACGAGAATCTGCCTCAAAGAAAAAAAGCACAAAAATACTTCTTACAAAAAAAATAAAAAAATAAACATGGATATTCCCCCCTAAAAATTCCCAGATAGCAGGGAACGCACTTTAGCAAATGTTTTTGCAAGGTTCTCTCAAAGTTATGAGCAAACGTTTTTCCAGTAACATTAACAGAACGTTCATTCAGAGTTATCTGGTCTTTGATAATCGGTGGATCCAAAATGGTCAATATTCATATTCATGCATTTTATTCATATTTCATGTTAATTATTTATGGCTTATGATTTATCAATATTACTTTTGATTTCATATATTCATGTACTCCTACTCCATATATTAATCATCATCATATTTTCAAGTATTTACTCTTTATTGTACTCCTTTATGGTTATTCTTCTTTTATCTTTAAGAGTATGTATGCTTGCTATATTTAACTGTTCTTCATGTGTTCCAAAGTGACAGGTCATGTTGACAGGTTTGTGGTCAGATATTGGATGCCTGCCAAGTACTGCAGAAGCAATGGTGTTTTCGGAATTAGTTGCTCATTTGAACTCGATGTACCTTTGTATCAAAATATGTCCATTTCTATTTCTGCTGACGTGATAATTTAAGATCTGCAAAAGTCCCTTAAGGGTGTCAAAACAACACCTATATCTATTTTCACCTATTTTTGACATTTGACCAATCTATGACATAATGGATAAGTCTGTTTGATCTTTTCTTATTAGACCAAAACATCAGTTTGAGTGGGATGTAAGTTTCCCTATGCTAATGGTATAAAATGGACTGGGTCTTTGATAGTTTAGCTTTCCTTAGCTTTTCCTTTGCTCTTTTTGCTTCTCGCATCTCTTCTGCTTCTGCTTCTTCTCTTCTACCTCTCATTTCATTCTGCAAATGTCTTAATTTTGTTCTCTATATTCTTATCTTCATCTTCATCTATTAGATACAATACTCTAGATTTTGTTATTAACTATTACTTAATTTATTTGTTTGTCTCTATAATTTTTAATTAATAAATGTATTATTCCTTATTCAAATTTGATCTCTGACATAATCATTGCTGGACTGCCTGGATCTCATTATCTCAAGTTTTTGCATCAATAATGTTCTCAAAACTTTAGCACAAAAATGTTATTTATACAGCGTTCATTTTTTCCTGAAACATTTTAGTTGCATGTTCATCTAATGTTTTTGGATTGTTTCAGAAAATAACGTTCCAATAATGTTTGCAAAATGGAATGTTCCCTTAATGTTCATATAGCCAAAAATGGATGTTTTGAACGTTTAGAATGGGAACTCAATGGAAACATTAGCAAAACGTTCGTAGAACATATCTCTGTTTGCTGGATTGATGGAACTTTATATGGTTGAAAGATCAACTAGGAATATTTCACATCCAACTCGCATCACATGATATTTAAACTGTTCAGCAAAGGTTTGCAGACAGGTGTGTGAAACACACTAAATGATCTCTCTTGATAATCTGAAAAATGAATTATTTAGTGTTTTCTGGAACATTTAACCCAGCTGAATATTCAAAGGCTTCTCATGAGAATCCACTGGAAGCTTAAGAAAACAGGAAAATGAAAAAATAGAAGCAGGCAAAGCTGGCCTCTTATATAAGAGCCACGAAAAAAATAAACACATTACCCAAAAAATTCTTGCCGCAATTGAGTGTGTGTATGTGGCGTGTTGTGACCCCTGTGCGTGTGTGTGAGGTAGAGAGAGAGAGAGTGTGTGTGCATGAGTGTGTGTGAGATAGAGAGAGAGAGAGTGAATAAATGTTAAATAAACGTTAACTGAAATAAAATATATTTTCATTTAGTTAAACTTGATGAACTAAAACTTTAACAAAAATTAAAATGAAAACAGAAAACATAAAAATAAATCTAATTGAAAATATGAATAAAACTATAATAGTATATATAATACTAAATGAAGCCAGCTGTGACGTGCAGGAGAGGGTCAGAAAACAGGATGGATGTGGATTTTCCCACAAGCGATGGTTTTATTCGCTGAACTTCTGGTGCACTATTGAGTGAGTGTTTGTGCCTTTTTCTTTGAGGTTTGGCTGTAATATCATCTAAGTTTTGCAGCTCAGATCCACTCGACCATGTTCTGCTGACGCAGATCAACTCTATGCGAACTCTGTGTGGGTGTCTGTGCGGAAAACTCAAGCGTTCGTGGAGTTTAATGTTCGTGAGAGCGACATGCAAAACAAAACAGCCAATCAGCATGCTGCACACATCTCAGCATTCACCTCTGATAGATGTTAATGCAATATCATGCCTGGTTAATTTAAGGTCACTTTGTAGGAAGTACCTTGACGCCCTCGTTGTAACTGTCCACTGGGTTCAGGTTGGTCAGGTGACTCGGAGCGCCGGGACGAGGCGGTTTCTTTGGAGGAGCCACATGATCTGTTGGACACAGAATCGATCAGCGTTATAATATTCAAATAATATTCTGGGCTACAATTTGCATATTAGTCAATTAAAAACAATTCTGATTGAATGAGACACGATCAAAGCTGATGATGAATGCACACCATTCAGTATTAATGCAGCTAAATAAAATGTTGCCTGACAACTGCAAACCTCTTAAGAACTATAATTCTATAGACTCATTAAAAATTATTATGGAAATTTAATAAAAAAATTAAATTAAAAAGTCTTAAAAGAGCCAATTGCTTTCTTTCAGGACAGTTTTAGCGTTTTTATTTCGACATTAACAGACACGGTAAACAAATACCTAAATGTAAGTACTGTGATTTTAATCACTCTATTAAAGTTTGTTTGCTTTATCTTATAAGTTTTAAATGTGTCAAATTTACATAAATATTAAATTGATTATTTATCACAAACCTACCACAAAAACATTACCGTTAAGTGTAAAAAGTACCTTGTAGCACTGTTTTGCAAACTGTGATACAAGATTTTCCATTATAATGTAATAAAAATATAAATATAAAAAAATTAATTAAAAAATAAAAATGAATAATAAAAAATATTTTTACATTATTATTTTTATTTATAATATATTTATGGAAATAGTGGAAATGGCAAATGAGCTAATGAGTGGTCCTCTGCTGCCATCTACTGGTTATAGAGGTAATTTCATGTAATTTTCATGTTAAAAGTGTTTGTTTTCCACCAGGTGACAGAAATCCTCCAATAAAGTATGGCACATTTTCCATGTTATTTCTTTAAAGTTAATTTTACTGCAGAAATGTAGTTAAAATAATAGTGTTTAAAACGTTACGTGTTGAAAAAAATATTTTAAAATATATATTTTACCTACATATTGCCAATCTAGACAATTAGAGTAATATAAAGTTTGTCTATATTCTTAATGAATATTAATGAATATTAGCTGGTTATTTAAAATTAATAGAAATTATTTCAATATTCAGGGTTTTACTACATAGGTAGTGTAGAACCTACTGTGTTGTTCATGCCTACCCTAGTATACAAACAATATTCAATTATTATTATTTTTTTTAAATCATTACCCTCATTGGGGGCTGAGCGCCCCTAATACTGAAATCCTAGAATCGCCCCTGGGACTCTAAATCTAAAAGGGAATTTCATTGGCCGTGTTCATACCTGCTTTACCAACTGGCTGGTAAACGTGTTGCTTCCCCATCTGAAAGAAAACACAATCACAGACAAGCGTTTAAAAACGCACATTGGTTTTCCTGCTGCCCACCGGGGCCCTATGGAATTGTGGGTAGTTTGTGGGAAAGCCAGGCATATTTCAGGACCTTAGAGGCCAAATCCAAAAATGAGTTTCACCCAACTAATCTGAGCAAACACATCATCTCCAAAGCCTCTCGTCTGCATCTGTTCAGATCTTCTGTAATTATGGCCAATAAACGAGGCTTCTTTGTGGCGCTCTTATGAGATGACGCCTGTTTTTCACTCATTAAATGTCAGAGATGATGATGGCACTGGTATTCCCGCCTGTGACCACAGAAAAGCGCCCATGATACCCCTTTAATTTACCCTCCTTCTGTTATTTCTCCTCTCAGGGTTTCAGATTCCTCTGTTTCAGCTCCCCGGTAAATTAATTCCTTTCAAATGTGTTCAGGAACGAGTTCAGGAATTGCACTTTTCATCTGTTTGGAAGATTTTGGCTGAGTGTGATTGGTATTACTGGCTGCGCATCTTAACAGGAAGTGAGAAACAGATTGTGTCTTCGCTACGCCACTGTAAATCTCCCTCTGGGAAGAAACAAAAACAAGCAGGGAATTATGGGAACTCACCGGGGTCTGGAGAGCGCCATCCTCCCGGTCGATACTTCCTCTCGAGTTCCTTGACTCCGGCTTCTAGACAAACACAATCCATTATTCAAAGACATGGAAAATCATGCTTCACACTCAAGAAAAGAATTTATCAAGTATTCATGAGATAAACTTCCATCTGATAATGTCATCATCAGGTTCCCACATCACATGACTGATGAATTTCTGTGACTTTTCCCGTCATTTGTGATTATTAGATTTAAAATCATACATAAAACAACAATAACAACAATTAAAATACAATTGGGAAAAGTGCTGTCAAAACAATTACTTGCGATTAATCGCTTCTAACATCAAAGTTTGTAAATATATTTGTGCATATATATATATATATATATATATATATATATATACACACACACACACACACACACACACACACACGCATATATACAAACGTTTATGTTAGATGAAATTAATCACGATTAATCGATTTGACAGCACTAATTTAAACATTTACATTTGTTAAGTTTTAAAATTAATTGACAATTATTTATTTTTTATTTTAAAAAAAGTAAAATAAATAAATAAATAATAAAGAAATAAATAAAAATATTTAATAAAGTCACTTTATTTCTTATTATCATGCTTGTATTAAGATTATATTAATTTCCATGACTTTTCCAGGTTTAGAAATCACAATTTTAAAATTCCATGATTTTCAAGCTTTTGAAAAACATGAAATACATAAATATATCATAATAATAAACATTTTGATATTTATATATCTGTAATATTTTATAATTATATATCCAACATTTTTTAAAATGTTTAAATATTACATTTAAATATATAATGTTTAATTTAATTTCATTTAAAACTTTCTTATTTTCACTTAAGAAATTTACAAAAAATTTTAAGATTATATTAATTTGCATGACTTTTCCAGGCTTGGAAAATCACATTCCCACATTTAAATTCCCTGAAATCTCACACATAAAATACATAAATACATTCATACTACTACAGCAAGTACTAATAATAAAAAAAACATTTTAATATTTACATCTGTAGTATTTTATAAATATTTAGATCTATTTTTAAATATTTAATGTTCTTAATTAAAAAATTATTTCTTATTTATTTTTAACAATATGTAAATTTGCATGACTTTTCCAGGCTTGAAGATCACAATTTTAAAATGTTCCTGATTTTCCACTTTCAGCTCTGACAGAACAACAAACTTCACAACTGGTTAAAGCACAAACTAAAGATTTCACCAAATGATGCAGTGAGTTTCTGCTCCATCTAGAAAAGCTCAACAGCTGGAAGAACACGAAGAACCTCTCAACCCAAAAACATCCCTCACTATAGAAGTTTAGTTACCGGCTTTCCGAAACAGAACTTGAAGAGATGCATCCTCTGAGCGGAGCGTCCGAGGGATTGTGAGTGCGCTACGGCAAGGAAAGAGCGCTTCGTGTGCGTTTCCATGTGAGATGCCTTCAGTTTCCTGCTGAGGACTGACTGCACAAAACTCTCTGCTCTCTTTCTCTCCCTCTCTCTCTCTGTTTTTTCTCTCTCAGACACACATCTTTTCTTCTCGCTCTGTCCTTTCACATCCCACGCTTTCCTTTCCCCCCACTGCTTTTACACAAACAGAAAAATCTTGTGGTATGTGCTGCTGAATACTGATAAACACTTGACCAAGAGTCTGATCTCAATGACTATTTTTAAATGAAAGTAATATGCAGTATGCAAATGTGTATGGATGGAAAACCCAGATGACTGCATTGAATACTGTATCCCACAATGCATTGCGCTTGGCTTGACTTTCCATTTCTGGTGCAGTGAATGAACCATGAATGAACCGTGAATACTATCAGTCACATTTTGTTTTTGCTTCTGGCTTTTTACTTTCTTTTGCTGTTATATAATCAGGCTGCTGGGGAGGGGGATAGGACTTTTCATGCAAAATTCGATTAAAAATGCACTGTATTTTACTTATTTATTTCCTCAGATGATAATTGGACATTAACTTACTTTCTAAACAACTCAAAACAGGGATGAACTTGCACGAGGTGGATAATATCAACTACTTTGAAACAGCTTCAAATGTGACTTTAGAGTCTGAACGGTTTTAAAATGCTGGTTTGAACTTTCACTGATTTCAGACAGATTCATTCATTATGAATCATCTTATCTTTTGACTTGCGTCCATCAAGTTCCCAATTAAAGAGGAAATGATCAAATGAGATGAAGCACCTTTCATCTGTACAGTATTTCATTGACAGCTGTACTTGAAATGATCAAATAAGGTCACAGAATAATTGAACAGAATTGACTTAATAATGCCACCATATAACCATATAATCACTGAAATTATAACAGAAATGTTTGAATTCGTGACTGATCAATTTTACGATGCAGATGCTGTTTTTCTCTTTATTACTGTAAAGCTGTTTTGAAGCAATTTGTACTGTAAAAAGCAATAAATACATAAACTTGTACTATCAAAAGTAGGCATTAGCACATGATTATTTTAATATATATATATTTAAATTAAATAACCAGTAAAAATAATTATATTGTATTGTAATACGGAATTAATCATGAGACTTTAGTAACATCACACCATTTTGAAATAAGAGCAGGAAGTATACAGTATATACTGCGCAGTATGCAGTAAACTAGTGTTCATTCCAGACACTCTCTGATTCTTTCCTTATGAGAAAAGTTTTAAATTTTTTCCTTAAAGAATGAGAAGATGCCAGCGCTCAGATGAGAGCTTTACGATTCTCAGGAAGGCACGAACCACACGGGTTTCCACCGATTCACCACAATCCTCTGCTGCCAAATGAAACGATCACTTATGACACGCGTGACACTGCCGCCCAAGTTTCCACTGGACGGAGAGCGATATTACAGTTAAATCTCTCCTGACAACAATCTTCAAGTCTAAAGTTTCAGCCTGCGGCGAAAATCATTTGTGTGTCAAATCTGGAAACTGCCAATTAAACGCCTCTCTCGGCACACGGGAATCTGCTCTCTGCAACACTGCAACCCAAAACCCCACAAGCGACTACTGAAAATATCATCTGGAGACAAACAGCTTGAGAAAGACACATCTGAGGGGCACATCCAGTGTTTGGCAGGGATGAAGATGTGATGAAATCGTTTCATGGCCGTCTTCCTCTGTGCTGCAGGTCTCTGGCGAAGGGAAGACAGTTTCATTCGCAGGTGCGCACAGATTTACAGCTTTGTTTTCAGGACAGGACATCTTCATTTTGTTCCATCTCTTTTTCAGAGGAATAACAACCACAACAGATGCAATGGATGCCAAACTCACTCAAACTGACCAACAAGCCAAAGAAAATGCAGGACGTAAAGGAGAACAGCTGATCTGCTATGAGTCATTTCATAAAAAACAGCATTTTTTCCTACTTATTTGATGTGATTATTAGATACTGACTTTCCAAACGCAAAACCTCCTTTCCAGTCCATCAAGACCATTTAGGAAACTAAACTGCAAACATGTGACATATTCATGACATATTCAAGCTCATTAATATATGACCGCTCACATTTACATATGAATACACCTGTTCGGTATTCAGCAATGATGAATGATGTAAACATCTATACGCAGAGATTAGCCAATCATAACAGAGCTCATTTACATATAGCAGTCTTAAAGGTACAGTAGCAAAAAGGTTTGAAAATAACCATAAACTAAACTATGACTGTGGTGCTGTAAACATTTATTATTATTTATATTTAATATTATATTATATTATAATATAATAAATATTAATTATATTTAATATTATAGTTAATATAATTAATATTATATTTAACATTTCATATTAATTTATATTTTATTCAGATTTTTATGTAGTTTATTATTATTGATAATTATTATATTTATTATATTATTTATCACATGTAAGTTTTCTAAAATTATAAATGAACTACAGAGGAAAATAAAATTTTTATTTAAAAATAAAATATGACCATTAAAAATAGTTAAAATAGTCTAGTTATGGAATTCTTTGAGAACTTATGAAACAGACTCAATAGAATTAGAACTGTCAAAAGGGTTTGGAAAAATTATGTTGGATTTTTTTTTTTTGTTTTACTAAAATGATACTAATATTCAAATAATATTCAAATTTTTAGGACATAATTTTAGAGGGGAAATAAACAATTAAATAACATGACTGTCTTTTTTTTTTTTTTTTTAAGTGTATCACATTTTAAAGTATTATTCATAAACCATTTATAAAACAAAAATTTGCATGACTTTTCCAGGATTGAAAATTATTGAAATTTCAAGGTATCATTCATAATAATAATAATAATAATAATATCTGTTTTATTATGCATATTATTCTGTATATCTGTAATATTTTATTAATATTTAGAACTATTGTTTTATATTTAATTACTATAATTACATATTTAACGCTTACTATAATCAATTCCATGACTTTTTTTTTTAAGATTAAATTAATTGTCTGTTTCAATTTTAATTTTAATTTTGACAAATATCTAAAATTCAGATTTTAATTTGACAGCCCTGAACAGTCAGGTGTATGAGAGAGACAGATATCACAGGTAGACTTCAGTGAGTGTGTCAGTACCAAGAAACTCTCCTCCTGCTCCAGCCACCGCTGGTCTTCCTCCATCTGCTGCTGCTGCTTCATCAGCGTTTCCTCCATCATATGGGCAGTGGGCATCGCCTGACTCCGCCCTAGAGCGCCCCCATCCTGACACACAGGAAACACAGCAGGGTTTATGACAGCGTTGCACTGAATGATCATTCACAGGACAGGCGCCCTCTTCTGCTCACTCACCTCCATGTTCGGTGACCACACAGGAACTTCCTGTCTGTGATGGTTCCACGTCTCATGTGGGTCTAGGACGGAGGCTTGCGGCGGGAATCCCGCTCCGGGCACATGTGCACTGGGATATCCAGACCCCTGGACAGATGATAAGACATTTGATTTCACACATATTTATATTTACATTTATTTCTACAAAAAAAAAGTACAAGTTTTCAAAAATACTAAAAATAATACTGTAGCAATCAATGTTATTTTAAGCATTATTTACATACTATTGTAGTTTTTATAAATATTTTAAATTAGCTTTAATTTTTTTATTTTGATCTTAGCTTAATTTTTAATAATTTTGCTATGTGCTCTTGTCATTTTTATTAGTTTCAGTTTTAATTTATTTACATTTCACTTTGGTTTTTTTTATATTTTCAGTTAGTAACTTTAGTACTTACAACTAAAACTTATTTCAGTTATTTTTTAATACTTATTTATTTCTTTTTAGTTTTAATTTATTTTTAATTCAGTTTTATTTTTTATTTCGGTTAGTAATTTTAGTACTTAATTACAACTTTAAATTATTTCAGTTAGTTTTTTATCTAATATTACTTTTTATTTTACCTTTGAATTAGCTTTATTTTTATATTTTCCATTTTCATTTTAATTTTGTATAAATTTTTAAGTAATTTTGTTATGTGCTTTTGTTATTTCTATTAGAAATTTCTATTTAGTTTTAATTTATTTTTTATTTCAGTTTTTCTTTTTTATTATTTCCATTAATTACTACTGATTTTAGTTAGTTTTTCATCGAATATTTATATTTTATTTGAGCTTTGTTTCAATTAACATTTTTTAATAGAATTTTTTAAAATAGATTTAGATGACGATAAAAACTGTTCGCATTTTTTCATATTACCATTTAAAACTGTACCATGGTATTTATATCCTTGTTAAAAATCCTTTTACGCTCATAAATGTCACATTACATAACTAAAACATGCTATGAAAGCAGTTTCAGGTTGTCTTTCAGAACCCCAGAGTGTCTCGGACCCTCTCACTCCCTCTCAGAACGGCTAATAATCACTCTGATACAAACACAACCAGCAGATTGAGCACAAAAGCCTTTTAAGGCATTAAAACAGAGCGCTGATAACAGCGTGATGTGTGTGTGTGCGTGTTTCATCTGATGGAATGTATCTGGAGTCAACAATAGCAGGCATCTTTAAAGAGCCCACAGGAAATGCCTGCTGTCAGAGACACTCACGGAGGAGCTGCTGTGAAATTACTTCAGCTGCAGATGATCAAGATGAAAGCCAGCAAATCACATGGTGTTTTAAATCAGTCTGAGTACACTAAACATAGATGAGGGTGTTTTGGTAGAGAAAGTGCTGTGCTATCTGAAGTATGATTGCTGAATATATCTGTTGGGATGTTTTTGTATTTAATGAGTGTTTGGCTACAGTAATCAGTTTGCTAGATGATTGATTAGTATTATATGGTATATGGAGACTTTTTGGGTATTTGTGGAGTGTTAAAGAAGAAAGTATAATTGCACAGTTTTGGCCATCAGCCTTTCTCAAGTTATAATCGACAACAGGTTCATGAATAACAGGCTTTCCATGGTAGTGACATTATGTGAGCAGCAGGACAAAAAAACAACTTGCACCTTAACATTTTGTTGTGCATTTATATATTTTTTTAATTATTACTTATTAAACGTGCCTGCATGAAGATGCAAGATGTGAGCAGAAGTAATGTTACCTGGTAATGATTGTGCTGACCGGCATGTTGTGGACTAGGGAAATATCCGTCACTGGATCGAGGACTCGGGTAACCGGGTCGACTGGGCTGTGAAAACCAAAACCACTGATTAAAACAGACCCAGTACTCAAACTAATGAATACACTCACACTTACTGTAGATCTGATCAGGGTATTACAGATCTCTGATATTTGTATGTGTCACTGTACATGAGCATGCTGGGTTGAGGAGATTCACCTTAGGAGGCGCCTCGTCTGAATTGCCAGCGTCCCAGGACACGGTGACCTGTCTCCTCATCTCCATACGGAAACGCTCCTCCTGTTGGGCCTTCTCCTCATCCAGGATAGTGCTGCAGGGAGAGACAGAGAGGAATGAGCAAAAACCAGCATTTTATTTTTGACCATTCTTTACATTTATTTTATGATTAGATTGGGGTTTGGCTTAGATTATCCAGGCTATTGGCTCTGATGGATTTGTTTTTTTTCAATATAATATCACTTAAGTTTTTTTCATATATTGTTCTGTAGTAATTGTTATTTTATATTGAGCAAACTTTCATTTACACATTAGGAGTGTAACTTCATTGTTCTTCTTTATCAGTGGTATACAAAATTAGTACAAACTAAATTGTACCACTAAAATTCAGAGTTGGCTTATAACAATTAATTAATTATTTGTTAATAATGAATCATTAGAAATGATAAATGATTAATTTGTTGCACATTAGTGCTCAACAATACAATAAAATGTACATTATATTGGTGATCATTCTGGAGTGACTGTAATATTCTAGCTAAACAGAGACCTCTAGTGTCAGAACCCAAGAAAAGCATAAAACCACCAGATTATCTGTGCAAATGCTGCAAAACAGCTGCTTTACTACAACCACTTCATGTGCATTAAATCATCTAGATAAATAGCCTTATGAGTACAGCGGTCCACACACACACTGACCTGAGCTGTGTCTTGAGTTCAGTGAACCGCGGGCGTTTGCTGGGGTCGTACGCCCAGCATTTGGTCATCAGGCTGTAGAGGGTCGGAGGGCAGTTCGGGGGCATTGCTAACCTCTCGCCGTTCTCTATCCGCCCGATGACGTCATTATTCTTTACGCCCTGGAAGGGCTTGATGCCGAACATAAGGATTTCCCACATACACACACCTGAGAGGAGAGACACGGGTCAGAAATCTGCCTCATGATCACAAAGAGATTAAAAAAAGACTGCATTTGGTGAAATAAAAATACAATAAAACTACTAATACAGAACGCTATATGAAAAATAACTGATATTTAAAATATTTTTTTTTTCATCAGAGCTGATAGCCTGTCTAATCTAATTATTGTCATATCTGAATAGAGGCAAAAAAATAAAAATTGAAATAGAAAATATAGTGCCTCGCACACCTGAATCACTCATATATGCATAGGATAAGTCCAATATAATATTCTAATATTAAACTAATTATAATTTTATATTAAAATAATTATATATATATAATTATTTTGATATAAAATTAATACATATATATAAATATATATATATATATATTTTAAATATTTATAAAAAAATATAAAATATATATATAAATCCCACACACTACTCAAACTTGCATCATCACATAATTTTTACATCACTGAACTTTTCTCAGGTTTAAGCGGCACATTTTTTGTGATGATGCAAGTCTGAGTAGTGTGAGGGATTTATATATTTTTTCCACAATAAAAATCTAAAATATTTTATACTTCATTATTAAGAGTAAAATGATCAAATTAATAATTAATAATAATTCAAAAATATATATATTACTCTATTGTATTAATAACAGAAAGATGGTGTTCGAGGCGTATGTTTATGGTGTTCAAGAACAGTCAAATTGTAAGAAACAGCATAATAAAATATTCATTTTCATATTTCTCAGAATAGTACTTACCAAACATCCAGACGTCGCTGGCTGAGGTAAACCGACGAAAGTTTATGGATTCTGGAGCCATCCATTTAATCGGCAGTTTCCCTTTAGAAGCTGGAAAACACACACTACTGTTTACAGACTGTATTTAAATGTTTTGCCATATCAGCTTCACAGGCTATTGCGGATGCAGACTCAACACTCAACAAACAATATACTAAATATAAACTTTTCTATTTCTATTCTCTCTCTAAATGTACCTTCTGAGTCAATCTTACAAAATGTTGCATGACTAACAATTGGGCAGACCAAAAACGTTTTACAGTCAAGTTCTTTACGGACGATAAGCAAATCAAATATGCCTTCACTATCCACCAGAGGCCGCTATTTCCTTATTCTGGGTGCATTTCAGAAGGATGCCTATTACTTGCATTAATTATAACTTTTTTTTCATTTTTTTCAGCCTCTGAGGTACACGGGAACTCAAATATGAAGTTTAGTTTTTTAACCTGTAGCTGTTGTACCTTTAATCCTCACCTGGAATAATGAAAACTTCTGTGACTTCTTGTAGTGTTTATTGCACGTACATATGAAGTACATTATGTTGTGGTTAAAATTACTTGTTAAAAGGCAGTCTGAATTACCTTTGTAATAGGAACTGTCCTCCATGTACCTGGACAGACCGAAGTCACCAAGTTTCACACAATCCGTGGAAGACACCAACACGTTCCTGGCAGCAATGTCCCTGTGGAAAACACATTTATCTTAGTGCATTATGATCAGAAAAGAGTTTTGTGCTTGTGAGGATCTTCAGACTGCAGTGGTGATGTTGATGCTCACCGGTGCACGAAGCGTTTGCTCTCCAGGTACGCCAGCGCTGTGCTCAGCTGGTAGGCGAACAGAATCAGCGTGGACAGGTCCAGATTGTACTTCCTAACTTGCAGGAACGACCTCAACTAAAAATAAACACACAGTGGTGATTTTCAGATGGTTTTCTGGTGAGTCTAAAAGGTGGTCAACCAAAAGAGAAGTTTAAAATGCACCTATTATTGTCAGATATGACCTTTCATGTAGTGTGTAATAAAGCTGTTTGTCAATGTATAAGGTCTGCAAAGTTTCATAGATCAAAATACACAATAAATGGAGTTATTGTCTCATAAAGAAGGAAGCGATACTAACGACTGTCTGAAACGAGGTTTGTAACAAATCTGCACAATGCCAGCCGATGGTCTTCATTGGCTGCTCGTGAACAACGTCTACTTTGACCCTCAAACACTGTTGTTGCAGCTGGAAGAGTTTGGTTCGTGTTGTCGAGATGCAGTTTTCTGTGCTGCAAAAACGAATCCACTTTGCTGCACTTCCAAAGAATGAGACTTGGGATCGAATTGATAAGGTAAACCCGATGCCATCGTTACTGTTCTTATCACTGTGTATCAAGTGCTGAGAAAGAGATGAAATTCAGATATGCTAATGGACGTTTGGTTTCCGACACGCACTGTAAGCAGTCGACCATTCACATCAGAGCAGAGCAGGCTCTCAGAAAGGCAGAGTTTAGAGAGAACGGATTGTTTATTGAACCGTTTCAGACACTGAGAAAAGAGCTGATGCTGCAATGTCTATTACGAGAAGAACCTCTTGTAGGAGACTAAACAGAATTAGAAACCTTTGAAGTAGCATAATAGAGGCACTTTAAAAACACAGCAAGTCTCACCTCTCCAAGCGTGCACAACTCCATGATGATCCAGACAGGATTTTCAGTTATTATTCCAATCAACTTCACAATGTGCGGATGGTCGAACTGCCGCATTGTCACTGTCAAATGTAAAAAATATTCTTAAGCAAAACACTTCACAGTCACACTGTGGTTTTGTGGGATTCTGACTTCCCTGAAAATGTACAAATGTGGTAGTAGTGACTTCCTCATATTCAATTTCAAATGAAATATTTTTTATTACTCTACTGTTCAGATGGAATAACCATGGTGAAAATAGAAACTTCTCAAAGAACTGCATCAGCTAAAATTAATTCAGAAATGTAAGTGACAAGTGTGAAGCATTAAAATACTCACAAGCTTCCTGTAGGAACTTCTCACGCACGCTGTCAGAGGTGCAGTTCTTACACGTCTTGATGGCCACTGATAATGATGGATTCTCCTGTCAGGTAGAGCAAATAATGATGATGAACACATGCAACTCAAAAACTGTGTGAATGAATTCAAGAATATTACAAAATAAAAGTAAATAGTAGTGAAACAGTATTTACACACTGACATTTTAGTTTTAACAGGTTCAGAACACAGTGAAGAGCAGGTGACAAAAGAAACAGGTTATAAAATCCATTTGGGACATTATGAAAAATTGTAAAATATAAATACAGTTTAAAACAATAACAAACAGTCTAACAATGAACATATATATATATATATATATATATATAATAAACAAAACTACAGTTAATGTGTTTAAAACTAGCTACTTTTAATGCTAAATAATAGTTCATCTAACATTTCTAACAATTCTCACTCCTAACATTTTTGGCATGAATCGAGTGGTGCAGGAATGATGTCAGAACGCCAGTGGTTCCTTCAAGATTTTTCTGTGGGTTTTTAAATTTATGAGTAAAACAAAGCCTGTGGTAAACATAACTTGGCGATACGTTTGCTGTTTGTCCTACAATGTAAACCGCACAATGGACAAACCCAGCGACTGGGTTAAAAATGCTTGCTTAAAATGAACCCAAAATAGGTTGGAGATGAACATTTATTAATATATTTAATAAATGAACATTTATTAATAAGTTTAATTAATAATAATTAAATAATAAACCTTTTATTAAATTATTATTGTTGCCTCTAGTAATTATGTGTCTGATTTTTAATTTCCAACCTATTTTGGGTTCATTTTAAGCCAGACATATAGTCATTTTTAAACAATAGTTGAGTTAAAACTAAAACTGCCCAGCACGAGGGTCAAACATTTAACCCAACTGCTGGGTTTGTCTATATTTAACCCAACTTAGGTTGTTTTTAACCCACCATTTTTTAGAGTGTATTTACTTATTAAAAACATACATTTTAAAAAAATAAACAAATGCTTCAAGATTTACATTTTCGGTATGGGTGTGTGCAGTTTATGTTGTACGACAAAACATCAAAGTATTGTCAAGTTATGTTTATCCCTGGCCTTATTTTACTCATAAATTACTCCTACCTAAAAACCCCATTATAAAAACCCATATTAAAATCTCAAAGGAAACACTAGTGGGTTCTGACAGTGTTTGTTTAGCATGGACTGTTGTTTGGACTGTGTGGATGATGAATATGCAGTTTACCGGACTGATGTAAACCCCTTGGTGGACGTCACCGAACTGTCCCTCGCCGATACACCGTCCCAGCTCGATTCTGTCCCGCTGGATCTCATAGTCCTGAGCTACGGATGAAAGACACAAGGAACCAAATGTCACAAACCTGAAGCTCAACATCAGAGGAACCTACAAACATCACAAACCCTGACCGTCACGTATGTTCAGAGGAACGACATACTGCACATGAGCAGCTCTGACTGAGCCAACTTCTAGCACAATATTTACTGAATACAGAGCTCAGCGATTCATCAAACCATCTGAAAGTTGCCAATTGCAAGTTTAGAAACACTGAGATCATGAACAAAAGATCTTAGTCAGGGTGGACGCCATATTTAATAGTACACAAATGAAGATGAGGCTGTGAGGGACAGAAAGACATGCATTTAATAAGCTGTATTGTTGCGTTTCCAAAAAAAAAATCTAGATGAAAAAATTGCTTATGAAAAATAAAGGTAACATAAAATATGAAGATGAAAGATGATGAATATTAAGATGAAACATTAAGCAAACCGCACAAATTTGGTAGACATTTTCATTTGTCATATTAAATATGGAGTTCACCCTTAATAATGTACTTAACCAATATTAAAATAAATATCCAAAAATGTCTTAAATGTTCTGTAAAAATCATGATAAAGCAGAATAAAAAAACATATAAATGCATAAATAAATCTTTTGTAACATTATAAAATGTCTTTACTGTGATTTTTGATCAATTTAATGCTGAATATCATAGAAAATTAAAAAATTAAAATCATAGTCATTCTAAAAAAATATTCAAACAAACAAAAAACCAGAAATAAGAAATAAAAATGAGCAAAACAAAAACAAATCTATTCATTGTCTACATATCAATGACTTCTGCAGGTTTTCAGTTATATATTTTTTTTTAAATCTCAAATATATAAATGGGTTACTATTAATAATCATATTATTTTGATTATTATTATTATTATTAATAATAATATAAAGATGTGTGCTGTGTGACAAGGCTTACTTCTTTCTATGCCAGACTGACTGTTAGATCATAAGGTCAAGGGTTCGAATCCCATAAGACACAATTTTACACATTTTATGAAAACCTGCATTAGCCAATGATTGAAGAAGGAACCTGCTACTAAAACAAAAACAAGTACACGGCAAAACTGAGACAGAGAGAGAAACAGAAAAGAAAGAGGAAACACACAGACAGAGGGATGGCGTTACCTGCATCTAATCCATAGCATTCGGCTGGTTGTTAAAGAGAAGAGTGAGAGATTGGGCGTTTAGATCAGAATTAAAGCTCAGGATGAAAGAGAGAAACAGAGGGATGAGATGATAGACATGTCAAACACTCAGGAAAGAGCCGTTATAAATCGTCAGACTGATGTATGCGTGATTGTATTCAGCATATTATAAAAATGAACTACAAGACAACATAACAATTGCTTGGAAAATGAGCAATAAATTAAACACAAATTCAGTAAAACTGAACAGTCAAACTTCTGTTAACAGCAGGTCTCATTAGGATTAGATGTTTTTCTTGTTTTAAGAATAAACTCAATTAAAATTGATACATTTCTCATATTATTTTGCATTTCAATTAAATGTATCTTTATTTAAGAATGTTTAGATATCTTTAAACAACAACTCTTTGCACTTTTTGAAGTGAAGGAGCAAAAGCACCATAAAAGTAGTTCATACAAATAATGCAGCCTTCTGAGGCTAACCATTAGTGATGAGGAACAAAACTTTAAAGGGCACCTATAATGCCCCTTTACAAGATGTAATATCAGTCTCTGGTGTCTCCAGAATGTGAAGTTTCAGCTCAAAATACCCCACAGATCATTTATTATAGCTTGTCAAATTTGCCCCTATTTGGGTCTGAGCAAAAACACACCGTTTTTGTGTGTGTCCCTTTAAATGCAAATGAGCTGCTGCTCCCGGCCCCCTTTCCAGAAGAGGGCAGAGCTTCAACAGCTCGCGCTTCGGTTGCTCAACAACAACAAAGCTAGAGAATCTCACGCAGACAAAATGAGGATTGTCAGTAACGGTGTTCAGACTTACATTGTTCAAACCGGAGTCGACACTGATGGAGAGACTCAGGAAGAAGTTACAACTTTTAGAATGAAACTGGACGTTTCTGAATGGTTAGTGGATAAATTTATGTAGTTGCTGTGGAGTTGATTCAACTCATCGATTAGCATGTGCCGTCATGTTAATCTTTTGTGCAAAACCCGTATGGACGCCCACTATCCATAGCGTACCTGTTTGCCAAACAGAGCCATACACTCCAGGCTAACATTTATGATTGCTATCAAATGCTGTGAAGGGTCTAATATTTTTTCCAAAATATCGCTTGGACAGAAACGCTCCTTTTTTTAGCAATTGAGCTCGCCAGGGTCAACTTGCAGGCTATCCAAGCTAACAAGTCTCTAAACAGTGTTCAGTGCTCGTCTGTGCAGCCAACGACAGAACAGTTTTGTTCGAACTTTTGCCATGGCGTTAGAACTGGTACACCGTTTTCGCCTGTGAAAACAAAATGACGGCGCCGTGGATGGAAATGTGCAGATTAAGGGGCAGTAATATTATAATAAGATCCTCTTTCTACGTCAACTAGGGGAGCAAAATCTGAGCGGCTCGTTTCTTCACATGCTTGCAGAGAAAGGCTTGCCAAAAAAAAGTTACTGGGTTGTCCTTTTGCACGTTTTCTGTGTTAGTAGATGCACCGGGACCTTTAAGTGTAAACTATTTAGCATCAGAGCTCTTGGAATATAGTGCATAAGTCATATGTACTACATTTATGATGCTTCTTATGTCCTTTCTCGACAACCCATGAACCATTGACAAAAGAGCAGCATGAACATTCTGCTAAACATCTGCTTTTGTGTTGAACGGTAGAAATCATGCAGGTTAGCAATGGCATGACGGTGCACTGTGAAAAAAAAAAAGTTTTGAAGGATAAAACAGATTATTGGAGTCACATTTCACATTTAATTCAATGTGTTACTTGATGTTTCTTTCTAATTATTTGTGAAACTTACTAGCAATTTCTGAGTGAAAATTGTTTCACTAAATTTTTCATGGCAATTTTTCATTCATTCTACTTTAAGACACTCATAACACACATTCAGTCGGCATGTGTTCTGTATCCTGTGATTGTACAGGTCGCATGCAAAGTCACACACTCGTGAATGTTAGTGTGCTTGCAGTCTGTGGTCACTGACTCATCACTGACTTCTACACTCTTACAAATAAAGCTTCTTTATTGGCATTGATGGTTCCATGAAGAACCTTTAACATCCACAGAACCTTTCCATTCCACAAAATGGAATTTATAGTGGAAAATAGGTTCTTTAGATTTTTTAAATTGTTCGTCGCACTAAGAAAAATAGCTATTTTAGGAACTGATTACTGAAAGGTTCTTTTGGGAACCAAAAATTGTTCTTCTATGGCATTGCTGAGAAAATCCCCTATTGGGACTTTTTTTTTTTTTACAGTAGATTAATAAGAAAATAGTTTTGAGGATGTTCCTGAAGCGAACTGTGTCCGATTTTGCCCAACCAAAACACATATACATTTTTAATATTCTCTTGCAGAGCTGCATCTGAATTAGGCCCTGCTTTAATTTCAGACTTGATTAATCAAATCTAATAAATCTCGACACAAACCCTCGAATGAATCCTGCATGAGTTTCCAGAGAGAATTTTCTGGAATGTCAGAGCTGGATACTTTAAATTGCATTTGCCGCCACATCAACAAACCAAAGAGCCAGACAGGGGAAAAAAGGTCAGGATTTGGCTCAGAAACTGTACGGATCTGGACAGAAACATCTGGATCCGAGGAGACAGCAGTTATACACACTTCACAGACAGCATGAGTGAGGGTACTTACTAGAGGGCATGGTGTAGGTGTCTTCCTCATCTATGATCTCTGCGTAGTCGTCTGTTTCTGCAGGGAGACAGAAGCAGTGGTCAGTATCTCACACACACACATACACACATACTGGCCAAAATAACGCCCACTCGGTCACTACACTACCCGAAATACATGTAACCTTCCACTACAGAAACTAGAGCCGGCCGAAAACAAGCCAAGAAACTCCTCCATGAAGGCACATACACACAAACTCAAGTGCACTTCTCTCTTTTAAACCCTCTGAACTCAATCTGTGTGGCTCTAAGTGTCTGTCTGTCCAACCGGCCAATCGGAGAGCAGCTCTGTGGTTGTGCTCGAGAAAGCGAGGGGAAGGAAGTGACTCTTTCGTCTTCATGCAAAACAGATTTAGTCCAGCGTTTTTGTTTTTGGGAGAGGTCACTCGTTTCTCTAAATAATTACACCTTTAAAGTCTGTCTCATGAGGAATGCAGGGTGCAAAAGAGCAAGTATGCGCTTCAAGTGAAGGAGATTGCAATAAAAACTTGAATCTAAACTAAAACCTATGCAAGATTGTCTAAGTAACTTTCCAAATGCACACAGAGTTAGTTAGAGATCACAGGAAAGAAAACATTACCATCTCCACTACCATCTTCTGCAGGTCCGAGGAGAGCATGCAAAGAACGGAGAGGATCAGAGAGGAGAAAGGTTAATTCATCAGCAGGCATGAAAACACACATTCATCATGAATTTGAAGTCCTCGCTGGTTTGTGTGAGCAGCTCCTGCAGTAAATGTGTTTTGTTCATGCTGTTCTGGGAGTCATTAGTGCGGTTATATTGGGTTAGACGTGCTGCAGGAATGTGTGGGATGAGATTCAATTGGGACGTGGACACACTTCTGCCTGTATTGACGCGGGTCTAATTCAGGGCAGTTCACGGTAAAAAAGAAAATGTTTTTTACTTATTTGTATTTATATACTTTATATAATAAAATAATATTAGTTGGAGGCAGGTTTACACATTTTAACATTATTGGCAAAATTGGGTGACTTTCACATTGCTGGCATTTCTATTTCATCACTAAACAAAAATAAAAGTGAAAGAAAACCCAAGAAATTATAATTTGCTAGTGTAATGGGTTGGGTTGGGTGACGGAAGAGGAAGTTATGGGAGTAACAGTGGTCAAATTTCATTGCAACATGTTCTGTATGATTTCTCAAAATAAAAAAAACACCAAATTACAAAACAAACAAAAAAAGATATATGTTTTGCATAAAGAAAATGAACCCTACTTTTAGAAAATTGTCTGTAAAATGTTGTATATATTTTTTATATAATAAATAATATTATTTGGAAGCATTTTTTTTTACATTTTAACATAATTAGCAAATAAGCAATAAAAAAACAAGACATTTTATCTTTGAATAAAGAAAATGAACACTACTTTTAGAAAATTGTCTGTAAAATATTGTATTTGTATTATTATTATTATATAATAATACATAATATAAATATTATTTTATTATATAATCATTTTATTTTTATTATTATATTATTATATATTATAATTTTTATTATATTATCATTTTATAAAATTATATTTTATATAAATTATAATTATATATATATATACATATAATTTTATACAAATTATATGAGGGGATGTACAAGCCACAATTCATTCTGGCACTTGCATTCTCCTTTCACATACATGTGTATATTTTGGGTTGTTTTTAGCCCAAGGGCTGGGTAAACATAGGACAGAACACAGGTTGGGCTACTTTTACTCAGCAAATTGGGTTGTTTATTTACCCAGCATAAAGGGTTGATTTTATTTATTATTATTTTTTCTGTGATATAGTTTATTTAGTACTTACAGATTAAATAATCTAAACCAGTGGTTCCCAAACTTTTTAGCCTCAAGTACCCCCACAACTCCATCATTAAGGCTCAAGTACCCCTTTATCGACACTAAACCAAAGTAAATGCGGCGTTTATATTTGAATGCAGTTACCACAATTACCTAATTTACCAATGAACCAGTTTTATTGATTACAATTTAGACTTGAAGATACTGGGAACATTTGAATAAGATACACAATGTATTAATTACATTAATTATTCATCCTTTAGAGATTGTCCCCATTTGTAAAACTGAAAGTTTTAAGATGTAGGAAATCCAACATTTGATGGAAAACAAACACTTTTATAAGAATAAAAAAAAAAAAAAACATGAAAAAAATATCACTATAACCAGTAGATGGCGGCAGATAAGCACTTATTGGCTTATATTAGCCATTTATTAGCCATAAAATTATATCATGTTAATTTACTTCATGGTAATTAATTTACATAAATGTATTAAATTAATTTAAATAAATTTAATTTGGACAAGAAGATTTTGTTACTTTTTTACACTAATGACAATGAAGTTTCACAGTAAAGAGAATTTACAGGTAATGTGCTTTCCTGAAGACCATAATTTCAGAAAAATAAGCAACAACGACAAAAAGGCTTAATTTTGTTTATGCAAAATATAATTGTTTATTTTGGGGTGAAATGTGGCCTGCATGTTTCTTCATGAAATTCATCCTTTAATCAGTGACAGACAAAAGAGACTGAAGCAGATTGACGCCTCAGCATCTGATATGAACATTAAAATAAATCAACATTTTGTGCAGTTTACAGAAGATCTGCAACACATATGTGTGCTGGGGGCGGAGTCACGGAGGAGGTGTGGCCAGTAATCAATCAGGCGTGAGGCAGAATGTGATTTGATTGGTCAGGGAGGTAGAAACTACATCCTCGTAAGAGATGTGAGACCTTTGAATACTTTAATCAATATGGAAATTTCCCACTAGATGAAAATGATCAGTTGAATCAGGAATCAGTGGTATGAATACAGAAACAGATTGACATGATATTCCAGAATATGTGTTTAGGGTAGAGAGCAGGTGAGGGTTAGTGTAAAAACACACACAGGAACAGCATGTACCCTTAGGAGGAGAATCATGGGAACAGAGGACAAACGGAAGGAGAAAGCGTCGAGCTTTAGCAGCTTTGGTGGGCGTCTGAACCACAGAGTCTTCAGTGAAGAATGACAGATGGAGAGAGAAAGAGAGTGAAGCAAAGCGAGAGAATATGGAGGGAGGAATGGAGACAGAACAAACATATTTATCTTCCAGCTCCGTGACAAAACATCAGGTTGTTTCACACCAAAAACTATAGCATCCAGAAATTAGTGCTGAATATAATATGCACAGTGTAATAATAAAAAGTAAGCATGTCTGCACTGAAAAGAATGAGAATAACTCCATTTAAATGTTCAAGGTGCCTTTAGAGAGCGACTTTAGGCTCGATTATGCTCGATTATCTCCCATGTAAACAGCTTATAAACAGCAGACACATTCATGAGCTAAAGATACCAAACATCTGGAACACAAGTGATGATGATCTTTAATTGTGTGCAGATGTTGCAGAAACCAGCCCAACATCTTGAAGACATCAGATATCTGAGAAACACTTTAAAGACTATGTGAAACAGCATTTGTGATTTGATGGACAATAAAACAGGTGAAAATCCCACAGACTTCCATTGAATGAGGAGCTCGAGCCATTAAGTAGAAAATGTTGATATGAACATACTGTATATTTGTCTAGCAGATGTGATCGATCTGTGAACTCTTCTTTGGAGAGTCAGTACCCAAAATGCTCAGCAGGACATTAATCCAATAACCAGATGAATCAAATAAATGGGAGATGCGTCTTACCTGAAACAGAGATGGCCCGAACTCCTGCCCGAATCCCCTCGAGCCGCTTCTCATTGTTGGCAAGTCTGTGGAGAAACAGTTTCATTAATAAACAATATGGTGATTATTGTTGTTTCCATGAATACTATAACAAAACACATTTATCCATCCATAATGATGACATTCAGGGGTTCACGTGAGCATTTGTTTGTACCAGGTGAAAATATGCATGCTAACTTAATCCAAATAACACTGAAATGCTTTTTAAGTAACATACTACATGCAACATGCAGAATTAAAACTCTTTAGTATAGGTACTTTGTAAGATATAGCATTTAATATAAATTATATTTCTGAATTATGCCTGGGAAAATGTTAAAATATAATACAATAATATAAAACATATAAATACAATACATTATATATTATATATTAATTATATCAAGTGTTAAAAAAAAAAAAAAATATATATATATATATATATATAAGCTCCGAATCAGTGGTTCGGAGCGTGTTTCAAACTGCCAAAGTCACATGAACTATTGAAGTTTCAAAACACTTACGACGTAATGAAGCCTTGTTTACTGAAATCATGTGATTTTGCCGCTCTGAACCACTGATTCGAAACAAAAGATTCGTAAAGCTTCGAATCTTCATGAAGCAGTGTTTTGAAATCGGCCATCACTAGATATTGTTGAATAAAGTCACTATTTTGTTATTTTTGGTGCACAAAAAGTATTCTCATCGCTTTATAATATTAAAGTTGAACCACTGTAGTCACATGAACTGTTTTAAATATGTTTTTAGTAGCTTTCTGGACATTGAAAAAGGGAGTGTTATTGCTGGCAATGCAGGCCTTACTGAGCCATTGGATTTTATCAAAAATATCTTAATTTGTGTTCTGAAGATGAACGAAGGTCTTACGGGTGTAGAACGACATGAGGGTGAGAAATTAATGACAGAATTTTCATTTTTGGGTGAACTAACCCTTTAACACATTGTTAACATGATTTAACATAAATATACATGTAAATATATTTCAATTATTATGACATTTTATCCAAATTATCACAAATATATTGTGATAATATTATATAATATATACAATTCTCAATCTCTAGTATTGTCTTGGTTTGGTGGTGTTTAAGCTTTAATTTGGTGTCAAACTAAATGAATATCCTGCCTGACGTCAGTTTATTAGACAGCTCAGGAATGGCAGTGAAGTGAATTTATGACTTACTTTGGAATAGATGGAAGAGCTCTCTCACCCTCTGCAGGACAGAAAAACACACAACATCAGCTGATGAATCAAACAGAAGAACAAGACCCACCCAAACACAAAGAACTGTACTTCATATTTTACTAAAAGTGTTCTTGTAGACCACTGGACTTCTATTTATACCTTTTTATTTGTGTCCTGCAGATCTAATGGAAATGGACAGCTGTGATTTTCCACTCAATACGTCCCATTCATAGTTTACTGCCCCTACGCTACAAACATCGCACAATGCAGCAGTGTATGGAAGACGTACCTTTCTGAGGTCTGACGATGAAGGACTGGCTGACGGCATTCAGCAGTCGACAGTAGCCATCGATGAGGTCGGCCATGTTCTCAGCAGTGGCGAAGGATGGCGTGCTGATCGTGAGAGGCTACGAAGAAAGAAGAGACTCACAATGAGCCATTATCAACAACACCAGACACATGATGACGTCAAGCTACAGCAGAGACCAGCTGCAGCGACCAAAAACACACACACGGCTGAAGACACACCCACAAATGATCTCAGACACGCCCACAACAGTGTTTGCTTTTACTGTGATTCTGCTGTCGAAATTAAATGTGATGAGATAATAATAATAATAATAATGATAACAGACAACAAATACTCAACACGCCTTTATATTTTGTTGTCTTTGCTGTCTGCACGCAAAAAAGAAGTGTAGTCTATTCCGATTCACAAACAAATGACTCTTATGAGCTGAATCTTTAATGAATTTGTTAAAAACGCTCACAAACTCACAAGTTTAAATCATTATTATTTTGGTATTATTGGTATTATTCAAATAATATTAAAGTATTTATTACATATTCTTCTATTTAGCTTTGATTTATTTTATTTCAATTTTAGCTTTAGTAATTTTAGTACTTCAACTTAAAAATTGGAAATGTTGGCAAATAACTGAATTAAAATAAGTTTTTTATTTTACTTAAAATTTTTGTAATTTTGTTATGTGCCTTGTCATTTTTATTATTTTTTATAATTCTATTTAGCTTTCATTTTTAGTTTTACTAAATTTAGTGTATCTTTCTTTCTTTTTTAATTCAAGCAAAAAAATAAAAATAAAATAAAATATAAAAATACAATAAGTGTGTTGCAACATACCAAAAGAAAAAAAAATATCTATAAAGTGTTATAAATAATAATTACAATATGTCTGAAAAGGAGCGGGATGAAGCAGAAGCTTCAAAACTTTCAACTCAAACTTTTCAGTTACCAAAGCAGAAAGTTATAAGAATTATTAATATAATATTTATATTTTGTTATATTTCAGCTATACTTCAATTGCCAAAAATGATTTTTAGTTTAGTTAACAATAACAATACCAGTTTAAATCAGTCTAAGGAATCCGCCACAGCGTCTAAAACTGTGTAAAAATGCTGTCCAAAAGACAGCCAGCCAGAAAGAGAGAGAAACAGACTGAGGAAAAGTGCAGACAAAGAAACCAAAATAACAGTGACGGTCTGAAATGAGCAGGGTTGAGCTGGATTTACACCCTTCTGAGTCACAGATCTCAATCTAAACACTTCCAACAGTAGATCCTACAATCAAATCATCAACTTCATCTCATTTGCTTTTGAGCTGAAACTCCTTCATACTTCAAAAACACATACAGGTTTTATTGGAAGGACAGTTTCTGTATCAGTCTGCTGTCGTTTACCTCGGCGGCTCCTGCCACGTCCAGCTGTAAGACGCCCTTCCTCTCCTTCTCCTCCACGCAGGAGTAATGGATGCTCTGCACCTGGGTGAAGTTGGCCAGATGTGTTGGCTGAAAGAAAAACAGACACAGGTGATGATGATTTACAGACTTGTAAAAAGAAAAATATGCTTTGAAACAAGGACATGCTCATGTTATGAGTTATGATGTTTCATACACATTCACTGAACTTTCCATCAACTTTGCCTCCAGATAAAATCCTGCATCCACAAACCACAGATGATTAATCAGCAGAATATCTGATTAACATCCCTTCACTAACTCTGTACTTTGTATGAAATGGACAACTAATGTTTTTGCCACCAGAAAGGACAATGCTGCAAACTCTAACAATATCAGCCGATCAGAACATTTGCTGTTTAGCATATAGTGATGTGAAGCAGGATTCTGAACCAATGACATTTCACTGTGGGTGGAGCTACTCATAAATAGAACCAAGCAACTGACAAAAACAACTCAAATTAACATAGAACAGATGGAACTCATTGTTTGTTGCTATAGTGTTGTTAATATGTGTTACCGTGGAACCCTTGTCTGTCAGGTAGCTGATTCCCTCCTCCGGACCGATAGCAAGATCCACTGATATGACCCAACTCGACTGAGAGAGACAGAAAGAGAGACATTTTACAAGAATGTTGCACACATTAAGAGTTCATTAAGATCATTTAATCAGATCATTAAGTGTCACTTGGCAAGCACAGATTGGTGAGTAAACTAAATGTTGGATATATAATTTTATAAGGAACTTTTTTTTTTTCCTCTAGATATATTCCTCACATTAATCCACCAAAATGAAAACAAACTGTGATATAATATATAATCATATGGCAATGTAGTATAATATACACTGCTGTTCAAAAGTTTGGGGTTGGCAAGATTATTTTTATGTTTTTGTGTCTCTTCTGCTCACCAAAGCTGCATTTATTTGATGAAAAATGCAGTAAAAACAGTGAAATATTATTACAATTTAAAGTAGCAGTTTTCTATGTGAATATATTGTAAACTGTAATTTATGATCAAAGCTGAATTTTCAGCATCATTACTCCAGTCTTCAGTGTCACATGATCCTTCAGAAATCATTCTAATATTATGATTTGCTGCTCAAGAAACATTTCTGATTATTATCAATGTTGAAAACAATTGTGCTGCATCATATTTCTGTGGAAACTGTGAAACTTTTTATTTTTTTAGGATTCTTTGATGAATAGAAAGTTTAAAAGAACAGCATTTATTTGAAATAGAATCTTTTGTAACATTATAAATGTCTTTACTGTCACTTTTGATCCAGTTAATGCATCCTTAAAAGTTAACTTATTAAAAAAAAGAACATCTCACTGACCCAATCTTTTGAACAGTAGTGTACAGTAGGTATGTAGTATAATGGAAAATACATTTAAATAACCAGTAATAAATATTTTTGGCCAGTAATTTTTCTTAAATAATTTGCCAGTGGTTTGGATAATTTTTTTTTTTTTTTTTTTTTTTTTACAGAAAAAGTTTCATTTTGGACACAGTGTCAGCAAATATAACTCCTCCACTGACCACTAGGAGGCACTGAAGGCCAGTATTTGACACATGACCTGACGTACCCCCAGAGCACAGCGAAAGCACTCTTTGTCGAATCTGTAGACGGGTGCCAGGATCTCAAAAAACTTCAGCATGCTCTGTTCGTCGTTCAGGTTGGCGAACTGCTTAAATGTTTGCTGGATCTGTTTCCTCAGTGTTTTGGCCTGAAACACAGACAGAAAGGTCAGCGCTACACCTCACACGCTGAATGAAAACATTAAAAAACTGATTGAAAACAGAACATTAGTCAAGTCCCATACGACCAGTACTAGCTTAGAAATCACTCCAATAACATCATATTGAATTATATTGCTATGAAGTGCAGCAAGCAAAATCTATCTGAAATCTCTTCAAACCTGTATTTTAATTCAGAAATTATAAATAAACTATATTTTGACATGTTCTGAAGAATTAGTTATGCATCAAAGTTTATTATTTTGGTTTAGGAGGTTGTGCAAATCACTAACATGAGCTATTAGCAAACACAATAAATATTGTATGCTAAAGTAAAATCATGCCTATATATAACATAACAGAACTACCCAGAATCAAGTTTATAACAACCATCAAATGCAGCTGTCAATCAAATAAAACACTCATAATACACAAAACCAAAAAACACACTCCATCTCATTTTTGGTGACCATTCTGATCTCTGCCACATTCAAGTTGATACGTTTAAATTCAGCTACATGTGCAACTGAATGGATCTAATCTGCTATTAGAGATCATCAGAGCTCAGAAAAGCATTATGGGTATGTTAACAACATTAAGACGCAGATCATATCAGCCAAACATGTGCGCAGTCACTTCAGAAGGACGGTCCACCCTTCCTGAGAGGACGTCCGGCCTGGTATCTGGTCTTACATCTGTGGAGGAATTATGGGAAAGATCTGACAAACCAAACAAGAGGGTGGAATGCAGGATTTCTTCATCTTGGGCTTCAGAAATGTTCCTCTTTTAATCTTTTATCATGACACGCCATTTCAAATATGTATTTTACATTTGAAAGTGACAGAAATGAGTCTCCAATCCACAATCCATGAGAATACTGACAATAAAAAAATCATACATGTCGTGACATCTATGAGAATGTAGTTAATAATGAATATTAAAGTAATAAAGATTTCAATTCGGACAGACACTGTTTTGAAGTTAAAAGAAAACAGATTAAAAAAGATAAAATAATAATCATAAATAAATAAATGTGAATAAATAATGATTCATAATAGTAGTAGTAAAATAAATAAAACAAAATAAAAAATAACTGCTACTGCACAACACTTCAAATACTGACTCAAAAAGTCTGAATATTAATCTCTGTCATCTATTATCTATTCAGATTTCCCCTCATTGGTCTTTAAGGAATATTTCTGCCATCATTTACTTGCTATAATGTCATTCCAAACCCATGAAACATGGAGACATTTATAGGAAAATCCACAATTCTTTTTCTAACAATGAAACTGCATGGTGGATGGAGGCTGGGCTCTAAGAAAATGACAAAAATAACAATAATTATCATATTTCACATTATTACTGTATTTTTGATCAAATAAATGCAGCCTTGTTGAGCAGAAGAGACTTCTATCAAATCTTACAGGCCTCAAACTTTTGATACAGTGATCAAATGGACTGCTTTTATAGTGCTTCAGTGTTGCTTTTTGTAGCTCCATTCCTCATTCTCTTTCACTGTATGGAAAACATCAGCTCATCAAAACATTTCCTTTTACTCTCCACAGCAAAACAGAAAGTCATAGAGGTTTGGAGCGACATAAAGATGAGTAAATGATGACAGGATTTTCACTATCCCTTTAATAAGCCCAGTGAAAAGCAAACAATAGCATTATTAAAAAGATGACACGGGAGCTCAACTCAATGGCTGAATTTGATTTATGCGGTCAGGGTGACAGATGGCTGCGCTGATAAATGAACCCTATTTCTAACAGGATCAAATGAGGTCTGCTCTACACGCTGACACTGGAAACTCTTTAAAACGACGTTTTCTAGGAAGCAAACTGATTAAACGTTATAATCCGCCTAAATGAACAGCTCTCGAACAACGTGAACGCACCGCCGATGGGAACAGTGTGAAAGGCAGTGGAGGATGGGTTATTATCTGGGGCAGTAAAATAACACCTCTGTCCTGACTACGTACAAACACACACGCGTGCATACGCATTTAATGGTGACCCCAGGGTCAGAGGACAACCCCACTATTTTACCGAGCATCTGTCTGCAGGGGTGTGTGGGATTGTCTCAATAACAGCGGTCAGTCAACACTATTCTCATGCCAGCTGCACACACTGACACCATCCAGTTTAAAACACCCATGTGGTTTTCCATGTCATGAATTTCCCTCATCTCACAACCAGCATTAAAGGGACAGTTCACCCAAAAAACAAACTTCTGTCTTCAAATTCCGTTCCAAACCGATAAGACTTTCGTTCATCTTCGGAACACAAATTAAGATATTTTTAATGAAATCTGAGAGATTTCTGTCCCTACTTTGAAAGTCTATTCACCAAAAACTCTGACGTTTCAAGCGTTCATAAAGAGATTATAAAAGAAATCCTTATGAATTGAGTGGTTTAAGAGACACGATCGCTTAATATGGTGAACAGTTTTAATTTAGGTTTTTATTCACATGCAAACTTTGATAAGTGAACCTACATACAGCACTCAAATGGAAGAAAAAAAATGTGGAGATGGGACTTGATTTTATCTGTTGGCTGTTGACTGGATCTAAGTAAACCAAATGGAGGCCGATGCATATTAGGGGTGTAACAGTTCTCGGTAAAAAATCGAACCGTATCGTTCTCTACCCACGGTTCGGCACACGCTTGCACCGCGGTTCATCTCATATCTGACAATGTATACGCATCTATAATATGGTTTGTTGAAAACCAGACAGACAGAGTTAGGCTAATGTATGTTTCTGTCGATGGATAGACATTCTGGCTTCCCAATACATTACAACAACAGTGATGATCAAAAAAACGTGGACAAAACAGTCACTCTTTGTAAACTTAGCTCAATGCGAGTGCCGTATGCTCGAATATGAGCAGTCATTTACCCCGTCATCAGCACACTGTGTTTAAACTAAACTCATTTAAGCCTCGCCAACTTAAACAATCAAGAGGAAGAACATGCAAAAGAGAACTCGCAAATATTGAGTTCTCTTTCAAGTCTAGCACTTGAACGGACAAATTCACACAAAAATTGTCAACATGCCCATCTTGGTGAATATCCTAGCAAACGTAAGTGAACGTAAACAGTCAATAAAGATAATGCTTGTGCTCAGGATCAGTGCATTATGTCTTAAAGTGACAGCAGCCTAACAAACCTGCTGTTAATGTTTATCAAACAACAAAAGGAAATCACTCACTGCTCTTGACTGAATAGCTTTTGTAACTTTAATAATGATTAATCTTTATTTAATTTATACAGTGAAGATTATTTGCAATGTTGTTGTTTTACATTTGATTACTTTATTCAAATTCTGTACCCGAAAACTACTGTTAGATACCTGAAAAACCTGAAAAGAATCGTTTATTTTATTTGTCTCTTAAGCTCTATTTATTTGTGCTGTTGCTTGTAGTTTGATTATCTGTTCTTTTTTCTTTATTTTTATTTGACAGTAGTAATTTTTTCCCCTGAACATAGCACATACCAATCCGTACCGAAACCGTGACCATAAAACTGTGATAAAAACTGAACCATGAGTAATTTGAACCATTACACCTCTAGTATATATATATATATATATATATACATATATATACACATAGGGAATGATTCATCTGTGCAAAAATAACATGCATCCATTTGATTCATGCCAGCTTTAACGGCAAGTACTCAACTCAAGCCAGAAACATACTGCACACTAATGCATGAAAATGTAAAACTCTATAACCAATATGTTTGTAACAGAAAGCGTCCGCTCACCTTAACCGACTCCAATAAACTTTTGGGGAAGAAGCGTCTGAGTCCAACGTCCTTTCTGTAAAACAGACCAGAAATCTCAGCACAGATGCAATGATGTCATCGCAGTCTCAAAGACGGCCAAGTGTTTTTTAATATAGACATCTACGCTCATCTGGTGAACTGATCTCACTCAAACTCTCCACCAACATGCAAAGAGCTAAAAACATCATGATGAAGCTCTTGAACGGGCTGAATGACGTGTGGAGTTCGTGAAGCAGTTTTTCCAAACATCATGAAATCATCTTTGAAAACACAAGCATCACTCTACAAAATGGGAGTCATTTGTTCCCCTTATATACATGTGTAAAAATTATTACAACAATGAAAATCTCATGTCAATGTCTAATATGCTTTAAACCCAAAAATATATGAATTCAACCGTAATGCATTTTTGGTCTGTACTTCCAATCTCTCATTCCTGCATTAACTAATTATGCATGTTTTGATGAAAATAAAATATATGGAAGTTAAGTAAATGCTATCATTTTGTCTTTAGTCTTCCTATAAATATTTTTAGATTTTATCTGACACCATTTATAAAATTTAAAAGTCTTGAGGTTGGGTCTCCAGGTTATGCATTAACAAAAATTGAAATTGTAGAAATAAAAAATACTTGAAAAGTGGAGATTTGGCATTATTGTATCCAACATAATAGATAGAAAATCTATATTCTGTTAAAAGTGTACTTTTTGGACCCTATCAGCCTGGAGAAGTCACCTGACCTGTATCTTTCAGCGGACAGAACCAGTGTGTTTTTCTCTCAGGCTCTGTGAGTGGGCGAGCCGGTGGATTTAAAGCCTAATAAAACCCAATGGTCCCTGATGATTGTTTCATCGTTTAATCTAAATGAAAAGCGCTCCAGTTCAGCTTTGCTATAGCTTTAACAGCATGGCGCCTCGCCAAAAACAACTCACCCATGTTTATGGGCCTCGAAAGCGACACATCAGTCGATACTTTAAACTGCTGTGCTAAACTTTTAGTCCAGAGAGGTTAACGGCACACGCTCTGCCAGACAGGACACACCTCCTCACCCGTTATCATGACCAACTCACACATTTTAGAGTAAAAGCGCTAAATAACACAAATGTAAGTATGGGAAGGATGTTATACTAATCCAACACACATGCTGCGCAATTCGCATACTACCTGTCCTAAATAGTATTCGAAATTAGAATTAGTGTGTCCCAAATCATAGTATGTTGAAATGAACACTCCAAAGATACCCGGATGGTCTACTTTTTTCCAGTGTCATGAGAAATCGAGTCCCCCCCAGGAATCGGGTCTCCTTTAGGAACCAGCCGGTAATGCCTGATCAAAAGTTGTTATGGTGATGTCTTGACTAATTATAATCTATTTTACTATTGTATGATGTGTATTAAATTAAATGCACAAACAACATGCTTGAAATATAAAATGAATGCCTATGTATTGGATAATAAAACAAACTGGAAACACAACCATGCCTAAAAATGTATTTTTATAAGGATAAGGATTGTTGCAACATACTATTTTACACAATAATACATTTTACACAATAATAGCAATGTGGTAGTATATAATATTACTATTGTAATTTTTTAATAAATTAATTGTTATGCTAAATACACACAAACATCATTAATTTGAAAAATGTAATTGGAAACTATTTTGGAAGCAAAAATCATACCTAATATAATATAAGCTAAGCTAGCAGGCTAATTGGGTAGATGTATGCTATGCTAGTACATAATAAGCTAACTAAAAAACAGTAAGAATGAGAAATGCTTGATTTTACAACCTATAGCTTCAGTTATATACTAATATATGAACCATGTAATTTAAAAGACATTAATGGTCATTATAACGCATTTTAAACGATATAAATAAAGTGATTTTGCAGGAATTATAGTCAGGCGCTAAAATTACTACCCATTAAAGGTCCACTGAGCCAGTGGGATTACTCGGGGACTGGGGGGATGGATGGATGGACAGATGGATGGACAGATTTTGTAAACTGCTTTGGATTACTTGGGGTCCTAAAGGAGATTTCTCACCACAGCGGTTAGAATCCGAAGTGCAGATCCATGGACACTAATATTTGCCCACAACCCATTGTGCGCTGGACAAGGATTTGATTAGAACTACAACAACGAATGAAAAGTGTTAAAAAACTACAAACATGGCGGATGTGCGAGTATGACAGTTAAGTAAGTTCAGGTAAAGGGGTTTGAGTGATTCATAATCAGTATCTAATGCTATCCACATTATATTTAATCTGGAACAACGTGGTTAACCTTTTTAAAAATACTTAACTTTTAAATGCATCATTGCAAATACATGAGGAGAGTCTCCACACGAAAGACCCACAACTGGCAGATTAACGGGCTACTACATTTCTCTCCGATATGATAGGAAATTAAATTCAACTAAATGTGTGAGATTTTAACCTACTAACCTATTTGCCTGCTCTTCTGCTACATACTCAAAAGTATGGACTTTTTCTTCACAAAAACAGTAAAATAACAGTGGTTCAGAGGTTAACCAGGTGATGACTTCCTTCCCTCCAGCTGCTGTCAGAGCAGCTGTCACTCAAATCAGACTGGCGCTGTGATTGGTGTGCACTCTCTGCCCTGCCCCGCCCCCTGAGGGGCCAGAACACTGCTGTGTGACTGCGGGCGATCAGACGGAATGACCCGGAACTAATGCACACGTGCGTGTGTGTGTGTGTGTGTGTCAGTCCCGCTGAGGTGGAAGAGTGACTTTGTGCATGTGTGGCAGTATAATTATAGTTAGCAAAAACTAAAACTATAAAAAACATGTTCATTACTTGAAATAATATAAACATTAACTGAAATAAGATGAAATATTTAAAAAGTATCTTATTTCATCAAGTTGCCATGTAAACTTTTCAGATTTTTATTTATTTTGGCATCTTGAGATCATATTGGCCACTAACCATTTTGGCCATTAGACTCTATTAGATATGATATTCAGCATTATTCAGCATCATCTGCCATCATGAATCTCATATCGATTAGCTGACAACACTTACTCTAAGAGTTCATAGTTGGATTTTTTATCCAGAGCGTTTCCTCTCATCTCTCTGTAGAATCTCCTGGAAAAGACAAAAGCACAAATCAAATCAACACGTGCTTTTCAAAGTTCTGTTGCAACTCAGAGTCTGACCGGAGGAGGAACAAACCTGATCTCAAGACATCCCAGCTTCAGGGCAATTTCCTGCTCCACCTGATCTGCCATCTCCAGCATGTAGTCATTCTTCACCTGTGGACAAAAATATGTTCTATTGAGATTTCACACAAACTTCCCAGAAACATGCTGTACTTCACACAGGAAATTTGACTAGAGTGCTCTCGCATTTAGTTTGGATGGATGGATGGATGATAGGCGGATGGATGGATGGATATCAATATATAGTATCATAATCATTATATTTAGATATCATTTATATGTTATACATTTAATATATGATAATTTTAGATATAATTTTATATTAAAATTAAAATATTGTTATACTAGATATAAGTATTTATGTATTTAGTATAAAAATGAATACATAAATTAATATAATAAATACACTATGTATGTTTCCTTCATAACACTACATTATTATTTATTGATTAGTTAAGAATAATATATGTAAATATAAATATATGTATATAAATTATGAATAAAAAAATATATATGTACTTTGTCTTTAAAAATTACATCATAATATGATGTACATGATAATATGTCATAATATAATGCAATTATTTTTAATAGTTAATATAATAGAATTTTGATATAATACATTTTTGAAAATGTATATTAAAATATTATTTGTATATTAAATTGTAAAGTATTTAATATAAACATGAATAAGTAAATATAATTAGGGCTGTCAAAAGTACCGACTTATGATGTGAGTGTGAAAAAAATGTGACGATACCAGTATTTCCCCCAAGCATTTTGAGTGCTGTTGAGCGGATTCTTAAACACCTCTGATTGGCCACTGTGTTCACGTGCTCAACAGATACGTCTGACATCTTTGACGCTCTTCACCGAACGCTTACACAGATACACACGGCAGCTTTGAAAGCAGGCGTCTATGACTTATAAATTTCAGTACAGACTTGGTACCGAAGTCTGTACTTTTGACAACCCTAAATATGTACTTTTTCAAATAATAAATATTACATTATTATTATTTGTTCTGGTTCTGCTATTTTATGTCATTACTGTAGCAGAGTGCGGGAGTGTGACTCTGAGACTGTATCTGTGATTGATGATGTCTCTGAGAGCTCAAGCTGTTTTATACAGTGACGCCGCAGCAGGTGTTCTGCTCCAAACACAAACACTAAATCACTCATCACTGCCCGCAAAATAATACGACTTCATCACAGACGGCCTTTACAGAATCTGCCGTAACGTCCTTCTATTGTCCAGATGATAAACAGCCTTAATAAAACTGATGCATGATTCTTCCTGTCAGCAGGAACACTGCTGGAGGATTGTAGGATATCACGGTCGATGCTCTGATGTTGTTAACTACCGAGGCTTCTTGAATGACGGCGAACGGAACAGACACGCGCCACAAACTCGTTGACCTACTTTGACCACACACACACACACACACTCAGAGCCTGTGGCCATCACACACACACACACTGACTCCATCTGATGAAGCCGTTCAGACACCAGCGGGACGGGCGGATGCTGAGATGCTGCGAGGGCACCTTCACCCACCTGCTGATAAAAGTAGATCAGTGTCGGCTTGTCTTCAGCAAACTGATTCAGGAAGCCCTTGGGCAGGTAACGGATCCGCAGTTCATACCTGAGGAAGAGAGGGAAAAACACGGTAAATAAAAGTCATGGCAGGAGTCACCATGTACCTAAAACATTACACACACACAAACACACACACACACACACACACACACACACACACACTGTATGCAGCAAACACATTACCAGCATAGTTATTGAAGGATAACACAATGAAAGCCTGAAAGCGGAGAACATTACACATTAAAAAGACAATGCAGACCTCCCGCTCACGGCACACACACATGATCCCTGCGTGATCTAAATACTCAAAACAATCAATACTGGAGGATTTATCATTCGAAACATGCAGCTGATCACTGCAGCAGAATGAAACACTCAATACTGATATGAGCCATGAAAAACCCATCATGAGCACAACACATAAATCACTGTCAAGTGCAGCAGTCAAATCGTTATTGTTCTTTCCAGCATCTACTCTGATCTTTTCCACAGTCTTTTACAGCATGGCTTCATTTGAAGAGTTCCCCGCTGTACCACTCCAGAGGAAATGATCCTTCATGGCTTTTCATGACTTCCTGGAACTTGCTCAGGAAATGATCGAATCTCAGTTCCTGAGAAGTGAAGAAAGCAGGAGCTCAATTGCAATTCACACACTAAAAATCACGTCTGCTGGGAAAGGTGGTTTCTCTGGTGTTAAACTGTACAATTTGTTCTTGGCTTTTAGGATCATAAAATTAAATAAACAAAGGTTGGGAACCTATATGGCAAAAAACTATGCTTTTGTCTGACCAAAATATATGTAGAGTATATGCTAAATATGTTGAAAATGGCACAAATTAATAAAATATGTTTTTCCAATATAAAATAAAACATTTTGCCTTAAAAATACTGTTTAAATCTCAAATTAAACCACATTATATTAGAAAATGTACTTCAAGGAGCAAGAAAACACATTTTCAATCTTAAAATACATATTAAGTGAATGCAAAATGTATTTTGGACGATATAAACAAATAACTAATAAATAAAATAATAATATAATGTAATATAACAAATTTTAATATTAAATATATTTATTTACAAAGAAAATATATTTAAAAATTGGCCAAAACATATGAGGAAATTTAACTATACACACATATTATACATTTTTATAATATGTTAATTTAAATTTATATATACAATTATTTAAGATGAAATTATATGCCAAAACTGAATTTTAACACATATTTTAAAATATTTGTAAAAATATATCTAAAAAAAGTAATAATATATATATATATTTTACTGTATGTGAAATGTGTAGCACTTTGGGAATGATGGGTATTCCAATCCTGCGAGGCTTTGCGCGGGCCTAATAATGAGGTCATTTTGTGTGCAGATGATTGGTTGTAGCCAAGTACGCGATCACTCGTGTTTCTCTGTTGAGGAAATCAAAGCGGTGAGAGTCGTCTGCCCAGAGCCAAAGAACTAGATCCTCTTCCAGCTCCATCCTAACATGAGCTCATCTGCCTCACAGCGCAAATGATGACCGAGAGATCCGTCAACACCCTCGTAACATCAAAACAACACTGACAGCCGTGTAGGCACAGGATGACATCAGCGCTGCCTGACGTTTCATCCAGAGCACCATGTGACAGCATCCTCTCTCTTATCTGATTACAGCTTCTGAGATTTACGAAAACGCACAGAAATCAGTCTGGGAGTGACATATGAAGACCACACTCACATCAGAGGATCAAGAACAGACATAACTCTCTGTAAAATGTCAAAATGGGAGTAAATTGTCGGGAAGGAAAGCAGGACGGAATCTGGCTGGGATTTCCCACCCATTCATACAGGCTCTGAAAAGAGAAAATAAAGATACTGAGGGAAGAAATTAGTATAAGTAGAAAATGTGATTATTCAGGAATGAAGATTTTTGAATTGTTTTTGAAAGAAGTCTCTTATGCTAATCCAGCCCAAGGCTGCATTTATTTGATCAAAAATACAGTAAAAACAGCAATTTTGTGAAATATTAGAGAAATTTCAGAAATTCTCACATACTTTACGCAAATTTTTGTTGTACAAAAGTTTGCAGAAACTGGTTTCACATGAACCTGACCCTAAATCTTTCATTTTTCACATCGAGTCGATCTTGACCAGAACAAGCTGAGACTACCCTTACGAAAAAATAAGTATACTTTTATTTTATTAAGTATACTTAAGTAATGTTCAAGTATATTTTTAAGTATAGTTTATGTAGTAAGTATACTAATATCAATGTACTAATTAGTAAACTTGTGTACTATTTCAATAATGCTTGGGACTAAATTAGCCCACTTTTTAAGTGTACTATAAGTGTAACAGTAGTGAATTTAAACGTTTCTCATTTGTACTGCATCTTATAAGTATACTAGTAGTTTATTATTTTAATACATATTTTAGTTTATGAAAGTACACTTTGAAGTATACTCTCAGTAAACTACTAGTTTAGTAGTTTTATACTGCAACTTGTAATTTTTCTTTAAGTGAACATAACATCATATCTATGAATGTCGCATAAAACTATGTGACAAAAGTATATTTAATAGGCAACTCAATCAAAAGACTAAATACTACAACTACAAGCCAAGTATACTTAGAATACTTATTTATACTTTTAAGTATATCTCGATCAAAAGAGTACAGGTATAGTCCAAATAAACAGACTTTTCAAGTATACTTAAGTGCAATTTTAAGTATATTTCTAAAAAGTAGACTGAAAGTATACTTTCTTATTTTTAGTTTAAAAGAAGTATACTAATAGCACACTTGAAAAATCTTCTTTTTCGTAAGGGTAGTCTATATCTGTCAAGACCTGGACTGAATTCATTAAGCAGGTTTTACAGTAGTCTAGATCCCCTTCAAAAGCACAAATACGAGCGGCTCAGATCCCTCAAAACCTACAACAGTTTGAGATAATCAAGCGTTTCAAACGTAAAAACGACAATAACAACCTCCACGAACAGCAGCTTGCATACGGGGCAGGAGAAAGGCAGGATTTTAAATCACCGACACTCCTTTCTCTGCTGAGTGACAGAACAAAAGCAGGTTGGAGTGAATTAGAGGCCGGTGAATGGACGGCGCAGCTGCTTCATGGGGCACAAGAGCCTGACGGGTCCACTGCTGCATTGTGGGTAGAGACGAGGTGACATAAAAATACCATCTGTGAGGGAATAACTCACATCTCAAAGACTCAAGCCCCTGATAAAATAAAACAGACACACACGGACACTAACAAAGAAAGGCGCAGCAGCAGGCACACAAATTTTGAGGTCGATGAATTCAAACACTCCTCCTGCAGCAATAACAATCACATGAGCATCACCATGGCAAAGACCGGCCCTCCAACCACACACACACACACGCCTCAAAAAACCCTTTCACAGGCTGATAAACACCCTAAAAAACAATGGTACATGTAAACAATCTGGTTCCTTAGCTGGTTTCCCAACCTGATTAGCTGAAAAGTCCCCAAAACCCCATTAAAATTAGCCAACAGATCAACCTGACCAGGTTGATGACCAGCAAACCAGCTTAGAACGATCTATAATGTTTTTTCAGCAAAGTTCAAAGCTGAAACTGATGTAATACTAATAAAGATCTCTTAACGTTTACCTCCATTCGTCCTGTGGGCGGTTCTGTTCGTACTTCTCCCTCACGTGGGACACGCCCATATCGGGGTGGAGCCAGTGGATGTCGCCCGACGGGACGTGAGTGAGCCGCAGCCCGAAACAAGCCACGTGTTTGACTTTATGGATGTCCACGATCTTCTGTATGATTCCCTGCAGACACAAAACACACGGTTCATGGTCATAAAAATCCCATAATACACGGCATACTGCGATACATAAACTGATTTATAGAAGCGTAAAAATCCTGCGGCTGTTATTAGATGATTAGAGAGCATAATGGAGCCGACCCCGATCCTGATGTGTAAATCCACCTCAACCTTCATGAGACCAAATATTCCCGTCACACACTATAACTGCAGCGTGGCTTTTACTGCATATGATTTTTAATGATGTAACTTCCTCTTGTAATCCTCTCACATTACTTGATTTTTATTGACAAGCGTTATTCCATATACTAATATTTAAATCAGAACTGCTCATATTTTTTACTTTGTACCCCACAAATATATCAAAACAAAAAAGAGATTTTCAATTTCCATCATAGAGGAATTGCATATTTAATGTATTTTTGAATAAATTAAAATCAAGCATCATTGCCCCACACATGACATGGGCCCAGATGACATCACTGCTGTTGGGGTAATGCGGTCATAATCTAATAAACAGGATGTGAAAGTGATACGGTTGTCACGGAAGCTAGGTGGTTGGCATGGCACCGCCGTGGTCCTTTGCGATTGGATTACGGAGCTGCCAAGGGCTCTGAGGACACACACGGGCTCACGACAGTGTTTCCGTGACTCATTCAGGTTACACACTCAATGGATTACATAATCACAGAAGAGCAGAATAATGTACTGATTCTGTGAGGTGTTTTACTGCTGATGCTAAATTAATGATATGCAATGCAGTTAAATAAATAAGATCTAATAGCAGCTTAATGTACACCACAATAACTTATAACTTACTCCAACTATAACAACTCTCATATTAGTTATGAGTAATTTTCACAGAAAATGTCATGGTAATATTCTTTTAATTTTATATGGTAATGGTATAGTTATTTTTTATTTACAATAAATGAATACAAAAATAAATGAATAAATACAATAAATAAAATATAAATAAATGCAACTGAAAATTAAATAGAATTTTATTGTAAATATAAAACCAAATGACTGAAATCAGTGTTGTTATTGCTCACTAAAACTAAAACTATTAAAAATTGTTTTCGGTAACTGAAATAAAGATGAAGGAAATCATGTAGTACAAATATAAATTTAACATGAAAAACTTACACAAAAAAATTGGGGAAAATTAGAATCGTTGCCTTGGAAACGGAAAAAGTTAAAGCTGCATTACTGAAATTTCAAATTACTAAAACTAAAAATAATAAAAATAATAATAAATTTTAGCTATAGAATTAAGAAACTAAAAGCACATAAAATTACTAAAACTTAAACTAAAATTAAAATAAAATCTGAAAATATAAAAAAGAAAAGCTATTTCAAAATATTAATAAACACTATAATCGTATATAATTAATACTTAAATAATTGAAATACTTTACAAAATAAATTTTTAAAACAAACTAAAATTAAAATAAAATCTGAAAATATAAAAAAGAAAAGCTATTTCAAAATATTAATAAATACTATAATCATATATAATTAATACTTAAATAATTGAAATACTTTACAAAATACATTTTTAAAACAAACTAAAATTAAAATAAAATCTGAAAATATAAAAAAGAAAAGCTATTTCAAAATATGAATAAATACTATAATCGTATATAATTAATACTTAAATAAATGAAATACTTTACAAAATACATTTTTAATCTCAAATTTTAAATCTCATTTGACTATTTGTTTTTAATTATCATTTAGAACTTGGATGGTGGCAAACAAAAAAATATAAAATATTAATATTATTAATTCATAATTACATTATTAGTACCAATGAAATATGGGATCTTGTGTCATATATATATATTTAAATTTACATTCAACTTCTGGTGTCTCTGCACAGACTAAAAAAAAGAGCCAGACGAAACAGTAAGGCACTCAGACGGCGTCTCACATCTCTCTCAGCATCAGACGGTGATCTGACAGACATACAGTAAAGACACTACACAGCTCTTCATGCGTTTCATCAGGCCTAAAAACTCCTGCTGACACTCCAGGCAAAACACTGCATATTTATGATGGCGCGCTCAGGTGACCCAGATTCAGGCCTGATAGGAAGGAGAGATTGCTGGGTTTGACCAGCATATAAACAGCACACAGGCCAGCTGGAACGGCCGTCTACACGTGGCCTTCACATTACGACTGTGGGTTTGGCAGACCTGTGCTGTGTGTGCGGGAATAACAGAGCTGGATTTCCCACTGCATACTGGCACTGGGAGCGCTTTTCCGGCTTTAACATGCGCTTTCTGTAAGATCTTGGCCTTTAAAATAAACCATGTACCAGGAAAACAGACTCATCAACCAGAACAATCAACTCAAGCACTCAAAAAAAGCACAAAAAAAATATCAAAATACAATTTGAAAATGTAGCATCAAACTATTTATTAATGCATATCGCATATCTCAAAAACAATGCACGTGAATTTTAAACAAACATCCATTTTGTAATTGACTAGTCGACCCCTCGAATATACAGAAGACGTGAGTAAAGTGGAGGACAAGCTTGTTGCTATGGGCTAGTTAATCCAAGAGTGAAACAACAGCAAATCTATCATTAGAATAATTAAAGTGCTTCATTTAGCAGAGTTTAATGAGATAATCACTGCATCTCAAATTAACCTGTAAAAGTTCAACTACATGATATGCAAACATGCTTTACAGCTAAAAACCGACTTAAACATTAATTATAAAATGGATAAATCAGTCTGAATTCAGCATTTCAGCTGAAATGAAAGATTTTAAAACACTGCATTGTATTTCATAATTAAACCAACTTGAATGAATTCACATGCATTATAAACCATAAACATTGCAAAAAACATCTGCGAATGTATAAGCGAAAAAAGTTCTCTAAAATGTTCATTTATAAAACACATTTCTGCATTTAATTTCAGAGTTATCAGCAATGGTTTAAAAAGTCATTTGTTGCTCAGAATCTTTAGCAACACAAATAATTTGCATGCAAATTGTCAATTAGAAGTTGCCTTTCAGATCCTGCTTTGTTATTTTATATTTAGGTGTGAATGCTAATGCATTCAATTTATATTTACATATTCATTTATTCATTAAGCAGATGCCCAAAGCGACTGACAAATAATGAATGCTAATACAAAACATGCAAAAATGTTTCCTTCTCTAAAATAAACGAGTCATTTTCAGCAGAAATCACGTTTGCACAATTTTTATGAAATAGTTCATCCACTGTGATTTGAATTAACTGCTTTCCTCATGCCACAAAATATTCCTCATATTAATCTTCTCCTATCTGTATGAAGCTCAGGAGAAATAAAATCCCTGCTGCTGGAAATCTGAACATCTGTGATAAAGCTTGAAAAGATAAGAGACACAACTGACCCGGAGCCTGTAAGAGCCCTGCATTAGAAATGCCTGATTAAACCACAGAAAGAGTTTCTGAGCTTCAGGCTTGTTTAATCTGGACCTCAGCCAGACCTCCACATGTTCTCAGTGATCAGAAGACAAACACTTTGCTCTTTGGATTAAGGCAAGACACCACAGATGAACAGCAAAAAAACTTGCCCAGTTGATTAATTACAGTACATCAAGACAAATGTTTTGTATTACAAGTTTTGTCTGTAGTATCTCGCCTTAAAATGCACTGATGTTAATGTCTTCTTCTTGACTTTAAATGCTCACACATTCAGTTTGTGTCCAGACAGAGTGGGTCAGTGAGAAACATGAGAGGTCACCAGAGACCATCCCATCAAGAGGACCAGCATGTTTAATCTTCCTGTGGATTTGAACACAAATATCCGCTTAACACAGACACTGATCAATACAACTGCTGCGTCTCTAACAGAGCCGTCCGTCTCGACTCTATCCCCTCTGAGTCTGTAATGAATTCAATTTCAGGAGGGGAAATAAAGCCTTTCCGTGAAAGCTGAGCTTCAGAAGGGCTCGTATATATTTCCTGAGGAGACGCACGGTGATGGAAGCCTGACATTTGTAAACTTTGAAGCTTCCTTTGTTTGTCACCAAACCCATCCTGCACTTATAAATAAAAAAAAAATCACATGGTAGCAAGTTTGTTGCTGGTTCGAGGTGGTCTACTTGCTCTAAAAACCTTGACCAAGCTGGTCTAACTGATTAAAACCAAACAAAAGTTCAACCAAACAATCATCAAGACCTGCTCAGACCAGCTAATGACTAAAATGACCAACTCAAACCATCTGGAAACCACAGGAACCAGTTTTATCTGGATTTGTTAGTATGAAAAACAGATTCTATCAGCTGTAAAGGTTTTTACAGCTACAAAAATTATAATAATATTATATAATATAAAGTCAGAATTGCGAGTTATAAAGTCAGAATTGCGAATTATAAAGTCAGAATTGCGAGACAAAGTCAGAATTGAGTGATATATAGTCAGAATTGTGAGTTTTAAAGTTAGAATTGAGAGATATAAAAGTCAGAATTGCGAGTTATAGTCAGAATTGCGAATTATAAAGTCAGAATTGCGAGATATAAAGTCAGAATTGTGAGTTATAAAGTCAGAATTGCGTGATATAAAGTCAGAATTGTGAATTATAAAGTCAGAATTGCAAGTTATAGTCAGAATTGCGAATTATAAAGTCAGAATTGTGATATAAAGTCAGAATTGTGATATAAAGTCAGAATTGTGTTATAAAGTCAGAATTGTGAGTTATAAAGTCAGAATTGTGAGTTATAAAGTCAGAATTGCGAGACAAAGTCAGAATTGAGTGATATATAGTCAGAATTGTGAGTTTTAAAGTTAGAATTGAGAGATATAAAAGTCAGAATTGCGAGTTATAGTCAGAATTGCGAATTATAAAGTCAGAATTGCGAGATATAAAGTCAGAATTGTGAGTTATAAAGTCAGAATTGCGTGATATAAAGTCAGAATTGTGAATTATAAAGTCAGAATTGCAAGTTATAGTCAGAATTGCGAATTATAAAGTCAGAATTGTGATATAAAGTCAGAATTGTGATATAAAGTCAGAATTGTGTTATAAAGTCAGAATTGTGAGTTATAAAGTCAGAATTGTGAGTTATAAAGTCAGAATTGCGAGACAAAGTCAGAATTGAGTGATATATAGTCAGAATTGTGAGTTTTAAAGTTAGAATTGAGAGATATAAAAGTCAGAATTGCGAGTTATAAAGTCAGAATTGCGAGATATAAAGTCAGAATTGCGAATTATAAAGTCAGAATTGCGAGATATAAAGTCAGAATTGCGTGATATAGAGTCAGAATTGTGAATTATAAAGTCAAAATTGTGAGTTATAAAGTCAGAATTGCGTGATATAAAGTCAGAATTGTAAATTATAAAGTCAGAATTGCAAGTTATAGTCAGAATTGCGAATTATAAAGTCAGAATTCCGAGATATAAAGTCAGAATTGTGATATAAAGTCAGAATTGTGTTATAAAGTCAGAATTGTGAGTTATAAAGTCAGAATTGCGAGATAAACAATTGAGAAAAATAACTTTATAATTCACAATTCCGACTTTATAACTCACAATTGCGAATGTAAATCTCGCAATTCTGAGAAATAAATCAGAATTCTGAGATAAAAAGTCGCAATTACCTTTTTAATTTTTTTATTTAGTGGTGGACACAAGCTTCCATATGATTCTTATTGCATTGTTACAGTAATGAGAAACTAACTAAAATCATCAATGAGAATCAGCCAAAACCAGTCAAACTATCTAGACCTGCTCAGACCAGATAATGACTACAAATGGCCAGCTTGGACCACCTACAAACCATGTAAAACCCTCAGAAACTGGTTCTAACACACAAGTTCTAAAAGCTGTAGATAATGATACACAAAACTGGCACACTAAACAGAACTTGTGTGACCTTTTTCTTACCCTGACATCAGTTGCGTCTCCATGTCGGATGTTGCTGGACCAGGTGCTGTGCTCGCTGTTGTTCTCAAAGTGATGGAAGACCTTCAAGACCCTGTCAGGGGCCCCAGGGGCCCGCTCCGTCCCCGCACTCAGACGGGCCTTGGCCCCGCTGCTCAGGGTGTAGTTCGGGTTGGGCTCCAGGTATGCCGTCGCCATGCCTTTGCTGTGCGCTAAGTGTCGGTCATATTCTGTACAGAAACAAGAGGGAGGAGAAACCGGTTAGTGTCATTTTGTCATTAAAATCAACTCAAAATGCAACGTGGCTTAGTGCGATTATCAAATCAAAAGGCTGCGATTTAATTAAATAAACACATGCGCTGCATATTTTAGAGTGAAGCGCGGCACTGTGTTCATTTACACGCGAGCAGCTCGTGATTCAGTTGTTAGTGTCTCAGTTCACAGTAAATGCTGATCCATATGATCTCATCTCTGCATCGGCTCCGAGTTTGGATCACTTACAACGTACAACGTGAAAACACACGTGCAACAACCAATGAGAAATGCTTATCAACAAAATAGAAGCTTCAGAGGCTCCTCCGGTTTTAGGCCAAAATAAAAGCTTGATGGTTCATTTTACAAAATCAAGAAAATAAGACCGCACAAATATTAGTATTGTCATTTTACAGTTGTACTGTAAAATAAGTGTTATTATATTTTTTTTCTGAAATACTTGATTTATTATTATTGAATATTTTATTTTTTTATTTTATTTTACCACACAATTTTAAAAAGCTGCCCTACAAACCAGGCTTATTATAGTTAACTGAAACTAAAACCAATGTTTCAAGTAACAAAAAATATTTTAAAAAATGAAACGTAGCTAGTTTTCCAGGAAACATTTCTTCTTTTCATTTAGTTCAACTTGCCATAAAATAAAAATAAATCAAAATAAAATCAAAATAAATAAAAATGAAAAAACTATATGGACATAATAAAAATGACAAAATACACCATAAAATTCCTAAATCTTTAACTAAAATAAAAATGAAAAGAAAAAAAATATAAATAAAACTATACAAAATATAAAAAAAATAAAAATTAAAAAAAATTAAATCTTAATGATACATAAACAACACTGTTATAAACAAGCACCACAAACCTGAAACAAATGCATTTTAATTTTTGAAAATGCAATTCTATTTTGTCCTTCTACACTAATTACACAGACAATGACAATGGACTGTTTGCAGAATAAAAGATGCTAGAGCAGAACTTTCTAACAGCATCTTATCGTTCCTCACACCCCTAATTTAATCCGAGGACGTTTCTCATCCTATCTCTGTGTGTGAAGCGGTTGGAGAGCCAGACAGCGAAATACGGTGAAGTGCGAACTACATGATAAATTTACTCATGAAATGAAGAGGCGTAATACAGGAGCAGATGAATCGCCAGACACCTCGCAGATTTTCATATATATCACTTTCCATATATCTACTCATGGTTACATCAGGGTTAACAGACGAGGCTCATTCATGCTTTCACACATCGGGCTAAAGAATAAACGTCTTTCTAGCTGGTTAAAGCTGCTGAAAATCTATCCATACATTAAACTCCATGACACAGGCAAGACAGAAGGATGCTGGGAAGGACTGATATGATATTTCAGCAGATCACAGCACATTCCCAACAGCAGCATTCCAACAATCCCAGACGTCTGCTTATCTGCCGCTTATCACCATCACAAATATGAAACACACACCCACGACAAAGATAAACAAACATGCAAGAACAAATACACACACATCAGGACAGTTACGCAAGACAGTGTGTTTCCTTTAGCTGAACATGAAAAGTAATAAATGATAAACTACAAGTCCTGCAGGTAAACCTTCTAATACTGGTAATTGCTGTCATTTACCATAGGAAATAATTCATATACATCCTTCAGTTCTTCAAATTGATTGGAAAACACATTTACAATGGAAATGCAGCAGGAGAGCAGACAAGAAGATTTAAAAGGATAGTTCACCCAAAAATGAAGAGCACAAATGTTGCCAAAGCCTTGAATTATTGAGTAAAACATGCTTTTAAAGGGTCTAAATGGTCTATTTACCGTTTTAGATAGATGAACTTATTCCTGTTCCATGTAAAGAGAGCGTTACGGATATCATTTGGAAATGTGTTTATATTTTTATGCTGATTTTTACAAAAAATTCCTTATGTCTGGACAGGATGATGATTATTTCAGTGTTACAGTAGTCAAGTCAGTGATTTATTTAGTGATAAACTAATGACAATCATCAGTGAGAAACTAACGAGAATCACAAACCATCTGGACACATTACAGTAATGAGAACTGTCATGAAAATAACGTCACAATGCTATAAAATCATAACGGCTGTCATGAGATTCACTCTGCTGGTGAAGGGAGGCTCTTATTATTGGCTTCATTTCCTTAATACCATGGGTTTCTTTTAGTTTTGGGGTGAAATATGAGCCAGACATGTTCTTGGAAGGCACACACACATCAAAGTGTCAGTGAATGAGCAGTTACACCCTCAGAGTCAAGTATGGCACAGAGATCTGAAACACACACACACACACACACACACAGCTGCAGACACTGACACATTCAAAAACACGCAGTCTGTCTGCTTCATACATCATCAACAAACATCAAAACATCACACACATTCAGAAGATGCTTTTAGATGTCAAAGTAACTTACTAAACTCTTACTACAAGTTGAAACAGATAGATCAATGTATTAAAAATGTCACAGTGTTAGACTCAGTAGTCCAACTAACAAATGAGTGACTTACAGCAAACCTAATTTAATATAAAAAACATACTGTATATACACTATAGACATTTGTAGTGTATATATATATATGTTTGAAAACTAAGATTTTGAATGTTTTTGAAGGAAGTGAAAGCAGACATCTCTCTAAAGACAAATTACAAAGCGGTTGTAGACATGACAATCCTACCTGCAAGTAGAAACGGCCAACAAACACACGGTACAGCAAAGTCGTGCGACAGACATCCATCTCTGTCGGGGAACATGAGGGTAGTCTTGCGGTTTACAGAAATCCCTGGCACACGTCTGTGCCTGTAACGGCTGCGGAATATCTGACACAACACGCTCTACCGCCACACACACACGGGGCAAGCCTCTTTCCTCTCACATACGGCGTCATCGCTCCAGTCACAGACGCGTGTGAGTCATGTTTACCTGTTCACCACTGATGTCTCATTTCCTTCAGACTCACCTGGATGCAGGCGTGCAGGGGTGTGGCTTAAGACAGGACACACCCCTACATCCATTTAAACAATGAACACTAATACTGAATGGCTCATTCAGGACAAAGAGACATGCTGTAGAAGCTCTGCTTCAAAACCTAGTGCACTAGCTTGTTGTATACTGTCTACATAGGCAGCCCCCTTCTTAGCCTCCTGGAATGGAACATTCTGAGTGATTTGGAAAGCTCTACATAGGCAGCAACAGACCACTGACAAGACCATGACGGAGGATTCGTTGCACAACAGAGCCTAAGTGTCTGACAAATGTCTTATCTTGTAGAATTCGTGCTCAGCACTGCCACCCCCAATTCACAAGAGTATGTGCGATCGTGAAAGCGAAAGTAAAATGCAAAACTCGTCTTGTCACACCCCTAGTATTGCACAAAATGCTAAATAAACAAACAAACAAACAAATACTAGATCTGCTACGCTGCTGCTGCTGCAAATCGAGTATGGACTTGGACTAATTTCCCATAATAAAGATTATAAAATAAAAGGCAGCACATAAATGGCCATGTCATTGTGAATAAAATGGCCAACGCTGAAGGAAATTTCTTCACATTGCGAGCAAATCTGACTGCAGTGACCGCAGCCGAATCTGAATATAGCATCTCTAATGACTTCACAATCTTAAATGTCACGGTTCGTCTCTGCAGCCAAAGACCACATCGACACTGTCTGCTCTGTGAAAATGAGTCATTTCAGGCGATTGCATGAAGGTTTCACAGAATTTCCGTCATCTAGGAGTAATGAGTCATTCCTGACAGCATGAGACTAGTCTGAGCGGAAGAAAATGCTGAGTTTGCAGTACGACAACATGAGGAACTGTCCGTTAACAAGCAGAAACCATCCGGCGGAACAGAGATGATCACGTCATGCTGTCACTCATAATGACCCACAGATATCCCAGCATGCACCTGCAGTGAACACCAATGGAGCTACAGTTGACTTCATGTTCAGGGACACAGTGACTCAAAATTGAGGAGAGGAGAGAACAGATGACAGCAAAAGAAGAGAATACAGGAGGTGTGATGAACGCAAAGGAGACGAGGTGAGACGAGAAGAGGAGACTAGACTGTAAGACAGCAAAGAAAAGATGAGGGCAATGAAGAAGAAAAGAGATAAGATGAGATGAGAGCAGAACAAAAGACCCAAGACTAGAAGAGTTGAGAGCAAAGAAGATAGCAAAAGAGAAGAGACGAGACAGGAAGTGAGAAAAGAAGAGACAAGAAGAGAATAGAAGAGATGAGACTAGATGAGAATATATGAGACTAGAGAAGAAGAGACTAGACATGAAGAGATGAGAAGAAACGCGACGAGACAAGTTAAGAAGAGATGAGACGAGAAGAGAAAAGAGATGAGAAAAGAGAAGAGAGTAGACGAGAAAAGAAGAGATGGGACAAGAACAGAAAGGAAGAGAAGAGACTAGAAGAGATGAGACTAGAAGAGAAGAGATGAGACTAGAAGAGAAGAGACTAGACAAGAAGAGATGAGACAGGAAGAGATGAGACAAGAAGAGACAAGAGGAGAAGAGACGAGACAGGAAGATACAAGAAGAGACGAGACAGGAAGAAACGAGAAAAGAAGAGACAAGAAGAGAGAAGACAGGAGGAGAACAAAACGAGAAGGTACGAGACAAGAAGAGAGGAGACAGGAAGAGATGAGACAAGAAGAGATGAGAAGAAACGAGACTAGACAAGAAGAGACGAGACAAGAAGAGATGAGAAGAAATGAGACTAGACAAGAAGATATGAGACAAGAAGAGACAAGAAGATAAGATAGGATAAGAGAAGACAGGAGACAAGAAGATAGAAGACAAGAAGAGGTGACACGAGAAGAGGCAAGAAGAGAGGAGAAGAGACGAGACAGGAAGAGATGAGACGAGAAGATATGAGACAAGAAGAGACGAGACGAGACGAGACAAGAAGAGACGAGAAGTGAAGAGACGAGAAGAGGGGGAGTGTCCACATGACCTCGTGTGACCTCTGAACACAGCTGCTCTCAGCACACTGAATGCATCACCCGCATGTTAACATGCATCGCACATGCAAATGTATTTAAATTGAGTGGAAGGGATCAGACCAACACCAGCTCAAAACGTCTCATGTTACAGGACTGAAGATACAGCAGGAACACAAATCAGTCTGAAAACACAACATCCATCCAGAGAAACACAACATGAGCTGAACACATTAAACCACACTATATCTGCTGACCCTCAGTGACTCCAGCATGAGATCTGCCATTAGTGTGTCTGAAGCACGTAACCTGCTCTTCAAGGGTCACAGATTATCTGTATATTTGAGCTACAATGTGTGTTTTTGTGCATTCTGGGTTTCATGCTAGTCCATCTATAGATATAGTCCATATTTCCCAGAAACTGCTGGTTTAATCTTACTAAAGCATGGTTGACTGACAGTCTTATGCGTACTGTACACAAAAACTGATCTCTCTCAAAACAGCATGCTGATCTGATTTCAGTGTTACAGGTTTATATCAGCCTGCTGGGAAACATTGTTTACAACAACACTTCTGAGGAAAAACTCGTCACTGGAGTTGACAAGGACGTTTGTGTGTGTGTTTGAGGCACTTAGTATCAACTCAGCAATATTTCCCCTGTATATTTCCCTTTGGCCTCTGATGCAATGATACTAAGCTTTCACTTTTAAGTTGTCTCTAAAACAGAGAACTAAAGCATGAATGAACTCAAAATGAATGAATAGTTCGAACATAATGAGCACATTTGCTACAGGATCATTTGATCTGTTCACTGCAATGAGGCGCAGCAGAAGAATCAACACTGAGTGATGAAATGTTGGCTTACAATTAATTTAAACAGGAACTGAAGCAGGTAAATTCAATCAACCAATTAAAATTAATTGGCATATTTTTCATTTTTAAATCAAATTTTTTCTCTTTATGACTCCTTGGATGAACACACACACTGAAACACTGAAGACACACACACAGTCATTGAGACGGTTTGTCCCGTCAGTCACACAAGAGTCAATAAGATTAAGACTGAATGAGTTTGACTGATGGACAGCATCAAGAGCAGGTGCTGAACACACACACACAAAGAGGGAGACAGAAAATAAACAACAACAAAAAAAAAAAAAATGAAAAAAAAATCATAATGAATTGCTTTATGATTAATTATTAATGTTGTATGAATCCTTTTTTTGTAAAACAAGAAAAGCATTGGCTAAACATATTAATGTAAATTAATGTTTTAGGTTTTTAAGAATGCATTGTTAGTGTGCATTTACATCACAGTGTCATGTATGGCATGTAAAAAATAAAATAATAAGATAAGATAAAACAAAAAATAAAATAAAATATAAAAACAATAAAATTATAAAATAAAAAACACTAATGCCTACGTCAAAATGCTTTCAACTACCAAAACATGACTGTTTACATGGCACTACAGACTTATCCGTACAATTAACCAAACAAACACTATCAAGCATTAGACATCAGTAAACAGACAGGCGTGTACCTGTGGCCCAGCATAAGGGGAAAGGACTGCAGCGTCTTTTCTCCATGTAAGCGGCTGACCGTCTGTCTGAGCCCGTGGTGAGGGTCAGCCAGCACCCGCCACTCTCAAACACCCTCATGGGAACCTGCGCCACGTCCTGCCACACACCCAGACACCAGCCTCCTTCAAGACACACGACACGACAGCATGCACTGGATAATCCACGTCCTGACACACAGATCCGTTCGGATCTATCCACTCCACACAGAGGTCAGAAGATGCGTTCGATGGGAATACAAATCCCGTCCTGATGCTTGCGGTTAACAGGAAAAGGCTGAAGTTATCTGGGAGGAGACAGATGGTGCCTGTGTCGCTCTGCCTCACCGAGGCGACTGAGCCGATTGAGTCCGGAAAGGCCAGTGCAGAGGCTAGAGGGGGAGGAGCCACTGCAACCTAATTAATATGCAAATCCAAGACTCATTTCCTTCGACAGTGGCTGTTTACCAAGTCAACCACGACTGCAAATCATTGCTGACCTGCGTCGCCTCTGCTAGTGCCTTTTTACCGCCTCTGTCCCCAAAACATTTTTGTTTCCCAGCATGCACACTCATTGTTTTCTTTACATTATAGCTCTGTAACAAAACCTACTGAGCTGCCATGCTGTTTACTGCCTACTTTTATTATAAGAATAAATAAATAATACTTATAATAATAATAAAATTAATTTGCATTTATAATAATTATGATTATTATAAGTATTATTTATTTATTTATTATTATAATAAAAATACCTTTGGGAATAATAATAATAAAATGCTAAATTAATTTTACAAATAACATACAAATATACATTATTATTATTATTATTTTTATAGCACCTTTTCAAAACTCCAGGACCATTTACCATCAATCTGATTAATAGATTAATACAAAAAGGAAAAAAAAAAAAATAGAAAAGATACATTTAAAATGATAGTGTTAGGATGCAGCTAAACTAATATTTATATTAATATATGAATACTTATTTAAATTAGTATTGATATTAATGCTATTAATAATATTACCATTGATATTAATCATATTGATATTACTACCATCAATACTATTTGCTATTGAATAAAATACAATTATAAGCAACATTTCTATGTGATGCATTCTGGGATTGATTTTATAAGCTGGATGCTGTCTTAGTATTTGGTCCAAATCAAATATCTTGCCTTGTAGCAGCCTTCATGAACGCACTTATACATGTCTAAAGATTTCTTCTATGTGTAGGCAGCTCACTAGGTTTTGGAGCAGAGCTGATGTGTCGTGGTCTCTGTAGAGAAGCGATGCCCTGCAGCTACTGCTGCTCCTCAGAGGCACAATGAAGAAACAGAGGCAGTTAAACACTTCTGTTACCTCAGCCTGAGGCAGTCGGGCAAAATCAATCAATTACCAGCAGCACAGAGCCACTATACCCACACTAACAGCCAGCTAGTGCTGATAAATCGATAGATAGATAGATAGATAGATAGGTAGGTAGGTAGGTTTGTGTTTGTGTGTGTGTGTGTGTGTTAAGCCAATCATTGGCTTTATCAGCAGGAGATCTCTCAAGCTCTTGTTCATTCAGGACCCTCACAGATGGACCCGAACAGCTTTTTCAACCCAAATCCCTGAAAGTCAGAGATTGTCTTGGGCATGAACAGAAGATCTCTGAGGATCTGACCAGAACGGTCCGCTACGAGAGGAAATACCAGGATGATTGCATTCACAGTCCAAAATCCACTTAGAACAACTGCTATTAAAACAAACACACTCAAGTGTCTAGAAACGGGACATCTGACACGGTTTACATTTGAAAATAAGTTCCCTTTTCCTTGGTTACTAGCATACTATTTCACTATTTCTGTAGTATGTACACTATGAATAGTATGCAGTAAATGAACAGTAAATAGTATTTAAATACTAATAATAATCTATAAAATTTAATATAAAAAATAAACATAGGTAAAATTATAATATATTTCTGATTATATTAAAATGTATATAAAATATAATTCATATATACAGTAATATAATAAATTATTTAATAATATAATACATAAATATAATAATACATAAATAAACATATTAATTACATAAAATATAATACAATTAAATTAAAAATAAAAATAAACAAATAATGCAATTTAAATATTTTATACTAATATATAATTTATAAAAGTATATATAAAAATTGTTATATAAAAGATAAAGTCATAATATATTGTATATTAATATATTGTATACTATATATTGCATACTGTATACTATTGTATATAAAATTTACATAAAATAAAAAATAAAATATAAAAATAAAATTACAATATATTTATAGTAATATATTTTATTTAAAATATAAAACCTAATATATATATATATATATATATATATATATATATATATATATATATGCAAAATAAAAATACATAAATATATTAATTACATAAAATATAATACACATAAAAAATAAACATGAATAAGTAAAATTATAATATATTTGTGATTACTTTAAAATTTATATAAAATATAATTCATATAATATAAAAAATAAAATAAAAAAATTGATTAATATAAAATATATTCTATTGTATCTATCATCTGTAGTTTGTACCCTATGAATAGTATACATATAACTATAAAGCTCGGTAAAGTTAAAATGTGCAGTACATACAAAGCACACTTCATACTGTATCCCACAATGCATTGCTAGGACTTTGCCTATTTCCATTGTGTGAATGTAGCAATCATATATCCCGGCCACAATTTCAATTATTATTTAATCAGACTGCCATTTTAATCCAGTTTTCTTGAAAACATCTGAACATTTTCAGACATTTTTAAACAAAATTAGATTAAAAAGGCAAAAGAAGTGTTGTCATTCAAAGATGATAACTGGATGTCACTTCAAAATAGACGCACGGGTGGTTCAATGACCCAGCACTAACCGTGACAAGACACAATCTGATCCAGTGACGGTCGTTCATGCAGGCACTAACATGAGCTGTGGATCTACACCCCCTACTTAAAAAACTCAAATAAAGAGAGAGTTAGACAAAGGGGCTCCTGGGAAGGGAGGGGGTGCGGTGCTCTTCCTATACAAACCCTTCACATCCGGCCCGCTGCTCCTGACAAAAGCCTTTACAAACCAGCTCTGACTCCCCCAGCAGGACGCAGCGCCGAACTGAGACACGCTCCACGCTCGGACGCACGCTTCACTCACACATGACCACAGCGCAGAAATATGTGTGTGATGCACGGTATGGGACTGAGGAGGGGTCGGGACAAAAGGACACTGAGTGTTTCCTTTGTGACTGAAAATTCCAGAGTATAGATGCACCACTTAGAAAAAAGTACCATGGTATTCCCATCTGTTATGATAAAACTAAAAACTAATATATACTACTATATACTAACTATATATATTCTTTTAATAATTTATATTAAATAAATATATAAAACATAAGAAGAACAAAATAAATTTTGTATATATATATATATAGAACATTATGTGTTATATGTATATTATAATATATTTTATTTTAATAATTATGTACATAAAATAATACAATTAGATAAAAAAACAAATAATACAATTTAAATATTTTATACTAATATATAATTTATAATATATATATATATAAACATTAAAAATGTTATATAAAAAAATATATTGTATATTATATATATAATTTACATAATACATATATATATATATATATATATATATATATATATATATATATACAAATATAAAAGACAATATATTTATATTAATATACAATTTATATAAAATAATATATATAGAAAATAAAAATACATAAATATATTAATTACATAAAATATAATACAATTAAACTTAAAAAATAAAAAATAATTTAAATATTTTATACTATACTATACTATTTATATTAATATTTATTTAATTTTAAAAATGTTATATAAAAATTTAATAAAGTCGTAATATATTGTATATTATATATATTATTTACATAAATAAAAAAATCTAAAAATAAAATTATATATATATATATATATATATATATATATATACATACATTCGTGTGTGTGTGTGTAAAATAAAAATAAGTAAATATAAATTTAAATAAAATAAAATAGTAGTGTGCAGTATACAGTAAACAGTACAATAGTATTGCATTCCCAACACAGACACTGTGTAGACTACAGATGCACTAAAGCACATCTGTGGAGTAATTAAACACAGCATGTTCATAAATGAGGAACGGCCTGTAACAATTGCATCTTTAATGTGACACCTGCTGGTAAATCAGGTGCTGTACGTCATCAATACTGCAGCAGCACAAAGCTTCTTCTGCATTTCTGCCATGCTGATCAAACTCCACCCTGCTAACAGAGACTCTCACTTCAACAAAAATCAATCGTTAATTCTATACCATTTCATCTTGCAGTTCTGCAGATTGATCCTTTCTGGCCAACTCTCAAACTCTGTCTGTATTACAGCACGTCTAACACTATTGATCGCTTATGATTAATCGCTTGTGCTGTAATATTCATAACGTCTGCTAAATGAATAAACGCTCATCTCTGACATCAGAAAATCTGCAGAATAGATTTTAACATGTAAAGTGTAGTAAAGTAAAGTTTGATTGAAAAGCAGTAAAATTAGCCAAAACATGCTTTCACTTTCCAAGAGAACAGATTTCATAATATCTCAGGCCAGACCTCTTCACTCATTTACGCCCCTCATATTAAACACATTCTGCTTCATGCGTTAATTATATTCCATATCCAGTAGATTCCTGCAGTGAGACACAGTCAAAAACAACAGAGACTGTTCATTTGGGGACGCAGCATGAACTGGCCTCCGTCAGTGACGTGAATGTGAATCTGCCGTTTCTATGGCAGCGGAGACTGAGAGCCCCAGACGGCCGGGTCTGTCCCGCACGGCGCCCGCAGGACAGTGAAGAACGCAGTGATGAATATTAATGTCGGGCGGCTGCTGAGACACTGACAGAGGAAGCGTTAATGACTCATCGGTTCATTTCTTCTCGTTACCACGTCAAACGAACCTCAGCGAGACCCCAAACTAATGAATCCAAACCTCAACGCCCCACCAAATATGAAACATACAGACAAGTACATGCCAATGGGCGACACACACACACACACACACACACACACGCATTAAAAAAGCACACAAAAAAACAATGTATGCCATCTACAAAATAGTACTAGGGTATTATATAATATATATAGAGAGAAAACAAATAAAAAATTCATGCTTAATTCCCAGTGGAGTAAAAAAAATAACATGTTTAACAAAAAAGTTGAATTAAATTTGAATAATAAAAAAAAGCAATTTAATAAAAAAGTTGTTAAATTAAATTACATTAAATTTTGCTTGTCAAATGAAACCATCATGTTTTAAGGATGTTTAGATATTTATAATGGAAATTGCCAAAAATACTGATAAAGAAAATGAGTAACTTTTCATTTGTTAACATTAGTTAACAACAAGCAATACATTTTGCAGCATTTATTACTGTTAGTTAATAAAAAATGTGGTTGTTTATATTTGTTTACAGTGCATTACTTAGTTAACACGCAATTTTTGATTTAGAAATGTATTATATGTTGAATTTAACATTAATATTAATAAAATGTTCATTGTAGTTCATGTTAGCTAATGATAACAAATGAAACCTCATTGTAAAGTGTTACCAGAAAAGTATTATTTGCAGTGAACAACACAAATTTAATTAAAAAAAATTCCAGTAAGAGATATTCATAGCCATTAATTTCATTATTTTTTTTTTAACTCTTCTGACTCACTGAACCACAATGAGCTCAACAGAACAGACAAAACGCCCTCGTCTCCTCCTCTGATGACACATGATGTAGACTTCACGCATCTCAGAGGATTCAGTCTGTGTTACTTGGCTTGAAATAAAGCATGTAGAGATAGTTTATGATAATTCACTCACCTGTGTAAAATGAAATTCTGGAAATGTCTGTGGAAAGAAAGAGAGAGAGAAGGAAGATCAGGTCAGGTCACTTTATTTTGTCATCTCAGCACACTGAGAAGAGCATGTGGTTTTATAGGTCAGCTGTAATCTCTGGGGATGGACAGAGGATCCACAGCGCCACCTGTCTGCGGTGCAGAACACTGCTTATCTGGGACAAAACTGCAGCCAAGACCCCCAGCAAAATGAGATACATGAGAAACCAGCACATATTCATAACACACTTAGAATATGAAAAGAAAACAAAATCTAAATGTGCACAGCTGGTTTTTAATTCTGTTGCTTTATTATCAACTTTGTCTCAGACGTTTCTATTAAAGATCCTCAGGAGAGATAAAAACAGACTCAAATGAGTCAATAGTCATCATACAGTAAGAGTATAGAGATGTGGAACAGCTCAGATCATTTGATCAGTTCATATTGAAATCTTTGACTTTGGTGTCTTGACAAATCATTCAGATTTCTTCTTAAACCCTAGAGGAGTCACATGCGAGAATAATGTTCTTTTTTCTCAGGAGAAACATTTGAGAAGCAGAAGATTTCTCAATGCGATCACAATGCTGTCTAGGAGAAAAGTGAGATATTAAAGAGATTTTTGGGGGGCAATAAAACTGATTGCATACAAGACAAGCATATCTAAAAGAGGATGTGTTTGATGAATGACGAGGACATGAGGACAGACAGGACATCTGAAACTGGACTCAGCGCTGCTGAGATTGAAGCGAGACACACGAGCAGGAAGGAAACGACCCATTTACTGGAGTTCAGTTACAAGGAAAAGCTTTATCAACTGTCAGCCGCATGAACAGATCAATAAGCAGAGAGATTATTCACCACCCCCTGATTTGTGTGTGTGTGTGTGTGTGTGTGTGTGGTGGACGGTTTAAAGATATTGCATCCAGATGACTAGTTTCTCATAAACACTGAGTAATCAACTCAACATGTTTTTCGTAATTCTGATCTTGCATTAAAGGTTCTGCTTTAGTGCTGCACTGATTCACATTGTCACCAAAATGTCACATTTCAATACAATACATACTACAAGATATAAATCTATTTTAAAATGATATAAGGAGGATCAAAAGTATTTTGAGAAAAATAATAGCAATGCACCAATATGATTGAATCGGCACAGTGTTATTTTTCAACATTAATTTCCCCTGAAAGAATTACGAAACAAATAATGATAGAATGAGTGAGCAAGAAATGCACAAATTAAAAAAATAAAAAAAGTACTGTAAATGATTCAGAATCAAAGATGCGTAGCGGGTTCATCAAAACTGGGTCATTTTTTTCCAGAATGTTACACAAGACAAGGCTGTTTGTTTGTCCACATTAGTTGATAACCGTTTACATCTGTCGGAGATGCACACAAACACAACCACACACAACTAACGCATGTGAACTGACTTGTGTGACTGAACAGATCCGACACACACACACACACACACAGAGAGAAAGAGAGAGAGAGAGAGAGAGAGAGAGAGAGAGAGATCACAGAGCGGAAAGAAACCGCAACATCAAACACAGAGCAAACAAAAATACAGCTACACAGACTTAGATGCACATTTACATCTGTTTAAACTCAATTCATCACCGATTAGTACATGTTCATTTACAAATAAACATCTTATATGATTAGAGATGAGCGAAATATAGCATATTTATGATATATATATATATATATACACACACACGCACACACATACATATATACAATATTATTATTATATATAATGTAATGTAAATCATTTTACTTATGCATTTCACATATAAACGGCCTTATATATGTATGTATATGTATGTATATATATGTGTGTGTGTGTGTGTGTGTGTGTGTGTGTGTATATAATTTAATCCCATTAATGAGCCCAATCAGACTTCCTCATTATGGTGGCTTAATTAGACACTATCAGATCCTTTTTTCCACTATACGAGTCAGAGAATCCCGTACAGGGCTGTCTACCCTCACTTACACTCATTTGTACTCTGAGATGTCACACACTGTCAGTGTAAAACTGTCGTCATGATGCTGTTGATAAAGACTGTGAATGAGGTGAACAGATGGAGGGAAACAAGAGACAGAGACGGGCATCAGCTGTACGCTGGCCCAGAATGAGATCCGGGTCACGGCACCAGATTCACAGATGGGCTCCTTGAACATCTCCCATAAACCCTGGCAGTAATAACTCCACCGTTATGGAGTTTCTTTGATGTGGATGAACTATAACAACCAAGAACAGGCCTCCAAGCTCCTTTATGAGCTCTGACATCGGACCCTAATGGATGACAGACTCATCTACGGAAACGCCAAACCTCGTGGATTCCCTCGCGTCCTTTCGCTACAGCTCTCAGCGGACAGCAATTATACACACACTCCAAATAATCAATATTGTTAGTGGATAATCAAATCTACATGTGAATGGCATCACGTAGCCGCTCTATTGACCGTGTGATTAAAGGATCAGCGTGATTTTAACACACTTCTGTCACACTTCATATATGTTGGTGAAACAGCCAGCAATTTTTAATAGACTGTTCACACTTTCATACGCACCAGTCTTGATGCTGTCGGCTCCATATGTCACACATTACAAACCAAGATGCAATGCAAAGGTCAACTTAATGCAGACGTGCAAGACTATGCAAACCCATACACCTGCTTATCAAGCTGTTAGCCTTTGAGCTTGGCTGGTTATGTGAGAATGGAGTGAAACTTGAACACAAATGGCTCTGTGTTTCAGCTCAGTTGCACTGACAACGCATAAACTGATCCAACCGCAGCGTTATCGCAGTCAGAACTTCATTAAACGAAGCTTGTTCGCTGGCAAAATGCTCCAGTGACCGCAAAAGTCCTGGCCAAAAACGGCACCAAAAGGAGTCTGTTCTGATTAGCATCTGATTTGAACATAAACTATCATTTAAAAGGTTGGGGTCAGTTTTCAGAAACGAATACTTTTATTCAGCAAGGATGCATTAAATTGATCAAAAGTAGCATTAAAGACATTTATAATGAAACAAAAGATTTCTATTTCAAATAAATGCTGTTCTTTTGAACTTTCCATTCATTAAAGTATCAGAAATGTTTCTTGAGCAGCAAATCATCATATTAGAATGATTTCTGAAGGATCATGTGACACTGAGGACTGGAAAATTCAGCTTTGATCACAGAAATAAATTACATTTTACATAGAAAACAGTTATTTTAAATTGTAATAATATTTCACTGTTTTTACTATTTTTGATGAGCATAAGAGACTTTCAAAAACAATAAAGGGATCCTATAATGCCCCTTTTCACAAGATGTAATAGAACTCTCTGGTTTCCCCAGAATGTGTCTGTGAAGTTTCAGCTCAAAATACTCCACAGATCATTTATTATAGCTTGTCAAATTTGCCCCTATTTGGGTGTGAGCAAAAGCGCCGTTTTTGTGTGTGTCCCTTTAAATGCAAATGAGCTGCTGCTCCCAGCCCCCTTTCCAGAAGAGGGCGGAGCTTTAACAGCTCGCGCTTCGGTTGCTCAACAACAACAAAGCTGGAGAATCTCACGCAGACAAAATGAGGATTGTCAGTAACGGTGTTCAGCCTTACATTGTTCAAACCGGAGTCGACACTGATGGAGAGACTCAGGAAGAAGTTACAACTTTTAGAATGAAACTGGACGTTTCTGAATGGTTAGTGGATAAATTTATGTAGTTGCTGTGGAGTTGATTCAACTCATCGACTAGCATGTGCCATCATGTTAATCTTTTTTCGTTGAATTGATCCTCGTTTGTGAAGCAGTCCGGCGCAAAATGACGGCATGTCAACAACACTCTACTACAACAACTCTTCCTCTTCTCTAAAGCAGCCCAACATGACCTCACCACCTTTGTTGTGTGTTCCCCTTTGTTGTGTGTAAATTTTAGAGTTAGTGATGTCACTAACCCAGGAAGAAGCTTGGTGTAGTCCCTACCAGCCGTTTGTTTTAGTCCTTAAAAAGTGATTTCTGTAAAAGCAAAATCTAAACTTTGAGCGTTGTGACTTTGCAGATGTTGTTTATGCTCAAACAGAACATTACACACTAACTAAAGTTAAAAAAGTGAAATCATAATCAAGGACCCCTTTAAAAAATCTTGCTGACTGCAAACTTTTGAACGGCAGTGTACAAATTGCTGATTTCCACAGAATAAAACACCTTTTCTAGGTCAAAACCATTTTAAAGAGATTTATCAAAAGTACATTTCACTTATTATAAGTGCAAAACTTGGATAAGAAACTAGAAAAAGCACCTGGCTAATAAACATGAGATCCTGCATTCAAATCTCAGTAGAACCTTATTAAACTGCACTTACCCTTGAGGATCTATAAATAATACCCAACAATCTGTATCCTAACGTAGCGAAACCGCCCCAGCTGTGATTTATTTACCTTCAAACCTGACCGCAGCGAGAGGTTCTGCTACAGAGGACAGACGACGGCTTTGTCTCAAAGCCGTAATTACTGAGCGACAGAATGACAGAGTGAAGATGGAAGGATGTCATCCATGGCATTGTGAAAATAAACCTGCGGGTCTCTCTGTACTGTATCGAAGCGGTCAGAGCACGTGTGCTGACCAAGGACAAAATGTTGGGTACATATCAGTTTACATGCACAACAATCCACTGATAACTATCAAAAATCTGCTCATTTAATGTTGCTGCAACAAGCTTGACGGTCAGTGAATGTTGTGGATGGACTCTGAATCCATAATAATCCCGAAGACGCCCGACTGTCTGAAAGCTTTAGGTTCATTTCACTCACAATCACCTGATTTACTCTTTCCTGCATTTACAGATCAGCTCGAAGTCTTTCAGCATTAGATGGACATGCGTTCAGCTTTGAAGATTATCCTTCAAATGAAGCACCATATCTAAGATGATATCTGTGAAGGGCTCTGAGGGTCAGACATCAAATCAGCTCTGCTCTTATACTACCCATAATGCACCAGTGGGGGTTGCTTTCCCATACTCCTCAGCGTGACAGAGCGCTGCCAGGAGCTGATGCAGCAGGAATCATTCAAGGTCAAAGAGAGAGAGTGAGAGAGAGAGAGCAGAAACCTTTGAAAATTGCCTGTTTTTTTTTTTCAGGAGTTTAATGTTGGATTTTTTTAACAGTACTGGGAGGGTATAATTAATATTAATAATATTAAGAACACTATTGTTAATGATGTTCTCAACAGTACATAACAATAATCAACATTTGATGCAATCTATATAACCACAAATTGTGGTGGTGAGTTTTGCACAGGCAAGCCACATAAAATTTCTTCATAAAATGTAAAAACAAATAAATAGAAATATAAATGTACAAAAATAAAAAAATAAATGAAAAAATAAATAATATAAAAAATAAAGTTATATAAGAATACAATAAAAAGTCTAAAATAAATAAAAAATATATATATAACCTAAACCAATTGTGGTTGTGAGTTTTGCACAGGCAATTTCTTCAGAAAATGTAAAAAAATAAATAAATAAAAATAAATAAAATTAATGAAATTAAAAAGTACAAAAAATGTAAAATAAATAATTAAATAAATAAAATTAATTAATAATAACAAATAAATAGTAATAGTAATAAAAAAATACATTAAAACAAAAAAATACAATTTACATACATATAAAAAAATAATAGATTAAAAATAAAAAATAATTTAAAATAATAATTTTCTTTTACTCAAGGCAACCAATTTCCCAGAATCAAGTCTGTCAAAAGGATTGCATCATCTCATTCATCCTAAAATGGATCACACTGCATGAAATGTGCTAAAAACATGAGATGCACATAATCAGAAAATAATAATAATATATTTTAAAAAAACAAATACAAACTAGCACATGCAAGCACATTTTTTTTGTTTTTCTTAATTAATTTAATTTGAAATTCATACTTTTAAAATGTTTTAAATGACAATTTTTTATGAATCAGCATTTCTCTCATCTTGAAATAGTTTCTCTGGAATTTGTCACTGTTCAATGCATTCAGGCATTGTTTAATAAAAATGAGCTAAATGAGGTTATGAAACCTTTTGGAACGAGAGTGAATGTATGATGGCTCATAATGCCGTCTAGATAGGCAGCTCACTAGGTTTTGGAAAAGAGCTTAAATTATGTAAAATGATTTTAAATTCACCAGTATTATGACTTTCATAGTTGCAGATGAACACAAAAGGACAGATAATAGTGGGATCTCACTGTTGCACATGAGTGAACCGAACTTAACTGGGTGTTTAACACACACACACACACACACCTCTATCCACCCTGTAACTCACTGTGATTGTGTGGTCACTCTGAGGGGTGAGAGGAACACGCCTCATTTAAGGGCCCGGGGCAAAACAAGCACACACACACACACACACACACACACACCCTACAGGCTCTAACACCTGCCAAACACACTCAGGCCAGCATTCATGACCTCACACACACACACACACACACACACACACACACGGCACACTTCCAAGCACAGGAAAGCACACAGTCAAAAGTAATCCAAATATCAGGTCATGGAGTTCAGTGCATGTACGAACACACATGAATAGAAGCAATAGCCACACAAATATCAATCTGCATTTGACCTTAATATCACTATGCCAACAACAACAACAACTCCAGAGAGTGACAATAGATTCTTATCATTAATTATCATACATAAATATATGCATATCCAACCTATATTTTGCTGTTAAAGTTCCCAAACATGTGCATTCATGCAGTCTTCCTGATGTAAAATCACACCGCAACAGATCATTTTACAGAATTAATACTTCAGAAAGGTTCAGAATACCTAAACCAGTGTTAAATATCAAATAGTATTGATAATCGAGCTGTTTATGTAATCTAATCTTATTCTTCTATGACAAAAATAATCTCTCAGCAGTTCTAGATCAACAATCTGCATAGCATACGGTTAAAAAGCATAAGTGTTTACCATTTTAAAACAGATTTAGGTGAGAATAATTAAACACTAAGTAAATAAGTAAATAAATACATAAAAATATGTAAGAATGTATCGATTTATAATACTGGCAATCACATCAGTTATCAGCCATAAAAAAATAAAATAAAAATAAAAACTAGTTATTGGTATTGGTCAATAATCTGCACCAGGAAACATTTCTATATCAGCGTATCCCAAAATAAGCAAAAACAACTAGAGATCCACAATATACATCATGTGACCATATTATTATTGGCTGAAATATGAATTTTACACGTTCAGTTTAATTAGGCCATTTTGAGTATAACATTTTATTGCAAATGAAGTATATTGGCTATTCATATAAGATGGCATTTCTGTTTAATAACCATAAAAATCATATATGCACTTCACATCATGTTTCTATCAAGAGCTTCATAAAGATCTCACTATGTAGTACATCATGATGAGCTCAAATGATCAACTCTGTGTATATTTTAGTAAAAGTATTTTAACACTGCAGTCTAAACATGCACTGTTTTGCTTCTGCTGCAAATATGCAGAAACAAATCTTTGTCAATTCAATTTTCCCATTGAGGCACAAGCAGAACTCATTACAGTGTGTGGAAACGGAAGCCTCTCTCTCCGTCACTCCTGCACACACACACACACACACGTTCAGATGTGGCTGTGCTGAGCAGCAGGAAAAGCTCTTACCGTGGTACAATCCTTCCATTAAAGATGAGGAATCCTAATCCACCACCAGCGTTTTGTAGTATCCGTAAAATACACCTCCACACACACACATACACACACACGCTAGGTAAAAAATGCAGCGGTCCGGCACACAGTCATAGTAGCACTGCACGAAAAACTCAATGGTGCATGCAGAGGAGCGTTGCCGGTCTGAGCGTGTGCAGTATGGACGGCCTCCGAGGGGGCGGGGGGGTCTTTGTCTCTCACTCTGAGCTCAAGAGAAAAGATGAGAGGAGAGAGCTGGAGGGGGAGGGAGAGAGAGAGGAACGTGGATCTGGTAACCGACGGTAACGGTGAGATCAGCACATCTCCACCCCCCTCCATCCCCTCTGAGACAACGGAAAAAAAAAAAAAAAAAAGTAAAGCAAAGCAGACTGCAGCTACAGATGAAACGCTGGGGTGAATTTTCTCCGCTTTCACACACACAAACACAGGGGGCTTCATGAACTTTCTGAAGCTCATTCATTAAAGGGACAGTTCACTCGAAAATTCTGTCATGATTTTCCGCATATTGTATTTCTTTCTTGAAACTCAAAATGAAATCCAATAAAAGCAGGTGGTGATTTAAATAGTCAAGCTTCAAAAAGGACAAAAGGACAAAAAAAAAAAAACCTCACAGACACATTTTGCACGTGGGTTTAGCTCAAAATCAGCATCTTTACATGCACCAGGTTAAATATATATTAGGTTAAATATATATTAATATATATTAGGGCTGTCAATAGATTTTTTTTTAATCGCGATTAATCACACACTTATTGTGAAATTAACCATAAACCATTTATCTCGTTTAACATTTTGCCATCATTGCCTATATCCAGCAAAGTAAACCATCAGATTGAAGTGTGATTTTCACAAAAAAAAACAACTGTATTTTTCAAGGTAAATTTAGATGTCTTTCCAAAAAAGGACACCAAATAACCAAATGATATGATTTCATATAATTCATACATTTATGTAGGCTACACCAAAGCACCCATAAAAAAAAGAAATCACAGCAAAAAAAAAGGTTTCAGAATTCAGTGTATGTGCAACAGCAAAGATCTTGTTTACATTTTAGACAAGTCAAGTTGTGATAATGAACAGGACCACATAGAGATGCCAAAAAACCCTAAACCAACCGCCTTGACCTGCATATATACTAAAGTACACAGCAACATACACAGGACAAATCCAGACATTATCCTGAATGTGTGTGAAAACAACGTGAATGTACTGAAATGTGCGATCAGTGCGTCGAGAGCACTCATACATGATTTCTTTGTGCATCAATATAACAGACTCATGCATGCTTCTGTGCATCACCGCAATCGTCTTTACTTTGATTTCAATCCTCATCCATCAAAACTTTCATAGTAAGAAGCTGGTTTGCATTATCCAGCCGAGAAACATAGTTTTCATATCATCTGGCCATACAGCGGTTGGATGTTTTGATGTTCCGTTCAGACAGGAACAGCGCGATGCGGGAGGGCTCGCGCTCTTCAGATACAATGACAATATGACAGAGACAATAATTCTCTCTGCCATCTCTGATATAATCAGCATGGACTTTAAGATCATCTAACTGCGTGACGTAAATGACGTTATGACGCAATTTCACATGCATCCATAATTTTTTTTGCATTAAATGCATCAAATTTTGAATTAATTGCATGTGTTAACGTTGACAGCCCTTTATATATATATATATATATATATATATATATATTTATTTATTATGAAATTATGAATTTTTACTGTTTTTATTTTAACTTTACTGGAATTTATGAATTTTTAAATTTTAAATTTTTATCCAAAAAAATTATGAAATAAAACTATTCTAATATGTAAAATATTTAATTCACTGGATAATGAAACAATAATTTTTGCACGTCTATTTAAAATATATATAATAAAAAAGACATTTTTGCAGTACCAGCAAAAAATAAATTACAATAAAAAAAAAAAAATAAGTATCTTTAATGTTACTTGTTCATACAGTGTCTTCAGTAAAAGTGTGATAAAACACATTTTGCTTTATGATATTTCAGAAAATCTCTTCAGCCGCCCCTGGGCTGACTGTTATTAACTATTTGGACATATTACAGTATATCTGTCAGATGATATTTTATCTTGTTATCGTGAATGAGTAATGCTGGATAATGTTGATATGTTATGCTTGTACATCAATCATTCTGCGGTGGATTGAAAGATTATGATCAAATTGTGTTGGCGAGGGTAGCGGATGATTAAATTGTTTCACGACGAAAGTGCAGGCAGGATGTTCAGAGCCGTGAATGTAGTAGTTTCCTGTGGAGCTGATAAACCCGTAGCAGCTGTGAAACAGTTTCTGCTCCCGATGACTTTCGTACGACATGGTTTTGATGAGTCTTCAGTGAGTGGATCTAATATGAGTAAAGGCTCATCTTGATGACAGATGTCAGAATATCAAAAGACACCCAGACGGAGAGAAAGAGGGGAAAATGGGAGCGTACTGATGTTTTACATTTGTTGTTTTCAATCCATGTACTTTACAACCTGCAGGAGAGGGAACCAAACTCATGGATCTGATTTCATAGGTTGTATTTGCGGTGCTCTTGAAACTGATTCAGAATATTAGTCAGTTGTAATTGTAGAATCAGACGGACTTGGTGAAAAGAAACAGAAGAAATACTCAATTTGGCTTTTGGAAGCAGAATGTTTGGCTTTGGAAAAGATGGACAACTACATTCCTCTCCTGTTTTATCATCAGTATAATGTCTTGTTCATTAACATTAGCCTGCGTGACTATAATGAGCAGCGTTTCCCTTGATTCTCTCTTAGACCCCAGACAGGCACAGACAGTCATTTGTCTGATTTGGCCTTGGTTGGTCTTGTGAGACAGACAAGACTGATTCACGTACTCAAGGTCATACGAGCGTCTCCTCTTTCATGTAACATCAAAACAGCTCAGAATTTCTTTTACGAAACCTGCAATGAGCTGAGAATTCATGACCCAAACCCGCTTAACTGACACACACACACACACACACACAGCTTCTTTCATTCTTAACCTTCCTGACACACACTTTGAACCTCCTATCAGCTCCTTCTCTTCAAGACAGATGACTCTAGATGCATGAAAAAGACTGAGAGAGACAGAAGAAGCTTATCTGTTTAGGGAAAGCAGCCTAACTGTCCTTGTGAGCGACACATCTCTGATAGCGTCAGTCCTGTCACGTGACAGTTACCCACAGGCCTTCAGCGCCCACTAGTGGTGGAGGTAATAGTGTTTATGGGGCATCAGACGGTTCCTTCTGTCTGATCAGACACACTAGAGTAAGAAGAGCAGCCAAATACTTCACTCTGGTGATTCTGGACAATAATATTTCAACAAAATATTAAAATTATACACTGTCGTTGGCGCCAATAGCCTAGTGGGCAGCGCGCCGACATATAGCGCAGTTGCGCTTCGGGCGTTCCAAGTTCGAGTTCCAGTTTGTGGACCTTTCCCGATCCCGTTCTCCTCTCTCTCTCCAACTTCACTTCCTGTCAACTTACTGTTCTGCCGTAATAAAGGAAGAAACAAAAAAAAATCTTTAAAAAAATTATACAGTCTAAAAACACTAAAAAACTTTTACGAACATGCCAAAAATACAAAAAATAAGATAAAGCCCTAAACTAACACAGAATGAGGCGTACAACTATCCATGTTTCTGTACATATGTGATGTGAAACACTCTTGCCAACTGGAACGAGTCTCTGCGAGCTGCTAAAGAGGCTATAATTACTGTATCTGTGCTGTATTTACAGATGGACGTTTGCAGCCTGTGACTCAAATGTGTGTCATTCTGATAATAAACGACTCCAGCGTTCAGGACTCGACACCAAACCTTCCTCCTGGCCCTTACAGAGCAGTAAAGCAGCGTCACATTACTGCACACAATGTATGACGTTGTTCACCATAGTCCGTCTTGCAGTGCGTTTTATCCTCTTCTCTTTCTTTCTCTCTGTGAGTCACACTTCACAGTATTGTAACCCAATTACAGGCCATTACATGTCCTCGCCGTTCAGCCCCGGGGCAGAAGATGAGCAGAGAGTGGGTGGGCAGGAGGTCAAGGTTCACAAGACTGACCCTGGAAGTCATTTCAGCTCAGAGAGAGATGGGAGAAAGTGTTACTATAGATATACAGGATAGTAACTAGCTTAGTGGAAATGCATGAAATGAGGCCAGATTGGTAAGGAACTCTATAGCAGAATAAACACTCAAACATTCACATGTGTGGGCCACAGTTTTGAGGTTCGGACTGATGTAAAATGACATTTTGCAATGTCAAAATCTCAAAAGTATGGCATCAATTATTTCAGACATGTCTGTCTCTTTCTGTCAAAGGCGCATTTTGAGGACACAATCTTCCCGAGGACATGGGTGGATGGGGAGTGATGTCACTTCTGTGTGTGTGTGTGTGTCCCAACACCCCAGTCGAAGCCCTGAGGACACAGTGATAAACTATGAGGTCATTTCCCTCCATTGTGAGGAGACGCAACCACCAGCTAGAAGGAGCACGGCTGATACTTCAGCTAGTTTATAACTACAACAGGTTAAACAAACAAACACAACCACAAACTCACTGTTAGACACACGCAATTACTCAGAGAAACTGATCTGATTGGATAAGAGCTTCAAAAGCCAACAGCTCCAAGCAGGAGAATCCAAACAGGATCCAAATCCTGCTGGGGAAAATCAAAGCAGTCCAAAAATGTCATCAAGAGACCACAGCATGTATTTCACCTGACTTTCAAACTGCTTTGATGTTGAAAATGAATTATATATAATAAATAAATTCAGAAAATTATATAAATTATATATATATATATATATATATTTATATATACACATACATTAGGCGTGTAATGGTACATGTAATCATCCCAAACCGTACGGTATGGACGTCACGGTTCGTTGCATACAGTCAGGCGACAAATACAGTCAGTCACAGGTGATCCACACTCCAATCCTGAAGGGGGCGCAAGGGGTAATTCAGCACTGTTTGCAAACTGCCACAACAGGAAAAAAGCACTGAAGAAGAAGAAGAGACGATCTAGATATGCGTGTAATCTCTCAACAAGTGTTTCAACCACGGAAAACCATCAATAAAACAGCTTGAGAATAATATCTCACGTAGCATTACATTTACCTCAGGCAAGTCATTCAGTGTCCACAGCATGTTAGTTCACTAGAGAAATGAACTCTAGAGTGGAGCATTTCACTAAATATATGTACTACATTAGCTTATATATTCGTTATATTTACTTTGCTCTACTTTGTCATTGCTTCAATTATTTAATATATGTTTAAATAAATTTGTCATGAAAACAAGTTATGACAGTACCTGTGTAAGGGTGTGTTCACACTTGTAGTTCGGTTCGTTTGGCTCATTTGGTCCGGACCAAAAAAGAAAAAAAAACATTTAGTCCTGGTCCGATTAGCGTTCCAATTGGAAATTTTAATCACCGAACCAAAAGATACCGAACCTAAAGGCATAGGGATACATTCACAACCTGATTGGTCAGATTTTATGACGGAGCCGGAACTTACTGAACATCCAAAACAATGCTGTGTGCTGAGGTAAATGTGCTCATTGTGTGTGCGTAGGCTGCATACGATGGTATTTTGGCCAGCTGGGAATTCATGAAGAGCTTATAAAATGTATAAAGGAGTCAAAACAGCGGCGGGAATCCCTCCGTCACACACACACACGATCTGCTGCATGGAGATACGCGTCTGACACCTGTGATGGGCAAACTCGCGACTATGACGAGAAAAACCGATATGCGTGAGGATTCTGTCCTTTTTAGGGTCTCATCTTCCTGTTTTTGGTTCGTTTACATGTCTTTGGTCCGTGTTGCGTTCATATAGCATTCGAACCGCACCAGAGTTCGTTTGGAAGCGGACCGAGACCCATCTTTTCAGTGGTCTCGGTCCGCTCGTTTGGTGCGCACCAGGGTTCGGATAGCAGCGTTCACACATGCTCAAATGAACCGCACTAACAGAGCCATCGCACCAGGGTTCGTTTTAAACGAACCAAACTTGACAAGTGTGAACGCACCCTAAATGACTATTTCAAAAGTGAATTGGAGTCATAATTTTATAATTAGATTTAAAAGTTAAAGACGTATGTATGTACCGAACTGTCATGTTTGTGTACCGTTACACCCTAATATATATATATATATATATATATATATATATATATATATCTCAGGGGTGTATTGGTTATTTTATTACTCTTTATTACTATATTACTCAATATACTGAAAGAAACCCAACACCTTGAAGACCAGAAGATCTTCACTTTATAAATGAAAGCGCAGGACAGCAAATAAACAACAGATGAGTGAATAAAGAGGAATCATAAACGAAGGACAGAGTCGTCCAGATAGAGGAACACTCCTTATCTCCCAAAACACCTGCTGTAATTTCACAGACGGTCGGACGAGACGCCGGAGCAAAGGTTTCCCGCCAATGGCTTGGAAAAGAGACTTTTACAATCGCTGAGAGACAGGCAAAATAAAACCCCGTCATTCACACCATAGAAGAGGAAGGCAAACAGGGATGGAAATATTTTTAAACAATTTCAGACGAAAAGGATAATGAATCACTGTGGCATTGAGAGGTTCAGATACAGATGTGGTGATTTGCATTTTATTCTATCAGTATAACTGTGTGTTGAGCAAGCAGAGCAAATAAAACGGTGTTCATTTAAAATAGGTTTTGTGGCTTTTAGTCCTTATCTGATAGCTTTGTGGTCATCTACATATATGCTAGTGTACTCTTAAAGGGCACCTATAATGCCCCTTTTCACAAGATGTAATAGAAGTCTCTGGTGTCTCCAGAATGTGTCTGTGAAGTTTCAGCTCAAAATACCCCACAGATCATTTATTATAGCTTGTCAAATTTGCCCCTATTTGGGTGTGAGCAAAAACACGCCGTTTTTGTGTGTGTCCCTTTAAATGCAAATGAGCTTCTGCTCCCGGCCCCCTTTCCAGAAGAGGGCGGAGCTTTAACAACTCACGATTCGGTTGCTCAACAACAACAAAGCTGGAGAATCTCACGCAGCCAAAATGATGATTGTCAGTAACGGTGTTCAGCCTTACATTGTTCAAACCGGAGTCGACACTGATGGAGAGACTCAGGAAGAAGTTACAACTTTTAGAATGAAACTGGACGTTTCTGAATGGTTAGTGGATAAATTTATGTAGTTGCTGTGGAGTTGATTCAACTCATCCACTAGCATGTGCCGTCATGTTAATCTTTTGTGCAAATCCAGCATTGAATTGACCCTCATTTGTGAAGCAGTCCGGCGTAAAATGACGGCATGTCAACAACACTCTACTACAACAACTCTTCCTCTTCTCTAAAGCAGCCCAACATGGCCTCACCCCCTTTGTTGTGTGTTCTCGAGGACGGGGTTTATGTAAATTTTAGGGTTAGTGATGTCACCAACCCGGGAAGAAGCTTGTTGTAGTCTATACCAGCCGTTTGTTGTAGTCCTTTGCATTGAACTTACAGATAACTTTACAGATGTTGTTTATGATCAAACAGCAACATTACACTAACTAAAGTTAAAAAAGTGAAAGATAATCAAGGACCCCTTTAAAAACTGATCAAATTAACAAAAAATAGACCAAAAATATTGGTAAAGTTAAAAAAAAAAAAACATATAGCATTTTCATAAATATAATAATTAACAGGCACAAGTAAATGTGTATTAAGAAAAAAATAGCATCATTTTTTATGTTGACTTTAAAGCAGACGGCCTACATAAACCAACCACTACTTCTAAAACTCCTGCCAGTGCATCAAAAACGTGCATATGATGTTTTGCACTGTAAGAATGGTGGCTTTTGGGTAAATTCAAGGCAGTCTCCTCTGACATCAGCGTTTATTGAACGGCATCAGGATGCGAGTGCCATCCTCGCCTCTCAAAGCCCTTCACTGCTGACAGTGTCAGTTTAAGCCTCTTAAGAGCTGCTGGGAAACTCAAAAGCAGAGCTGGAGAAACATCAGGGACGTGTCACCGCGAGACAACACCGCTTTCAGACGTGAGCGTATCAGGCAGATACATGCAAAGAGCGCTCTGAGAAAACAAGAACCGGCTTTAGTTTCACACAGGCAGAAAGTCTCGCTGGAACAACATGACAGCTTGAGAAGAGCACGCTTTTAGAGGAGACGAGAGAAAGTGCTATTCTGAACCTGAAAAGATACTGGAACTCTGGAAAAGTGTTTCTTCATGTGCTTAAAAGAAGAGTTTACCCACAAATGAAAATTGTGTTATCATTTATGCACACAAAATTGTATGAATTGGGAACAAAAAAGAATATATTGTCACTTTTAATCAATTGAATGTGTCCTTGCTGAATAAAAGTACTAATTTCTTCCAAAAACTGTTCCTTAACCTAATTAGATTATACAAAATTAATTATAAATGCAAAACAAATGCATTTATTTTTGAGATCATAACTACATACAATTAAGATCAATATCATGTGACAGCAATGTAGCACACTACTGTACTGAAATGTTTCACATGCTACTTTTTAAAAAAAACGAAACAAACAAAAAAAAAACAGTATACTGTGCAGTATGCATTAAGCAGTATGCATGTATTCCATTCCAAATGTAACCTGTGTTGTCTGAGGCTTCCTGTATGCACAACATCACTTCCTATCAGCATTATACTGAAGACAAGAGCCAAAGGAGGCAGATTCCCACAGGACGGAGAGACTGAACAGTAGCCATTGTGTTCATGCAGCTTTTTAAAACATAAACTTACTTCCCACACGGAAAAAGCCCACCTTCCACCGGCAGGGATCTGGCTTGGAGAGTGGAAAGAACTGAACTAAACCGAACAGAACAGAACTAATCTCTTACAGAATGACTGTTTGTATGTCAATTCCTTTCTCACCGCTCTCTTAGGGTAATTTCCATGATGCAGAAAATGTGGATAGAATAACGTAATTCAATCATAAAAAATGAAATTTACTGTATAATATCATGGAATTTGGCAAATTTTGGATGAATAAATCAAAAGTAGGACTGTACACTTAATCAAATCACAATATGGATTAATGTCATTGAATTATTAAGCTCAAAAAGACTACTATTGAAATATGAAGTCTGCATGAAAAATAACATTTCATAGGGCCCTATTATTCTAAAAAATATATATAAATAAATTATTGAATTGTTAAAGTTTTATTAGACATGCTTTTTGATTATTAAAATGTATTTATAAAATGGTTAGTTCCTGTCCTTGATTTGCTTCACCCAACGGTTCTGTGAATCACTACACAACACCCTTAGCAACCACTCTTAGCAACGTAAACTGTTTGTTCTCAATTGATATTGTACATTGAAGGTCACTGTATTATGTAAAAGAGTGTTGTGAGAAAGAGATCGAGTGAGTGAGTTTATTACCTCCATTCAGATTTAGCATTTTCCTTCAGGTCAGTCCTATGTTCATAATAAAAAATCTGTTTAAATGTCTGATGTATTATCCTATCCTTTTAACAGTTAAGGGGTTTTCCCGTGACTGACAGCGCTAGTCAAAGCATTTGTCTGTTACGTCTTGTTCCGTGTTCACAACAATTCAGTCTTTTCAATGTAAAAGTCTTCGCTACTGACTGATACACTCATAAAGACCACCATCTAATGGCGTAATAATGTAACTTCTGTTGCTGTTCACGGTCAGGGACTATTTTTTCCGGCGGAAGGAAGGCTTTTATTAAAAGTTTACTTCATGACAGTTGCATTGTTAGATATTCTTGGCTTTAATATTTGTATTGTGTGGTAACTGTTTTATAAAAGCAATAAGGTACTCGAGGCTAGTGCTTTATCGTGAATAAGTCACGGCTGAAGGGTTTCGCGTCGTGCCTAACAACGCCCTTCAGCCGTGACTTATTCACGATTCAGCACAGCCTCTCGTACCTTATTGCTTACTTAAACCATTAAAACAAAATCCAGAAAAATCAAAATGGAAAACACAGTGAAAAAAATAAAAAGGAATTTGGGAAAAAATAAAACGGATTTCATAGGTCCCTATTATTGTAAAATAATAATGATAATAAATTATTGAATTGTTAAAGTTTTATTAAATTGAACATGATTTCAATTAATTAAACATGTCATTTTAATTTAACCAGTAAAATGAATTACAAAAAAATTAAAATGGAAAATCAGAATTTGGGAAAAACTAAAAGGGATTTTATGGTGCCCTATGAGTCTCTGAGTCACTAATGATGGTCTCTCAGGAGCGGCAGGTAAAACCGCAGGCCACAGCGTGAGATAAAGCCCGAGGGCTCAGGAACTGGAAGCAGCTCGAACCCATTTCCTGCGTTGTGGTCTTTATGTCCGACCAGACCAATTTAAAATGCTGCTCTCCAACGGTTTAACGGGAAACTTGAGCCCTGCACAAAGAACCCAGTTATACAAGCATTTCAAGAGCAGGCTGAAGTACAGGTGGTTTATTTGGACCGGTCCAGACCGGATTAACATCCAGCGTGGACCCACACAGAAACTTTATTCTGCTGAACGACAGAAAACAAACACGCTGAGAAGCAGAACACCAAACACTCCAGAAAACACAGTCCAGATGAGTTTTATAAAAGCAACGTTTGTGTGCGATGTGAGTGGCGTTACCTCCGCGGGTCAGTTGGATGGCTGCTGAATGGGCCATTGAGACGCTGGAAACTGTAAGTACAGTGGTGCCATCGCTCGCTCTCAATGGAGGCTCTGTTCACACCCTCTCTCAGCAAGAAACACTGACACAAACACGCCAGATACGCATGCACAGGTTCAGATTTGAAACAATCAAATAACCGCTTTAGTCGTCCACTGATATGGGTTTTTTGATAACCGATATCTAGATATATATGGATATTAGGCTTGCTGCGATAGTCGGTATTACTGATGTTAACCCAAGGATTAGTTGTGTTTTTCTAGTTGTTGTGTTTTTCATTAAGAAAAATAATGAACCCACCATTCAAGCAATTGCCGCACCCGAATTGGCACTAATTCGAAAGCAAAAGTAAAATGCAAAAGGCCGCACGGGCATTCATAATGACGTTGTTGCGTGAAAGTGCATCAAAGATTAATATTTTGTAAATAAAGTGGTAAATTATGTTTTTTGGGGCAAACAAAGCACTTGCGTCGCTTCTTAAAATTGAGGTTAAACCACTGGAGTCACGTGGATTACTTTAATGATGTCAATACTACCTTTCTGGGGTTTGAAAGTGGTAGTTGCGTAGGCTGCCAATGGAGGGACAGAAATCTCTCAGATTACACCAATAAGAATTTCATTTTTGTTCCGAAGATGAACGAAAATCTTATGGGTTTGGAACGACGTGAGGGTGAGTAATTAATGACAGAATTACCATTTGAATGACATAATACTGATATATACGTACACATAATACAATTTCAAAACACAAAATGAGTTGCACACAAAAATACTGTAATGCATCATGCTCATTTTAGTCAAAATGAAGTTAAAAAAACATAACTGGTCAAGCGAAGTGTGCACCCCTACTGATGCGGATAGTCCAAATGGCCAAATATCGTCCTGGGCTGCATTTCCCAAAAGCATCATAAGCCTAAGTTGATCGGAAAAAACACTGCCACCAATGGAGCTATGATCCACTTAGGCTTACGATGCTTTTTGGAAACGCTACCCTGGCTGATATCTATCCATCACTAGTTAAGACAATGTTGCCCTAAACACTATAGACAACTGTGCCTGCCCAGAGGAAAAAGGCATTTTCCTCCTAAACCCTGAGGGACATTACAAGGTAGCTACATCCTGCTAAACCAGTCTCAGTTAAACGCCATGCCATCACGCACAAACACACATACGCTTGAGTTTCCTGTCATAGTCGCTGAAATCACAGGCTCTCTTCCTGTGCAGCTAAAACAACAGGATTACACGCTGTCAGAAAGATGCATTCAGCCTTTATGAAGAGAAGTCTGGTGGCTTTACATTACAGAATGATTCATAATCACAATCACATAGTTCAAGTTAAGCCAAGCTATTAGGTTCACTGCAATCTGACTATTTTTCATTGCATGTGCTTGATCTGTGCCAGATTATATATGAGGTACTGTATGCAATGCAATCGCTCCAGAGGAGCTGAATTCACACGGGTAAACCTCTCGTGATGACAATGCAGCGGTCACAAACGAAAGATAATGACGAGTCGCGTCAGCCGTAATTCACTCAAATGCTGTGATCTCAGAGTCTGGCATTACTTGACTGGAGGCAGGCGGCTGTCGCCCCAGCACCGGCTCTAAAAATACCCCAGCCCATTTCCACCGCCTCAGGGCACATAAAATACAGTATCGCTCTTGCACAGCGCTGCCAGAACACATCAGCAAATAACTGAGATTCCCAAGAACAATCAAGAGCTCTGTTTGTCCTGCCATCAAATTCCAGAATGAGGATGTAGACTGACTGATCAAACTGGTCTAATCACTATAGTCCATGGTACAGTTATGGTACACATAGCAATATATATATATAATGATGATGGTATCAGATAGCAATTTATATACACACACAAATGTTGAAAAGAAGGCAATTGAATACCTAAATTATGATATAATATACATCCACGTATATTTTAGGATAGACACGATTCTTATTTTTTACAATGTTGTTTCAGTGTGTTTTTTATTTATTTAAACGTGCATTCATATAATTTCCAATTGGGCCTAATCAGCCTTAATCATAACCAATTTGTGACCTACCAAACTGTGACATATGTATCAAGATGTACTTCACAATACAGTCTTAAAAAATGTTGCCTAATTTATGTGATTATGTGGTACCCTGTCCAAAGAGTATGGAAATACAAGGTCAGTTGACTGAAAGGTTGCAAATAAAATTTCATGACGATACAAGTTTGAGTAATGTGCAGGATTTATACATTTTGATTAATATAAACATACTTTTTTTTTTTTCTCACAATACAAAAAAGTACTATTAGTACTATGATATATGTACAAAAAACCATGGCACATCACACTTCTGTAGAAAAAACCCCCCATAATATTACTATGGTACATGCCCATAAAGCATGGTAAATATTTTGTAAATTTGATAAAACATGCTGAATAATGTTTCCTACTCACACCGAATATTTCGAATGTATTATTCCTTGTTATTTATATGCCTATAATTTGCATAACACTTTATTCTTTAATACCATTTTTATTATTTATTCATATGTGTATTATTGTACAATACCTTGTTTTGTATAACTTTTGTTAATTAAAATAGCTGCGCTTGCAGAATAACTGTCATCAAATCCTGCTGTTGTACATTTGACAAACACAACCTTTGTGTACAACCCAAAACAGTGGGTTTGTATTGAAGTATTATGGCATAAACTTTTGAAACTGCCGTTAACATAAACACCCAATGTTTGGTTTGATCCAATGAATCTGAGGCGTGAACGCGCGTCACAATCAACGCGCAATCCCGCACAAATATCGGATCCAAATCCATCAGATTTGGAGCTGTATTCCCCATGAACGCATGGCAGGGTTGATCCAGTACAGGAATCCTCATATTTACTGTTTCCAGTGACAGTTTTTCCTGTCTAACAAATTTCTCAAAGCGTTAATGAGCGCTACTCACTCGTTTATTGTGTGATCCGTCGCTCGCGCGTTATGATCGTCTGTGGTGATATTCCTGAACCCGCTTTTCCTGTCTTCTCCAGTCGATCCTCTCTCATTCCAGCTTTTCATTCCCTCTCATTCCAACATGGCTGACGGGCAGAACCCAGCCCACTCCAGCCCCATCCAGCTCCACACACACACTCCTCCCAGTCCCGAGTGAATGAAAGCCGGTGGAGTCGCGCTGACTTTGGCAACTGGCGCCGGGGTTATCCGATTCGTATAGCGAATCGATTCGTTCGAGCGGTTACACCGATTCTGTTGAGTTCAAAGGTGTTTACGTTACTATGAAGTCCATTTCCGCCACATAAGAAAAGAAATCCTACTTCTGTAAATCATAATTTTGACATACAAAATCGAAATTATGACATTCAAAGTCATACTTATGAAATTAAAATTCGAAAATATGACAAAGTCAATCTTTTTATCTCATAATTTCGACTTCTTAAGCTCATAATTATGACTTAGTATGTCATAATTATTTTGACTTTTTATCTCATAATTATGACTAGTATCGGTCATAATTTCGACTTTTTACGTCATAATTTGGATTTACCAGAGCGAACAGAAATCGCTTTTGCTTTGGAGGTAACCATAGCAACAACTCAATCGCGGTGCAGTACATCAACATTAATATTAATTTATTACTATTGTTAATTAGGCCTATTATTCCAATATTGTTTTATTTATATTTTACCGCCCCCTGCTTCTAAACAACAGTTCGGATCGAATCGTTCAAATGAATCGACAATAGTGTTAATTAGGCTAATTAAATTATTAACATATTAGCATTCATTTTTCCCAATGTTGTCGACAATGTTGTTCCAATCTCCACTTACATGATGTGAGTGACTGACAAACGTTTTCCGAAATGGTTCGATCGAATCATTCTAAGGAATCGGTTCAAAAGAATGATTCGCTCACTTCGCAAACACGCTCGGATAATGGAGTAACTATGAATGAGTTCAACAGTAGATGTTTGTGTTTGTGGTCTCTATAGTTTCTCAGTGTCCATCTGAGGGAACACATTGCTGAAGAAGTGACTGTGTTTAAACACAGAGGCTGTTCTATTCTATTCATTTGGGGAATATTATGAACTATAGAAATTCAATGATACCAAATCACTAAATCACTTTGGAAATACACTTACACCAAATCAACACACCTGTGGTTTATTTTAATTAATAATGCATGGTTGGGTTGCTTTGGGTTTTAACCAGCTCTTTATTCAGCGATTTCACTTGAAACCCCGAGGAGGTCTCATTCTTGTGTGGTTACTGTACTGATATCAGCAGGTTTTCATAATCATGTGAGTGTGGCTCCTTTGAGCTGATCTGGAAACAGCTCCTCATGCTTAAACCAAACATAATCATCATAAGTGAAACCACACATCTGATCTCAGATCAGCAAAACTTCTGCATTTCATAATCACATACATAAAATAACACAAGTGGACCCACCTAAATGAGTCACGTCTAGGCAGGAGCAAGTTCTCTGAAAATCCCCTTAATAATCAGCTGAAGGAGGGTTTCTTGTAGTGAATGTGATTTCTCACTTTTACTGCTCATGTCACCAGCACCTGTTCCAGAAATCTGACTCCTGTCCTCAATTCTGTTCAACCTGGAAAAGAAGCTCTAACAAAAAGGCCCATTTTTCACACAACACAAATATTATATCTAATTTCACTCATAAAGTGTTAATCAAACACCAGGTTGCAAAAATGTGATGGAACAGAAAAAAAAGTGTCTTATGTCTTATATATACATATATGTTTATTAATGATTCCCAGTATTGTTAATGAAGTTGTCCCCAGCCCACATTTGGAATTTCCTTGCAGTTGATTTACAAATTGAATCATTAAAAAGAATAAATGAAGAATTTGTTCCCAAATCAGAAATTACGAAATGGTACTATGGGATTTTAATTCTCAATTTTGGCAATCTTTGACACTATGAGCTGTCATCTACAAAAGACCTGCATGAAGATTTGTCAAAAAATTGTGATTTATGGAACAAAAACAGGGTGAGTAAATGATTACACAATTAAATTTTTAATGCGATTCATATCTTTTAATATCTGTTATGCATCTCTGATTTTAAAACACAAATTCTGCATCAGTACACTGCTGCTCTTCAGGTCAGTGTTTGGTCTGGACTCCTATTTATTCGTCAGATGAATGAACACAGCTGCCCATAATTCACTTTGAGCGGCTACAGACGGGATTAGAAGACATGACTCCTGATCTCTGGAGATTATGACTAGAAACCGTAATCTCCACTCTACAGATGGACTTCAGTGGCACTCAATGAAGCAAAATGTGTCGTTTGTCTCCTGGGATGAGAGCATGGAAAAATAACACTCTAGCTTGATGAAAAAAGAGTCAAGATGCCAAACTGAATCAAGACTTTTCTTGTTTTCACATATTTCTGTGCAACTAAAAACATCTGGATATAATATAAAATGCTATTAGACATTATAACATGATATATTTCAGTATAGCAAACGATCATAATGCTCTTACTAGTATGTATACTGTTCACAGTATGCTATTTTTCTGGATGATCAGCTTCATTTGCCGAAAAAATAAAGATTCTGAGAATTTTTTTTTTTTTGCCTCATTATTTGATCACTGTCAAAAGTGCACAGAACTAAATTAAAAATGCACAATAATCATATTTTTCATTTCTGATAAATATATTAACAGCAATTCTCCACTTTCTTAGTAAACATGCATTGTGTTTCGGTCATGTGACAACTGTGGCATACTATTGTTGGAAAGTTTGTCATTGCATACCGTTTCACAACTGTGTTTCTAAATAGTAGGCAGATTTAGCAGGGTTTTTTTTTGTAATAGCAGACAATAGTAATTCATATACTAATATTTGATTATGAACAGAATGAGAGAATGAAGCATCATGAAGGACAAGAAGCTGTAAAGAGATTGACTCTGCTGCCCTCTAGTGCTTTACAACAGAAAGGTTTCTGACTCTAAATGGATCCACAAATAAGTAAAGTTCAAGTTTAATTAATTTTGTAATAGCTATGCACAATAAATACAAAAGTCTAATCTAAAATGATGAACTAAACCCCAGTCTTAAAAATTACATATATGAACAAATGCAGAAGTAAAATGCTTCAATATAAAACCATTATGGCCATTAAAAATGGATTTTGTATAGTTAAATACAGATACAATATACCACAAACTATTTACAAAAGTTCTTCATATGAAATATATGCATAATAACACAGAAACTCCATTATGTTCTATGGCTTTGAATATTCAGACTTTTCAATGAGGCTTATTCTTCTTTTACAAATAAACAAAGGACAAATCCTAAACTATTATTGGTAAATAAGATAACTAGTGTTGATAAAGTGCATTTTCACCTGTCTAAAATGCAACCAGTTGTTCATTATTAAAAAAACAAATTATAAAATTATCCCTTTACAAATTCACTTTATGTATAAAATACATGTATTTCATAGAGCGCTGATGTTTTACTGACCGAAGCAAATACAGTTAAAACATCTTAAAACAAGCCTCTCTTTCTCTGCCCGTGTGTATGTGCACTAATAAACATTTACACTGGCACATTTTATCTCACTTAGTTTGCTGTTTTTGGACTTCCAGAGCAGAGGAAATCCTCCATCATAAATCACATTAAGACATGAATGAGGTACATAAATATTGATATAACACTGAGGAATTCATTATAAAAGTAGTGTCTTTCCCTTCAATATTGAGACTTTATATTCATGTAACAAGCAAATTAACACTCAATATGACTTTGAACATTAATCACAATGTTTTAGCCAAAAATATCCACTGTTTAGTAATACGGCACATTTCTCATCAGGCAGTGTTTTGCTCTTCATTTAACACGGTGCATTTATGCATGCAACTACTCCAAAATGCATTTTTCCTCTTATTTTTGGAGACTGTGCATTCTGCTCCACTTGTCAATAAATGTTCATATCTTAAGGAGGATCTATGGATCATACATTCCTGCTGGATTCTACTCAACTTTCCAGATGCCGATTTTGCCATCGTCCTGCGCGGCTCCGCTGAGCACGTAGCGATCTTCAGCCGAGCACAGAGTCTGAACGCTGTCGGCGTGTGCGACCAGCTCCTTCTCCACCGTGTAACGATCCGTGTTCACCACGTAGATCTTCCCGCGGGCTTTTCCTGCGGCGCTCCGGCCGTGACAACCCACCCAGATCTGAGAGATTTTAATGCCATTATTAAGCTTTTACTTGATAAAACTTGATAAGACGGATGGATGTGTGGCGTGTCTCACCTGATTCTTGACTTTGATCATGCAGACGACACCGGCACAGTCTTTGAGCTGGATTCTGATGAAGGGTTTGTTCAGTTCTCTGCAGTGCCACACACACAGCTCACCTGCGTCTGCAAAACCGCCCACAGCTGCTCCGACTGCAATTATATTCCCATTACAAACTCATTAATACTCCAATTTTCATATAGAGTGCTGCAGTGATGACGTATTTTAGAAGTCAAAGGGTTAGTTCACCCCAAAATGAAAATTACCCCATGATTTACTCACCATGCTAGGCGTATATGATCTTCTTTCAGACAAACACAATCTTAAAAAATAATGGTTAATAAATATAAATAATAATTCCAAGCTTCATAATGGTAGTGAAAGGGGGGCGAGATTTTGAAGCCCAAAAATGTGCATCCATCCATCATAAAAGTAATCCATATGACTCCAGAGGGTTAATAAAGGCCTACTGAAGTGAAGTGATGGGTTTTTGTAAGCAAAGTATATATATTTAAAACTTTATAAAGTAACTAGCTTCCGGCAGACAGCCGTACGCATCGAGTTGTAGTAAAAGAGTGACCTTTTATGTGATGAATGACGTATTGATGAACACGGAAGCTCAAAGGATAGAGCAAAACAAAACACCGGTCACAAATTAGAAGTCTAAAACGAGAATTAACTTATAACTCAATGCGTACGGCCGTTTACAGGAAGCTAGTTATTATAGTTTATAAAGTTTCAAATATGGATATTTTCCAACAAAAATGCATCGCTTTGCTTCAGAAGGAATTTATTAACTCCATGGAGCCGTATGGATTATTTTTATGATGGATGGATGCACTTTTTCAAAATCTCGCCCCCCATTCACTACCATTATAAAGCTTGGAAGAGCCAGGATATTTTTTAATATAACTCCGATTGCATTCGTCTGAAAGAAGAAGGTCTTATGTCTTAGATGGCTTGAGGGTGAGTAAATCATGTGATTTTCCTGTTTCCAATTTTCATTTTTGGGTGAACTAACCCTTTAACATCACTTTATGATTTTTTTTTTTTTTTTTTTTGATTTAAAAAAAAAAAAAAGCTCTGTGACTAACAAAAGTTTATGATTCTTACACATTTTGTTCATCATGCTAATTTTCACAAAAGAAATTTAAATACAATTATCAGACGTAAGCTAAACTTAGGCTATAAACAAACTACACCAGTCACATGACTTCCAGCTACATGCAACAACTATTTCAGTCTTCATTTAAAAACACTTTCCCTGGAAGCTTGAGTTAGAATCGTTTACAAGAGTGGGATTATAAACACAATGAGGATGTGAAAGCGACTAGTGGTGAGTAGATGATTTTTTCCTGTTCAGTGATGTTTAATGTCCCTGACAGCCTCTCTAGTCCCAGTGAGACATTTGTTAGCAGATGCCTTTTTCAAGACATATAAAAGCTTAAAAAATTCCAGAGTGGGGTATTACTGATGTATTTCATGTCATAGAATAAAATGTAAAACTGTCTTGAGCTTGTGTTCACCACAGAGCTTATTTCAGGCATTTAACCACAAACCCATTAAAAAAAAAACATTGACGATGGAACCGAAAAAGTTAAAATGATAAGTTTTATTTCATAAGGGAGAGATTGCATAAATGTTCACTGTCTGGTGAAAAATCACAGACTTACATTTACTTAGATAATAGGGCTGCACGATATATCATTTTAGCATTGAAATCACAATGTGTGCATCCGTGATAGTCACATCACAACATGTGCGATGTCAAGTATATGGATCTTAGTTGATCCGTACAGACCAAGCACCACAATTCGAAACGCACGTTTCTGAGAGTGGAAGTTTATCATTTGCACATGTTTTAGGACCTGTCAGTTTAAACATTCAATTGATTTTAAACCATCTGAGTGCAAGAAGACGTGGAAGAGAACTCAATTTGGTACTCACACGCTGTTTTCTGTGCGCAAACACCGAATTCTGCTCTCCTCCACGTCTTTTTGTGCTTACATGGACACATATTTACAAAATTCTGTCAAAACTCGACGAGTATCTTCGTAAACACAGTTGCTTATGGCTTATGTGAACATAAACAATTGAGAAAGAAAATACATGCATATCTTTATATTGGATCTGTGCATTCAGTCTTAAAGTGACTTATTAATGTCATTAATGTAATCAAACAACAAAATACAAAGAGAAAATAATTTTTTTTTTTAATTTATACAGTAAAGACTATGCAGTGTAATTTTAAATTTGATTATTCAATTTTTTTACCTGAATACTGTTAGACTTACCTGTAAAACATAAAGCACTGTTTATTTCATTAGTATCTTTGTTCTATTGTATTTATCTATGCTTGTAATTTGTTTATTGTTTTATATGAAGATTCACTCCCCTACATCATTTAGAATGATTAATTCTTTCCAAATTGAGCTATTCAACTCATCTGGTGATTTCTTTTTTTTTTTTGTCATTTTGCAATATATATAGCAGAAAAACAAAATATCAAAATGTCAGTTTTTTCCAATATCATGCAGCCCTATTAGATACCACCTAGCAACCACTCAAAACACCATAGCAACTTTTTGAGAATCTCTTTTCCTGGAAATCATCAAAGTTTGTCCCATCACAGCTCCTCAGAGAGGCTGAGAGACCCTTAATTAAAAGAGCTCGTAAATGACCTCACACGTGTGATCCATTAACCTAATGAGTCCTGAAGCCCAGCTGGATGGACACAGAGAGCCGGACGAGCTCACAGCCTCATTCTGAATCGAGCTGGAACACAGTCTAGCCGCAGGGAATTGTCAAACCAGTGATTTTTACCTCATTAAAAAGCAGGAAACTGCTGAAACCCCTCGGCGAACTCAGCAGGTGATCTGGAAGAGACATCTTACGATGCACCGTGCCGTTCCTGCGCACTTCTATCACACAATCGCGGCCACCTTTAACATTTTTACATCAAAATTTTAATGATATAATTGTTTCTACTCCAATTTGTTATTGAAATATAAACTTCGACAATATTTCACTACAAAATAATATCCTTATAATATAATAATAGGTGAGGTAGACTTACAGCACCACAGCATGCCTTTATGGATCTGGATGGACTGCAGTCTGTCACAGGAGACTCTGAAGTGTCGTCTGACCTGCAGCGAGGACACGTCCCACACGATCACACAGCCATCTTCACTGCACGAGTACGCCACCGTCTGACTGTAATTGGAGATTGGGTAAAAAAATCTACTCAATTAGCATTGATGCTGGTTAATGACTGTTCTTCTTTGTCTACGTTACCTGAATTTGTCGACTCTCTCCTCCAGGGTGAGTCCGGTGACCTCGCAGCGATGCTCCGTCAGTTGTTTATTGCACGACACGCTCCGCGGGTTTATGATGTAAATGAACGAATCCTTTGAGCCGATCCACAGCTGCTGCTGGTTCACTGCCAGCATGCAATTCTGACAGGAGTGAAAGAAGTGTGTGTTAATACAGTAAACAGCAGGGGGAGCACTACTATGAGAACTATGAAGAGCAGAATCACAATAATGTGATGGAATCAAATAAAATGCAAAAAAAATATGTCATAGATATGGCCTGGAGGATAATGCACGTGGTCCAATATGTGCAGGAGAGTTTGAATTCCTAAATAGGCAGCAACAGCAATGTGAAAGACATCAATGCTCAATAAATTAAAAAAAAAAATTACATTCTATATATAAAATATAATATTCACATATTATATATACAGAATTGTTTTATGATATATATATATATATATATATATATATATATATGTATATTACATACATAAATATATCAAATGTATCATATCACATACAGTATATAGTAATAATATGTTCTAAATTAGTTTAGTCTGTTTTATATACAGTCAAACTAAAATTTATTCAGACACCTTGAACATTTCAGTTATTAATTCAGTTTATTCACTATAGTTTAAAAAATGGTAGTAAAATATGACAAGATCTCAGAGTTAAACTGTGTCAGAAAAAAATCATCTTAATTATGTCAGATAACACTTAAGCAAAACATGGTCAGGTCAAACTGTCTGGATAATTTTTGGTTCCAAATTTTTATCAATTTTACTGGTAGTCCACTGTATGAAGAATTTTGGGGTATAATATGTCAAGTTTACTTTATTTTGCTATCCTCACTAACATAAATTAACTAAAGTGTCCTGCACCCACTAGTAAAAATATATCAAAAATTATATCTAGTGTCTGAATAATTTTTGGGTTGACTGATATAATATATATATATATTATTACTATATATAACTAAGCTATATATATATATATATATATATATATATATATATATACTGTATGTGTATATATGTGTGTATATATATATATATATATATATATAAATACATACATAATTAAAGCTGCAAGCAGCGATGAAAGGGCCCTCGCACCCGGGCTCACCGCCAACTGTTGGCCTCAGGAAAACAGTGAACAGTGGGCGACATGCATGTAAGCGAGTAATTACAGGAGAATTATGGCAAAATTCTGAAACCCATAAAATTTTCACCACTTCTGATGTGTGTGCAAAGTTTCATGAGTTTTCGAGTATGTTTAGGCCCTCAAAAATGTGATTCATTTTGGAGAAGAAGAAGAGGAAGAATAATAATAATAAATGGAGCAATTCCAATAGGGTCTTCGCACACCGGTGCTCGGGCCCTAAATATATGTACATATATATAAATGTTATAAAAACTGTTAATAAGTGACTGTTTACATATATTGTCTCATAAAATTTTTTTGTCTGCTGTCCAATATTTCTGAATTCCTCCTGAAACTCACAATCAACGTCTAAAGGCTGATATGGAGATAATAAGGGTAATGGAGTAATAGCAAGGCATTTCATACGTCATCCATCAAGGTAATTTAATCTATCTAGAGTTCCTCACCAGACGGGACGTTCCCACTTGAACAGAGTTCTGCTGCATGGACCAGCTGGCCGCGTCGAACACCAGCACCTTCCCATCACTCAGTGCACACCAGAGCTTTGGGTTCCCACCGCCGTCCAGCTCCGACACGCCCAGCTGACCTACAAACACCCGACACACATTTCAGCATGCTGGAAATCATTACAGAACCAGTATCTGGCTTTCATAACTGAGCGGTAGTGAAATCCCCCCTGCTGTGTTACAACAGAACTCACAGGGCATTATGGGTGTTTCTGCATACACAGAGGAGTATGTACACATCTGTGCTCAATGTTTCTAAATGTTGCATTACTATGTGGATCTCACAAAAACACATCTAAGTCATATTCAATCAAAATTAAAATAAAGTTAGATCAAATTAATAATATAAAACAGAAATAGAATAGAAAATATTTAGCATAAAGAAAATTAAAGGCAGAACTACATTATGTATAAACAATTCACCATATAAATATTTTTTTTTTTTTTTGTATTACAGTAAAGACAATTTAACCCTAACCTTAAGGAGGAAATCTGCTTAATTGTCACAAAGCAAAAAATCTGAATGCTCCTAAAAGCTCTCTTTATGCAAAACGTCTTATTTGTTTTCCTTGTTTTTGTGGTGGAATGTGACCTGTAAATGTTCTCGGCAGGTTTTATGAGATCTTTTACAGTTTGTCACTCCTCGTGGAAAGAAAACATGTGATTTTTGCCATTACATTCAGATGAACCAACAGGAGTTGGACAGTGTTTTTATGATACGCAACAGAAGGACCGAAGTATTCTGCTTCTTATCAGAATTATATGATGAGTCCTGATATCAGTGTTCTTGCGGGAAACCCAACAAATCAAACTGAGAAATACTGCCTTAGCAACCACCTAGAAACGCCCTGGCAACCACCTAGAACACCCTAGGAACGACTCACAACACCTTAGAATTGTGGTGGCAAGTTTTGCTTTGTTTTGCATTGCATTATCCAGAAAATATAAAAATGTATTTTATTCTTGATCTGATAATAACAACAAAAGTACATAATAATAAAATAATTTCAAATGCAACTGTAAAAAAATGAGATGAAAAATACAAAACAAGAATAAAAGTGTACTCAAAAGCAAAACCATATGTCTTCAGATGCTTCTAAAAATTGGAGTAGCAAAAGGATTACAGATGATTGTGACATAAAAGCAGCTTTCTCTGATCTCTTGTGGTTTTGAATGCATGTTGACACAGTCAGTATTCCCTGTAAACAACCCTGTCACCTGACCTTGACTCATGTTTGTTTAGCTGGTTTTAAACCTTTAACAAACAGTAAAGAATGAAGCGCTGCAAGGCTTCAGATCCTTGAATGAAGAGTCACTCGAGAGCAAAGGTTTGTCGTGGCTTACAGTAAGTCAATCTGAGGAAATCTTAATGACATTAATGTACTGAGTCATGGAAATTTGTCGTAATCACACACTGGAAAGATGGAGGAAATAAGTGCACGTGAACTCTGCCCAAAGCAGTTTCCGCACAACAGATTTGGAAACCTGTTCTTCTCCATGAGCGCAGGAGCAGTAACACAACATGAATCTACAAACACCAGTGAGACGCTTGTGGAATTACCAGGTCAAACTGGTTTATCTGTGAGACACTCGAACATAAAATCCACTTTTTATGAAACCAAAATATGTTTGCTCTTTGTCTTGGTGTTAAAGTAAACACTGTGCACAAGCCACATGACTTTCTTTATTCTGATGTTTAGCAGACTCACCAGGCGTGTAGAGCAGGACGTCCACCGCTTGAGGAGACGTCTGGTCCAGAGAAGGGTTAATCTTGTGTTTCAGGGTCTCAGATGTAGTTTTGGGGACCATCATGGGTACTATAACAAACCCAGAGATGTACAGTCACTAAACTTACATTTAATCATTTAGCAGAAGCTTTTAGCCATAGTGACTTACAATTGAGGACTAAATACAGTCACTAAATACTAAAATGGTTATTTATCAGATGTAACACACACTGTAGGTGACACATACACTGCAGTTTTTACTACTTACTGGTTTAGATTAGATTAGATTAGATTAGATTACAGGGCTGCTCATTAATGGCAAAAATCATAAACATGAACAAGATTACAATGATTTAACACTATCACTCATTGACTTTTGAACTTAAAAAAAAAAATGAACAGTGGATTCTCTTTCAACATTATTAAAAAAAAATAAATACAATTTTAAAATGCACTAACACTACAGTTTGTGTAGTAATTTTAAATTGGAATATAATTTCACAATATTTCTGTTTTTACTGTATTTTTAATCAAATAAATGCAGCCTTGGTGAGCACAAAAGACTTTCAAAAACATTAAAAAACCTTGCCTAGCCCAAACTTTTGAACAGCCGTGTATAACTATATTTATATTTAAATAAATATTAAAAAATAATAAACAAAAATAAATTAGATAAGATCAACTTATGTTAAGTGCACTTCCATAATCCATTGAACTACTACTTTTATCTTGATTATTTTGTTCATCATTGTAATTGGTAATAAAATTCAATTAAGCACCCAGCTCTACTTCAGACTAACATTCAATGACAAATAACAGACTAATTGGGTGATACACACCCTCAAGCTTCATCTTGTCAAAGTAGGCCAGTTTGGTAGCAGCATAGATGGCTTTCTGTGACTGGAGGCTCCCGACCACGGCGTCCATCAGCAGGACGTTTGTCAAGGCCTGCTCCATGAACTGAGGGTCCTGTAGCAGAGATATCACAGCACACATTCACACGATCAGGACAGACACTCCTGACCCTCAGGCCAAGGGACTCTGAGGAACAGCAATTTGAGAAAGTGAGAACAACTCCAGCTGAAACCAAAACCCAACACTACTGCACTGAACTCTGACACCTAACATCGAAACCTGCATTCAGTCTGGTATCTACTCAGAACTACAAAATTGTATGGGACTGTGTTATTTTACACTTGTTTTCAGTGTCTCAGAGAGACTCGGTTTGCAGATAATGTTGCTCCTGGAGAACTCCATCTTTGCATGTCGCATATAACTTGCATTTGGGAACATTTAGGTGGACGTTTTCAGCAGTTTCAGACAGATTTATAAAAGTTTATAAATTTGTTGTCAACTAAACACAGACTTAAAGGTCTCCCTGTAGTTTTCCACCAAAATAAAAGCTCAAAAGGTTTAATGTTTGAAAGTGAAGAATTTAAGACAGTGATTAGTATTGTAAAATAAAATGATCATTAATATTCTTATGAAATTATTCTTTTTTTTTTTTTGAAATATAATTGTATTTTTTTAATCATCATTGTCATACTTTATTGCAGACTCAAGGTCCAAATGTAAAACAAACAATATATACAAAATAAAAAATACAATATATTGTATTAAAAATATATTAAATAAATATTATATTATATATATATATATATATATATATATATATATATATATAAAATACAAAAATACATAATATAAAAATACAATGCATTATTTCAATAGTAATCATTTGTCTTCATTTTTTACAATTAGAGTTAAAATAATAATAACAACAATAAATAATGTTGAAATAAAAACATTTATACTGTAAATAAGTTATTGTAATTATTTGTTATAATTAGGGTTAAAACTAAAACTAAAATTCCAATAAAGAATAGTTTAAAAGCAATAAAATATGTTGAAATAAAAATATTTTTCAGCAGCAGCAATATGAGATGTTTTCTTATAACATGAAATGTTTATCTCAGTTCAAATTGCAATATGATAAAATAATCACAACAGGCCTATAATTTTTTTGACCAACATTGTACTGTAAGTAAATAATTTAAAAATAAAACAAACTGAAATAAAACATACTAAAAAAAGACGAAATATTTTATTTGTTTACCTGCATGACCATCTGACATCAGAAAGCCGTGAACATGCTAACTTGTTGTTAATTTATTTAAATATTAATTTCTAATCTCAGGCGGAACTTTTAAGTCAAATTTATATTTTATGTCAAAGGGGTTCGGCTGAATCCCTGAGCTAGAAAATTATTTTGGCAAAAAGAAAAAACGATGCAATCATCAAACCTTATGATCGTCCGCCATCTTCCTCCCGGCCCACATCTCTTTGATCATCAGGTGCCAAAGGTCACACTCGGACTTCAGATTAGCCTCGAATGACTCCTTCCTGAAGGCTGTTTTGATCTTTAGAGACGGGATCCTCAGCAGAAGGAAAGGAGCAAAAGATATCTTCACATCCTGGATATGAAGAATAACGTGTTTCAAGGTTACGTGAGGAAACGGTTAAACATGGGTGCTTGGGTAGATGTAAGTGATCCTCACCTCAATATCTCTGAATTTGGTGATCTCGACGTATCCCGGCCGGCCCTCCGTCAGCAGGAAGAGCCTGCGCTGGGTCATGGCGATCTTGCCCACGCCGTGGCTGGTCTTGACAGATGACGAGAGCTTGTAGACACATTCGTCGGTCTCCAGGTGTTCCAGCACGACTGCCGGTAGGTCCACGTCCTGAGCCGCCGCTTCAGTCTCCTTCCAGAAGCTGTAGAAGAAGCGGAAGGTCTCTGGATCCACCTGCTTCTGCTGACCTGTGTGGAGGAGATATCGCAAACACCAGCGTTTTATTCTAGAACAAGGCTTTTAAATCTTTTAGACGCCACGGACACCCAAATATGATCATCCTAGTGCGTGGGACGCCCACCCTAAAAAATATTAAGTTTTTGTATATTGTATAAAGACCCAATTTATTCTGTGAAAATTGTATATTATAAATATGTGTTAAATATTATTTAGAAAATATTTAGTTTCTATTACGTTACATTATCAAGTTTTTTTCCCCTACTCACTATAGTAATATACTGTTAGATGTATTAATTATTTTTTCATTTGTTTTAATAAAATTTTGATTATAGATTTATTTATTTTAATTTATTTTTTTTTACATTTTTTACACTGGTTTTCTCTAAACTTTTCCACAGACCCCCTAACACTCCCTTTATTCATTTAAATATTTATTTATTTATAATTTATTATTATTTATTTATTATTTTAATCTATTTTCTATTGAATTAATTAATTAATATAATCTTATTTTTATTATTATTTATTTATTCAGTTTTTCTTCAAACTTTTCAACGGACCATCTGACACTCCCTTTATTTAATTATTTAAATATGGTTTTATTACTATATATTTATTTTAATATATTTGTATTTTTATTTATTTTAAAGTATTTTTATTCATGTATTAAATTTAATCCTATTTTTTATTATTTATATTTTTATGATTATATTTATATTTCCAATTTATTTATTTAATTAATTTAATCTTTTTAATTATTGTTTTTTATTTATTTAGTTTTTATTCATTTATTTTTTTTTACATTTTTTACACTGGTTTTCTCTAAACTTTTCCACAGACCCCCTAACACTCCCTTTATTTATTTAAATATTTATTTATTTATAATTCATTATTTTAATCTATTTTCTATTTATTAATTTAATTAATTATTTTTTATTTTTCTCCAAACTTTTCAGTGAACCACCTGACACTCCATTTATTTATTTAATTATTTAAATATGGTTTTATTACTATTTATTTAAATGCATTTTATTATTTATTTATTTAAAAATATTTTTATTAATTTATTTAATTTAATCCTATTTTTTATTATTTATTTATTTTTACATTTTTTACACCATTTTCCCTTAAACTTTTCCATGGATCTCCTAACACTCCCTTTCCGACCCTAGCTGGAACATCCGTGTTCTAGGGAATAATCAAAACCAAAACATTGATTACAATGGCAGGGGAATGAAGTTTTAAAACGATAGTTCACCCAAAACTGAAGATTCTTTCATCATTACTCACTCTTAAGTTGTTCCAAACCTGTATGACTTGATTTTTTCCATGGAACACAAATGCACAAATACAAACTTTGTGAAATGGGACCAAAGCATACACCAAACGCATAAAATTAGTCACATGACTCACTATATTTGCTCCTCCAGGTCTTCTGAAGTCATATGATACTTTGTGTGAAGAACACACTGAAATGTAATCATTATTTGCTAATAATCTATTCAAATATGACTTCAGAAGACCAGAACGTCTCCTTCTGTATTACATGGAAGAAGGAACCTCATATAGAACATAAGGGTGAGTAAATGATGATAGAATGATTGGAGATCTCATGACATCTGAGATAAGGATGGTTCTTTACTTTATAGCTCTAAACAATAAATCAACATGGTAAAGAGATATAAACGGCACACAAAAATATCTCCTTTAAACCTGACTGTCAACTAAAGAGCTGTGCCTTGCGTTCTTTCCAATTTTTTTAAAACATAAGAATGATGAGTCATGCCACGTATGAGTAAGAAATGCATCTCGGGTATCTGAAACTCATGACAAACACAAACTTGATCTACTAACACCGTCCAGGAACTGTGATGTGTCACACAGCCGTAAACGTTACATGACTTTTAACAGACAGGAAATGATTAACTAGCGTTATACTGCTCAAGCATCGAGTGCAGCTGAGTGTGAAGAACAGAGGACTAAAGCTAGAGGTTAAACACAAACAGGGTTGGAGAACGCAGGGCTGAATATGGCCTACCTGAAGAACATTCCTTCACGCACACATTCATGCACATGCACGTACGAGTCATGTGTGCTGAAGTGCCATGCAATGATCGTATTAGTACAGATGGCACTCTAGCACACTACGCTTACCGTCCACGGCAAGGTAAAATACGGACTTGGAAGTGGCCTCCACACCTGACAAACCAAAGCCATTTTTACTAAAAACACTAGAGACGCATGATACAGTACATCAGTGACCATATCAGCCAATATTAGCATATTTAAATGATTTATATCCGTTTGATTGGGCCGATATTGGAAGCAGATATTTTCAGTATATTTTTACTTCAATATATTCGATCTGTCTATCTGCCATCCATACATCCATCCATCCATACATCCATCATCTATCTGTCTACCCATCCATCCATACATCTATCCGTCCATCTGTCTGTCTATCCATCCATCTAACTGTACATCCTTTTATCTAACCATCTATCCGTCCATCCATCTATCCGTCCATCCTTCCATCCATCTATCCATCTACCATCCATCCGTCCATCCGTCTATCCATCTGTCTACCCATCCATCCATACATCTATCCGTCCATCTGTCTGTCTATCCATCCATCTAACTGTACATCCTTTTATCTAACCATCTATCCGTCCATCCATCCATCCATCCATCTATCCGTCCATCCTTCCATCCATCTATCCATCTACCATCCATCCGTCCATCCGTCTATCCATCTGTCCATCCATCCATCCATCCATCTATCCGTCCATCCTTCCATCCATCTATCCATCTACCATCCATCCGTCCATCCATCTGTCCATCCATCCATCCATCCATCTATCCGTCCATCCATCTATCCATCTACCATCCGTCCGTCCATCTGTCTATTCATCCATCCATCCATCCACACATCCATCCATCTGTCTATCGATCTGTCTCTCTATCCATCCAACTATCTGTTCATCAGTTTATCTATTCATCTATCTGTTTATCCATCCATCCATCTATCCGTCCATCCTTCCATCCATCTATCCATCTACCATCCGTCCATCCATCCATCCGTCTATCCATCTATCTGTCCATCCATCCATCCATCGATCTGTCTGTCTATCCATCCAACTATCTGTTCATCATTTTATCTATTCATCTATCTGTTTATCCATCCATCCATCTATCCATCCATTCATCCATCTGTCTATCCATCCATCTGTCTGTCTATCTATCTATCAGTCTGTCTGTCTACCCATCCATCTGTTTATCCATCCATCTATCCATCCATCCATCCATCCATACGTCTACCCATCCATCTATCCATCTACCATCCGTCCATCCATCCATCCGTCCGTCTGTCTGTCTATCCATCTAACTATCTGTTCATCAGTTTATCTATTCATCCATCCATCCACCCATCCAACCAACCATCCATCCATCTGTCTTTCTATCGATCTGTCTGTCTATCCATCCAACTATCTGTTCATCAGTTTATCTATTCATCTATCTGTTTATCCATCCATCCATCTATCCGTCCATCCTTCCATCCATCTATCCATCTACCATCCGTCCATCCATCCATCCATCCATCCGTCCATCCGTCCATCCGTCTATCCATCTATCTGTCCATCCATCCATCCATCGGTCTGTCTATCCATCCAACTATCTGTTCATCAGTTTATCTATTCATCTATCTGTTTATCCATCCATTCATCTATCCGTCCATCCATTCATCCATCTGTCTATCCATCCATCTGTCTGTCTATCTATCAGTCTGTCTGTCTACCCATCCATCCATCCATACGTCTACCCATCCATCTATCTGTCCATCCATCCATCCATCCGTCCGTCCGTCTGTCTATCCATCTAACTATCTGTTCATCAGTTTATCCATTCATCCATCTGTCTATCCATCCATCTATCTATCTATCTATCAATCAGTCTGTCTGTCTGTCTACCCATCCATCTGTCTATTCATCCATCCATCCATGCATCTGTCGGTCTATCCATCTGACCATTTGTCTGATCTATCCATCAGTTTATCTATCCATCTATCTATCTGTTCATCCATCCATCCATCCATCCATCCATCCATTTATGCACCTGTCTGTCCATCCATCTGACCATCTGTCTATCTATCTGTCCCTCCGTCTATCTATCCACCCACCTATCCACCTATCCACCCATCCATTCATCCATCGTCTGATGTTGCATTCATGTCTGAAGCAGGTTTATTGGAGCAGATAAATTTTCAGCAGGTGATCTGAAGAAGGGTTCTGTTGAGTTACGCAGCACTGGTAAGGAATCAACCTCAGTATACTTGGATTGCAAGAGCAGGAAAGGTTGTCAGATTTGATCTCTAAGTTTCTCTATCCAATTAGTTTGCTTGTCAGTTTGGCCCAATCATGCGACAGCTAATTCTGATTGGTCGTGCTTTGTACCCACCCACAGTGAGTGCCTCAAACAGCCGCTGGATGGTGCCCAAATCCTTGACGATGCCTGACTCCTGAACGCGCCGCACAAAGTCCTCCACGTGCATGTGCTTCCTGGGCAGTTCGAATCTCTTCACCGTCCCGCCATCCATCGGTTGCGCCAGCTCCCGCTCATTTTCTCTTTTCACCCGGCTGATCAGACGCTTCAAATCAGGGCGCTGCTCGGCCACCTTCCTCTCCTCCGGTGGCAGAGACTCAACCAGCGCGGTCAGCAGCTCCGCAGGAAAGATGTCCATGTCTGTCTTATACAAGCTCTGGAAGTCTCCGAGGGCGTCCACGCGTCTGCCGGCAACAGAGTTCACCAGGCCTCGTAGGTAATAGTAACGGGCAAGGAGGGCGGAGTCATCTGGGGTCGCTGTGATGGCTCTGCTCAACTGGCTAACGAGATCAACGTAATACTTCTGAACGTAGTGGTAGGCCAGCGGAGGAGGGAATTCTGGGAGTTTAAAGATTCTGATTGGCCTTGAGGGACCCCAGGAACCTGTTAACATAAAATGAAGATAAGTGACATGTACTATGACTTTTTTTTTTCTTTTTCTTAAATCAAAAATTTGCGAAATAAGCATATAGCACATAAACACATTTCTCTTTCAGGAAAACGAACAAAAAATGTTATTATATTATATATTAATGACATCACATGCTCAGGGCATATGCAATTTTTTTTTTGACCAAGGGGGCTGCAGAATGACTTTAAATTATTTAAATGAATATTAATTAATTAATAAAATTAAAAAATAAAATTTAATATTAATTTAAAATTATGTCAACGCAGAAAAAAAATTGCATTCTTTAAACCACATCAGGGGTCCCTGATTAAACATGTTTTTTAATTTGTTTGTGATTTTCAGAATAATGTGTTCTTAAAAGTTTCCTCACTGCTCTGTAAAGGCATCGTCCTTATTGATATCCGTTGGACCGGGATGGTGAGCAATCTGTAGTCCGCCAGGTTTGGCATACTCTTCCCCAGCCTGCTGTTCAGGCCATTCTCTGGCCTGCAGTTCTTGCGGTTGATCTCCTCTATCATGGGTCTGCGTGGAGAATCCGTCATGGTTTTCAACCTGAGGAAAAGACACGTCATCATGGAGAACTCTTGGAGAAAATGTATTTTAATTCAGCTCAATCATGTCAGATGATGATTTTTCATCACCTAAACTGAACCTTAAAGAAATATTCTGTTGTTTTTCAACATAATGTTTGGTACTGCAGAAATGAAATGAATGAATGGGAAATGAATGGTAAAAATGAATGGGAAACATGTTTACAGTAAATACACATATGGAAGCACAGGAGGAAAACTCACAGGACCATGAAATCTATGCCTCACTGTTTCAAAAGTAAAATCACTGACCAAACCTGTCAAGTACATGCACTCTAATGCCATGACCAGCTAAAAAACGAAACCCGGTTACTTTTCCTTGTTTTGCTACCAGGAAGGGAGTACCCAAAATGATTATCTTCTTATCAGGCCAAACATGCATTACATACTGATAAATCATACTTTAGTTTTTTGCCCATGTTACACCCACTCTCTCTGATGCCTTAGAATCAAACGGGGCATTTTTGACAGCAGTGCCTTTGAACTCCTTCACATGTGAACTGAGCACAGTGTTTTCTCTGGTCTGCACACAATGGCACTGCTGTCGTGTTAAATATAGTTTTTAACTTCCCCTTCCTTCAGTATCAGAATCACACTGAGACAGATTCATGCTTCATCCTCATTACTTGAGATTGAAGGAATGTTTTTCCATTTCTTATCCTGTGGCATTTAGTTGTTTCCTGTAATTGTTTGATTGTTTCTTGTCACCAGTGAGCCTTTTCAAATGCCCCATTATGCTATTTTCTTCATTTAGTTTTGAAGGTCTCTCACAATAGATTTACATGCATTCAAGGTCAAAAAAAACTTTAATTTTCTCATAATATACACTACAGCATCATCTCTTTTCTCTCAGTGTCTGAAATGGTTTGATCAAGGATTTGGTCTCTCTAAACCCCGCCTTTCTGAGAGCCTGCTTTGCTCTGATTGGTCAGATGGCTCAGTCAGTAGTGATTGGTCGACCGTGTGTCAGAAACAAAACGACCATTACCATTTCTGAATTTCAGCTCTTCTTCAACACTTGATACAAAGTGATATGAACAGTTCATGCACGTAATTTAATCAAGTTTGCATACTGGTTTTTAAAACATCTGGCCCGTTTTCCTGATTGTTATTTACTGTAAACACACTTCAATTATATGCATTGACATGGTAATTGAAGGCATGGCAAACAAGCAATACATATGAATATTCCTTTAATGAATGGAAACTGGACACAGAGAGAGAGGTAGATGGAAACAATCCATTACTGTTGACGTTTATTTACCTCCGGGTCTCTGACCGGATGTTCAGCTGCATGCGTGTAAATGCATCATTCTTCCTGTTCAAACGGTCCCGTAGAAACGAGTGGAATATATGAGTGTCTAAAACCTGCAAACATGCAGGCATGAGTTTGATACAGACAAATACGCTGAGTGTTGAACTGAATATGAGCATGTGTTTACCCTTTTGTAAAACGTGTGATCTGTCGTATCTCTGGACCGGAGGAACTCCTCGCTGTTGAAAACACGATGCTCATAGTTCAGGAAGTCACAAACCTCACTACAGAAAGCAGAAAAAAGAAAGCAGATGTATTTCAGATCAATCACAGACCATAAAACAGCATCACTATGTGAAAACTGCAGGATGCTTCCGTTAGAGAAGAAAAACTTATTAAATGTGTTTTAAGAACTTTCAGAACTTTTGACAAAGTCCCTTAAAGACAAGTCATTTCACTCGGCGGCCATCTTTGAACCGCCTCTCGGGCATGCAAGTGCAGCTCCTATCTCTTTGAATGGGAAAACATCAAATTCTCCAAAGTTGTTTGTCAAGCTTTCAATTAAATTTCATATTTGAAATCACCAATGAAATCTGGCAACAACGGTCTCATAAATTTTGTTTCCAAATGCTCGAATCATGACAAAAAACTGCATTTTTACAGACTGGATCAAGCTAATGCAAATGCGCAGTCCTAAATGCGCGACTCTATGGGAAGCGCGTGTCTGACTGTTTCTATAGGAACCGGAGCACGGCAACTGCAGTGATGCAATCAGTTTTTGGCTCTTATTTAGAAGGCAGGACTTATTCCGCCATATTGCGCGTTGCACTTTCTCCCATTCATAAAAATATGAGTGCACCGTCTTACTATATATAAAGTCTGCATTTAATCTAGATTTAATCTACAACATTCTGTAATGAGAAGAGCTTAGCCAATCATAACTGAGGTCATTTGCATATGTAAGTTTAAACATTGTGTCTTAACAAGGGAATCTCACAAGGTCAATTTAATCTCAAAATTAATATAATATAATATAATATAATATAATATTCTCATTACTGTATTTTTTTGTACTTTTTTGCACGTTGCTTTTCACAGTCGTGGATTATTTATTGTATGTTGCATCAGTGTTATTTTAGTATTATTTATATACTATTATAGTATTTATTCATATTTTAAATTAGCTTTTATTTTTATATTTTCAGTTTTTATTTTAATTTCAGTTTTTTTTAAATAATTTTGGTATGAGCATTTGCCATTTTTATTATATTTCTATTTAGGTTAAACTTATTTTTATTTCAGTTTTAGTTTTAGTAATTTTAGTACTGCAACTTAAACTTATTTTAATTAACTGCCAAGGCAATATTTCTGATTCTCAGTTTAGTTTGAGTTTCTTAAAGTGTAAGTTTTAATTTATATTATATTATATTATATTATATTATATCTTTATTTTTTCAATTATTGCTATTGTGTCTTGTCAGGTTAGGACACAATATAAAGAGTCAGAAAGAGAGTAAAACACGATCATGCAAAATACAATATTAAGACTTTGGTGCAAAACTAACAAAGATATAATATAAATTTCACAAAAATCAACCGATTCGAGCTCCAGACCTGAAGATGTTGACGACGAGCTCCATGCTGACGTTGAGGATGACGCTGTTGACTCTGTGCTGCCACTGTCTCCTGTGAGCGCGCAGCTCGTTGATGTCCGTGCGGCTGCCGGCGTGACACAGATCTAGATCATATTGAAGCTGAAGCCCTCTGGCTCTACAGAAACACACACAAAACACGCTAATCACTGCAGCATGACAGAGCTAACCCTAACAACCTCAAACTAAAGAAACAGCACACGATCTGAACCCTGCAGCTTATGTTTTGGATTACACTGTTTATTTGCCGTAATTATGTTCATTATTAGCGATTAACTTAATCGTGTCTCTGGGCTCCTTTGAGTTTGATGCTTTGTACACAGCAGGATCATGTTCAACAGTGAGCATAAAATCCAGTGAATCACCTCAAACTAAAAATGAGGGATGCCATGTTGTGTTGAATTACAAAGACACCCTGTGTGAAGTATGTCATGTTTTCAGTGTTAAAATGTTAAAATACTTTTTTCTAATTCTGTTTGATGCTTCCAGTGGTTTTACTGGATCTACTAAATATCTGCATGTCAAAGAGGAGAATTTCTGGAAGGATCGTGTGACACTGAAGACTAGAGTAATGATGCTGAAAATTCAGCTTTGATCACAGGAATAAATTACACTTTACAATATATTCACATAGAAAACAGCTATTTTGAGTTGTAATAATATATCACAATATTAATGTTTTTACTGTATCTTTGATCAAATAAATTCAGCCTTACTGAGCCCAAACGATATTGTACATGGTATGAAAAATGAAACTGAGTCTCTTACCGGGATATAAAACATTCTCTGGCTTCCAGTGGCACATCTGGAAGATCAAGTCTGCCTAAACTTGAACACATCACTGTTCCTTGGTCAATGTCTATAAGAATAAGATCATCCAACTCCTGCAAAAAAACACAGGAATCTGTCATCAACTGAGAAATGAGCCAGATGTCAATAATGGCACTAGATCAGTGGCTCATCAAATGTCCAATAGGGTCTGAAGATGACAAAACAAGGATTAAAAAGTTAAAACAACTAAAAATTTCTTATTTGAATTCAACTTAACCCCCTTAACAACAGTTTTTTTCCTTTGAAAATCCAGGGTTCCCAACTGTCCCAAGGTCTTGTAAATTAATAATTTATGGAGTAAAAATATATATTTTTTATTGTATTATACTGTCATATTTTGTTATATCTCAAAAAAACAAATTGTTCATATATGGGAGTGGCCAAAAGTGATGTCCTGAGAGAATATTTGTTTTTAATGACCCTACAAGTTCAATTAAACCATCAAAATATGAGGAAAATATTTAATATTTTTAAACACTAAACGTGGTTAAGGTATTTATCTGATAAAATAATTTGGCAAAGAAAGGGGTAAACTATATGTTTCATTTTTCTATGCATTTTTTTAAATAGAAAAATAAAAACCTGTAAAACCTGTAGTTGTCGTTTACAAGTATAAGTCATAAAAGTCATAAAACATCAAGCAAAACATTTACTAAGAGGTTTAATCAAACTCAAGTTTGGACGATGCAATCAAACCAAGTACGACATAAAGCCGGTCCGTACCTCTGCAACCTCCTCGAAGTGGTGCGTGTGGCAGCCCATCAGGTAGGCAGTGGGCGCCATGATGAAGTCCAGCATTTGACGAGACAGGACGGGTACGAACGGATGCTGCCAGCGCAGCGGGTGAATGAACATCATGAAACATTCGGCGATGAGCGTGAGTTTGGCCCAGTTGGTGGACAGAAACACCACCCTCTGCTCCATCAGGATACAGCTGATAATCTGAGAGGAACAAAACCATCGAGAAGTGAATATATGAGCATCTCCTCAGAATAATAAGTGCTCTGCAGAAATGAGTTCACATTCCGATCCAGGTTAAACCGGTTTATACTGGTTTGGTGCCGGTTTAGACACCAAATGCTTCTAAAATGACTTGCAATGTTGCAAAATTGGATATACTTTTATAGTTTTTATTAATGTTTTATATTTTCAGTTTTCATTTTAGTTTAATTATTAGTATTTTGTGCTTTTGCCTTTTTTATATATTACAATTTAGGTTTAATTTATATTTTATTACAGCTTTATTTTAATTAACAAAAATGTTTTTAATAGTTTTAGGTTTGGTTAAAGATGATAACCTTACTAAACCAACTGACCTGCAGGATCTGTTTGGGGTTGAAACACAGAAACGGCAGGTGAAGATCGAGGTCCAACACGGGCCGATCCACATCCAGTCTGGAGGGAAGTTCAATCCGAAGGGGTCTAAGATTAAACACCTAGAGACACATCCACAAAAACCAACAATAAAGTAGCTGACCTGAAAGAGCTAGTCAGAAATCGAATTAAATTTATAGTGCTGGTTCATGTGAACGGTCAGAGAATAAAGACGCTCACCACATGCAGCGGTCCAGGAGGCGGGATGGGAACCAGTGCCAGTTTGGCGGAAAACTCCTTCACATGCTCTTCAAACTCGGTCATGCGGGAGGTCTTCAGCTGGAGCAAAAAACTATGATGATGGCAGAGAAAGGAAACGATTACAGCTAATATCTCATTTCATACAGCTAAATAATAATATGGATTCGGGTCTTACCAGGATAGACAGTCTCTGAGGGCATTATAATATGGATATTTGGAGATGACACATATGCTGTATGTGGTGTAGAGACGCTGGAGTTTGGTCGACTGATGGCCATTTTGATGCATCACATTATCTTGTTGGAACTACAATAACACAACAAACATGACAAATTAATTAGCCACTGCATTTTAGAAACTTTTTATATAAGAATATTATAAATAATACATATTTTCATTATATTATATTATATTATATAGCATGTAATATATTTTATTTATACATACATTAACATTCCAAGGTTTAGGGTCAGTAAAAAATTTTTTTTTAAAAACTTTTTTTTTTTAGCAAGGATGCATCGAATTGATCAAAAGTGACAGTAAAGACATTTATAATGTGTTTTCAGATTTCTGTTTCAAATTTTTTTTTTTTTTTAACTTTCTATTCATCAAAGAATCCTAAAAAAAAAAAAAAAGTATCACGGTTTCCACAAAAATATGTAGCAGCACAACTGTTTTCAACATTGTTAATAATCAGAAATGTTTCTTAAGCAGCAGATCATCATATTAGAATGATTTCTGAAGGATCATGTGACACTGAAGACTGGAGGAATGATGCTGAAAATTCAGCTTTGATCACAGGAATAAATTACAGATTACTATATATTCACTTAGAAAACAATTATTTTAAATTGTAATAATATTTCACAATTTTACTGTTTTTATTGTATTTTTTTGATCAAATAAATGCAGCCTTGGTAAGCAGAAGAGACTTTTAAAAAATCCTATTGATCCTAAACTTTTGAATATATATATATATATATATATACACACACAAGATTTAGTAGTTATCAAAAAGAGTATGTTTATGAAACCTCACATGAATAGGCTTGCAGTACTGAGCCACCACACCATGAGTCTGGGTCCCGAACACATCCGTGAACACCAGGAAATGATAGGAGTCTTCTCTGCTCTCATTGGTTATTCTCAAACCATCTGAACGATGACAAACCAGACTCTGTCAGAGTTACCGTTAGATACAGAATTCCAGGCTAAGGCGTTTGTGAATGTTACCTGGGAAACAGAGCTGCGGCAGGGCTATGAGGTCAATGTTTTGTGGTACGCTGAGGTCATCTGAGACAACGACTGTTGATTCATCGATTTTGCCGGAATCGCTGATGGTTGAAACAGGTCGGTCCTTCTTCTTAAAGGAGCGTCTCCGCTGGGCTCTGCTGAAGGCCGGAGCGTGATCCTCAGCAACACCGTTACTGGAACTCTCCTTCTTCACAAATGGTGGAGCGTGAACCTGCAGCACCTCCGCCTCCACCAGAAACTCTTTGTCTTTACCCTGCAGCCAAACAACATGAACAAAGATAACATATATATATATATATACACATATATATAAACAAAATGTTGCTTTTATTATTATTATTGATGATGATGGTTAATAAAATAAAATTGTATTTATTTTTAATTATTGAAATTTCATGCATAAATACAGGATATTACATTTTATGAATTTTTATGCATTACAAATAAGAAATAATATATTATATAAATATTTTTATAATATATATATATATATATATATAAATTACAGAAAATGTATTATACATATATTTAATATTAATGAACTCACATTTTATTTGTAATTTTTTTTACATTTTATGAATATAAAATGTATTATACATATTATTGATATTAATAATGAAATCACATTTTTTTACATTTTATGAATTATTATGAATAATATATATATTTTTAAATAAAGAAATAATATATATATATATATATATATATATATATATAATGTGTTATATATAAATTATAGAAAATGTATTATACATATTGATATTAATAATGTAATCACATTTTATTTTTACATTTTATGAATTATTATGAATATATATATATATATATATATATATATATATATTATAAGAATAATATAAAACGATAATATATATATTTTTAAAGAATATATATATATATATATATAGTATATTATAGAAAATGTATTATACATATTATTGATATTAATAATGAAATCACATTTTATTTTTAATTATATATATATATATATATATAAATAATTTTTTAACATAATTATTATTAATTATTAATACAATTTAATACAGATTTCCATTGTTTTTTGCTCAACATTTTGCACAGAATGAACATGAATATTGAAATGAACAGTGAGATGTCTCACCAGGCATATTCCTTTCAGACGTTCATTTGATACTCCGACCACCAAACACGCCTCCAACAGACCAGACGGGCCGTTATCCGCCATCAGAACTGCTTCTGTTCAGCTCTGCCGTCAATGATCATCCAAACACTCACAGGCAGTATTCAGTCTTCAGTTCCATTGCAGTTCTTCAACTTCCTCTTGGTCTGTTAAGTGGTCACAATGACTTCATCTGATGCTTCACCAGTCATTTTTAGCATTACTGACTGAGGCAAGCATCACTATTACTATTGCTTATGGTTAGTGATGTGATATCTAGAGACCAGAATATCACAGAGACCTTGTGGGGGATTCTTTTCACTTCAAACGGGAAGAAAACACCTATCAACAACCAAGTATTATATTTAAAGATTCATGCGGATCAAAGGGAAGTTTGCTCATTATGTGGTGCAGAATTTCAGCTATAAACCATCACTATGTAAGACGTATAATGTCAGCACATAGCTGATGTTTATCTGAGCTAAAGCTCCAGCATCTCTTATCTGAGTCATTTACATGTTATCACTGTGATCATTCACAAAACTAAAGATGTAAAATCTTCCCTGTCAAAACAAAAGAAAAAACTGAAATGCCAATGAGTTTTATCTCCATAATGTGATGTATTTCTAAATGAAACTGAGTGATTTTCTCCAGTGGATGGCATCAAGTACAACATTAAAACATTAGCATCATCTTTAATTAGACATCTCTATCATAACACAGTCTGATGGTCTAGCGGTCCTTGCACGCCCTGCTGTTTTCCATCCGAATAACTACATGCAATGGATCACTCCCAGTGTCAACATCTGCTTCTAGTCAGAATCTGGATCAAGATCAAACTAAGATTAGAACTGAATATGAAACTATGGCATTTCTTACAGTTCTGTCCACTCAGAGAGCAAAGCATCTACTGTACGACTGTAAGTGCGTTCTGTTTACATGACATATACAATAGACGCTTTGGTCACTCTGATGCAACACAGACCCTGAGCCAATGATTCCTGAGCCAGACCGGCGGGTGAAGTCACACAGTGACAGAGACAGCATTCATGCCACCGGAGTGAAGCTTGACAAAGACGTCAGACCAGTTGGGAAAAACCAAGAAAAGTGAGGTTTGTCATTCCTGAGCGCATACCTCCTTCTGCTGAGCTAAACTTCATCTAAAACTACTTCAAACAACACTGCCATTATATATGACCCCCCTTTTTATTCATTAAAAATTCATGACATACATAGAATATGTACTACTGGTCAAAAGTAATTAAAGTAAAGGTAATTAAAGTTTTTTTTATGTTTTTGAAAAAAGTCTCTTATGCTCACCTAGGCTGTATTTATTGCATGAAAAATACAGTAATATTGTGAAATATTATTACAATTTAAAATAGCTGTTTTCTATGTGAATATATTGTAAAATGTAATTGCATTATGCATTATTACTCCAGTCTTCAGTGTCACATGATCCTTAAGAAATCACATACTGTATATGAACTTTATATAACTGTTTATATATAACTATATATATAAACCTAAAATCTTGATATTGACAAAAGTTATCCTTGTTAACATCCAACTAACAACACAGTAAACAAATTTAATAAACAAAGGCATAAATTAATCAGTCTATTGTTACTAATTTTAGCTTATTCTGTGAGATTTCATGCACTACTTCACATCTGCTCTCACTTTCTATGAGCCACATGCGCGTTCACAACCGAAACTAGAGAAAAACACCGAGCAAATCGAGTATAATCAGTTGTTACACATAAATGCTTCATATGATGCATGTATAATATAATCAAAATTACATTATTGGTCGTGTATACAAAGATTCAATGTAACGTAGCAGGAGCAAAAAAAAAAAATAATCATTAAGATTATTAATCAGAAAGATTATTAGTAAACAAACCTTCAGTGTCCGCTGCGGCTTCAAGTGAGAAAGTGCGCCGACAGTCACTTGTTGTGAGTTAAAAGTGAAAGAATAAAGCGAAACTGTTGATGTAGTGCAGATTTAGTTACAGAACACGCCTCGTTATGAGCATAAGGCGGGATAAAGTTGCTAACTGACCCGTCAAACTAAAGAAAAGATCTCTGATCCAAATGACCAAACCATACTATTGGAAAGGGTTAGCTCATGAATATGAATTAGATATTTCTGGCGTTGCTTGGTAACCTTTTAAAGCGTCCATTCAGATGACCTAATTAATATTCTTAAGTCTCGCCGTCACTAAAACAGGATTTGCTAATTCGCCAACTGACTTAGCGCCCGGCTTTTCGGCCAATCAGATAGGACTACAAGACGAACGTCACTTTACGTAATTAATATTAATATGCAAAGCGGTCGACGTAGTGGTAAAATACTGACCAAGAGCAGAAAAAAGCATTTGTTGGATTAAAAATCCAAATCCTCTCCACAAAATCTCACGAACATTATAAAGTATATCTAAAATATGATTTTTAATTGGAGTAAGACGAATGAAGAGCCATTGATAGAGACTAACAAACATTGTATTTGTATATACTTTTGACTAGACACGTATTCAAACTATAGACAAGTCAATTTTAAAGCTAAAGCGCCACCTGGTGTCTATCTTTGACTAAAGACCAACTTACTGCTCTCAAATAAAAAAGATTTTACTCTTACAAAAACTACTATCAATCATAACCATAATGATTAATAATTATATTCTTTTGATTTTCTTATGGTACCATGGTATTATGACTATGGGAATAAAAATGGTATATTTCAAAATATATATTCAGTATATATATAATATTAACATCTGATGTTATCCATAATTTTTGTAAGTGAAAGCTGTATTTTTAATTAATTAAAATCTTCAAAAATAAGATTTCATTGCAGGCAAAAGTAGAAACACTAAACGAAGCAGTAAACAAGTAATTCAGAAAGCTTTATCTATTGATATTACAAGAAAAAAATAAACAAATACTATCAGTGAATAACACATCATTTTATTTGAATTCTCAATAATGAATAGTTAAATTCTTCTCATACAAAAACAGTTCATTCAAACTTCCCAGCTTGTTTTCTTGTAGTTCTACAACATCAAAATGATAAAACGATCATTATTAAAAAAAAATAAAAGTCACAAGTTTGTTTACACATAATATAAACACATCAAAATACCAATTCTTAAAACATAAAACCAACATAAAACACATATTAGGCTCCCAAAAGGGAAAATCGCCAAAATGCAGAAGGTAAAACTGTTTCCTAAAAATGGAAGTTCTTCTGCGACGTGGATATCTGATCCGAGATCAGGGAACATCAGCCGTCCTGGAAGCTGTAAGGAGTGAGTTACAGCTCAACAGATCAAAATAATTTGGCAAAAAAGCTGAGCGTAAAGACAAAAGCAGCCTTATCTCAACAAAAACTGTTTAAACCTGACCTGATTTGAGCGACACAAACTCTTGACCTCTGTATCTGGACTAAAGACACAAAGCATAATCAGCTCAATATGTAATGCAACTAACGTCTCTGTACAATAACGACTGGCTTCCAGTAGTTCTATATGTCACATCCTTCCGTCGGCCGAGGATGAGGATGAAGACGCTGAATTCATGTCCTCCTCGTTGGCGCCGCACGTGTCCACCAGACAGATCAGGCAGCTGGTGACTGGAAAGGCACGGACTTTACTGGACACCACCCATTTGTCCGTCTCTGTGTAATACTCCATGATGTGGCCCAGACGGCCGACCCCCTGAAACCCGGCCAGCACGTAGATGACAGAGCCCACGGCCGCACACTTCACCGTCACGCCCCTCCACGGCATCGGAGACGCCATCTTCCATTCATTACTGCCGATCTCGTAGTACTCCACCGAGTCCAGACCACCTGAGAGGAAACACGGCCATTACAGATCACAAACACACTGCGCTGACCTCTGCTGGCAGCCTCATAATGCCTTGTACTTCACCAAATTGATGTGATTAAGCTCATAATCGTGGCAATCGTACTCGTAGTAAAACGTGGCAATTTTAATCCCAATAAACAGGCATTTAAACACTTTAATCGCATCTGTTTCACTCGTGCATTTGTGGGGTGCTGAAGAAACTGAGCTTGTGTTGATAATGTTGCGCTAGTGCCATCAAATGATTAATCGCGATTAATTGTATCCAAAATAAAAGCGTGTGTTTACATAATATATGTGTGTGTACTGTGTATTTTTATTATGTATACATAAATGCACACACATGCATGTATATATTTAACAAAAATATATTATATTTATATATAAATAATATATATATGTAAATATTTCTTAAATATATACATGCATGTGTGTGTTTTTATATACATAATAAATATACACAGAACACACGCATATATTATGCAAACATTTATTTTGGATGTGATTAATTGCAATTAATCGTTTGACGGCACTATGTTGCATGACATGAATATAATTCAGTATATTGATGGTTGAAAACATTAAATTGGAGACTTTTTTAGGCGTGTCCTCCCAAAATGAATATATAATTATGTTTTATTATATTATAATTATTATAATAATTATATAATTATATATTAGTGCTTATATATTTATATATTATATGATATATAATTACTAAGAACGTTTTATTGTATTATTATTATTATAATACTTATATAATTATATATTAGTGCTTATATATTTATATTATATTATATATTATTAATAAATAATTATATGTTAGTGCTGTCAAAACGATTAATCGTGATGAATTGCATCTAACAGAAGTTTGTAAATATGTCACTTTTATATTAGATGCGATTAATCGTGATTAATCGATTTGACAGCACAAATATATATACAAAGAGTACATTAATTCATTTTAAAATAATAGATTAAAAAATTCAAATAAAGTGAAAAGTCAAATAAAAATATTACTACCTAAATAAAATAAAATAAAATAAAATAAACAGTGGTTTAGGTAAAAAAAAGTACGGAATTGTAAATATAAAATATAATAAAATTACATTTAAATTAATTTTTTTCTACTTATTATGTACTCAAGGTTTCTTGCACCAAAAACATCTGTAACTTAGGTAACTCTGTTACTCTGTAACATCTGTAACCCTAGGTTACCTATTTAATAATCTAGTATTTTAAAATTAAAATATTAATAATGGCATTGAATTATATGAATATTGTTGGATAAATTCTCTAGGGAAAATGTCACTTTGAATAAAAGCAAATGCTGAATGAATCCATATAAATTGTAAATCAAATGTAAAATGATATTGTCTTTGTAATATTTGCATATTGAATTCTGATTGGTCTTTCTTGTAATCATCTATAACAGCCTTTCCACTATAAAATAGACCAGTGCTACACATCATGATAAGACCTAAACCAGCACTGCTACCTCCTTCGATAAATCAGAATCTTGTAGAAAACAATGTGTTATTTTGTCTGTCACAGCAGATGCTTGTGCCTGATTAGAAATCATCATCATCCCAGGACTAGCAGGAAGATTAATACATTAAAACAAACCAAATGTTGGCAGGAGAAGTAAACTTATGAACATAAAAACATACCCAGTGTGTTCTGCCCGCCGACGGCGTATATTCTTGAGTTCACCACCACCAGGCCGTGATTCTTCCGGGCCTCACGCATCCCACAGAGAACCCTCCACCTGAAACCACACAACACACACTCTTAAAGAGACAGACGCCTGAATCTGGGTTAGTTCCTCACAGAAACACAGCACATTTCTTCAGAAGACACAGATCAGGGATTCACAAACTCTTTTGTAAGCTGAACCCCTTTTAACCCTCCTATTGCATCAAATCGATACATAAAGAATTATTTAAAAATCCATAGATTTTAGTACAGGAAAAACTTTGCAAATGGATTAAGACTAATAAAATACACATATTTTTTTCAGATTTTTTTTCATTATTTTTTAAGAGATATAACCATTTAAACTAAATTGTTACATATTTCGCTTTCAAAATATTTCCATGAGATTTTAAGTTAATATTTCAATAATTTAACAACACATTTGTACGTTCACGGATCACATGACATGCATTTAAACTTATAAAATGTTATATAAAATATTTCATCTTTTTAAAAAAAGTGTTTTATTTTGATTGTTTTTATTTTACAATTATTTATTTATTTAAATAGTACATTTTTATGATTTAACTATTAGCTTTTTATCAACTCACGAACCTCAGTTTGGGAAACCATGAAATAGAATATACTTTTATTATACTTTTATAGTCTTTATAAGCACTTTCTTAGTGCTTGACGGCCCATTTATAGAAAAGTATAGAAAAGAGCAAAAGAACGTCACGACATGATGGTGAGTACATGAGCAGTGTTGTTTTTGTTAACTAAATTGATTAAAAATCGTTTTTTAATTAATTCAAATAAATTTGAAATTAAATTAAATATAAACATTAAATGGAAAACATTCATTTAAAAACTTTTAACTGCAATAAATAAGTTTAAAAGAAAGTACTAAAATGACTTAATCTTACTAAACAAACTAAAAATAATAATATAAATGAAAGCTAAATAGAAATATAAAAAACAAAATGACAAAAGCGCATAACAAAACTAATAAAACTTAAACTACAATTAAAATGAAAACTGAAAATATAAACATAAAAGCTAATTCAAAATATTCATAAATACTATAATAGTACATAAATAACACAAAAATAACACAGTAGAGTTGAGAATTCACATTTTTAGGTGAACTATCCCTTTAAAACTCTCATTAAAGGATTAGTTCAACCAAAAATGAAATTTCTGTCATTAATTACTCACCCTCATGTCGTTCCACACCCGTAAGATCTTCATTCATCTTCAGAACACAAATTAAGATATTTTTGATGAAATCCAAGAGCTTTTTGTTTTGTTTTTGCGCACAAAAAGTATTCCCATCACTTCATAACATTAGGGTTGAACCACTGCAGTCACGTCGACTGTTTTAACAATGTCTTTAGTACCTTTCTGGACCTTGAAAGTGTTGATTATATTGCTGTCTATATTGATCTTACGGGTGTGGAATGACAGTAATTAATGACAGAAATTTTAATTTTTGGGTGAACTAATGCTTTAAAACTCTCATTAAGGTGAGGTGTCATAAATCCCAGCATACGCACTCTTCAGTGTTGGGGTCGTAGACCTCGCAGTCGTTGAGGACCCTGCCGGATACGTTGTTTCCCAGACTCCCTCCGCAGACGTAGATGAGCCCGTTGGCCTCGACTGAACCGTGACTGCAGCGCGGCATCAGCATGTTGGGCTTCGTCTGCCACGTCTCTGTGCGCGTGTCATAGCACTCGAACAGATTCAGAGCTGAACTTCCTGTCAACACAATTAAGATTCACTTTTCATTTTCTCTCCATAAACCCCTCAAATCCAAACCCACAGGACAGTCTGGATGAACTCACCCACTTCCGAGCCTCCGGAGGTGTAGATCTTTCCTTTAGAGGCGCAGGCGGCCAGGCTGTCCCGTGGATTTGGCGGTCCGAGTTTGGAGTACCAGCTGTCCTTCACCACGTTGTAGCAGTCCATCCGTTTGATGGGGAACAGCTGAGAGCCGCCCAGGATGTACACCACATTGTCCCAGAAAACAGACGTGGCGTCCCGCCGCTTCTCAAAGGGGCAGCGAATGTCCGTCCAACTGTGATCCTGAAACACGGATAACACTCAGTGACGCTCACAGTTTTTAAAAATAACTTTATAGAGACTTTAATTATATTAACTGAAAAATTTATATTCACTATCATTTTTATGACTTTATGATTTGTTATTTTATTTTAATATTTTTATTGCAAAAAAAACAAACATCCACAGTCGTTGATCTCAGTCCCAGTGGTTTGTGATTGCAGGATAAGATTTTTTTTAAGGATCTTTTTATAGATAATATTTTATTTATGTGATCTATAAAAAGATCCTTAAAAAAATCTCTTAAAAAGAGACTTAAATTACATAAAATGGACAATTGGTTTTATTTATGAAAGATTTTTAAAATTTCATGACTTTTTGATTTTATTTTAACATTTTAACATATTTATCACAAAAAAAATTTTATTATTTCAAAGAAATAAAATAATATATAAAATTTTATCAATTTTTCATGGCTGTGGATCAGTCCCAGTGGTTTGTGTTTGCAGGATAAGGATTTTTTTTAAATAATTTCATAGAGGCTTAGATTATTGAAAGATTTGTATTTATTAAAGATTTTTAAATTTTCATGACTTTATGATTTTATTTATTCTATTATTTTAATATTTTATTGAAAAAAATAAATTTAAAAAATATATAAAAAATAATTCTAGTATTTCCATGGCTGTGGATTTCAGTCCCAGTGGTTTGTTTGCAGGATAAGGATTTTGTAAAATAATTTATAGATATTTAGATTACATAAAATTAAAAATATTATATTTATTAAAGGCTTTTAAATGTTCATGACTTTATGATTTTATTAACAATGTATTAGCAAAATATTCATTTTATTATTTTATACTTAATTGCAAAAAAAAAAAAAACATAATAAAAAATAAAAATTCTAAATAAAATATTTCCACTTTTTCATGGCAGTGGATCAGTCCCAATGGTTTGTGATTTCAGGATAAGGATTTTTTTTTTTTTTTAATAATTTGATAAAGGCTTAGATTACATAAAGTGTAACCTTTATATTTAATAAAGGTTTTACATTTTCATGTTTTTTTATTATTTTATAGAGACTTAGATTACAAAAAGTGAAAAATGTATATTTTTTTAAATTATATTAATGTTTTTTAATTCATTTAATTTTTGTTTTAACTTTTTATTGCAAAAAAATAATAAATTACATAAAATATTTCCCGTTTTTCTACAATCTGCCAGTCTTGTTGGCATGATAAAGCAGTTCCTCTGATTATTGTGAGCGTTACCTTCGGGTTAAAGTAACGGCAGGACTGCGGCTGTGAGCCTCCGAACAGAGCGATGCGGTAGTCGTGTTTCTTGCGACGGGGTCGACTGCTCTCGCCCAGCTCCTCACGGTCCTCTGGAGACAGCAGATGATAACGCATCCCACCTGAGAACACACACACACACACACACACACCATCAACTCGAATCTAAAGAATTACTCCTGAGAGAAGATCATCTAGGACTACATTTAGATGATGAAAACAAGGAATAATTACACATAAATATTTATAAAAAAATATCAAAGATTATATGAAATTATTTTAATATGATCATTGAATATAATATTATTATTTTAATTTTTATAATTTTTTTAGATGAAAACCACAAAAATCAAGTAAAAAAGCTTAATAAAAATAATAATAATACATCAAAATAAAATAAAAAACATAAAACAAAAAAAGAAAATTTTAATAATGAATGTAATTAATTAATATATAATAAAGTGTTGGTAACTCACAGATGACCATTTTCAGGCACTCTGGGTTGTCCTGGATCAGCGGTTCGGCTTGAACGGTCTTACTGAGGAAGTTTTTGGAGACGAGGGGGAATCGCACCTTCCCCAGAATGTCTACGATGTACTGCTGTCGATTCAACACGTCGTACTTCAGCCACCGCACCGCTGCGTCATATATCTGTACGATCACACATCAACATGTAACTCATGCCAGTAAACACTGATCATTTCCCAGCCGTCCCTGCGTCCCTCGTGCTCTGACCTGATCTTCGGCTCTGACGGTCAGCGTGTCCTGCTGGAGCAGGTGTGTCACCTGTTTAACGTCCAGCTGCAGAAACTCGTCCATCTTATAGACGTCTGTGAAGTGCTGGTGGATGAAATCATCTGCCGACACCTTCAGCTCGGGACAGTTCAGACACTCGGCCAATGCGCTGATGCCTTACGGAAAACAACCAATCACAACAGCAGTTATATCTGCTTTATGAAGAGGCACAATACTTCACTGACCATTTCATTTTCTACCATTGTTAGAAATTTAAATGTAAGTTATAATTCACCTGAAGCTTGTCAAATTTTTGATTAAAGCTTCAACGTGAACACTGATTTAAAAAAAAAAAAACACATGTAAAACATGTTTATAATATCAGATTTATAATATCAACAATAATAACCTACAGAAATATATAAATGTAATATATATATATATATATATATATATATATATAAAAATTACATGCAATTAATAGAAATTAAGTAGACATGAAAATAAAAATAAATTTCAAGACAAATTAATTTTAAAAAAGTTACAAGTATAAATATTTAAAATATTTTATTATTTAAAAATATGTAAAAAGTTTGTTTTACAATTAAATGAAGCAGACACAAATTTACCTATTATATATTTTTGTTTATTGTAAGATTAAGATATTATTTTTATCCATTTCTATGTAAATTATGTAAAGATTTATAATTAATAAATATATCTTTTTAATTTTTTTTATTATTTAAATATGTAAAAAAAAAAATGCTTTTTTAACTGAAGTACATTTAAATTGACCTATTATCTATTTTCAGTTTTTTTATATAATTACAAGTAGTTATCTTGTAATTAATAAAGAAAAAATACATTAAGTAAACATGAAAATAAAAATACATTTCAAGACATAATATCAGATATAATATCATATTTCTAATATAATACATTTCAACACAAATGAATAAAAAATAATTAATAAATATAAATATTTAAAATATTTTATAAATATGTAAAACGTTTATTTTATTAAATAAAGTAAACATAAATTGACCTATTATCAATTTTCAGTTCTTTATAATTACAAGTAATTATCTTGTAATTAATAGAAATTAAATAAACATGAAAATAAAAATACACTTCAAGACAAATGTAAATATTAAAAAAATATATTTTATCATTTAAAAATATGTAAAAAGTTGTTTAAAATTGTTTTACAATTAAAGTAAACATAACTTTACCTATTATCTATTTTCAGTTTATTGCAAGACATTATTTTTAGTGAAATGTTATGCTTTTTATATACATTTTAAGTATGTAAAGATATCACAGATGATGTCATATTTTATTATGCCTACGTCAGATATCTCAGATTATGTGATGCATATGTCAGATCTCATAATATATGACGCATAAATCAGGTATAACTGCAGATTTATAATATCAGCAATAATAACTCACAGAAACATATAATTATCTTGTGATTAATTAAATAGACATGAGAATAAAAATAAATTTGAAGACAGTGAATGGCAGAAGTTTTCCACAGAAAAGATGGCGGCGTCTCACCCAGACAGTTGGTGGCGTCCACCTGCTCCTTCAGGAAGTCCACACACATCTTCTTCACCGGTTCAATCTGGTACTGGTTAGCAGCGTTCAGCAGAGACTGAACATTATTACTGTTCACTGAGATTCTGAGAGAAAATCACAACAAAAACGGCATGTTTTAGAGAGCAGTTACTCTAAATCTTATATAAATGTGTGTGTAAGATATGCGTTAGGAACTGCTATTGTCTCACCGTGCCGTGTAGACAAACTCCACCAGCAGCTCGATGATCTCTGGTTCTGCTCCTCCAAGCTCCACCTCATGATTCGTGGCCTCCATCATACTGGCTGCACACGCAAAAGCATCAGGATTACATGCTTACATGCTTCTGTGAGCAACTGGAAACATCTGTTTGATTAGCTAAACCAGCTAGACTGGGAGAACATCTACATCTGCTTAAACCATAATAACAATAATAATAATTAATAGTATAAGTTTACATTACAAACACATTAACTGCCAGAAAGTTCTCCAGTCATATCTGTGATTGCGCCGGTGTGTCGTAACGTGTCATAAAGTGTTTCTCACATGTGAACATGAGGTTGAAGAAGTGGCTCGCGGCCGCCAGCACTACTCTGTGTGCCAGGATGTGCTTCCCATCAACCACCAGGATGACATCACAGAGGATGCCCTAAACACAGGTCAAAGGTCACACTGCATTAGAGACAATAAACGCACAGGCATGCATAGATATTGCTTTAAATTATGATTTTGGTCATTTTTAGAATTGTCCAAACAATTTATCTTGTTACCACAATCATTGTGTACTGACTATTTTATGTTGTCATTATTACAAAAACATTGCAACTAAAAATTAAAAATTAATAAAAAGAATAAATGAATATGTAAAATATTTTAGAATTTAAAAATGTATAAGAAGTAAACATAACATATTTATATGTATGTGTATATATATATATATATATATAAATGAATAGGTATGTAAAATATTTTATCATTTAAAAATATGTAAAAAGTAAACATTATATATATATATATATATATATATGAAGATATCAGACATATCAGATTTATAATATCAGCAATGACCCACAGAAAATAGGAAAAGAAAAAAATAGAAAAAAATTAAACAGACATGAAAATAAAAATTAACTTCAAGACAAATTAATAAAAAGAAATAAAAATATTTAAAATATTTCATTACTTTAATAATATATATATATATATATATATATATATATATATATATGATAAAAAATTAAATAAAGTAAAAATAAATGTACATAATTATCTATTTTCAGTTTATGGTAAGACATTACTTTTAGTAAATTTTACGTTAAATATGTAAAGATATCGCAGATAGATCAGATTACATGATGCATATGTAAGATCTCATAATATATGACGCATTTTAGATATCTCATATTATATGATGAACATATCACATACGTCAGGTTATGTCATGCACATGTCAGAAACTTCGAAGAAAATCCGATGATATTTACCTGTTTCCTCAAGTTATTCATCACTCCCATGATATTGGACAATAATCTGTACTCCTCTTTGGATGCAATCTTCTTCTCGTTTTTCTTTTTGGGTCCTAGTGTCTTCTCGCATGATGTCGAGGCCATGCTCAACATGCTTATGTATATGATTAGAACGTTTATTTAATAAACACACAAAGCTTTTCCGTGCGGCTCTGTATGTAAATATGCAACATAAGAATAATGTGAAGGAAGTGACGGGATTTCACGATGGCAGCCTTCGAAAGGATGCAATAAAAGTCCCTTTCAATTTTAAATAAATAAATGGCTCTTTTAATCTCCAAACA